>CM060562.1:0-600000 GCA_030625065.1 Alectoris magna
CTAACCCTAACCCTAACCCTAACCCTAACCCTAACCCTAACCCTAACCCTAACCCTAACCCTAACCCTAACCCTAACCCTAACCCTAACCCTAACCCTAACCCTAACCCTAACCCTAACCCTAACCCTAACCCTAACCCTAACCCTAACCCTAACCCTAACCCTAACCCTAACCCTAACCCTAACCCTAACCCTAACCCTAACCCTAACCCTAACCCTAACCCTAACCCTAACCCTAACCCTAACCCTAACCCTAACCCTAACCCTAACCCTAACCCTAACCCTAACCCTAACCCTAACCCTAACCCTAACCCTAACCCTAACCCTAACCCTAACCCTAACCCTAACCCTAACCCTAACCCTAACCCTAACCCTAACCCTAACCCTAACCCTAACCCTAACCCTAACCCTAACCCTAACCCTAACCCTAACCCTAACCCTAACCCTAACCCTAACCCTAACCCTAACCCTAACCCTAACCCTAACCCTAACCCTAACCCTAACCCTAACCCTAACCCTAACCCTAACCCTAACCCTAACCCTAACCCTAACCCTAACCCTAACCCTAACCCTAACCCTAACCCTAACCCTAACCCTAACCCTAACCCTAACCCTAACCCTAACCCTAACCCTAACCCTAACCCTAACCCTAACCCTAACCCTAACCCTAACCCTAACCCTAACCCTAACCCTAACCCTAACCCTAACCCTAACCCTAACCCTAACCCTAACCCTAACCCTAACCCTAACCCTAACCCTAACCCTAACCCTAACCCTAACCCTAACCCTAACCCTAACCCTAACCCTAACCCTAACCCTAACCCTAACCCTAACCCTAACCCTAACCCTAACCCTAACCCTAACCCTAACCCTAACCCTAACCCTAACCCTAACCCTAACCCTAACCCTAACCCTAACCCTAACCCTAACCCTAACCCTAACCCTAACCCTAACCCTAACCCTAACCCTAACCCTAACCCTAACCCTAACCCTAACCCTAACCCTAACCCTAACCCTAACCCTAACCCTAACCCTAACCCTAACCCTAACCCTAACCCTAACCCTAACCCTAACCCTAACCCTAACCCTAACCCTAACCCTAACCCTAACCCTAACCCTAACCCTAACCCTAACCCTAACCCTAACCCTAACCCTAACCCTAACCCTAACCCTAACCCTAACCCTAACCCTAACCCTAACCCTAACCCTAACCCTAACCCTAACCCTAACCCTAACCCTAACCCTAACCCTAACCCTAACCCTAACCCTAACCCTAACCCTAACCCTAACCCTAACCCTAACCCTAACCCTAACCCTAACCCTAACCCTAACCCTAACCCTAACCCTAACCCTAACCCTAACCCTAACCCTAACCCTAACCCTAACCCTAACCCTAACCCTAACCCTAACCCTAACCCTAACCCTAACCCTAACCCTAACCCTAACCCTAACCCTAACCCTAACCCTAACCCTAACCCTAACCCTAACCCTAACCCTAACCCTAACCCTAACCCTAACCCTAACCCTAACCCTAACCCTAACCCTAACCCTAACCCTAACCCTAACCCTAACCCTAACCCTAACCCTAACCCTAACCCTAACCCTAACCCTAACCCTAACCCTAACCCTAACCCTAACCCTAACCCTAACCCTAACCCTAACCCTAACCCTAACCCTAACCCTAACCCTAACCCTAACCCTAACCCTAACCCTAACCCTAACCCTAACCCTAACCCTAACCCTAACCCTAACCCTAACCCTAACCCTAACCCTAACCCTAACCCTAACCCTAACCCTAACCCTAACCCTAACCCTAACCCTAACCCTAACCCTAACCCTAACCCTAACCCTAACCCTAACCCTAACCCTAACCCTAACCCTAACCCTAACCCTAACCCTAACCCTAACCCTAACCCTAACCCTAACCCTAACCCTAACCCTAACCCTAACCCTAACCCTAACCCTAACCCTAACCCTAACCCTAACCCTAACCCTAACCCTAACCCTAACCCTAACCCTAACCCTAACCCTAACCCTAACCCTAACCCTAACCCTAACCCTAACCCTAACCCTAACCCTAACCCTAACCCTAACCCTAACCCTAACCCTAACCCTAACCCTAACCCTAACCCTAACCCTAACCCTAACCCTAACCCTAACCCTAACCCTAACCCTAACCCTAACCCTAACCCTAACCCTAACCCTAACCCTAACCCTAACCCTAACCCTAACCCTAACCCTAACCCTAACCCTAACCCTAACCCTAACCCTAACCCTAACCCTAACCCTAACCCTAACCCTAACCCTAACCCTAACCCTAACCCTAACCCTAACCCTAACCCTAACCCTAACCCTAACCCTAACCCTAACCCTAACCCTAACCCTAACCCTAACCCTAACCCTAACCCTAACCCTAACCCTAACCCTAACCCTAACCCTAACCCTAACCCTAACCCTAACCCTAACCCTAACCCTAACCCTAACCCTAACCCTAACCCTAACCCTAACCCTAACCCTAACCCTAACCCTAACCCTAACCCTAACCCTAACCCTAACCCTAACCCTAACCCTAACCCTAACCCTAACCCTAACCCTAACCCTAACCCTAACCCTAACCCTAACCCTAACCCTAACCCTAACCCTAACCCTAACCCTAACCCTAACCCTAACCCTAACCCTAACCCTAACCCTAACCCTAACCCTAACCCTAACCCTAACCCTAACCCTAACCCTAACCCTAACCCTAACCCTAACCCTAACCCTAACCCTAACCCTAACCCTAACCCTAACCCTAACCCTAACCCTAACCCTAACCCTAACCCTAACCCTAACCCTAACCCTAACCCTAACCCTAACCCTAACCCTAACCCTAACCCTAACCCTAACCCTAACCCTAACCCTAACCCTAACCCTAACCCTAACCCTAACCCTAACCCTAACCCTAACCCTAACCCTAACCCTAACCCTAACCCTAACCCTAACCCTAACCCTAACCCTAACCCTAACCCTAACCCTAACCCTAACCCTAACCCTAACCCTAACCCTAACCCTAACCCTAACCCTAACCCTAACCCTAACCCTAACCCTAACCCTAACCCTAACCCTAACCCTAACCCTAACCCTAACCCTAACCCTAACCCTAACCCTAACCCTAACCCTAACCCTAACCCTAACCCTAACCCTAACCCTAACCCTAACCCTAACCCTAACCCTAACCCTAACCCTAACCCTAACCCTAACCCTAACCCTAACCCTAACCCTAACCCTAACCCTAACCCTAACCCTAACCCTAACCCTAACCCTAACCCTAACCCTAACCCTAACCCTAACCCTAACCCTAACCCTAACCCTAACCCTAACCCTAACCCTAACCCTAACCCTAACCCTAACCCTAACCCTAACCCTAACCCTAACCCTAACCCTAACCCTAACCCTAACCCTAACCCTAACCCTAACCCTAACCCTAACCCTAACCCTAACCCTAACCCTAACCCTAACCCTAACCCTAACCCTAACCCTAACCCTAACCCTAACCCTAACCCTAACCCTAACCCTAACCCTAACCCTAACCCTAACCCTAACCCTAACCCTAACCCTAACCCTAACCCTAACCCTAACCCTAACCCTAACCCTAACCCTAACCCTAACCCTAACCCTAACCCTAACCCTAACCCTAACCCTAACCCTAACCCTAACCCTAACCCTAACCCTAACCCTAACCCTAACCCTAACCCTAACCCTAACCCTAACCCTAACCCTAACCCTAACCCTAACCCTAACCCTAACCCTAACCCTAACCCTAACCCTAACCCTAACCCTAACCCTAACCCTAACCCTAACCCTAACCCTAACCCTAACCCTAACCCTAACCCTAACCCTAACCCTAACCCTAACCCTAACCCTAACCCTAACCCTAACCCTAACCCTAACCCTAACCCTAACCCTAACCCTAACCCTAACCCTAACCCTAACCCTAACCCTAACCCTAACCCTAACCCTAACCCTAACCCTAACCCTAACCCTAACCCTAACCCTAACCCTAACCCTAACCCTAACCCTAACCCTAACCCTAACCCTAACCCTAACCCTAACCCTAACCCTAACCCTAACCCTAACCCTAACCCTAACCCTAACCCTAACCCTAACCCTAACCCTAACCCTAACCCTAACCCTAACCCTAACCCTAACCCTAACCCTAACCCTAACCCTAACCCTAACCCTAACCCTAACCCTAACCCTAACCCTAACCCTAACCCTAACCCTAACCCTAACCCTAACCCTAACCCTAACCCTAACCCTAACCCTAACCCTAACCCTAACCCTAACCCTAACCCTAACCCTAACCCTAACCCTAACCCTAACCCTAACCCTAACCCTAACCCTAACCCTAACCCTAACCCTAACCCTAACCCTAACCCTAACCCTAACCCTAACCCTAACCCTAACCCTAACCCTAACCCTAACCCTAACCCTAACCCTAACCCTAACCCTAACCCTAACCCTAACCCTAACCCTAACCCTAACCCTAACCCTAACCCTAACCCTAACCCTAACCCTAACCCTAACCCTAACCCTAACCCTAACCCTAACCCTAACCCTAACCCTAACCCTAACCCTAACCCTAACCCTAACCCTAACCCTAACCCTAACCCTAACCCTAACCCTAACCCTAACCCTAACCCTAACCCTAACCCTAACCCTAACCCTAACCCTAACCCTAACCCTAACCCTAACCCTAACCCTAACCCTAACCCTAACCCTAACCCTAACCCTAACCCTAACCCTAACCCTAACCCTAACCCTAACCCTAACCCTAACCCTAACCCTAACCCTAACCCTAACCCTAACCCTAACCCTAACCCTAACCCTAACCCTAACCCTAACCCTAACCCTAACCCTAACCCTAACCCTAACCCTAACCCTAACCCTAACCCTAACCCTAACCCTAACCCTAACCCTAACCCTAACCCTAACCCTAACCCTAACCCTAACCCTAACCCTAACCCTAACCCTAACCCTAACCCTAACCCTAACCCTAACCCTAACCCTAACCCTAACCCTAACCCTAACCCTAACCCTAACCCTAACCCTAACCCTAACCCTAACCCTAACCCTAACCCTAACCCTAACCCTAACCCTAACCCTAACCCTAACCCTAACCCTAACCCTAACCCTAACCCTAACCCTAACCCTAACCCTAACCCTAACCCTAACCCTAACCCTAACCCTAACCCTAACCCTAACCCTAACCCTAACCCTAACCCTAACCCTAACCCTAACCCTAACCCTAACCCTAACCCTAACCCTAACCCTAACCCTAACCCTAACCCTAACCCTAACCCTAACCCTAACCCTAACCCTAACCCTAACCCTAACCCTAACCCTAACCCTAACCCTAACCCTAACCCTAACCCTAACCCTAACCCTAACCCTAACCCTAACCCTAACCCTAACCCTAACCCTAACCCTAACCCTAACCCTAACCCTAACCCTAACCCTAACCCTAACCCTAACCCTAACCCTAACCCTAACCCTAACCCTAACCCTAACCCTAACCCTAACCCTAACCCTAACCCTAACCCTAACCCTAACCCTAACCCTAACCCTAACCCTAACCCTAACCCTAACCCTAACCCTAACCCTAACCCTAACCCTAACCCTAACCCTAACCCTAACCCTAACCCTAACCCTAACCCTAACCCTAACCCTAACCCTAACCCTAACCCTAACCCTAACCCTAACCCTAACCCTAACCCTAACCCTAACCCTAACCCTAACCCTAACCCTAACCCTAACCCTAACCCTAACCCTAACCCTAACCCTAACCCTAACCCTAACCCTAACCCTAACCCTAACCCTAACCCTAACCCTAACCCTAACCCTAACCCTAACCCTAACCCTAACCCTAACCCTAACCCTAACCCTAACCCTAACCCTAACCCTAACCCTAACCCTAACCCTAACCCTAACCCTAACCCTAACCCTAACCCTAACCCTAACCCTAACCCTAACCCTAACCCTAACCCTAACCCTAACCCTAACCCTAACCCTAACCCTAACCCTAACCCTAACCCTAACCCTAACCCTAACCCTAACCCTAACCCTAACCCTAACCCTAACCCTAACCCTAACCCTAACCCTAACCCTAACCCTAACCCTAACCCTAACCCTAACCCTAACCCTAACCCTAACCCTAACCCTAACCCTAACCCTAACCCTAACCCTAACCCTAACCCTAACCCTAACCCTAACCCTAACCCTAACCCTAACCCTAACCCTAACCCTAACCCTAACCCTAACCCTAACCCTAACCCTAACCCTAACCCTAACCCTAACCCTAACCCTAACCCTAACCCTAACCCTAACCCTAACCCTAACCCTAACCCTAACCCTAACCCTAACCCTAACCCTAACCCTAACCCTAACCCTAACCCTAACCCTAACCCTAACCCTAACCCTAACCCTAACCCTAACCCTAACCCTAACCCTAACCCTAACCCTAACCCTAACCCTAACCCTAACCCTAACCCTAACCCTAACCCTAACCCTAACCCTAACCCTAACCCTAACCCTAACCCTAACCCTAACCCTAACCCTAACCCTAACCCTAACCCTAACCCTAACCCTAACCCTAACCCTAACCCTAACCCTAACCCTAACCCTAACCCTAACCCTAACCCTAACCCTAACCCTAACCCTAACCCTAACCCTAACCCTAACCCTAACCCTAACCCTAACCCTAACCCTAACCCTAACCCTAACCCTAACCCTAACCCTAACCCTAACCCTAACCCTAACCCTAACCCTAACCCTAACCCTAACCCTAACCCTAACCCTAACCCTAACCCTAACCCTAACCCTAACCCTAACCCTAACCCTAACCCTAACCCTAACCCTAACCCTAACCCTAACCCTAACCCTAACCCTAACCCTAACCCTAACCCTAACCCTAACCCTAACCCTAACCCTAACCCTAACCCTAACCCTAACCCTAACCCTAACCCTAACCCTAACCCTAACCCTAACCCTAACCCTAACCCTAACCCTAACCCTAACCCTAACCCTAACCCTAACCCTAACCCTAACCCTAACCCTAACCCTAACCCTAACCCTAACCCTAACCCTAACCCTAACCCTAACCCTAACCCTAACCCTAACCCTAACCCTAACCCTAACCCTAACCCTAACCCTAACCCTAACCCTAACCCTAACCCTAACCCTAACCCTAACCCTAACCCTAACCCTAACCCTAACCCTAACCCTAACCCTAACCCTAACCCTAACCCTAACCCTAACCCTAACCCTAACCCTAACCCTAACCCTAACCCTAACCCTAACCCTAACCCTAACCCTAACCCTAACCCTAACCCTAACCCTAACCCTAACCCTAACCCTAACCCTAACCCTAACCCTAACCCTAACCCTAACCCTAACCCTAACCCTAACCCTAACCCTAACCCTAACCCTAACCCTAACCCTAACCCTAACCCTAACCCTAACCCTAACCCTAACCCTAACCCTAACCCTAACCCTAACCCTAACCCTAACCCTAACCCTAACCCTAACCCTAACCCTAACCCTAACCCTAACCCTAACCCTAACCCTAACCCTAACCCTAACCCTAACCCTAACCCTAACCCTAACCCTAACCCTAACCCTAACCCTAACCCTAACCCTAACCCTAACCCTAACCCTAACCCTAACCCTAACCCTAACCCTAACCCTAACCCTAACCCTAACCCTAACCCTAACCCTAACCCTAACCCTAACCCTAACCCTAACCCTAACCCTAACCCTAACCCTAACCCTAACCCTAACCCTAACCCTAACCCTAACCCTAACCCTAACCCTAACCCTAACCCTAACCCTAACCCTAACCCTAACCCTAACCCTAACCCTAACCCTAACCCTAACCCTAACCCTAACCCTAACCCTAACCCTAACCCTAACCCTAACCCTAACCCTAACCCTAACCCTAACCCTAACCCTAACCCTAACCCTAACCCTAACCCTAACCCTAACCCTAACCCTAACCCTAACCCTAACCCTAACCCTAACCCTAACCCTAACCCTAACCCTAACCCTAACCCTAACCCTAACCCTAACCCTAACCCTAACCCTAACCCTAACCCTAACCCTAACCCTAACCCTAACCCTAACCCTAACCCTAACCCTAACCCTAACCCTAACCCTAACCCTAACCCTAACCCTAACCCTAACCCTAACCCTAACCCTAACCCTAACCCTAACCCTAACCCTAACCCTAACCCTAACCCTAACCCTAACCCTAACCCTAACCCTAACCCTAACCCTAACCCTAACCCTAACCCTAACCCTAACCCTAACCCTAACCCTAACCCTAACCCTAACCCTAACCCTAACCCTAACCCTAACCCTAACCCTAACCCTAACCCTAACCCTAACCCTAACCCTAACCCTAACCCTAACCCTAACCCTAACCCTAACCCTAACCCTAACCCTAACCCTAACCCTAACCCTAACCCTAACCCTAACCCTAACCCTAACCCTAACCCTAACCCTAACCCTAACCCTAACCCTAACCCTAACCCTAACCCTAACCCTAACCCTAACCCTAACCCTAACCCTAACCCTAACCCTAACCCTAACCCTAACCCTAACCCTAACCCTAACCCTAACCCTAACCCTAACCCTAACCCTAACCCTAACCCTAACCCTAACCCTAACCCTAACCCTAACCCTAACCCTAACCCTAACCCTAACCCTAACCCTAACCCTAACCCTAACCCTAACCCTAACCCTAACCCTAACCCTAACCCTAACCCTAACCCTAACCCTAACCCTAACCCTAACCCTAACCCTAACCCTAACCCTAACCCTAACCCTAACCCTAACCCTAACCCTAACCCTAACCCTAACCCTAACCCTAACCCTAACCCTAACCCTAACCCTAACCCTAACCCTAACCCTAACCCTAACCCTAACCCTAACCCTAACCCTAACCCTAACCCTAACCCTAACCCTAACCCTAACCCTAACCCTAACCCTAACCCTAACCCTAACCCTAACCCTAACCCTAACCCTAACCCTAACCCTAACCCTAACCCTAACCCTAACCCTAACCCTAACCCTAACCCTAACCCTAACCCTAACCCTAACCCTAACCCTAACCCTAACCCTAACCCTAACCCTAACCCTAACCCTAACCCTAACCCTAACCCTAACCCTAACCCTAACCCTAACCCTAACCCTAACCCTAACCCTAACCCTAACCCTAACCCTAACCCTAACCCTAACCCTAACCCTAACCCTAACCCTAACCCTAACCCTAACCCTAACCCTAACCCTAACCCTAACCCTAACCCTAACCCTAACCCTAACCCTAACCCTAACCCTAACCCTAACCCTAACCCTAACCCTAACCCTAACCCTAACCCTAACCCTAACCCTAACCCTAACCCTAACCCTAACCCTAACCCTAACCCTAACCCTAACCCTAACCCTAACCCTAACCCTAACCCTAACCCTAACCCTAACCCTAACCCTAACCCTAACCCTAACCCTAACCCTAACCCTAACCCTAACCCTAACCCTAACCCTAACCCTAACCCTAACCCTAACCCTAACCCTAACCCTAACCCTAACCCTAACCCTAACCCTAACCCTAACCCTAACCCTAACCCTAACCCTAACCCTAACCCTAACCCTAACCCTAACCCTAACCCTAACCCTAACCCTAACCCTAACCCTAACCCTAACCCTAACCCTAACCCTAACCCTAACCCTAACCCTAACCCTAACCCTAACCCTAACCCTAACCCTAACCCTAACCCTAACCCTAACCCTAACCCTAACCCTAACCCTAACCCTAACCCTAACCCTAACCCTAACCCTAACCCTAACCCTAACCCTAACCCTAACCCTAACCCTAACCCTAACCCTAACCCTAACCCTAACCCTAACCCTAACCCTAACCCTAACCCTAACCCTAACCCTAACCCTAACCCTAACCCTAACCCTAACCCTAACCCTAACCCTAACCCTAACCCTAACCCTAACCCTAACCCTAACCCTAACCCTAACCCTAACCCTAACCCTAACCCTAACCCTAACCCTAACCCTAACCCTAACCCTAACCCTAACCCTAACCCTAACCCTAACCCTAACCCTAACCCTAACCCTAACCCTAACCCTAACCCTAACCCTAACCCTAACCCTAACCCTAACCCTAACCCTAACCCTAACCCTAACCCTAACCCTAACCCTAACCCTAACCCTAACCCTAACCCTAACCCTAACCCTAACCCTAACCCTAACCCTAACCCTAACCCTAACCCTAACCCTAACCCTAACCCTAACCCTAACCCTAACCCTAACCCTAACCCTAACCCTAACCCTAACCCTAACCCTAACCCTAACCCTAACCCTAACCCTAACCCTAACCCTAACCCTAACCCTAACCCTAACCCTAACCCTAACCCTAACCCTAACCCTAACCCTAACCCTAACCCTAACCCTAACCCTAACCCTAACCCTAACCCTAACCCTAACCCTAACCCTAACCCTAACCCTAACCCTAACCCTAACCCTAACCCTAACCCTAACCCTAACCCTAACCCTAACCCTAACCCTAACCCTAACCCTAACCCTAACCCTAACCCTAACCCTAACCCTAACCCTAACCCTAACCCTAACCCTAACCCTAACCCTAACCCTAACCCTAACCCTAACCCTAACCCTAACCCTAACCCTAACCCTAACCCTAACCCTAACCCTAACCCTAACCCTAACCCTAACCCTAACCCTAACCCTAACCCTAACCCTAACCCTAACCCTAACCCTAACCCTAACCCTAACCCTAACCCTAACCCTAACCCTAACCCTAACCCTAACCCTAACCCTAACCCTAACCCTAACCCTAACCCTAACCCTAACCCTAACCCTAACCCTAACCCTAACCCTAACCCTAACCCTAACCCTAACCCTAACCCTAACCCTAACCCTAACCCTAACCCTAACCCTAACCCTAACCCTAACCCTAACCCTAACCCTAACCCTAACCCTAACCCTAACCCTAACCCTAACCCTAACCCTAACCCTAACCCTAACCCTAACCCTAACCCTAACCCTAACCCTAACCCTAACCCTAACCCTAACCCTAACCCTAACCCTAACCCTAACCCTAACCCTAACCCTAACCCTAACCCTAACCCTAACCCTAACCCTAACCCTAACCCTAACCCTAACCCTAACCCTAACCCTAACCCTAACCCTAACCCTAACCCTAACCCTAACCCTAACCCTAACCCTAACCCTAACCCTAACCCTAACCCTAACCCTAACCCTAACCCTAACCCTAACCCTAACCCTAACCCTAACCCTAACCCTAACCCTAACCCTAACCCTAACCCTAACCCTAACCCTAACCCTAACCCTAACCCTAACCCTAACCCTAACCCTAACCCTAACCCTAACCCTAACCCTAACCCTAACCCTAACCCTAACCCTAACCCTAACCCTAACCCTAACCCTAACCCTAACCCTAACCCTAACCCTAACCCTAACCCTAACCCTAACCCTAACCCTAACCCTAACCCTAACCCTAACCCTAACCCTAACCCTAACCCTAACCCTAACCCTAACCCTAACCCTAACCCTAACCCTAACCCTAACCCTAACCCTAACCCTAACCCTAACCCTAACCCTAACCCTAACCCTAACCCTAACCCTAACCCTAACCCTAACCCTAACCCTAACCCTAACCCTAACCCTAACCCTAACCCTAACCCTAACCCTAACCCTAACCCTAACCCTAACCCTAACCCTAACCCTAACCCTAACCCTAACCCTAACCCTAACCCTAACCCTAACCCTAACCCTAACCCTAACCCTAACCCTAACCCTAACCCTAACCCTAACCCTAACCCTAACCCTAACCCTAACCCTAACCCTAACCCTAACCCTAACCCTAACCCTAACCCTAACCCTAACCCTAACCCTAACCCTAACCCTAACCCTAACCCTAACCCTAACCCTAACCCTAACCCTAACCCTAACCCTAACCCTAACCCTAACCCTAACCCTAACCCTAACCCTAACCCTAACCCTAACCCTAACCCTAACCCTAACCCTAACCCTAACCCTAACCCTAACCCTAACCCTAACCCTAACCCTAACCCTAACCCTAACCCTAACCCTAACCCTAACCCTAACCCTAACCCTAACCCTAACCCTAACCCTAACCCTAACCCTAACCCTAACCCTAACCCTAACCCTAACCCTAACCCTAACCCTAACCCTAACCCTAACCCTAACCCTAACCCTAACCCTAACCCTAACCCTAACCCTAACCCTAACCCTAACCCTAACCCTAACCCTAACCCTAACCCTAACCCTAACCCTAACCCTAACCCTAACCCTAACCCTAACCCTAACCCTAACCCTAACCCTAACCCTAACCCTAACCCTAACCCTAACCCTAACCCTAACCCTAACCCTAACCCTAACCCTAACCCTAACCCTAACCCTAACCCTAACCCTAACCCTAACCCTAACCCTAACCCTAACCCTAACCCTAACCCTAACCCTAACCCTAACCCTAACCCTAACCCTAACCCTAACCCTAACCCTAACCCTAACCCTAACCCTAACCCTAACCCTAACCCTAACCCTAACCCTAACCCTAACCCTAACCCTAACCCTAACCCTAACCCTAACCCTAACCCTAACCCTAACCCTAACCCTAACCCTAACCCTAACCCTAACCCTAACCCTAACCCTAACCCTAACCCTAACCCTAACCCTAACCCTAACCCTAACCCTAACCCTAACCCTAACCCTAACCCTAACCCTAACCCTAACCCTAACCCTAACCCTAACCCTAACCCTAACCCTAACCCTAACCCTAACCCTAACCCTAACCCTAACCCTAACCCTAACCCTAACCCTAACCCTAACCCTAACCCTAACCCTAACCCTAACCCTAACCCTAACCCTAACCCTAACCCTAACCCTAACCCTAACCCTAACCCTAACCCTAACCCTAACCCTAACCCTAACCCTAACCCTAACCCTAACCCTAACCCTAACCCTAACCCTAACCCTAACCCTAACCCTAACCCTAACCCTAACCCTAACCCTAACCCTAACCCTAACCCTAACCCTAACCCTAACCCTAACCCTAACCCTAACCCTAACCCTAACCCTAACCCTAACCCTAACCCTAACCCTAACCCTAACCCTAACCCTAACCCTAACCCTAACCCTAACCCTAACCCTAACCCTAACCCTAACCCTAACCCTAACCCTAACCCTAACCCTAACCCTAACCCTAACCCTAACCCTAACCCTAACCCTAACCCTAACCCTAACCCTAACCCTAACCCTAACCCTAACCCTAACCCTAACCCTAACCCTAACCCTAACCCTAACCCTAACCCTAACCCTAACCCTAACCCTAACCCTAACCCTAACCCTAACCCTAACCCTAACCCTAACCCTAACCCTAACCCTAACCCTAACCCTAACCCTAACCCTAACCCTAACCCTAACCCTAACCCTAACCCTAACCCTAACCCTAACCCTAACCCTAACCCTAACCCTAACCCTAACCCTAACCCTAACCCTAACCCTAACCCTAACCCTAACCCTAACCCTAACCCTAACCCTAACCCTAACCCTAACCCTAACCCTAACCCTAACCCTAACCCTAACCCTAACCCTAACCCTAACCCTAACCCTAACCCTAACCCTAACCCTAACCCTAACCCTAACCCTAACCCTAACCCTAACCCTAACCCTAACCCTAACCCTAACCCTAACCCTAACCCTAACCCTAACCCTAACCCTAACCCTAACCCTAACCCTAACCCTAACCCTAACCCTAACCCTAACCCTAACCCTAACCCTAACCCTAACCCTAACCCTAACCCTAACCCTAACCCTAACCCTAACCCTAACCCTAACCCTAACCCTAACCCTAACCCTAACCCTAACCCTAACCCTAACCCTAACCCTAACCCTAACCCTAACCCTAACCCTAACCCTAACCCTAACCCTAACCCTAACCCTAACCCTAACCCTAACCCTAACCCTAACCCTAACCCTAACCCTAACCCTAACCCTAACCCTAACCCTAACCCTAACCCTAACCCTAACCCTAACCCTAACCCTAACCCTAACCCTAACCCTAACCCTAACCCTAACCCTAACCCTAACCCTAACCCTAACCCTAACCCTAACCCTAACCCTAACCCTAACCCTAACCCTAACCCTAACCCTAACCCTAACCCTAACCCTAACCCTAACCCTAACCCTAACCCTAACCCTAACCCTAACCCTAACCCTAACCCTAACCCTAACCCTAACCCTAACCCTAACCCTAACCCTAACCCTAACCCTAACCCTAACCCTAACCCTAACCCTAACCCTAACCCTAACCCTAACCCTAACCCTAACCCTAACCCTAACCCTAACCCTAACCCTAACCCTAACCCTAACCCTAACCCTAACCCTAACCCTAACCCTAACCCTAACCCTAACCCTAACCCTAACCCTAACCCTAACCCTAACCCTAACCCTAACCCTAACCCTAACCCTAACCCTAACCCTAACCCTAACCCTAACCCTAACCCTAACCCTAACCCTAACCCTAACCCTAACCCTAACCCTAACCCTAACCCTAACCCTAACCCTAACCCTAACCCTAACCCTAACCCTAACCCTAACCCTAACCCTAACCCTAACCCTAACCCTAACCCTAACCCTAACCCTAACCCTAACCCTAACCCTAACCCTAACCCTAACCCTAACCCTAACCCTAACCCTAACCCTAACCCTAACCCTAACCCTAACCCTAACCCTAACCCTAACCCTAACCCTAACCCTAACCCTAACCCTAACCCTAACCCTAACCCTAACCCTAACCCTAACCCTAACCCTAACCCTAACCCTAACCCTAACCCTAACCCTAACCCTAACCCTAACCCTAACCCTAACCCTAACCCTAACCCTAACCCTAACCCTAACCCTAACCCTAACCCTAACCCTAACCCTAACCCTAACCCTAACCCTAACCCTAACCCTAACCCTAACCCTAACCCTAACCCTAACCCTAACCCTAACCCTAACCCTAACCCTAACCCTAACCCTAACCCTAACCCTAACCCTAACCCTAACCCTAACCCTAACCCTAACCCTAACCCTAACCCTAACCCTAACCCTAACCCTAACCCTAACCCTAACCCTAACCCTAACCCTAACCCTAACCCTAACCCTAACCCTAACCCTAACCCTAACCCTAACCCTAACCCTAACCCTAACCCTAACCCTAACCCTAACCCTAACCCTAACCCTAACCCTAACCCTAACCCTAACCCTAACCCTAACCCTAACCCTAACCCTAACCCTAACCCTAACCCTAACCCTAACCCTAACCCTAACCCTAACCCTAACCCTAACCCTAACCCTAACCCTAACCCTAACCCTAACCCTAACCCTAACCCTAACCCTAACCCTAACCCTAACCCTAACCCTAACCCTAACCCTAACCCTAACCCTAACCCTAACCCTAACCCTAACCCTAACCCTAACCCTAACCCTAACCCTAACCCTAACCCTAACCCTAACCCTAACCCTAACCCTAACCCACCCTAACCCTAACCCTAACCCTAACCCTAACCCTAACCCTAACCCTAACCCTAACCCTAACCCTAACCCTAACCCTAACCCTAACCCTAACCCTAACCCTAACCCTAACCCTAACCCTAACCCTAACCCTAACCCTAACCCTAACCCTAACCCTAACCCTAACCCTAACCCTAACCCTAACCCTAACCCTAACCCTAACCCTAACCCTAACCCTAACCCTAACCCTAACCCTAACCCTAACCCTAACCCTAACCCTAACCCTAACCCTAACCCTAACCCTAACCCTAACCCTAACCCTAACCCTAACCCTAACCCTAACCGCACTGACCTCAGCGACAACTTGACCACACCGGCAACCGCACTGACCTCAGCGACAACTTGACCACACCGGCAACCGCACTGACCTCAGCGACAACTTGACCACACCGGCAACCGCACTGACCTCAGCGACAACTTGACCACACCGGCAACCGCACTGACCTCAGCGACAACTTGACCACACCGGCAACCGCACTGACCTCAGCGACAACTTGACCACACCGGCAACCGCACTGACCTCAGCGACAACTTGACCACACCGGCAACCGCACTGACCTCAGCGACAACTTGACCACACCGGCAACCGCACTGACCTCAGCGACAACTTGACCACACCGGCAACCGCACTGACCTCAGCGACAACTTGACCACACCGGCAACCGCACTGACCTCAGCGACAACTTGACCACACCGGCAACCGCACTGACCTCAGCGACAACTTGACCACACCGGCAACCGCACTGACCTCAGCGACAACTTGACCACACCGGCAACCGCACTGACCTCAGCGACAACTTGACCACACCGGCAACCGCACTGACCTCAGCGACAACTTGACCACACCGGCAACCGCACTGACCTCAGCGACAACTTGACCACACCGGCAACCGCACTGACCTCAGCGACAACTTGGCCTCACCGGCAACCGCACTGACCTCAGCGACAACTTGACCACACCGGCAACCGCACTGACCTCAGCGACAACTTGACCACACCGGCAACCGCACTGACCTCAGCGACAACTTGGCCTCACCGGCAACTGCACTGACCTCAGCGACAACTTGACCACACCGGCAACCGCACTGACCTCAGCGACAACTTGGCCTCACCGTAACCGCACTGACCTCAGCGACAACTTGACCACACCGGCAACCGCACTGACCTCAGCGACAACTTGACCACACCGGCAACCGCACTGACCTCAGCGACAACTTGGCCTCACCAGCAACCGCACGGACCTCAGCGACAACTTGGCCTCACCGGCAACCGCACTGACTTCACTGAAATCCTAGATCCACCAACAAGGTGATCAACTACACCAAGAACTTAGGTTCACCAACAGCCAGACTTACTACACCGACAGCCTAAGCCGCTTCACTTACAGCCCCGCTAGGTCTACCTCCCCCCACACCTACCTGTCACACCTACCTTACAGTGCGCTCCGACTCCCGATGCTAACAATGCAAAACACACCACAGTTACATTGCGCCATTGTTTGTTTATTACCGCTCTGCATCCAGAAGATATGGCTCATGCATGTATACACACACACTACACCAACAATTGCATGATAACAGTTACAGCATGCATACACATATTCAGTACAATACCAAGACATGGTTTACAGGCACATGATCCCCATATTCAGAACATTCCACAAGAGTTTACAAGCAAGGCATCCTGATAGTCAGCACAGTGTACAAGGCATTTTACAAGCAAGGCATGCACATATTCAATACATTGCACAACACCGTTGACAGGCGCAACATCCCCACGGTCAGCACAGTACACAAGGCATTTTACAAGCAAGGCATGCACATATTGAATACATTGCACAACACCGTTTACAGGCGCAACATCCCCACATTGAGTACATTGCACAATGCAGTTGACAGACATAGCATCCCCATATTCAATACATTACACAGTACAATTGTAAGCAAGGCGAAGCTAAAACCAATTTTGATAATGTAAAATGACTGCATGCACTGAAATCAGCGCAACAGTCAAAATGGCCGCAAAGGGGCGCGAGTCTCAGACTGGCCGGAAGGAAGGCAAATCGCCTCTCACGGCCCTCGGGCCTTGCTTACGGGGTTGGGTTAGCCCTAAGGTACAAACGAGTGAGCTAGCCCAACCCCGTAAGCAAGGCAAAGCTAAAGCCAATGTGGCTCACATATAAATTGATTCCAAAGCTAAAGCCAATTTGCCTGACATTAATTGACTCCAAGGCTAAAACCAATGTGCCTGACATTAATTGACTCCAAGGCTAAAGCCAATTTCGTGGAGATTAATGGACTCCAATGCTAAAACCAATTGGGTTGACATGAATGGACTCCGGTGCGAAAGCCAATTCAGTTAAGATCAATGGACTCCAGTGGTAAAGCCAATAGGGCTGATTCGAGATGACTGGGCGACGCCGAAATCGGCGCGACGCTCGGAACGGCCGCAAAGGGGCGCGAGTCTCAGACTGGCCGGAAGGAAGGCAAATCGCCTCTGACGGCCCTCGGGCCTTGCTTACGGGGTTGGGTTAGCCCTAAGGTACAAACGAGTGAGCTAGCCCAACCCCGTAAGCAAGGCAAAGCTAAAGCCAATGTGGCTCACATATAAATTGATTCCAAAGCTAAAGCCAATTTGCCTGAGATTAATTGACTCCAAGGCTAAAGCCAATTTGCCTGACATTAATTGACTCCAAGGCTAAAGCCAATTTCGTGGAGATTAATGGACTCCAATGCTAAAACCAATTGGGTTGACATGAATGGACTCCGGTGCGAAAGCCAATTCAGTTAAGATCAATGGACTCCAGTGGTAAAGCCAATAGGGCTGATTCGAGACGACTGGGCGACGCCGAAATCGGCGCGACGCTCGGAACGGCCGCAAAGGGGCGCGAGTCTCAGACTGGCCGGAAGGAAGGCAAATCGCCTCTGACGGCCCTCGGGCCTTGCTTACGGGGTTGGGTTAGCCCTAAGGTACAAACGAGTGAGCTAGCCCAACCCCGTAAGCAAGGCAAAGCTAAAGCCAATGTGGCTCACATATAAATTGACTCCAAAGCTAAAACCAATTTGGTTGAGATTAATTGACTCCAAGGCTAAAGCCAATTTGCCTGACATTAATGGATTCCAAAGCTAAAGCCAATTTCGTGGAGACTAATGGACTCCAATGCTAAAGCCAATTGGGTTGACATGAATGGACTCCGGTGCGAAAGCCAATTCAGTTAAGATCAATGGACTCCAGTGGTAAAGCCAATAGGGCTGATTCGAGATGACTGGGCGACGCCGAAATCGGCGCGACGCTCCGAATGGCCGCAAAGGGGCGTGAGTCTCGGACGGGATGGAAGGAAGGCAAATCGCCTCTGATGGCCCTCGGGCCTTGCTTACGAGGTTGGGTTAGCCCTAAGGTACAAACGAGTGAGCTAGCCCAACCCCGTAAGCAAGGCAAAGCTAAAGCCAATATGGCTCACGTATAAACTGATTCCAAAGCTAAAACCAATTTGGTTGAGATTGATTCCACACCTAAAGCCAATTTGATGGAGATTAATGGACTCCAATGCTAAAGCCAATTGAGTACAAATAGATTGACTGCAAACCTAAAGCCAATTTGCCTGACATAAATTGACTCCAAAACTAAAACCAATGGGGTTGAGTTAAATAGAGTGCGCGCACTGAAATCAGCGCAATTCTCAAATAGGCCACAAAGGAGCGCGAGTCTCAAACTGGCTGGAAGGAGCACAAATGGTCTGTGTCCGTCTACAGCCTGTCAGTAATCGGGTTGAGTAATCCCTACTAGCGAACTCAAAGCAAAGGTGACGTGACCCTGCCGGCGAGGCAAAACCTTTGATGTGGTCTCCCGTGAAAGTCTCGGTAAGATGGCACCCGGGTACGTGGACAGGTAGGCTGTTTCCTAGATGAACCGCTAGCTAAATGGCCCGGCCGGCTGACTGATGCTGAATCCTGTTATGTGCGACTGCCGTGCTGTCCTCGCTGCTCTGCCAGCCTCTCCTGTCCAAAACCTTTATTAAGCACCTGCGTGACGGCATGGAGCGCACCCTCAGTAACTTTGCTCGGGACGCTAGGTCAGAAAGTAACATCGATCGGCCTGGAAATAAAAGGGCGCTAAGGAAGAATGCGGGACGGTTGGATCGCCGGGCTGGGGCCGACGTGAGGAACTACCGTGACGCTGACTGCCCTGTCCCGCACGTTGCCTGCGACAACCTCTGACGGAGGTACGGACTTGTGGCGGACGCGGGGGAACGCTACAGGGAAGAAACGGACCGGGGAATGTGGATAAAACCTTCGCTGAACCGAGCTGGCGGTGAGTGTGGCAGGCCGGGAAAGCTGATGACGTCCCGTGTCGGGGTCATCCGCACAGGAAACATTGAAGACATCTTGACCTGTAACACAGAGAGACGGTTTTAGAAAGAAATACCGATAATTCTAGGACTGCCGAGACCCAAACGGCTTTCGCTGGAAGCCCGCCCCTGAGAAAACTGCGAGCGAAGCAACACCCTGACAAATGACTAAAGGTCTGCGCTGTTTAACATGGAACTTGAACAAATGCTCTTAGGACTACCTTAAGGTTAGACATGGCTTTAGCGCCCCATTGTAGGGTAGGTACAGAATTAATTTGAATAGTTAATACAGTTATCTATACAGTCACAGTTGCAATTACCACCCCATTTCAGGTCCACAGATTAGGCTGGGGTGAAACAATTACCTTTATTGCAATTACATTCAGAGTGAACAAAACAGAATGCAAAGGCAAAAGAAACATCAAAGGCAAAGGTGACGCAAAGGCGTGAAAAACACCCAGCGGGAAACCTTGGCGTGAGTCAGGCCGCAGAGAAAGCTGCAGAGAACGCAAAAACAAAGACCGAACAGAACGCCGCAGGGAACGGTTAAATGGAGAGCAAGGCATGAGAGAATGCCGCAAGGAATGCCAAAACTGAGTGTGAGACACAATAAAATGCCGCAGGAAAAGCCAAAATGGACAGCTACGCAAGAGAGAATGCCCCAAGAAATGCCAAAAGAGAGGACGAGACTCAAAAGGATACCAAAAAGGGCAAGACCTAAGAGGACACTGCAGGGAACGCCAAACCGGAGCGTGAGGCTCGATACGATGCCGCAGAGAACGCCAAAACAGACAGCAAGACACGAGGCGATGCCAAAATGGACGGCAAGGCCCAAGACGGTGCCACGGGGAATGCCAAAATGCAGGGCGAGGCGCAATAGAACGCCGCACGGAATGCCAAAATGGAAGGCGAGGCACAAGGCGAAGCCAAAAAAGGCAAGGCGCAAGAGAACACCGGAGCAAACGCCAAAATGGAGGAAAAGGCTCAAAAGAATACTGCAGAGAACACCAAAATGGAGGAAGATGCACAAGAGAATGCTGCAGGGAACGCCAAAACGCAGGGCAAGGGACAAGGCGAAGCCAAAAAAGGCAAGGCGCAAGACAACACCTGAGCAAACGCCAAAATGGAGGAAAAGGCTCAAAAGAATACTGCAGGAAACGCCAAAACGGAGAGCAAAGCACAACAGAACGCCACAGAGAACGCCAAAATGCAGTGCGAGGCACAAGAGAATGCCACAGGGAATGCCAAAATGGAGAACAGGGCACAACAGAACACCAAAATGGAGGACGATGCACAAGAGAATGCTGCAGGGAATGCCAAAATGGAGAGCGAGGCGCAATAGAACGCCAAAATGGAGGGCGATGCACAAGAGAATGCTGCAGGGAACTCTAAAACAGAGGGCGAGGCACACGGCAATGCCGAAAAGGGCAAAGCCCAAGAGAACACCGAAACACAAAAAAAGAGGAAAAGGCTCAAGAGAACAAGGCAGAGAATGCCAAATGGAGAGCAAGGCACAACAGAACACCCCAGGTAACGCTACAACAGACGACGAGGCTCAAGAGAACACCGCTACAGATGCCAAGACGTGGGACGAAGCCCCGGGGAACGCCAAAATGGACAGCAAGGCACAAGAGAACACCACAAGAAATGCCAAAACAGAAAGAAAAGACAACACTACAAGAAATGCCCAGGCAACGACAAAGGGCAGAAGCAAGGAGAACACAAAAGGACAAGAGCAGACAACCCACAGGGCACCCTGAAGTGCAGAAATGAGCTCTGAAACGCTACCTTGGGTCTCAATAAGGAATGGTTAAAAATTGGCAGGTGTGTGCTGCCCTTACCTGCTGGGTAGATAGTTACCGGTCAGCAAAGCTCGGTTCCGGGGCGCTCGAGGAAATGAGGATTTCTCTTCCTCGCCGCTCTCACGAACAGCCGCGCATCTCTCCGTGCGTTTCTTACGGCGCTCGGGAGCGCCACGGCTCTCTGCCGGTACCTGCTGAACACAATATGATAATGAAGACGCTGCCCCGCATCTGTGGTGGCTGCACCCTGTGAACATCACACTAACGGTGATGCAAATGAGCATTAGGAATACAATTAATACTATTTAAGAGTTTAAACTTGCACATACTTTAACAATTGTATTCCATACTACAGTAAGGATTAAGGTTACTTTCACAGAAAACACAGGGCACCAATGTCGATTGCAGCATTTAGCGTAAGAGACATTTTCAATAGCAGGCCAAGGGTTACGTTTACAGATACACGGCAGGTGACCGTAATTATCGCTAGAGCTCCCGTTAAGCTAGCGGAGCGGGTCAAGATGAACATCGTTAACGCTGCCTCCCGGCAAATCCCAGAGAGCCAAAGGCAAAGGCAAGCGGAACGCCCGCAGAAAGCCACGGCAAAAGAAAAGCAAAGCAAGCAACCGAGGCTGAGGCAAGGGCAAAAACAAGGAAAAGAGCCAAGGAAAGACCAAGGGAAAGCAAGGGCAACGAGAGTGTGGCAAGGAAGACCAGGATCAGAGACCAAAGGGAAGGCAGCACAAAAAGCCAAAGGAAAGGCCAAGAGAACGCAACAGAGAAAGCCAAAAAGTAAGGACAAAGCAAATGCTGAATGGAATGCAGCACAGAGGCCAAAGACAGGGTGGCACCGGAGGCTAAAGACAGGGCGGCACCGGACGCCTGCTGGAATGGCCAAGAGAAGACCGCAAGGAACGCAAAAATGGAGGGCAAGGCACCAACAAGTGCCGCACGTAACACTGAAACGGAGGGCAAAGCCCAAGAGAATGCTGCTTGGAACACCAAAATGGAGCGCAAGGCATGAAAGAATGCCGCAAGGAACACCGTAACGGAGGGCAAGGCAAAAGAGAATGCTGCATCGAACACCGAAACGAATGGCAAGGCATGAGAGAATGCCTCAAGGAACACCGTAACGGAGGGCAAGGCATGAAGGAATGCCGCAAGGAACACCGTAACGGAGGGCAAGGCAAAAGAGAATGCTGCATCGAACACCAAAACGAACGGCAAGGCAAGAGACAATGCTGCATCGAACACCGAAATGAACGGCAAGGCAAAAGAGAACGCTGCATCGAACACCGAAACGAACGGCAAGGCAAAAGAGAATGCCTCAAGGAACACCGTAATGGAGGGCAAAGCAAGAGACAATGCTGCAGGGAACACCGAAACGGACGGCAAGGCCGAAGACGACGCCAGAAGGAATGCCAAAATGGAGGGCAAAGCCCAAGCGAACATCGCAGGAAGCATCGAAATGGAGGACGAGGCCTGATTGATAGAACGCTGCACGGAACGCCAAAACCGAGACCAAAGAGAAAGCTGCA
The DNA here is from genome assembly GCA_030625065.1 of Alectoris magna. Classification (NCBI taxonomy): domain Eukaryota; kingdom Metazoa; phylum Chordata; class Aves; order Galliformes; family Phasianidae; genus Alectoris; species Alectoris magna. The sequence continues at coordinate 23,351 of CM060562.1, forward strand.
GGAAATGCCCCAGAGACAGCAGAGGGCACAGGCAAAGAGAACGCAGAAGGCCGAGAACAGACAGCCCAAAAGGCACCCTGAAGTGTGGAAACCGGCACTGGAATTCTACCTTGGGTCTCAATAAGGAATGGTTAAAAATTGGCAGGTGTGTGCTGCCCTTACCTGCTGGGTAGATAGTTACCGGTCAGCAAAGCTCGGTTCCGGGGCGCTCGAGGAAATGAGGATTTCTCTTCCTCGCCGCTCTCACGAACAGCCGCGCATCTCTCCGTGCGTTTCTTACGGCGCTCGGGAGCGCCACGGCTCTCTGCCGGTACCTGCTGAACACAATATGATAATGAAGACGCTGCCCCGCATCTGTGGTGGCTGCACCCTGTGAACATCACACTAACGGTGATGCAAATGAGCATTAGGAATACAATTAATACTATTTAAGAGTTTAAACTTGCACATACTTTAACAATTGTATTCCATACTACAGTAAGGATTAAGGTTACTTTCACAGAAAACACAGGGCACCAATGTCGATTGCAGCATTTAGCGTAAGAGACATTTTCAATAGCAGGCCAAGGGTTACGTTTACAGATACACGGCAGGTGACCGTAATTATCGCTAGAGCTCCCGTTAAGCTAGCGGAGCGGGTCAAGATGAACATCGTTAACGCTGCCTCCCGACAAATCCCAGAGAGCCAAAGGCAAAGGCAAGCGGAACGCCCGCAGAAAGCCACGGCAAAAGAAAAGCAAAGCAAGCAACCGAGGCTGAGGCAAGGGCAAAAACAAGGAAAAGAGCCAAGGAAAGACCAAGGGAAAGCAAGGGCAACGAGAGTGTGGCAAGGAAGACCGGGATCAGAGACGAAAGGGAAGGCAGCACGGAAGGCCAAAAGGAAAGGCCAAGAGAATGCAGCAGAGAAAGCCAAAAAGTAAGGACAAAGCAAACGCTGAACAGAAGGCGGCACGGGAGGCCGAAGATGGGGTGGCACGAGAGGCCTAAGGGAAAGACCCAGAGAACTCCACGAGGAATGAGGAAATGAAGAGAAGGCACCGGAGAAGGCCGCGGGGAGCGCCGAAACAAAGGGCAAAGCGTGAGAGAATGCCACAAGGAACACTGAAACAAAGGGCAAGGTACCAGAGAATGTCACACGGAACACCCAAACTGAGACCAAAGAGAAAGCTGCAGGAAACACCCAGGCAGCTGCAAAGGGTACAGGCAAGGACAGTGCAGAAGGACGAGAACATATGGCTAGTAGGGCACCCCAAAGTACAGAAATGAGCTCTGGAACATCACCTCGGGCCTGAATAAGGAATGCGTAAAAATTGGCAGGTGTCTGCTGCCCTTACCTGCTGGGTAGATAGTTACCAGTCAGCAAAGCTGGGTTCCGGGGCCTTCGAGGAAATGCGGATTTCTGTTCTTCACCGTTCCCATGAAGAGCCGTGCACCTCTTTGTGCGGTTGTTCCGGTACTCGGAAGCGCGGGGGCTCCCTGCTGGCACCTGTTGAACACAATACAATAACGAAGACGCTGCCCTGCATGGGCAGGTTACAATCTTTTTCGCAAATATGTGCTGCAGCACTCCTTTCTCAGAGCAGCGTGGCCGCACTCTATGCTCGGTGCTGCTTACCAGAGGCACTAGGCCTGGTAACAGACAAGGAGAACGTTGAGGTACTCAACAACATTTTTGCTGCCGTGTTCTCCAATCGCTGCCCATTATACGCAGCCCTCGACTTTGGTTTGTTAGGTAGGGATGGAGGAAGTGACGTCACCCCAGCTACTTCCCTCCCAGTCCCGCGCCGTGAACGACAACCAGGTTTGGGGCCGCCTGAGGACCTGAAATCTGCAAGTCTATGGGTCCCGATGAGACGCGTCACAGACTGATGAGGGAAATGCACTGACGCTGTCACCGAGCTGCTCTCAAAGGTATTTTACAAGTGGTGGCAATCAGGTGGAGTTCCTGGCGAGTGGAAAAACGGTCGATTCAAACTCCTTTTTAGGAAGAGTAGAAAGGGAGACACCGGGAACCCCTGTCCTGTCAGTCTTGCCTCTGCGCTGGGAATGATCGCAGAGCAGATTCTCCTGGAAGCGACGCCGGGGCATGTGGAAGGAGGGAGACGATGCGGTAGAAGTGGCGTGGCTTCGCCGAAGGCAAATCCTTCTTGACTGACCTGGTGGCTTTCTGCGATGGTGCCGCTACGGTGATGGATGGGGGAAGAGCCGCTGATACTATCTAGCTGGACTTCAGCAAGGCCTCTGACGCGGTACCACACACCATCCTCATCTCCAACTTAGAAAGACGCCGATTGGATGGGTGGACTGTTGAACAGGTGAAGAACTGACCGTAGCATTGTGTCCAGAGAGCGGCAGACAATGGCTCCATGTCCAGATAGATAGAGAGTAGTAATGAGTGGCATCCCACAGCAGTTGGCGCTAGAGCTGATACTCCTCAATAGCTAACCATAGAATCATACAATGGCCTGCATTGAGAAGCACCATAGTGATTATTGCCTTTCACCTCCCCCCCCCGCTACAGGTATGGTAACCAACCACGGGACCGGGCTTCCCAGAGCCTCGGCCGGCCTGGCCTCGAACGTCTCTGGGGATGGGGCGTCTCCAGCCTCCTCGGGAGACCTGTTCCGCTCTCCTTCCTTCGCCCCCCAAATAAGAGATCGCAACCCTGAAATAAAGAAGGGATCGTTCGCCCCCTTCCGAGGGCTCACCCCACGCTCTGAAAAAAGCAGACTCCAGATACAGCTCCTGCTCCTTCTGCTACCGGTCCTTAAATGCAGTTGAGAGCCTCCCAAAAAGGGAATATCTGCAGTTGAGAGGCCCCAAAAAGGGGGAAGATCTCACTCCAATAATCAAAATTTATTACCCCGTTCCAAAGACAAACACTCACCTTGCACCGCAAAGGAAGAGGTCTCTGGAGAGAGACGTGGCCTAATTGGTTTACAGACCTCGAAAGTGGTCAGAATCCCCCAGAAAGCAGAAATCGCTCTCCCCGAGGTTCCCAAAGAGGCACTCCCCAGGTACTGATGCTGCCCCCTCGGTTCCCAGCCCTTAAATGTGGTCAAGGAGGGGTGGAGCCAAGCTCAGCCCTATCAGGTCCTGTTGGTGAATTGCTTCCACCTGTGCTCGTGGGGCTGGCCACGCCCCTCACCAGGTGTTCAATCACTGCTTCGGACTGTTACGTAACGGTTCCCATACAGGCCTGAAGACCAAAAAAAAAGGAATAACCAGCAGACAATTAGATCTGCCTGTCTGGGAAGGGGAAGTTTATCAATGTATGAGAAATGACGGCACACGTATTTTGACAGGGGAGCGCAGATCTCATTACCGCATCGGGGTGACTTAGTGCGATGCTCGGGGCGGGCTGACGCGGTTGGCGTGACTCTGGGACTGATGCTGGGGTGACGTTGGGGTGACGCTGAGGGCTGTTGTTGGGGTATCGCAGGGGGGATGTCGGAGAGTGACGCTGCGGTGACGTCGTTGGGGTGCTGTAGTCAAAACCCTAAGTCGTGGCTTGAAACAACGATTGGGCGGGGACAAACTGGGAGAGCTCAGGTGTGTGCAATGAACCTGATTGAGAGGAGGGGTGGATCCTGGCTCCGCCCCCTCCCAGTCCTCATTTAAGGGTTGTCAGTGGAGGTGAGAGGGCTTTGCTGGAGATCCCTGCTCGCCTGAAGTCTTCCAACATTAAGGACACTTTGTTCTTTGTTTCTGCTTTCACGGTGCTGCATTTGAGTGAGTCCTTGCTTACAGGGGTCTAGGACTTTGCTTCTCCGCTATCGCTTCTACGTTTTCCGTCATGTAATGGCATTACAGCAAGTAATGCTGTTGGTGCGACATTGTAGAGAGAGGTGGGGGAGTGACACTGTGGAGTGATACTGGGCTATCGCTGGGGATGACATCACGAAGTGACCCTGCGGTGACATTGTTGAGGTAAAGCTGGGGGGTCACACTGTACTAATACTGGGACAGTGCTGGGGTTTCACTGGGGGGTGACCTCAGGGATCGGTGCTAGGATAACATTGTTGGGGAGATGCTGGGATGACGCTGGGTCGATGTTGCGCAGTAATGCTGCGGGGTAATGTTGGGGTATCTCTGGTGGATGACAGGAAAGAGTGATATTGTTGGGGGGAGTTACGTGGTTGGGGATGTGCTGTGAGGCGATGCTGCTACGATGGGGGGGGTGACGCTGAGGGCCTGCCGTCGGTGGCTGACGTTGGGATATCGCTGGGGCTCGTATCAGGGAGAGACGCTCCGTTAACGCTACTGGAGCGACGCTGAAGGGTGATGTTGGGGGAGACGTTGGGTTGACACAGGAGTGATTTGGGGTATTGTTTGAGGTTGACATCAGGGAGCATTGCTGCGATGACGTTGTGATGACACAGGGTCGATGCTGGGAGGTGATGCAGGAGTAATGTTGGGGTGACGCTGGGGTGATGTTGGAGGGTGATTTGGAATATCGCTGGGGTTCAACATCAAGGACTGACCCTGAGGGATGACATTGTTGTAGTGACACTGAGGGTCGATACTGCTGTGACGCTGAGGTGATACCGTGGTGATGGTGCAGAGTGATCTTTGGGGGTTGGGGGGGATGTTGAGGTATCGCTGGGGGGTGACATTGGGGTGACGTTTGGGAGTGAAGCTGTGTAAAAATTTGGAGGTTTTGCTGGTGTTACGCATAAAGGAGACATGCTGGGAGGCGATGCTGAGGTGATGATGAGAGGGGACGTGGTGGGGCAATGTTGGGGTATCGCCGAGGGAAGAATCGGGGAATGACGCTGGGCTGGTGCTAATGGGGCGACGCCGGAGAGGTGCTGGGTGGCGATGCTGGGCTATTGCTTGCGGTGACATCGGGCGGTGACGCTGTTGGGATGACGCTGCGGTAACGTTAGGAAGTGACGTTGTTGGAGGGTGGTGTTTGGGTATGACTGAGGGGATCACGTCAGGGGGTGATACCAGGGTGAGAGAAAGAAAAAGAACTGAAAAAAGGGAAAGAAAAATACTGTGAAAATAGAAAAGAATTAGAAGAAGAAAAAGTATTAGAAGTAGTAAAAGAATATGAAATAAAAAAAGAGAATCTGAAAAAGAAAATGAAAAGAAACAGGATTAGAAAAACAAATGGCAAAAGAACTGGAAATATAATGACAATGGAGAAGGAAAAACAAAAAGAAATGCAAAAAGAGAAAAAATACAAAAAGAAAAAGGATTGGAATAAAAAATATTTAGAAAAAGAATTGGAAAATGAAATAGAAAATTAAGAGAGATTAATTAGAAAAAGGAAAATACTAAGAAATAGAAAAAGAAATACGAACAGAATCAGAAAATTAATTAGCAAAAATATTAGGGAATTAATTAGAAACAGAACTAGAAATAGAAAAGGAAATAGGAACAGAAAGAGCAAATTGATTACAAAAATATTAGAAATTAATTTTTCACGCTTTTATAATTTTGAGTTCCTGGTATTCCACATCGTAACATGAGGTACTGCGCTGGCAGTTAAAGTGATAATGCTCCGGTTCCACGTACCTGTCTGGAAGAGAAAAACTACGATCCCCAGGGGGCCTCTGCGGACAGAGAGGAGGTAGAACTCCCGACAAGGTCGCCTGATCGGGCCTTTCTCTTCGGCGCTCTTCTCCTTCGCCTCTCCTCGCTGCTGCCCGTCCTGACTGTGCGCATCACTTCAGTGTTAACGTAAGGCCTACAGCTTTCGGATACTCTCATATTTGATTTATTAGCTTCAATTCTAACTATATTGTAATATAGTATTGTCGAACGTTCCAAAACCATACTTAGTAAATTAGTTTGTCTCTCCTCAGATTGTTGCCTCTGTTTTAAATACTTTGGGGTCCCTGTTTCCCTTTTCCAGAGGTGCTGACTGTGCAAAATCCCTCCACCCCAATACTCGTTGAATGAGGATGAACCGGCCCGTAAACCGTTGACATAATTAGAAAAAAGACAATAATTAGAAATAGAAAAAGAAATGGGAACAGAATCAGCAAATTAATCAGAAAAAACACCAAAGAATTCATCAGAAAAAGGAAAAAAATTAGAAAAAGAAACAGAAACAGAATTAGCAAAGAAATTAGAAAAAAATATTAGACAATGAATTAGAAAGAAGAAAAGAATCAGAAAAAAAAAGAAACGGAAACAGAATTGGCAAATTATTTAGAAAAAAATATTAGAGAATGAAATAAACTAGAAGAACTAAAAATAGAAAAAGAAATGGGAACAGAATAAGCAAATAAAATAGAAAAAAACACTAGAGAACAAATTAAAAAAAGGTAAACAATTACAAATAGAAAAATAAATAGAAACAAAATCAGCAAATAAATTAGAAAGATATTAGAGAATTAATTAATTAGAAAAAGGAACAAAACTAAAAGCAGAAAAAGAATTAGAATGAATTACAGAGGCGACAAATGATTAGAGATTTAGACAAGGAGAAATATTAGAACATTAGAAACGGAGAATTATTACAATAAGAGGTAACAAATTATTAAAGAATGAGAGGCAGGAAGTTATTACAATTACAGGCAGAGAACTATTGCAGAATGAGAGGCAGGGAATTATTATAGAATGAGAGGCAGGGAATTATTAGTGAATTAGATGCAGCAAATTATCAGAGAAGGTGACACTGACAATAATTACAATGAGAGGCAGCAAATTATGAGACAATGGGAGGCAGGCAAACAATAGAGAATGAGAGGGAGATAATTATTACAGAATAAGAATCGTAGAATCCGCAAGGTTGGAAAAGACCCGTAAGATCATCCAGTCCAACCATCCAACTACCACCGATATTTCCCTACTAAATGATGTCCCTTAGTGCAACATCTAAATGGTTCTTGAGCACCTCCGGGGACGATGACTCAACCACCTCCCTGAGCAGCCCATTTCAGTGCCTGACCGCTCTGTTGGAGAAAAATTTTTCTTAATGTCCAACCTGAATCTCCCCTGGTGCAACTTGAGCCGTTCCCTCTTGTCCTATCGCTAATGATACGTGAGAAGAGGCTGACTCCCACCTCTCCACAACCTCCTATCGCACAGTTGTGGAGAGCAATAACGTCTCCCCTGATCCTCCTCTTCTCCAGACCAAATGATCCCATTTCCCTCAGCCGTTCCTCATAAGACCTGTGCTCCGGACCTCCTACAGATTTGTTGCCCTTCTCTGAACGTGCTCCAGGGCAACGCTCTTAATCTATCAGAATGTAATATTATATGGTTTTTCAGTGTGAAATGACAGCTAATATTAAGGAAATAATTATCTAATACTGTTCTAAGAGCACATTTTCAGAAAATTTAGCAAAATAATTTTCTAAAACATTTTAACTTCAGTTCTTTTCTCGCCCAGGTGACAAATCATACAGAAGCAGCAAACAATGAGAGAATGGGAGGCATCGAGTTATGAGAGAAGGGGTGGCATTCAGTCATGAGAGAAGGAGATGCAGACAAATATTAGATAATTAGAGGCGGCAAATTATTACAGAATTAGAGGCAGGGAAAAATTAGAAAATTAGAGGAAACTAATTATTACAATTAGAGGCAGCGGATTATGAGACAATGAAAGTCAGGAAATTATGAGGGAATGAGAGGGATATAATTATTGGAGAATGAGCGGCAGAGAATTGTTGGAGAATAAGAGGCAGTGAACTATTACAGAATGAGAGGCAGGATATTAATGGAGAGCGGGAGGCAGCAAATTAGCAGAGAGTGGGAGGCAGCGAATCATGACAGAATGGGAGGCTGCGAATTATGAGAGAATTAGTCACAGAGAATTATTACAGAATTAGTGACAGTGAATAATTACAAATAGAGGCACCAAATTATTAGAGAATGAGATGCAGCAAATTATTACAGAATGACAGACAAAGAATGATTAGAGAATGACTGACAGAGAATTATGAGAGAATTAGAGGCAGAGAATTACCACAATTAGGGGCAGCAAATTATAAGACAATGAGAAGGAGATAATTATTAGAGAACGACAGGCAGATAATTGTTACAGAATGAGAGGCAGCAAGTTGTGAGAGAAAGAGTGGCTGCAAATTATGAGAGAAAGGGAGGCAGTGAATTATTAGAGAATGAGACACGGGAAATTATGAGAGAAGGACAGGCGTTGAACTAGGAGAGAATGAGAGGCAGTGAATTACTAGAGAATGAGAGGCGTTGAATTATGTGAGAAAATGCGGCAGTGAACTATAAGAGAATGGGAAGCAGTGAGTTACGAGGGAATGGCAGGCAGAGAATTGTTACAGAATGAGAGGCCACGAATTTTGATAGAAAAAGAGGCAGCGAACTATGAGACAATGGGTGGCGGTGAATTATTGGAGAATAAGACACAGCAAATTAAGACAGAATGAGAGGTATTCAATTCTGAGAGAATGAGAGGCGTTGAATTCTGAGAGAACGGGAAGCAGCGAGTTACGAGAGAATGGGAGGCAGGAAAAAGTGAGAGAGTGACTGGCAGAGAGTTTGGAGGGAATGAGCGGCAGACAAATACGAGAGAATTAGTGGCAAAGTATGAGAGAATGAGTGGTGGAGAAATATTAGAATATTACAGACTGAGATTTAGTCGAGAAAGAGATGCAGAGAAATATTAGAGAAATAGTGGCAGCGAATTCGTGCAGACTTAGTGGCAGGGAATTATTGGAAAATTAGTGTAAGCTTATTATTACATTTAGAGTCAATGAATTAGTAGGGAACGAGAAGCGCTGAATTATGAGAGAATGAAACACAGAATTATGAAAGAATGAGAGGGAGATAAATAATTCTCTGCCACTCATATTCTAATAATTAGGAGAATGAGAGACAGAGAATTATCAGTGTATGACATGAAGCGAAATACCAGACAATTAGGGGCAGTGAATTTTTACAATTAGGGGCAGCGGATCAGGAGAGAATGGGAGGCAGTGAATTACGACAGAATGAGATGCAGTGAAGTAAGAGAATGAGAGGCGTTGAATTATGAGAGAATGAGAGGCTGCAAATTTTTAGAGAATGACAGGCAGTGAATTATAAGAGAATGAGTGGCAGAGAATTATTCGAGTATGATCATCAGAGTAATAGCAGAGAATTAAATGCAGCAAATTATGAGAGAATTAGTGGGAGCGAGTTATGAGAGAATTGGAGGCTGTAAACTATAAGAGAATGAGAGGATGAGGATTATTAGAGAATGGGAGATGCTGAATCAGGGGAGTTTGGGAATCAGGAAATCAGGAGAGAATGGGAGGCGCTGAATTAGGAGAGAGTGAGAGGCAGCAAATTAGGAGAGAATGACAGGCAGAGACTCATGAGAAAATGGGAGGCAGCGAATGAGGAGAGAATGGGTGGTAGTAAGTTATGAGGGAATTAGACAAAGAGAATTATTACAGAATTAGTGGCAGAAAGTAATTACAATTAGAGGCAGAGAAATATTAGAGAATGAGAGAGAGAGGGTTGTTAGAGAATGACATGAAGAGAATTATGTGAGAATTACAAAAAGTGAATAAATACCAAACAATTAGGGGCAGCAAATTTTTACACTTAGGGGCAGCGGATTAGGAGAGAATGGGAGGCAGTGAATTATGAGAGAATGAGATGCAGTGAAGTAAGAGAATGAGAGGCGCTGAATTATGAGAGAATTAGTGGGAGCAAATTATGAGAGAATTGGAGGCTGTAAACTATAAGAGAATGAGAGGATGAGTATTATTAGAGAATGGGAGATGCTGAATCAGGGGAGTTTGAGAATCAGGAAATCAAGAGAGAATGGGAGGCAGAAATTAGGAGAGGATGGAAGGCAGCGAATGAGGAGAGAATGGGCAGTAGTAAGTTATGAGGGAATTAGACAAAGAGAATGACTACAGAATTAGTGGCAGAGAGTAATTACATTTAGAGGCAGAAAAATATTAGAGGTGAAATACAGAGTTATTAGGGAATGGAAGACAGAGATTTATTAGAGAACAAGAGGCAGAGAATTATTAGAGAACGAGGGAGAGAGGGTTATTAGAGAATGACATGAAGAGAATTATGAGAGAATTAGAGGCAGTGAATAAATGCAATGGGGGCAGCGAATTATTAGAGAATGAGAAGGAGATAATTATTAGAGAATGACTGGCAGAAAATAGTTAGAGAATGGGAGGCTGGAGATTACGATAGAATAAGAGGCAGCGAACTATGAGAGGATGGGAAGCCGTGAATTATTAGAGAATGAGACACAGCAAATTAAGAGAGCATGTGAGGCGGTGAATTTTGAGAGAATGGGAGTCAGCGAATTATTAGAGGATGAGTGGCAGAGAATTTGGAGGGAATGAGTGGCAGAGAAATATTAGAATATTACAGACAGTGAATTAGTCGAGAATGAGATGCAGAGAAATACTAGAGAAATAGTGGCAGCAAATTCTTAGAGACTTAGTGGCAGAGAATTATTGGGAAATTAGCGTAAGCTTATTATTGCAATTAGAGCCTGTGAATTACGAGAGAATGAGAGGCGCTGAATTTTAAGAGAATAAGACACCGGATTATGAAAGAATGGGAGGGAGATAATTATTAGAGAATGAGTGGCAGAGAATTGTTAGAGAATGAGAGACAGAGGATTGTTAGGGTATGACATGAAGAGAAATACTAGACCATTAGGGGCCACGAACTGGGAGAGAAGGGGAGGCAGTGAATTATGAGATAATGAGAGGCTGAGAATGTTTAGAGATTGACAGGCAGTGAATTATGAGAGAATAAATAGCAGAGAATTATTCCAGCATGATTGGCAGAGTAATCATAGAGAATTAGAGGTAGCGAATTATTAGAGAATTAGTGGCAAAGAATTATTAGGATATTAGAGGAAGCGAATTGTCACAATTAGTGGCAGAGAACTAGTACAGAATGGGACGTGGCGAATTATGAGAGAATGAGAGGCACAGGATTATGAGAGAATGGGAGGAAGCGAAGTTTGAAAACATGGGAGGCAGTGAATTAGTAGGGAATGAGATGCAGAGAAATATTAGAGAATGAGAAGCGGTGATTTATGAGAGAATGACAGGCTGCGAATTTTTTAAGATTGACAGGCAGTGAATGATGAGAGAATGAGCGGCAGAGAATTCTTCGGGTATGATTGGCAGAGAAAGATTAGAGAATGAGGGGCAATTAATTATTTGAGAATTACTGGCAAAGAATTATTAGGATATTAGAAGAAGCTAATTGTCACAATTAGTGGTGGAGAATTAGTACTGAATGGGAGTCAGAAAATTATGAGAGAATCACAGGCAGAGAAGTATTAGATAATGAGATGTAGAGAAATAATAGAGAATTTGAGGCAATGAATGATTAGAGAATTAGCTGCAAAGAATTATTAGGATATGAGAAGAAGCAAATTATTACAATGAGAGTCAGAGAATTAGGACAGAACGGGAGGCAGTGTAGTATGAGAGAAGGAGAGGCCGTGAATTATTACAAATATAGGCAGTGAATTACAGGAGAATGAGAGGCAGCGAAGTACTAGAGAATGTGAGGCAGGGAAAGATTGGAGTGTGAGAAGGAACAAATTGTGAGATCAGGAGAGGCAGCGAATTGTCAGAGAATAAGTGGCAGAGCATTCTAACAAACAGAGGCATAGAACTATTAGAGAATTGTGGTGTGCAAACTATTAGAGAATGAGAGGCAGAAAATGAGGAGTGAAGGAGAGACGGAATTATCGGAGAATGAGAGAGAGATAATTTATAGAGAACGAGTGCCAGAGAATTATTAGAGAATAAGGGGCACCAGATTATTTGAGAATGGGAGGCAACGAATTAAGAGAGAATGGGAGGCAACGAATTAAGAGAGGATGGGAGGCAACGAATTAAGAGAGGATGGGAGGCAACGAATTAGGAGAGGATGGGAGGCAGCGAATTATGACAGAATAACGCACTGAGAATTATTACAGATTTAGCAGTAGAGAATAATTACAATTAGAGGCAGACAATTATTAGAGAGTGAGAGACACAGGGTTATTAGAGAATGACATGCAGAGAAATATTGGAGAATTAGAGGCAGCAAATAAATACAATTGGGGCAGGAAATTATGAGAGAATGAGAAGGAGATAATTATTAGAGAATGACTGGCAGAGAATTGATACAGAATGAGAGGCCACGTGTTTTGATAGAATAAGAGGCAGCGAACTATGAGAGAATGGGAGGCAGTGAATTATTAGATAATGAGATGTAGAGAAATATTAGATAATTAGAGGCAGTGAATTATTAGAGAATGAGAGGCAAAGAATTACTAGAATATTAGAGGAAGCTAATTACTGCAATACGAGGCTGGCAATTAGTAGAGAATGGGAGGCAGGGAATTACTACAATTAGAGGCAGCGAATTACAGGAGAATGAGAGGCAGCAAAGGATTGGAGTATGAGAAGCAACAACTTACTAGAGAACGCGAGGCAGAGATAGATTACGGTGAGAAGCAGTGAATTATTAGAGAATTAGTGGCAGAAAATTCTGTCAACAAGTGGTAGCGGATTATGACCGAATGGGAGGCAGTAAATTATAATAGAATGAGTGGCGGGAAACTGTAAGAGAATGAGTTGCAGTGACTTATGAGAGAATACAGGCAGCGAATTATGAGAGAACGGGAGGCAGTGAATTATGAGGGAATTAGACATAGAGAATTATTACAGAATTAATAAGAATAATTAGAATTAGAGGCAGCAAATTATTAGAGAATGAGAGATAGAGCGTTATTAGAGAATGACATGAAGAGAAGTATGAGAGAATTAGAGGCATCGAATTATTACATCTGGGGGCAGCGAAGTATGAGAAAATGAGAATGAGATAATTATTAGAGAATGACTGGCATAGAATAGTTTGAGAATGGGAGGCCGCAGATTACAATAGAATAAGAGGCAGCGAGCTATGAGAGAATGGGAAGCAGTTAATTATTAGAGAATGAGACACAGGAAATAAAGTGACAGTGAGAGGCATTGAATTCTGAGAGCATAAGAGGCAGCAAAATATGAGAGAACGAGAGGCAGAGAATTTGGAGGGAATGAGCAGCAGAGAAATACGAGAGAATTAGTGGCATAGTATGAGAGAATGAGTGGTGGAGAAATATTAGAATATTACAGAATAAGATTTAGTCGAGAAAGAGATGCAGAGAAATATTAGAGAAATAGTGGCAGCGAATTCTTAGAGAATCAGTGGCAGAGGATTATCGGAAAATTAGTGTAAGCTTATTATTACAATTAGAGTCAATGAATTATTTTTGAATGAGAGGCGTTGAATTATGAGAGAATTAGTGGGAGCAAATTATGAGAGAATTGGAGGCTGTAAACTATAAGAGAATGAGAGGATGAGTATTATTAGAGAATGGGAGATGCTGAATCAGGGGAGTTTGAGAATCAGGAAATCAAGAGAGAATGGGAGGCAGCAAATTAGCAGAGGATGGAAGGCAGCGAATGAGGAGAGAATGGGCGGTAGTAAGTTATGAGGGAATTAGACAAAGAGAATGACTACAGAATTAGTGGCAGAGAGTAATTACAATTAGAGGCAGAAAAATATTAGAGGTGAAATACAGAGATTTATTAGAGAACAAGAGGCAGAGAATTATTAGAGAACGAGAGTGAGAGGGTTATTAGAGAATGACATAAAGAGAATTATGAGAGAATTAGAGGCAGTGAATAAATACAATGGGGGCAGCGAATTATTAGAGAATGAGAAGGAGATAATTATTAGAGAATGACTGGCAGAAAATAGTTAGAGAATGGGAGGCCGGAGATTACGATAGAATAAGAGGCAGTGAATTATGAGAGAATGGGAGGAAGCGAAGTTTGAAAACATGGGAGGCAGTGAATTAGTAGGGAATGAGATGCAGAGAAATATTAGAGAATGAGAAGCGGTGATTTATGAGAGAATGACAGGCTGCGAATTTTTAAAGATGGACAGGCAGTGAATGATGAGAGAGTTACAGGCAGAGAAATATTAGATAATGAGATGTAGAGAAATAATAGAGAATTTGAGGCAGTGAATGATTAGAGAATTAGTGGCAAAGAATTATTAGGCTATTAGAAGATACGAATTATTACAATGAGAGTCAGAGAATTAGTAGAATATGGGAGGCAGTGTAGTATGAGAGAAGGAGAGGCCGTGAATTATTGCAAATATAGGCAGTGAATTACAGGAGAATGCGAGGCAGCGAAGTACTAGAGAATGTCAGGCAGGGAAAGACTGGAGCGTGAGAAGGAACGAATTATGAGAACGTGAGAGGCAGCGAATTGTTAGAGAATGAGTGGCAGAAAATTCTAGCAAATAGAGTCAAAGAATTATTAGAGAATTCCTGTCAGCGAAGTATTAGAGAATGAGAGGCAGAAAATGAGGAGTGAAGGAGAGACGGGGAATTATTAGAGAATTAGTGGGAGACAATTAATAGAGAATGAGTGGCAGAGAGTTATTAGAGAATAAGAGGCAGCAGATTATGAGAGAATGAGTGGCAGTGAATAATGAGAGAATGGGAAGCAGGAAATTATAAGAGAATGAGAAGCAGCCAATTATAAGAAAATGAGACGCGTTGAATTATGAGAAAATGAGATTCAGTGAATGAAGAGAGAAAGGCAGGGTGTGAATTGAGAGAGAATGAGAGGCACTGAATTAATACAATGAGATGAAGCGAATTAGTAGAGAATGAGAGGCAGGGAATGTTTGGAGAATGGGAAGCAACGAATTGTTAGAGGAAGAGAGGAAGAGATACATTACAATGAGAGGCAGTGAATTATGAGAGCATGACTGGCAGCAAATTATGAGAGAATGGGACGCAGAAAAAAAATATTAGAGAATGAGACACAGCAAATTGTAAGAGAATCATAGAATCACAGAATTAGTCAGGTTGGAAAAGACCTCGAAGATCATCAAGTCCAACGGCAGCCTAACCATGGTACCCTAACTCTAACAACCCTCTGCTAAATCATATCTCCGAGCACCACATCCAAACAGCTATTAAACACATGCAGGGACTGCGACTCAACCACCTCCCTGCGGAGCCTATTCCAGTGTTTAACCACCCCTTTCTGGAAAGAAATGTTTCCTAACGTCCAACCTAAACCTACCTTGGTGCAACTTGAGGCCATTTCCCCTTCTCCTGTCACCAGTCACCAGTGAGAAGCGACTTGCCCCTCTCTCTCTGTAAGCTCCTTTCCGATACTGGAAGAGAGCAATCGGGTCTCCCCTCAGCCTCCTTTTCTCCAGACTAAACGGCCCCAGCTCCCTCAGCCTGTCCTCATAGGGCTGATTTTCCAAGCCCTTCACAAGCCTCGTTGCCCTGCTCTGGACCTGCTCCAGTACCTCCAAGTCCTTTCTGTACTGAGGTGCCCAAAACTGAACACAGTACTCGAGGCGAGGCCTCAACAATGCCAACTACAGGGTCAGGATGACTTCCCTAGTCCTGCTCACCACCCCATTCCTGATACATGCCAGGATGCCATTGGCCTTCATGGCCACCTGGGCACACTGCTGGCTCATTTTCAGCCAAGTGCCTGAGGTGTGGCTGAAAAGCTACCTGATGGAAAGGAGCCTTGGTGTACTGATGGACAGTACTCACCTCAAGTACTGTGTTCAGTTTTGGGCACCTCAGTACAGAAAGGACATGGAGGTACTGGAGCAGGTCAAGAGAAGGGCAGCGAGGTTTGTAAAGGGCTTGGAAAATCAGCCCTATGAGGACAGGCTGAGGGAGCTGTAGCTGTTTAGTCTGGGGAACGGGCGGCTGACGGGATACCCGATTGCTCTCTTGCAGTACCTGATAGGTGCTTCCAGTGAAAGCGGGGCAGGTCTCTTCTCACTGGTGACGGGTGACAAGAGAAGGGGAAATGGCCTCAAGTTGCGCCAAGGTAGGTTTAGGTTGGATGTTAGGAAACACTTCTTTCCATAAAGGGTGGTTAAACATTGGAATAGGCTCCCCGGGGAGGTGGTGGAGTCACAGTTCATGGATGTGTTTAAGAGTCGTTTGGATGTGATGCTTGTAGATATGATTTAGCAGAGGGTTGTTAGGGTACTATGGTTAGGCTGCGGTTGGTCGTGATGATCTTCGAGGTCCCTTCCAACCTGAGCGATTCTATGATTTCATGATTCAGTGATTCTGTCCATCAGCACACCAAGGTCCCTTTCCATCAGGCAGGTTTCCAGCCACTCCTCCCCAAGCCTGTAGGGTTGCCTGGGGTTGCTGTGACCAAAATGTACGACGCGACACTTGGCCCTATTGAAACTCATGGCGTTAACCTTGGCCCAACGATCCAGTCTTTCCAGGTCACTCTGCAGTGCCCTTCTCCGTTCTGGCAGATCAACACTCCCTCCCAACTTGGTGTCGTCTGCGAATTTACTGAGGGTGCACTCAATCCCCTCAACATCAGAATGATGGGTGTTGAATTATGAGAGAAGGAGAGGCAGAGAATTGCAACAGAATAAGTGGCAGAGGATTATTGGAGAATAAAAGGCAGCAAATTATTAGGGAATGAGAGGGAGTGAATTATGGGAGAATGGGAGGGAGTGACTTGTGAGAGAATGAGAGGCAGGAAAATATGGGAGACTGTGAGGGAGATAATTATTCCAGAACAAGTGACAGAGAATTGTTAAAGAATTAGTGGAAGAGTAGTGTTAAACAATAAAAGGCAGAGGATTATTTGACAATGGGAAGCAGTGAATTATGACAACGAGAGGCAGCAAATTGTAAGAGAGTGAGATGCAGCAAATTGATTAGAATAGAATGAGAGGCGTTGAATTACGAGTGAACGAGAGGGAGCAAATTATGAGAGAATGCGAGGGAGATAATTAATAGAGCGTGCATGGCGGAGAATTGGTAGAGAGTAAAAGGATTACTTGAGAAAATGGGAAGCAGCGAATTATGAGAAAATGGGGGGAAGCGAATGATGAGGTAATGGGTGGCAGCAAACTATAAGAGAATGAGAGGCAGTGCATTATGAGTGTATAGGGGACAGTGAATTATGAGAGAATCAGTGGCAAGAAATCTTACAACTAGAGGCAGAGAATTATTAGAGAATGTGAAGCAGTAAAAGATTGGATTATGAGAAGCAACGAATTATTAGAGAACGAGAGGCAGAGATCGATTACAGTGACGGACAATTCTTACAACAAGAGGTAGCAAACTATGAGTGAATGGGAGGCAGCGTATTATGAGAGAATGGGAGACGCTGAATTAAGAGAGAATGAGGGGCAGCGAATTAGGAGAGAATGGGTTACAGTGAATTGTTAGATAATGAGATGTAGAGAAATAGTAGAGAATTAGAGGCAAAGAATTATTAGGATATTAGAAGAAGCTTATTATTACAGTGAGAGTCAGAGAATTTTTAGAGAATGGGAGGCATTGTATTATGAGAGAAGGAGAGGCAGCTAATTACTCCAAATATAGGCTGCAAAGTACAGGAGAATGAGAGGGAGATAATTATGAGAGAATGAGTGGCAGAGAATTGCTACAGAATAAATGAAGAGGATTATAGGAGAATAAAAGGCAGCGAAGTATTAGAGAATGTGAGGCAGTGAAGTATGAGAGAATGGGAGGGAGTGATCTACGAGAGAATGAGAGGCAGCAAATGATGAGAGCTTATGATGGGGATAATTATTTGAGAATGAGTGGCTGAAAATTGTGAGAGAATGAGAGGCAGAGGATTCTGAGAGAATAGGAGGCAGCAAATTGTAAGATAATGGGAGGCAGCGAATTATTAGACAACAAAAGTCAGTAAGTTAGAGAATGAGAGGTAGCATAATTTGAGAGAATTAGAGGGAGATAACAAGTAGAGAACTAGTGGAAGGGAAGTGTTAGTGGTAGAGGATTATTTGAGAACGGGAGGCAGCAAATTATGAGAAAGAGAGGCAGCAAATTATGAGAGAATGAGAGGGAGATAATAGGGAATGCGTGGCAGACAATTGTTAGAGAATAAGAGGATTATTTGAGAATGGGAGGCAGTGAATTATGAGGTAATGAGTGGCAGCAAATGATGAGGTAACGAGTGGCAGCAAATTCTAAGAGAACGAGAGGCAGTGGAATATGAGAGAATCAGAGGCAGAAAATGATGAGAGAATCAGTGGCAACAAATTATTACAACTAGAGGCAGAGAATTATTAGAGAATTTGAAGCAGCAAAAGATTGGAGTATGAGAAGCAACGAATTTCTAGAGAATGAGAGGCAGCGAATTGTTTGAGAATTAGTAGCAGAGAATTCTTACAAATAGAGGCAGAGAATTATTAGAGAATTACAGTGTGCAAATGGTTAGAGAATGAGAGGCCAAGAACTATGCGAGAATGAGAGGCGGAGAATTAGGTGCGAATGAGAGACAGGGAATTAATATAGAATGAGACGGAGATAACAATTAGAGAATGAGTTGGAGAGATTTATTAGAGATTGGGAGGGAACAGATTAGGAGAGAATGAGAGGCAACGAATTGTTAGAGAATTAGCGGCAGGAAATTATAAGAGAAGGAGAGGCACTGAATTATGAGAGAATGAGAGGGAGAGAATTATGAGAGACTTGGAGGCTGTAAATTACAAGAGAATGAGAGGATGAGGATTATTGGAGAATGGGAGATGCTGAATCAGGAGAGTTTGAGAATCAGGAAATCAGGATGGAATGGGAGGCACTGAATTAGGAGAGAATGACAGGCAGAGACATATGAATGAATACAGGCAGTGAATGAGGAGAGAACGGGTGGTAGTAAGTTAGGAGGGAATTAGACAAAGAGAATTATTACAGAATTAGTGGCAGAGAGTAATTACAATTAGAGGCAGAAGATTATTAGAGGTGAAATAGAGAATTATTAGAGAATGGAAGACAGAGATTTATTAGAGAACAAGAGGCAGAGAATTATTAGAGAATGAGAGAGAGGGGGTTATTAGAGAATGACATGAAGAGAATTATGAGAGAATTAGAGGCAGGGAATAAAAACAATTGGGGCATCGAATTATGAGAGAATGAGAAGGAGATAATTATTAGAGAATGACTGGCAGAAAATAGTGAGAGGATGGGAGGCCACGGATTACGATAGAATAAGAGGCAGCGAACTATGAGAGAATGGGAGGCAGTGAATTATTAGAGAATGAGACACAGCAAATTAAGAGAGCATGTGAGGCGGTGAGTTCTGAGAGAAGGGGAGGCAACAAAATAGGAGAGAATGAGTGGCAGACAAATATTAGAATATCACAGAGAAATATTAGAGAATTAGAGGCAGTGAATAATTACAACTAGGGGCAGTGAATTATGAGAGAATGACAGGCAGGAAATTATGAGGGAATGCGAGGGATATAATTATTGGAGAATGAGCGGCAGAGAATTGTTGGAGAATAAGAGGCAGTGAACTATTACAGAATGAGAGGCAGGATATTAATGGAGAGCGGGAGGCAGCAAATTAGCAGAGAGTGGGAGGCAGCGAATCATGACAGAATGGGAGGCTGCGAATTATGAGAGAATTAGACACAGTGAATTATTACGGAATTAGTGACAGTGAATAATTACAAATAGAGGCACCAAATTATTAGAGAATGAGATGCAGCAAATTATTACAGAATGACAGACAGAGAATGATTAGAGAATGACTGACAGAGAATTATGAGAGAATTAGAGGCAGAGAATTACCACAATTAGGGGCAGCAAATTATAAGACAATGAGAAGGAGATAATTATTAGAGAACGACAGGCAGATAATTGTTACAGAATGAGAGGCAGCAAGTTATGAGAGAACGGGTGGCTGCAAATTATGAGAGAAAGGGAGGCAGTGAATTATTAGAGAATGAGACATGGGAAATTATGAGAGAAGGAGAGGCGTTGAACTAGGAGAGAATGAGAGGCAGTGAATTATTAGAGAATGAGAGGCGCTGAATTATGTGAGAAAATGCGGCAGTGAACTATAAGAGAATGGGAAGCAGTGAGTTACGAAGGAATGGCAGGCAGCGAATTATTAGAGAATGACTGGCAGAGAATTGTTACAGAATGAGAGGCCACGAATTTTGATAGAAAAAGAGGCAGCGAAATGTGAGACAATGAGAGGGAGCGACTTGTGAGAGAATGAGAGGCAGGAAATTGAGAGATTGTGAGGGAGATAATGATTTGAGAATGAGTGACAGAGAATTGTTAAAGAATTAGTGGAAGAGTAGTGTTAGACAATAAAAGGCAGAGGATTATTTGTCAATGGGAGGCAGTGAATTATGACAACGAGATGCAGCAAATTAATTAGAAGAGAATGAGAGGCGTTGAATTATGAGAGAATGAGAGGGAGATAATTAATAGAGTGTGCATGGCGGAGAATTGTTAGAGAATAAGAGGATTATTTGAGATAATGGGAAACATTGAATTAAGAGAAAATGGGAGGCAGCAAACTATAAGAGAATGAGAGGCAGTGCATTATGAGAGTATAGGGGGCAGCGAATTATGAGAGAATCAGTGGCAGAGAAATATTACAATTAGAGGCAGAGAATTATTAGAGAATGTGAAGCAGTAAAAGATTGGAGTATGAGAAGCAACGAAATATTAGAGAATGAGAGGCAGAGATCGATTACAGTGAGAGGCAGTGAATCACAAGAGAAAGAGAGGAAGCGAGTTATTAGAGAATTAGTGGCAGAGAATTCTTACAACAAGAGGTAGCAAATTATGAGTGAATGGGAGGCAGCGTATTATGAGAGAATGGGAGACGCTGAATTAAGAGAGAATGAGGGGCAGCGAATTAGGAGAGAATGGGTTACAGTGAATTATTAGATAATGAGATGTAGAGAAATAGTAGAGAATTAGAGGCAAAGATTATTAGGATATTAGAAGAAGCTTATTATTACAATGAGAGTCAGAGAATTAGTAGAGATTGGGAGGCATTGTATTATGAGAGAAGGAGAGGCAGCTAATTACTCGAGAATGAGAGGCAGGAAATTATGAGAGATTGTGAGGGAGATAATTATTTGAGAATGAGTGGCAGAGAATTGCTACAAAATAAATGAAGAGGATTATAGGAGAATAAAAGGCAGCAAAGTATTAGAGAATGTGAGGCAGTCAAGTGAATTATGAGAGAATGGGAGGGAGCGAACTACGAGAGAATGAGAGGCAGCAAATTATAAGAGATTGTGAGGGAGATAAGTATTCGAGTATGAGTGTCAGAAAATTGTGAAAGAATGAGAGGCAGAGGATTCTGAGAGAATAGGAGGCAGCAAATTGTAAGATAATGGGAGGCAGCAAATTATTAGACAATGAAAGTCATCGAGTTAGAGAATGAGAGGTAGCAAATTTTGAGAGAATTAGAGGGAAATAATAAGTAGAGAAGTAGTGGAAGTGAAGTATTAGAGAATAAGAGGCAGAGGATTATTTGAGAACAGGAGGCAGCGAATTATGAGAACGAGAGGCGGCAAATTATAAGAGAGAGAGATGCAGAAAATTAATTATAAGAGAATGAGATGCAGCAACTTATGAGAGAATGCGAGGGAGATAATTGCGAATGCATGGCAGAGGATTCTTAGAGAATAAGAGGATTATTTGAGAATGGGAGGCAGTGAATTATGAGGTAATGAGTGGCAGCAAATTGTAAGAGAACAAGAGGCAGTGCATTATGAGAGTATAGGGGGAGAAATTTATGAGAGAATCAGTGGCAGCAAATTATTACAACTAGAGGCAGAGAATTATTAGAGAATGTGAAGCAGCAAAAGATTGGAGTATGAGAAGCAACGAATTTTTAGAGAATGAGAGGCAGCGAATTGTTTGAGAATTAGTAGCAGAGAATTCTTACAAATAGAGGCAGAGAATTATTAGAGAAGTACAGTGTGCGAACAGTTAAGAATAAGAGGCCAAGAACTATGCGAGAATGAGAGGCGGAGAATTAGGTGCGAATGAGAGACAGGGAATTAATATAGAATGAGACGGGGATCACAATTAGAGAATGAGTTGGAGAGATTTATTAGAGATTGGGAGGGAACAGATTAGGAGAGAATGAGAGGCAACAAATTGTTAGAGAATTAGCGGCAGGAAATTATAAGAGAAGGAGAGGCACTGAATTATGAGAGAATGAGAGGGAGCGAATTATGAGAGAATTGGAGGTTGTAAATTACAAGAGAATGAGAGGATGAGAATTATTAGAGAATGGGAGATGCTGAATCAGGAGTTTGAGTGTTTGAGAATGAGGAAATCGGGAGAGAATGGGAGGCTCTGAATTAGGAGGGAATCAGAGGCAGAGAGTTATGAGAGAATGAGTTGCAGTGACTTATGAGAGAATACAGGCAGCGAATTAGGAGAGAATGGGTGGTAGTAAATTATGAGGGAATTAGACAAAGAGAATTATTACAGAATTAGTGGCAGAGAGTAATTACAATTAAGAGAGAATGAGTGGCAGCGAATTAAGAAAGAATGTGAGGCAGCGACTTAGGAGAGAATGGGAGGCAGCAAATTAGGAGAGAAGGGAGGCAACGGATTAGGAGAGGATGGGAGGCAGCAAATTATGACAGAATAACGCACTGAGAATTATTACAGAATTAGCAGTAGAGAATAATTACAATTCGAGGCAGACAATTATTAGAGAGTGAGAGACACAGGGTTATTAGAGAACGACATGCAGAGAAATTTTGGAGAATTAGAGGCAGCAAATAAATACAATTGGGGCAGGAAATTATGAGAGAATGAGAAGGAGATAATTACTAGAGAATGACTGGCAGAGAATTGTTATAGAATGAGAGGCCACGTGTTTTGATAGAATAAGAGGCAGCGAACTATGAGAGGATGGGAAGCAGTGAATTATTAGAGAATGAGACACAGCAAATTAAGAGAGCATGCGAGGCGGTGAATTCTGAGAGAATGGGAGTCAGTGAATTATTAGAGAATGAGTGGCAGAGAAATGTTAGAGAATGAGAGACAGAGGATTATTAGGGTATGACAGGAAGAGAAATACTAGACAATGAGGGGCAGCGAATTTTGAGAGAATGGGAGTCAGTGAATTATTAGAGAATCACAGAATCACAGAATTGTAGGGGTTGGAAGGGACCTCCAGAGATCATCGAGTCCAACCCCCCTGCCAAAGCAGGTTCCCTACAGCAGGTCGCACAGGTAGGCATCCAGGCGGTTCTTGAAGAGCTCCAGAGCAGGAGACTCCACAACCCCCCTGGGCAGCCTGTTCCAGTGCTCCGTCACCCTCACCCTAAAGAAGTTCTTGCGCACATTCGTGCGGAACTTCCTATGCCCTAGCTTCATCCCATTTCCCCTTGTCCTGTCCCCACGTGCTACTGGAAAGAGTCCGGCCTCACCACTACGGCCCCCACACCTCAGGTATTTATAAACCTGGATCAAATCCCCTCTCAGCCTTCTTGTCTCAAGGCTAAACAGACCCAGTTCACTCAGCCTTTCCTCACAGGGGAGATGCTCCAGGCCCTTCACCATCTTTGTGGCCCTCCGCTGGACTCTTTTCAAGAGATCCCTGTCTTTTTTTTTGCTGGGGAGCCCAGAACTGGACACAGTACTCCAGATGAGGGCTTACAAGGGCAGAGTAGAGGGGGAGGATCTCCTCCCTCAATCTGCCGGCAACGCTCTTTTTTATACACCCCGGTATGCCATTGGCCTTGTTGGCCACGAGGGCACACTGCTGGCTCATGGCCAACCTGTCATCCACCAGGACGTCCAGGTCCCTCTCTGCAGAGATTCTCTCCAGCAGGTCATCCCCCAACCTGTACCGGTGCATGCAATTATTTCTTCCTAGATGCAAGACTCTACACTTGCTTTTGTTAAACCTCATCTGGTTTCTTCCCGCCCAGGTTTCTTCCAGCCTGTCCAGGTCTCGCTGAAAGGCAGCACAGCCTTCAGGCGTGTCAGCCAATCCTCCCAACTTCGTATCATCGGCAAACTTGCTGAGAGTGGCCACTATCCGCTCATCAAGGTCGTTGATGAAGATGCTGAACAAGACCGGACCCAGCACAGACCCGTGGGGAATAATGAGATAATGAGTTGTAGAGAAATATTAGAGAATTAGAGGCAGTGAAGTATTAAAGAATTAGTGGCAAAGAATTATTAGGATATGAGAAGAAGCGAATTATTACAATGAGAGTCAGAGAATTAGGACAGAACGGGAGGCAGTGTAGTATGAGAGAAGGAGAGGCCGTGAATTATTACAAATATAGGCAGTGAATTACAGGAGATTGAGAGTCAGCTAAGTACTAGAGAATGTGAGGCAGGGAAAGATTGGAGTATGAGAAGGAACGAATTATGGGAGCAGGAGAGGCAGCAAATTGTTAGAGAATAAGTGGCAGAGCATTCTAACAAACAGAGGCATAGAACTATTAGAGAATTGTGGTGTGCAAACTATTAGAGAATGAGAGGCAGAAAATGAGGAGTGAAGGAGAGACGGATTTATTGGCGAATGAGAGGGAGATAATCTATAGTGCCAGAGAATTATTAGAGAGTAATGGGCACCAGATTATTTGAGAATAAGTGGCAGCGAATTAAGAGAGAATGGGAGGCAGCAACTTAGGAGAGAATGGGAGGCAGCAACTTAGGAGAGAATGGGAGGCAGCAACTTAGGAGAGAATGGGAGGCAGCAACTTAGGAGAGAATTACGCACAGAGAATTATTACAGAATTAGTGGTAGAGAATAATTACAATTAGAGGCAGAGAATTACTAGAGAATGAAACACAGGAAGTTAAGTGAAAATGGGAGGCTTTGAATTCTGAGAGCATGAGGGGCTGCAAAATATGAGAGAACGAGAGACAGAGAATTTGGAGGGAATGAGTGGTAGATAAATACTAGAATATTACTGAAAGTGAAATAGTCAAGAATGAGATGCAGAGAAATATTAGAGAAATAGTGTCAGGGAATTCTTAGAGACTTATTGGCAGAGAATTATCAGGAAATTAGTGTAAGCTTATTATTACAATTAGAGTCAATTAATTAGTTTGGAATGAGAGGTGTTGAATTACGAGAGAACGAAACACAGAATTATGAAAGAATCAGAGGGAGATAAATAATTCTCTGCCACTCATTTTCTAATAATTATGAGAATGAGAGACAGGATTATTAGGGTACGACATGAAGAGTAATACTAGACAATTAAGGGCACACTGCTGGCTCATATTCGGCCACCTGTCTGAGGTGTGGCTGAAAAGCTGCCTGATGGGAAGGAACCTTGGTGTACTGATGGACAGTACTCACTTCAAGTATTCAGCCGTATGA
The DNA here is from genome assembly GCA_030625065.1 of Alectoris magna. Classification (NCBI taxonomy): domain Eukaryota; kingdom Metazoa; phylum Chordata; class Aves; order Galliformes; family Phasianidae; genus Alectoris; species Alectoris magna. Next base: position 48,475 of record CM060562.1, read on the forward strand.
GGAGAGGCTGAGGGATCTGGAGCTGTTTAGTCTGGGGAACGGGCGGCTGAGGGGATACCCGATTGCTCTCTTGCTGTACCTGAAAGGTGCTTCCAGTGAGAGCGGGGCAGGTCTCTTTTCACTGATGACGGGTGACAGGACAAGGCGAAATGGCCTTAAGTTGCGCCAAGGTAGGTTTAGGTTGGACGTTAGGAAACACTTCTTTCCAGAAAGCGTGGTTAAACATTGGAATAGGCTCCGCAGGGAGGTGGTGGAGTCACCATCCTTGGATGTGTTTAAGAGTCGTTTGGATGTGATGCTTGGGTTTAGCAGAGGGTTGTTACACTTTGGGTAGTATGGTTAGGCTGCGGTTGGTCGTGATGATCTTCGAGGTCCCTTCCAACCTGAGTGATTCTATGATTCTAGGAGAGTATAGCGGGCATAAAAGTATGAGAAAATCAGTGGCGGAGAGTTATGAGAGTATGGGAGGCAGCGAATTAGGAGAGAATGGGATGTAGAAAATTAGGAGGGAATTAGACAAAGAGAATTATTACATAATTAGTGGCAGAGAAGAATTACAATTAGAGATGAGAGAGAATTATTAAAGAATGAGAGACAGAGGGTTATTAGAGAATGACACGTAGAGAATTATGAGAGAATTAGAGGCAGTGAATTGTTACAATTAGGGTCAGCAAATTATGAGAGAATGAGAAGGAGATCATTATTAGAGGATGACTGGTAGAGAACTGTTAGAGAATGGGAGGTCGCGAATTAAGATATGATAAGAGGCACCAAACCATGAGAGAATGGGAGGCAGTGAATTGTTAGAGGATGAAACACAGCAAATTAAGAGAGAATGAGAGGCGTTGAATTCTGAGAGAATGGGAGGCAGCAAAATAGGAGAGAATGAGCGGTAGAGAATTTGGATGGAACGAGTGGCAGAGAAATATTAGAATATTACAGACGAAGAATTAGTCGAGAATGAGATGCAGAGAAATATTAGAGAAATAGTGGCAGCGAATTCTTAGAGACTTAGTGGCAGAGAATTATCGGGAAATTAGCGTAAGCTTATTATTACAGTTAGAGTCAATGAATTAGTAGGGAATGAGAGGTGCTGAATTATGAGAGAATAAGACACAGAATTACGAAAGAATGGGAGGGAGATAATTATTAGAGAATGAGTGGCAGGGACTTATTAAAGAATGAGAGACGGAGGATTATCAGCGTATGACATGAAGCAAAATACTAGACAATTAAGGGCAGTGAATGTTTACAATTAGGGGCAGCGAATTAGGAGAGAATGGGAGGCTGTGAATTAGGCCAGAATGAGAGGCGTTGAATTGGCAGAGTAAGATTAGAGAATTAGAGGCAGGGAAGTATTAGTGAATTAGTGGCAAAGAATTATTAGGATATTAGAAGAAGCGAATTAGTACAATGAGAGTCGGAGAATTAGTAGAGAATGGGAGGCAGTGTATTATGAGAGAAGGAGAGGCAGCTAATTACTACAAATATAGGCAGCGATTTACAGGAGAATGAGAGGCAGCGAATTATGAGAGAATGCGAGGCAGATAATTAGGAGAGAATGAGTGGCAGAGAATTGCTACAGAATAAATGAAGAGAATTATTGGAGAAACAAAGGCAGTGAATTATTAGAGAATAAGACACGGGAAATAATGAGAGAACGAGAGCCATTGAATTATGAGAGGATGAGTGGCAGCGAATTATTACAGAATGAGAGGCAGAAAATTATGGGAGAATTGGAGGTATTGCAATTCAAGAGTGTGAGAGGCATTGAATTACATATGTATGAGAGGCGTTGAGGTATGAGAGTATGAGAGGGAGCAAATTTTGAGAGAATGGGAAGCAACGAATTAGCAGAGAATGGGAGGCAGCAAAGTTTGAAAACATGGGAGGCAGCGAATTATTAGGGAATGAGACACAGCAAATTAAGAGAGCATGTGAGGCGGTGAGTTCTGAGAAAAGGGGAGGGAACAAAATAGGAGAGAATGAGTGGCAGACAAATATTAGAATATCACAGAGAAATATTAGAGAATTAGAGGCAGTGAATAATTACAACTAGGGGCAGTGAATTATGAGAGAATGACAGGCAGGAAATTATGAGGGAATGCGAGGGATATAATTATTGGAGAATGAGCGGCAGAGAATTGTTGGAGAATAAGAGGCAGTGAACTATTACAGAATGAGAGGCAGGATATTAATGGAGAGCGGGAGGCAGCAAATTAGCAGAGAGTGGGAGGCAGCGAATCATGACAGAATGGGAGGCTGCGAATTATGAGAGAATTAGTCACAGAGAATTATTACAGAATTAGTGACAGTGAATAATTACAAATAGAGGCACCAAATTATTAGAGAATGAGATGCAGCAAATTATTACAGAATGACAGACAAAGAATGATTAGAGAATGACTGACAGAGAATTATGAGAGAATTAGAGGCAGAGAATTACCACAATTAGGGGCAGCAAATTATAAGACAATGAGAAGGAGATAATTATTAGAGAACGACAGGCAGATAATTGTTACAGAATGAGAGGCAGCAAGTTATGAGAGAACGGGTGGCTGCAAATTATGAGAGAATGGGAGGCAGTGAATTATTAGAGAATGAGACATGGGAAATTATGAGAGAAGGAGAGGCGTTGAACTAGGAGAGAATGAGAGGCAGTGAATTATTAGAGAATGAGAGGCGCTGAATTATGTGAGAAAATGCGGCAGTGAACTATAAGAGAATGGGAAGCAGTGAGTTACGAAGGAATGGCAGGCAGCGAATTATTAGAGAATGACTGGCAGAGAATTGTTACAGAATGAGAGGCCACGAATTTTGATAGAAAAAGAGGCAGCGAAATGTGAGACAATGAGAGGGAGCGACTTGTGAGAGAATGAGAGGCAGGAAATTGAGAGATTGTGAGGGAGATAATGATTTGAGAATGAGTGACAGAGAATTGTTAAAGAATTAGTGGAAGAGTAGTGTTAGACAATAAAAGGCAGAGGATTATTTGTCAATGGGAGGCAGTGAATTATGACAACGAGATGCAGCAAATTAATTAGAAGAGAATGAGAGGCGTTGAATTATGAGAGAATGAGAGGGAGATAATTAATAGAGTGTGCATGGCGGAGAATTGTTAGAGAATAAGAGGATTATTTGAGATAATGGGAAACATTGAATTAAGAGAAAATGGGAGGCAGCAAACTATAAGAGAATGAGAGGCAGTGCATTATGAGAGTATAGGGGGCAGCGAATTATGAGAGAATCAGTGGCAGAGAAATATTACAATTAGAGGCAGAGAATTATTAGAGAATGTGAAGCAGTAAAAGATTGGAGTATGAGAAGCAACGAAATATTAGAGAATGAGAGGCAGAGATCGATTACAGTGAGAGGCAGTGAATCACAAGAGAAAGAGAGGAAGCGAGTTATTAGAGAATTAGTGGCAGAGAATTCTTACAACAAGAGGTAGCAAATTATGAGTGAATGGGAGGCAGCGTATTATGAGAGAATGGGAGACGCTGAATTAAGAGAGAATGAGGGGCAGCGAATTAGGAGAGAATGGGTTACAGTGAATTATTAGATAATGAGATGTAGAGAAATAGTAGAGAATTAGAGGCAAAGATTATTAGGATATTAGAAGAAGCTTATTATTACAATGAGAGTCAGAGAATTAGTAGAGATTGGGAGGCATTGTATTATGAGAGAAGGAGAGGCAGCTAATTACTCGAGAATGAGAGGCAGGAAATTATGAGAGATTGTGAGGGAGATAATTATTTGAGAATGAGTGGCAGAGAATTGCTACAAAATAAATGAAGAGGATTATAGGAGAATAAAAGGCAGCAAAGTATTAGAGAATGTGAGGCAGTCAAGTGAATTATGAGAGAATGGGAGGGAGCGAACTACGAGAGAATGAGAGGCAGCGACATTGGAGAATGAGAGGCAGCAAATTATGAGAGATTGTGAGGGAGATAAGTATTCGAGAATGAGTGGCAGAAAATTGTGAGAGAATGAGAGGCAGAGGATTCTGAGAGAATAGGAGGCAGCAAATTGTAAGATAATGGGAGGCAGCAAATTATTAGACAATGAAAGTCATTGAGTTAGAGAATGAGAGGTAGAAAATTTTGAGAGAATTAGAGGGAGATAATAAGCAGAGAAGTAGTGGAAGTGAAGTATTAGAGAATAAGAGGCAGAGGATTATTTGAGAACGGGAGGCAGTGAATTATGAGAACGAGAGGCGGCAAATTATAAGAGAGAGAGATGCAGAAAATTAATTATAAGAGAATGAGATGCAGCAACTTATGAGAGAATGCGAGGGAGATAATTGCGAATGCGTGGCAGACAATTGTTTGAGAATAAGAGGATTATTTGAGAATGGGAGGCAGCGAATTATGAGGTAATGAGTGGCAGCAAATTGTAAGAGAAAAAGAGGCAGTGCATTATGAGAGTATAGGGGGAGAAATTTATGAGAGAATCAGTGGCAGCGAATTATTACAACTAGAGGCAGAGAATTATTAGAGAATGTGAAGCAGCAAAAGATTGGAGTATGAGAAGCAACGAATTTTTAGAGAATGAGAGGCAGCGAATTGTTTGAGAATTAGTAGCAGAGAATTCTTACAAATAGAGGCAGAGAATTATTAGAGAAGTACAGTGTGCGAACAGTTAAGAATAAGAGGCCAAGAACTATGCAAGAATGAGAGGCGGAGAATTAGGTGCAAATGAGAGACAGGGAATTAATACAGAATGAGGCGGGGATCACAATTAGAGAATGAGTTGGAGAGATTTATTAGAGATTGGGAGGGAACAGATTAGGAGAGAATGAGAGGCAACAAATTGTTAGAGAATTAGCGGCAGGAAATTATAAGAGAAGGAGAGGCACTGAATTATGAGAGAATGAGAGGGAGCGAATTATGAGAGAATTGGAGGTTGTAAATTACAAGAGAATGAGAGGATGAGAATTATTAGAGAATGGGAGATGCTGAATCAGGAGTTTGAGTGTTTGAGAATGAGGAAATCGGGAGAGAATGGGAGGCTCTGAATTAGGAGGGAATCAGAGGCAGAGACTTATGAGGCGTTGAAGTATGTGAGAAAATGAGGCAGTGAACTATAAGAGAATGGGAAGCAGTGAGTTACAAGGGAATGGCAGGCAGCAAATTATTAGAGAATGACTGGCAGAGAATTGTTACAGAATGAGAGGCCACGAATTTTGATAGAAAAAGAGGCAGCGAACTATGAGACAATGGGAGGCAGTGAATTATTGGAGAATAAGACACAGCAAATTAAGACAGAATGAGAGGCATGCAATTCTGAGAGAATGAGAGGCGTTGAATTCTGAGAGAACAGGAGGCAGCGAGTTACGAGAGAATGGGAGGCAGGAAAAAGTGAGAGAGTGACTGGCAGAGAGTTTGGAGGGAATGAGCGGCAGACAAATACGAGAGAATTAGTGGCAAAGTATGAGAGAATGAGTGGTGGAGAAATATTAGAATATTACAGACGGAGAATTAGTCGAGAACGAGATGCAGAGAAATATTAGAGAAATAGTGGCAGTGAATTCGTGCAGACTTAGTGGCAGGGAATTATCGGAAAATTAGTGTAAGCTTATTATTACATTTAGAGTCAATGAATTAGTAGGGAACGAGAAGCGCTGAATTATGAGAGAATGAGAGGCTCTGAATTATGAGAGAATGAAACACAGAATTATGAAAGAATGAGAGGGAGATAAATAATTCTCTGCCACTCATATTCTAATAATTATGAGAATGAGAGACAGAGGATTATCAGCGTATGACATGAAGCAAAATACTAGACAATTAGGGGCAGCAGATAAGGAGAGAATGGGGGGCAGTGAATTATGATAGAATGAGGCGTTGAATTGTGAGAGAATGAGAGGCAGCAAATTAGGAGAGAATGACAGGCAGAGACTCATGAGAGAATGGGAGGGAGCGACTTGCGACTTATGAGAGAATGGGAGGCAGCAAATTAGCAGAGGATGGAAGGCAGCGAATGAGGAGAGAATGGGCGGTAGTAAGTTATGAGGGAATTAGACAAAGAGAATGACTACAGAATTAGTGGCAGAGAGTAATTACAATTAGAGGCAGAGAATTCTTAGTGGTGAAATACAGAGAATTATTAGGGAATGGAAGACAGATTTATCAGAGAACAAGAGACAGAGAATTATTAGAGAATGAGAGAGAGAGGGTTATTAGAGAATGACATGAAGAGAATTATGAGAGAATTAGAGGCAGTGAATAAATACAACGGGGGCAGCGAATTATTAGAGAATGAGAAGGAGATAATTATTAGAGAATGACTGGCAGAAAATAGTGAGAGAATGGGAGGCCGGAGATTACGATAGAATAAGAGGCAGCGAACTATGAGAGGATGGGAAGCCGTGAATTATTAGAGAATGAGACACAGCAAATTAAGAGAGCATGTGAGGCGGTGAATTCTGAGAGAATGGGAGTCAGTGAATTATTAGAGAATGAGTGGCAGAGAAATATTAGAATATTACAGACAGTGAATTAGTCGAGAATGAGATGCAGAGAAATATTAGAGAAATAGTGGCAGCAAATTCTTAGAGACTTAGTGGCAGAGAATTATTGGAAAGTTAATGTAAGCTTATTATTACAATTAGGAGCCTGTGCATTACGAGAGAATGAGAGGTGCTGAATTTTAAGAGAATAAGACACCGGATTATGAAAGAATGGGAGGGAGATAATTATTAGAGAATGAGTGGCAGAGAACTGTTAGAGAATGAGAGACAGAGGATTGTTAGGGTATGACGTGACGAGAAATACTAGACAATTAGGGGCCACGAACTGGGAGAGAACGGGAGGCAGTGAATTATGAGATAATGAGAGGCTGAGAATGTTTAGAGATTGACAGGCAGTGAATTATGAGAGAATAAATAGCAGAGAATTATTCCAGCATGATTGGCAGAGTAATCATAGAGTATTAGAGGTAGCGAATTATTAGAGAATTAGTGGCAAAGAATTATTAGGATATTAGAGGAAGCGAATTGTCACAATTAGTGGCGGAGAACTAGTACAGAATGGGACGCAGCGAATTATGAGAGAATGAGAGGCACAGGATTATGAGAGAATGGGAGGAAGCGAAGTTTGAAAACATGGGAGGCAGTGAATTAGTAGGGAATGAGATGCAGAGAAATATTAGAGAATGAGAAGCGGTGATTTATGAGAGAATGACAGGCTGCGAATTTTTAAAGATTGACAGGCAGTGAATGATGAGAGAGTTACAGGCAGAGAATTATTAGATAATGAGATGTAGAGAAATAATAGAGAATTTGAGGCAGTGAATGATTAGAGAATTAGTGGCAAAGAATTATTAGGCTATTAGAAGATACGAATTATTACAATGAGAGTCATAGAATTAGTAGAATATGGGAGGCAGTGTAGTATGAGAGAAGGAGAGGCCGTGAATTATTGCAAATATAGGCAGTGAATTACAGGAGAATGCGAGGCAGCGAAGTACTAGAGAATGTCAGGCAGGGAAAGACTGGAGCGTGAGAAGGAACGAATTATGAGAACGTGAGAGGCAGCGAATTGTTAGAGAATGAGTGGCAGAAAATTCTAGCAAATAGAGTCAAAGAATTATTAGAGAATTCCTGTCAGCGAAGTATTAGAGAATGAGAGGCAGAAAATGAGGAGTGAAGGAGAGACGGGGAATTATTAGAGAAATAGAGGGAGATAATTAATAGAGAATGAGTGGCAGAGAGTTATTAGAGAATAAGAGGCAGCAGATTATGAGAGAATGAGTGGCAGTGAATAATGAGAGAATGGGAAGCAGGAAATTATAAGAAAATGAGAAGCAGGAAATTATAAGAAAATGAGATTCAGTGAATGAAGAGAGAAAGGCAGGGTGTGAATTGAGAGAGAATGAGAGGCACTGAATTAATACAATGAGATGAAGCGAATTAGTAGAGAATGAGAGGCAGGGAATGTTTGGAGAATGGGAAGCAACGAATTGTTAGAGGAAGAGAGGAAGAGATACATTACAATGAGAGGCAGTGAATTATGAGAGCATGACTGGCAGCAAATTATGAGAGAATGGGACGCAGAAAAAAAATATTAGAGAATGAGACACAGCAAATTGTAAGAGAATCATAGAATCACAGAATTAGTCAGGTTGGAAAAGACCTCGAAGATCATCAAGTCCAACGGCAGCCTAACCATGGTACCCTAACTCTAACAACCCTCTGCTAAATCATATCTCCGAGCACCACATCCAAACAGCTATTAAACACATGCAGGGACTGTGACTCAACCACCTCCCTGCGGAGCCTATTCCAGTGTTTAACCACCCCTTTCTGGAAAGAAATGTTTCCTAACGTCCAACCTAAACCTACCTTGGTGCAACTTGAGGCCATTTCCCCTTCTCCTGTCACCAGTCACCAGTGAGAAGCGACTTGCCCCTCTCTCTCTGTAAGCTCCTTTCCGATACTGGAAGAGAGCAATCGGGTCTCCCCTCAGCCTCCTTTTCTCCAGACTAAACGGCCCCAGCTCCCTCAGCCTGTCCTCATAGGGCTGATTTTCCAAGCCCTTCACAAGCCTCGTTGCCCTGCTCTGGACCTGCTCCAGTACCTCCAAGTCCTTTCTGTACTGAGGTGCCCAAAACTGAACACAGTACTCGAGGCGAGGCCTCAACAATGCCAACTACAGGGTCAGGATGACTTCCCTAGTCCTGCTCACCACCCCATTCCTGATACATGCCAGGATGCCATTGGCCTTCATGGCCACCTGGGCACACTGCTGGCTCATTTTCAGCCAAGTGCCTGAGGTGTGGCTGAAAAGCTACCTGATGGAAAGGAGCCTTGGTGTACTGATGGACAGTACTCACCTCAAGTACTGTGTTCAGTTTTGGGCACCTCAGTACAGAAAGGACATGGAGGTACTGGAGCAGGTCAAGAGAAGGGCAGCGAGGTTTGTAAAGGGCTTGGAAAATCAGCCCTATGAGGACAGGCTGAGGGAGCTGTAGCTGTTTAGTCTGGGGAACGGGCGGCTGACGGGATACCCGATTGCTCTCTTGCAGTACCTGATAGGTGCTTCCAGTGAAAGCGGGGCAGGTCTCTTCTCACTGGTGACGGGTGACAAGAGAAGGGGAAATGGCCTCAAGTTGCGCCAAGGTAGGTTTAGGTTGGATGTTAGGAAACACTTCTTTCCATAAAGGGTGGTTAAACATTGGAATAGGCTCCCCGGGGAGGTGGTGGAGTCACAGTTCATGGATGTGTTTAAGAGTCGTTTGGATGTGATGCTTGTAGATATGATTTCGCAGAGGGTTGTTAGGGTACTATGGTTAGGCTGCGGTTGGTCGTGATGATCTTCGAGGTCCCTTCCAACCTGAGCGATTCTATGATTTCATGATTCAGTGATTCTGTCCATCAGCACACCAAGGTCCCTTTCCATCAGGCAGGTTTCCAGCCACTCCTCCCCAAGCCTGTAGGGTTGCCTGGGGTTGTTGTGACCAAAATGCACGACGCGACACTTGGCCCTATTGAAACTCATGGCGTTAACCTTGGCCCAACGATCCAGTCTTTCCAGGTCACTCTGCAGTGCCCTTCTCCGTTCTGGCAGATCAACACTCCCTCCCAACTTGGTGTCGTCTGCGAATTTACTGAGGGTGCACTCAATCCCCTCAACATCAGAATGATGGGTGTTGAATTATGAGAGAAGGAGAGGCAGAGAATTGCAACAGAATAAGTGGCAGAGGATTATTGGAGAATAAAAGGCAGCAAATTATTAGGGAATGAGAGGGAGTGAATTATGGGAGAATGAGAGGCAGTGAATTATGAGAGAATGGGAGGGAGTGACTTGTGAGAGAATGAGAGGCAGGAAAATATGGGAGACTGTGAGGGAGATAATTATTCCAGAACAAGTGACAGAGAATTGTTAAAGAATTAGTGGAAGAGTAGTGTTAGACAATAAAAGGCAGAGGATTATTTGACAATGGGAGGCAGTGAATTATGACAACGAGATGCAGCAAATTAATTAGAAGAGAATGAGAGGCGTTGAATTATGAGAGAATGAGAGGGAGATAATTAATAGAGTGTGCATGGCGGAGAATTGTTAGAGAATAAGAGGATTATTTGAGATAATGGGAAACATTGAATTATGAGAAAATGGGAGGCAGTGAATGTTGAGGTAATGGGTGGCAGCAAACTATAAGAGAATGAGAGGCAGTGCATTATGAGAGTATAGGGGGCAGCGAATTATGAGAGAATCAGTGGCTAAAAATCTTACAACTAGAGGCAGAGAATTATTAGAGAATGTGAAGCAGTAAAAGATTGGAGTATGAGAAGCAACGAATTATTAGAGAACGAGAGGCAGAGATCGATTACAGTGAGAGGCAGTGAATCACAAGAGAAAGAGAGGAAGCGAGTTATTAGAGAATTAGTGGCAGAGAATTCTTACAACAAGAGGTAGCAAATTATGAGTGAATGGGAGGCAGCGTATTATGAGAGAATGGGAGACGCTGAATTAAGAGAGAATGAGGGGCAGCAAAATATGAGATAACGAGAGACAGAGAATTTGGAGGGAATGAGTGGTAGATAAATACTAGAATATTACTGAAAGTGAAATAGTCAAGAATAGATGCAGAGAAATATTAGAGAAATAGTGTCAGGGAATTCTTAGAGACTTATTGGCAGAGAATTATCAGGAAATTAGTGTAAGCTTATTATTACAATTAGAGTCAATTAATTAGTTTGGAATGAGAGGTGTTGAATTACGAGAGAACGAAACACAGAATTATGAAAGAATCAGAGGGAGATAAATAATTCTCTGCCACTCATTTTCTAATAATTATGAGAATGAGAGACAGGATTATTAGGGTACGACATGAAGAGTAATACTAGACAATTAAGGGCACACTGCTGGCTCATATTCGGCCACCTGTCTGAGGTGTGGCTGAAAAGCTGCCTGATGGGAAGGAACCTTGGTGTACTGATGGACAGTACTCACTTCAAGTATTCAGCCGTATGAGGAGAGGCTGAGGGATCTGGAGCTGTTTAGTCTGGGGAACGGGCGGCTGAGGGGATACCCGATTGCTCTCTTGCTGTACCTGAAAGGTGCTTCCAGTGAGAGCGGGGCAGGTCTCTTTTCACTGATGACGGGTGACAGGACAAGGCGAAATGGCCTTAAGTTGCGCCAAGGTAGGTTTAGGTTGGACGTTAGGAAACACTTCTTTCCAGAAAGCGTGGTTAAACATTGGAATAGGCTCCGCAGGGAGGTGGTGGAGTCACCATCCTTGGATGTGTTTAAGAGTCGTTTGGATGTGATGCTTGGGTTTAGCAGAGGGTTGTTACACTTTGGGTAGTATGGTTAGGCTGCGGTTGGTCGTGATGATCTTCGAGGTCCCTTCCAACCTGAGTGATTCTATGATTCTATGATTCTAGGAGAGTATAGCGGGCATAAAAGTATGAGAAAATCAGTGGCGGAGAGTTATGAGAGTATGGGAGGCAGCGAATTAGGAGAGAATGGGATGTAGAAAATTAGGAGGGAATTAGACAAAGAGAATTATTACATAATTAGTGGCAGAGAAGAATTACAATTAGAGATGAGAGAGAATTATTAAAGAATGAGAGACAGAGGGTTATTAGAGAATGACACGTAGAGAATTATGAGAGAATTAGAGGCAGTGAATTGTTACAATTAGGGTCAGCAAATTATGAGAGAATGAGAAGGAGATCATTATTAGAGGATGACTGGTAGAGAACTGTTAGAGAATGGGAGGTCGCGAATTAAGATATGATAAGAGGCACCAAACCATGAGAGAATGGGAGGCAGTGAATTGTTAGAGGATGAAACACAGCAAATTAAGAGAGAATGAGAGGCGTTGAATTCTGAGAGAATGGGAGGCAGCAAAATAGGAGAGAATGAGCGGTAGAGAATTTGGATGGAACGAGTGGCAGAGAAATATTAGAATATTACAGACGAAGAATTAGTCGAGAATGAGATGCAGAGAAATATTAGAGAAATAGTGGCAGCGAATTCTTAGAGACTTAGTGGCAGAGAATTATCGGGAAATTAGCGTAAGCTTATTATTACAGTTAGAGTCAATGAATTAGTAGGGAATGAGAGGTGCTGAATTATGAGAGAATAAGACACAGAATTACGAAAGAATGGGAGGGAGATAATTATTAGAGAATGAGTGGCAGGGACTTATTAAAGAATGAGAGACGGAGGATTATCAGCGTATGACATGAAGCAAAATACTAGACAATTAAGGGCAGTGAATGTTTACAATTAGGGGCAGCGAATTAGGAGAGAATGGGAGGCTGTGAATTAGGCCAGAATGAGAGGCGTTGAATTATTCAAGAATGATTGGCAGAGTAAGATTAGAGAATTAGAGGCAGGGAAGTATTAGTGAATTAGTGGCAAAGAATTATTAGGATATTAGAAGAAGCGAATTAGTACAATGAGAGTCGGAGAATTAGTAGAGAATGGGAGGCAGTGTATTATGAGAGAAGGAGAGGCAGCTAATTACTACAAATATAGGCAGCGATTTACAGGAGAATGAGAGGCAGCGAATTATGAGAGAATGCGAGGCAGATAATTAGGAGAGAATGAGTGGCAGAGAATTGCTACAGAATAAATGAAGAGAATTATTGGAGAAACAAAGGCAGTGAATTATTAGAGAATAAGACACGGGAAATAATGAGAGAACGAGAGCCATTGAATTATGAGAGGATGAGTGGCAGCGAATTATTACAGAATGAGAGGCAGAAAATTATGGGAGAATTGGAGGTATTGCAATTCAAGAGTGTGAGAGGCATTGAATTACATATGTATGAGAGGCGTTGAGGTATGAGAGTATGAGAGGGAGCAAATTTTGAGAGAATGGGAGGCAACGAATTAGCAGAGAATGGGAGGCAGCAAAGTTTGAAAACATGGGAGGCAGCGAATTATTAGGGAATGAGACACAGCAAATTAAGAGAGCATGTGAGGCGGTGAGTTCTGAGAAAAGGGGAGGGAACAAAATAGGAGAGAATGAGTGGCAGACAAATATTAGAATATCACAGAGAAATATTAGAGAATTAGAGGCAGTGAATAATTACAACTAGGGGCAGTGAATTATGAGAGAATGACAGGCAGGAAATTATGAGGGAATGCGAGGGATATAATTATTGGAGAATGAGCGGCAGAGAATTGTTGGAGAATAAGAGGCAGTGAACTATTACAGAATGAGAGGCAGGATATTAATGGAGAGCGGGAGGCAGCAAATTAGCAGAGAGTGGGAGGCAGCGAATCATGACAGAATGGGAGGCTGCGAATTATGAGAGAATTAGTCACAGAGAATTATTACAGAATTAGTGACAGTGAATAATTACAAATAGAGGCACCAAATTATTAGAGAATGAGATGCAGCAAATTATTACAGAATGACAGACAAAGAATGATTAGAGAATGACTGACAGAGAATTATGAGAGAATTAGAGGCAGAGAATTACCACAATTAGGGGCAGCAAATTATAAGACAATGAGAAGGAGATAATTATTAGAGAACGACAGGCAGATAATTGTTACAGAATGAGAGGCAGCAAGTTATGAGAGAACGGGTGGCTGCAAATTATGAGAGAATGGGAGGCAGTGAATTATTAGAGAATGAGACATGGGAAATTATGAGAGAAGGAGAGGCGTTGAACTAGGAGAGAATGAGAGGCAGTGAATTATTAGAGAATGAGAGGCGCTGAATTATGTGAGAAAATGCGGCAGTGAACTATAAGAGAATGGGAAGCAGTGAGTTACGAAGGAATGGCAGGCAGCGAATTATTAGAGAATGACTGGCAGAGAATTGTTACAGAATGAGAGGCCACGAATTTTGATAGAAAAAGAGGCAGCGAAATGTGAGACAATGAGAGGGAGCGACTTGTGAGAGAATGAGAGGCAGGAAATTGAGAGATTGTGAGGGAGATAATGATTTGAGAATGAGTGACAGAGAATTGTTAAAGAATTAGTGGAAGAGTAGTGTTAGACAATAAAAGGCAGAGGATTATTTGTCAATGGGAGGCAGTGAATTATGACAACGAGATGCAGCAAATTAATTAGAAGAGAATGAGAGGCGTTGAATTATGAGAGAATGAGAGGGAGATAATTAATAGAGTGTGCATGGCGGAGAATTGTTAGAGAATAAGAGGATTATTTGAGATAATGGGAAACATTGAATTAAGAGAAAATGGGAGGCAGCAAACTATAAGAGAATGAGAGGCAGTGCATTATGAGAGTATAGGGGGCAGCGAATTATGAGAGAATCAGTGGCAGAGAAATATTACAATTAGAGGCAGAGAATTATTAGAGAATGTGAAGCAGTAAAAGATTGGAGTATGAGAAGCAACGAAATATTAGAGAATGAGAGGCAGAGATCGATTACAGTGAGAGGCAGTGAATCACAAGAGAAAGAGAGGAAGCGAGTTATTAGAGAATTAGTGGCAGAGAATTCTTACAACAAGAGGTAGCAAATTATGAGTGAATGGGAGGCAGCGTATTATGAGAGAATGAGGGGCAGCGAATTAGGAGAGAATGGGTTACAGTGAATTATTAGATAATGAGATGTAGAGAAATAGTAGAGAATTAGAGGCAAAGATTATTAGGATATTAGAAGAAGCTTATTATTACAATGAGAGTCAGAGAATTAGTAGAGATTGGGAGGCATTGTATTATGAGAGAAGGAGAGGCAGCTAATTACTCGAGAATGAGAGGCAGGAAATTATGAGAGATTGTGAGGGAGATAATTATTTGAGAATGAGTGGCAGAGAATTGCTACAGAATAAATGAAGAGGATTATAGGAGAATAAAAGGCAGCGAAGTATTAGAGAATGTGAGGCAGTGAAGTATGAGAGAATGGGAGGGAGCGAACTACGAGAGAATGAGAGGCAGCGACATTGGAGAATGAGAGGCAGCAAATTATGAGAGATTGTGAGGGAGATAAGTATTCGAGAATGAGTGGCAGAAAATTGTGAGAGAATGAGAGGCAGAGGATTCTGAGAGAATAGGAGGCAGCAAATTGTAAGATAATGGGAGGCAGCAAATTATTAGACAATGAAAGTCATTGAGTTAGAGAATGAGAGGTAGAAAATTTTGAGAGAATTAGAGGGAGATAATAAGCAGAGAAGTAGTGGAAGTGAAGTATTAGAGAATAAGAGGCAGAGGATTATTTGAGAACGGGAGGCAGTGAATTATGAGAAAATGAGAGGCAGCGAATTATTACACAATATGAGGCAGAAAATTCTGGGAGAATGGGAGGCGTTGCATTTCAAGAGTGTGAGAGGCATTGAGTTACAGTTGTATGAGAGGCGTTGAAGTATGAGAATATGAGAGGGAACAAATTTTGAGAGAATGGGAGGCAGCAAAGTTTGAAAACATGGGAGGCAGCGAATTATTACAATTTGGGGCAGCAAATAATGAGAGAATGGGAGACAGTGAATTGTTAGATAATGAGATGTAGAGAAATACTAGAGAATTAGAGGCAGTGAATTATTAGAGAATTAGTTGCAAATAATTATTACAATGAGAGTCAGAGAATTAGTAGAGAATGGGAGGCAGCGAATGAAGAGAGAATGAGAGGCAGCGCAGTATGAGAATGCGAGGGAGATAATTATGAGAGAATGAGCGGCAGACAATTGCTACAGAATAAGTGAAGAGGAATAGTGGAGAATAAAAGGCAGCAAATTATTAGAGAATGAGAGGCAGCAAAGCGAATTATGAGAGAATGGTAGAGAGAGAACTATGAGAGAATGAGAGGCAGAGACTTGTGATAGAATCAGAGGCAGGAAATTATGAGAGATTGTGAGGGAGATTAGTATTGGAGAATTAGTGGTAGAGAATTGTTAGAGAATGAGAGGCAGAGGATTCTTAGAGAACTGGAGGCAGCAAATTATTAGACAACGTAAGTCAGAAAGTTAGAGAATGAGATGCAGCAAATTTACTATAAGAGAATTACAGGCGTTGAATTATGAGAGAACGAGAGTCGTTGAATTATGAGAGAACGAGAGTCGTTGAATTATGAGAGAACGAGAGTCGTTGAATTATGAGAGAACGAGAGTCCAGGAGAATGCGTGGCAGAGAATTGCTAGAGAATTAGAGGATTATTTGAGAATGGGAAGCAGCGAATGATGAGAAGATGGGAGGCAGCGAATGATGAGGTAATGAGTGGCAGCAAACTACAAGAGAATGAGAGGCAGTGCATTATGAGAGTATAGGGGGCAGAAAATCAGGAGAGAATCAGTGGCAGAGAATGATGAGAGACTGGGAGGCAGCGAATGATGAGGGAATTAGACAAAGAGAATTATTACAGAACTAGTGGCAGAGAATAATTACAATGGGAGGCAGCAAAGGATTCGAGATGAAAGACAGAGAATTATTAGAGAATGGAAGAGAAAGAATAATTAGAGAACGAGAGACAGAATTCTTAGAGAGTGAGAGACAGGGTTATTACAATTAGGGTCAGCGAACGATGAGAGAATGAGAAGGAGATAATCATTAGAGAATGACTGGCAGAGAATTGTTAGAGAGTGGGAGACTGCGATTTAGGATAGAATAAGAGGCAGCGAACTATGAGAGAATGGGAGGCTGTGAATTATTAGAAAATGAGACACAGCAAATTAAGAGAGAATGAGAGGCGTTGAATGCTGAGAGCATGTGAAGGAAATAATCAGAGAATGACTGGGAGAGAATTAGCTGGGAGAAGTATTAGACAATGAGAAACAGAGGGTTATTAGAGAATGACATTCATGGAAATATTAGAGAATGGTAGGCAGTGTATGAAGAGATATAAGCGATAGAGCATTATTAGAGCGTTAAGGATGGAGAGCTCTTAGAGAATGGGAGAGTAGGCTGAAAACTCTTAGAGATGGAGAACTGCTACAGGTGGAGATGGAGAAATCCCAGAGTTAGGGAATGATGAGAGAGAGAGGGAATTGAAGGCGGAATTTAAGTGAGAGAGGGAGAGAATGAAGGACAGAGATGGAGGCCAAGATGTTTTGGAGCCTACCTCAGCTTTGTCCATCTCCTTGGGCTGAGTGCAGCAGGCTGCGTTGGGGGCAGCGCAGCTCCTTGGCTGCTTTGCCTCGCTCTTCCCACCCAGGTCCTCCATCCAGCCCTCCCGCTGCCAAGCGGTGGCCAGAACCTTCTGCACAACACAGAGCAAGCAAGAAATCATCGTCAAGTGAAGCCACGACACCAACTCGGCCCTCCCCAAGCGGGAGCGCTCAACCAACCGACCCCACAGAGCCGCCCCCGGGCGCAGACCCTTCCTCTGCGGCTGCCGGCCCTTCCAGGAGCTCAGGAAGGGGGTCTGGCTCCACACAGTCCCACCCCCAGCTTCAATGCATCGCCTGGGCCCCACTTGCTCACATCCCGCACCCGGCTGGCAGTCATTGCCTCGGGCCCTTGGTGAACATCTTCCTGGTTAACAACCAGCTCCAGAAGTCAGTGGGGTTAAGAAAAGAAGCAGAGGAAAGGCACGCGATGGAGCGGTGGCCAGCAGGCCATTCCAAGCGGTTCTGCTCAGCCCTGTGCTGGGCCGGAGGGAGTTGGGGGGCGAGAAGGGAGGGGGGACTTGGGGGGCAGGAAGGGGAGGCCTGGGCTGAGTTGGGGGGCAAAAAAGGAGAGGCCTGGACTTACTTGGGGGAGCCAACGAGAGGTCTTTTCTTGTCCGCTTCAGTCTCCTCCTTCTTCCTTCCTCCCTCTCAATCAGAGCCATTCTTCCTCGGCGCAGAGAGCAAGAAAGAGGAGCAAGCTGTGTGGAAACGAATGCCACAACGCCCGTTGATTCCCAGTAGCTGGCATGGAAAAGCTGTGGCAGGGCCGCAGCTGGAAATGCTGTCAGGACATCTGGACAATCCGAGGCAGAAGCAACCCGCTTGGATCCCCACCGCACCGCACATCTGTGCGGTTCCAGCCATACGGTGAGAGGGACACAGGGGTCATGCAGATGTCTGGGCCGAAAGATGCTGCTGATGGAAAGATCATCTACGATCAAGGGCAAATGCTCAGCCATGTCGAAGGCTGGCAGCAAACTCCAGCCAGGAGCCATCTCCAGAGAAAGAGATCCTGCCTCAGTGGCAGTCAGCCCTTCCATGGGCTTGAGGAGAGCTGCAGCCGGGCTCCACCCCTTCCGGTAGCACAGCTGAATTGCCTTCACCTGTGCTCCCGCAGCTGACTCAGCGCTTGCCTCAGCTGCTCCATCCCAGCTTCAGGCTGCCAGCCACAGTTGCCCATCCAGCATCTCCAAGGTGGCTTCTTCACCAATCTGCTGTGTCAATGTTCAAGCGTTCCAATGGTTCTGCTCAGCCCTGTGCTGGGGGGGGAGGCAGTGGGGGGGCGGAAAAAGAGGGAGGACTTTGGGGGCACAAAGAGAGGAGACCACTCGGGGAGCAGCAAGAGACAAGCAGACTTGGGGGGCAGAAAGCAGAGAAAGAAAGAGGGGACTTGGGGGGCCAAAAGCCAAGAAAGAAAGAGGGGATTTAGGGGGCAGAAAGCAAAGAGGGGACCTGGGGGGGAGAAAGCAAGAAAGAAAGAGGGGACTTGGGGGGCAGAAAGAGAAGGGACCAGTTGGGGTCAGAAAGGAGAGAAAGAAAGAAGGAACTTGGGGGGCAGAAAGCAGCAAAGAAAGAGGGGACTTGGGGGCAGAAAGGAAAAAGGGAAGAGGGGACTTGGGGGGCAGAAAGAAGAGAAATGAAGAGTGGACTTGGGGGGCAGAAATGAAGAAAGAAAGAGGGGACTTGGGGACTGAAAGCCAAGGAATAGAGAGGGGACTTGGGGGGCAGATAGAGACAACATAGGGGCAGAAAGAGAGGAGAGGGATTGGGGGGCAGACAGGAAAAGGGGAGTTGTGGGGCAGAGAGGGAGGAGGGAATTTGGGGGCCTGAAAGACTGAAGAGGACTTGGGGGTCAGAAAAAGAGGAGAGGACTTGGGGGGCAGAAAGAGAGGAGGGGACTGACTGACTTGGGGGGCAGAAATCAGAGAAAGAAAGAGGGGACTTTGGGAGCAGGAAGAGAGAACAGTACTTGGGGGGCAGAAACGGAGGAGGGCACTTGGGGGGCGGAAAAAGTTGACCTGGGGGTGAGAAAGGGAAGGGAGCTCTTGGAGGGCAGAAAGAGAAGAGACAACTTAGGGGGCAGAAGGCGAAGAGAGGGGACTTGGGGGGCAGAAAGCAGAGAGTACTACAGAAAGTAGAGAGCACTTTATGGGCAGAAAGAGAATAGCGGATTTGGGGGGCAGAAGGAGAAGAAACGACTTGGGGGGCAGAGAGAGAAGGGAGCACGTGGGGGACAGAGAGAGAAGAGTTGGGGGGCAGAAAGAGAACGCAGGAGTTGGGGGGCAGAAAGAGAAGAGAGCACTTGGGGGGCAGAAAGGGAGGAAGGGACTTGGGGGGGGGGGGGGGAAGGCCAAGCAAGAAAGAGGGGACCTGGGGGGTCAGAAGGAGACGAGAGCACTTGGGGGTCAGAAAGCAACGAGGGGATATGGGGGGCAGAAAGCACACAAAGAAAGACGGGACTTGGGGGGCAGAAAGGAGAGAAAGGAAGAGGGGACTTGAGGGGCGGAAAAGGAGCAATGACGACTCACTTGGAGGGCGGAAAGGGAGCACTGAATGACTCGGGGGTCGGAAAGAGACCACAGACTCACTTGGGGGGCAGGACAGGAGGACTGACTCACTTGGGGGGCGGAAAGAGAAGAGAGAAATTGGGGCCAGAAAGTAAAGAAAGAGGTGACTTGGTGGGCAGAAAGGAAGGAAAGAAAGAGGGGGCTTGGGGGGCAGAAAGGAAGGAAAGAAAGAGGGGACTTGGGGGGCTGAAAGGGAGGAAGGGACTCGGGGGGCAGAAAGGCAACAAGGAAAAGGGGACTAGGGGGGCAGAAACCGAGCAGGGCACTTGGGGGGCAGAACGAGAGAAGGGGATTTTGGGGGCAGAACGAGAGGAGAGGAGTTGGGGGGCACAGAGAAGAGAGCACTTGGGGGGCAGAAAGAAAGAGCGGATTTGGGGGGCAGGAAGAGAGAACAGTACTTGGGGGTCAGAAAGGGAAGAGTGACTCACTTGTGGGGCAGAACGGGAGGAGTGACTCACTTGAGGGGTGGAAAAGGAGCAGTGACTGAGTTGGGGGGCAGAAAGGGAGGACTGAAGGACTTGGCGGTCAGAAAGGGAGGAGTGACTCAGTTAGGGGGCGGAAAGGGAGGACTGACTCACTTGGGGGGCCACATGAGGAACACGGCGTGCCCAGCCTCCAGCACATCATCGTCTTCAGTCGTGCTGTGGAACCAAAGGCTGCCGCTGAGTTTCAAGGCGCCTTCGAGCCCCAAACCTTCTCAGAGGGCCCTCGCAACTAGAAAACGCTTCCTGACGCACAGGACGAGAGTTCAGTGCCACCTCCATCCATCCGAGCACTCAGCACTGAAGGCAGCCAGCAAACAGAGAGCTCGGGCAGTTTGAGCACACCAAACCTTCAGAACAGGCCAAGCGAAGCCTCCACGCTTCTGTTTGACCTCCAGCTCAGCCACACTGCTGCGGGAATTGCCATTCCCAATTCTGAGCCTCACTGAACTTGAGCAGATGAGTTCGCTCCGGGGCCCCAAAACAAAACAGCAACGGGAAAAGAACTGAACCGAGAAAGAGCAGTGAGAAACTACCATGGAAATGGATGGGGCACAGGGAAACCAACAGGGAGAGGAAAAGGAGAAGAATTGGGCAAGAATTGGGCAAGAATTGGGCAAGAATTGGGCAAGAATTGGGCAAGAATTGGGCAAGAATTGGGCAAGAATTGGGCAAGAATTGGGCAAGAATTGGGCAAGAATTGGGCAAGAATTGGAGAAACAAGAGTAAAAGGAAAAGAACTGCACAAAGAACAGAAAAAGAACTGGATGAAGAACTGGACAAAGATCTTCAAAAGGCAAAGGACTGGACAGTGAACTTAGAATGGAAAAGAACTGGAGAAAGGAAAAAAAGCAAGTGGGAAGGGGAAAGAAGGGGAAAAACATTTACAACTAGGAAATGAGTTAGACAAGGAAAAGGGATGAGAACAAAGAGAAAACGGCTTGGTAAGAGAAGGTGCTGGAGAACGTGGCGGAGAGCGTGAAGAAGGAAAGGCAAAGGAAAGAGCGAGCGCCAGGGCAAAGCGAGGCCAAGCCCCCAGCAGCTCCACCAAGGCCAAAGCACTCTCTGGGAGCAACAGAGCTTGCCTGCCATCAGCCACGGAGGATCCTGGAGTCGAACAGCAACCAACAGCGGGAAGAGACACGGAAAAGGGAACGGGAAAGGAGTGCAGTGAGAAAAGAGAAAGAAAGAGGAGTGGAAAAAGGACTGGAAACAGAATCTGAAAAAGAGGGGAACGGAAACAAGGAATTGGAAACAAAAATATAAAGAACAGAATTAGGAAGACATGAAAAAAAGAAGAACCGGTCAAAGAACGAGAAAAAAGAAACTTCAATGAAGAAAAGAAAAAGACCAAAAGAAAATCCAAAGGAAAAGGACTGGACCAAAAAGACCAATAAGAAAATCAAATGGAAAAGGATTGGCCAAAGAAAAACCAAAAGGGAAATCCAAAGGAAAAGGATTGGCCAAGTAAAGACCAAAAAGGAAAGGGAAAGGAAAAGAACTGGACCCAGAGCTGGACCAGGAAGTGGACCACGAAGTGGACCAGGAACCTGGATCCAGAGCTGGACCAGGAAGTGGACCACAAAGTGGACCCAGAAATTGACGGAAAAGAACTGGACAACGAACTGCACAACGAACAGGAGAAAGAACTGAAAAGGAAAAGAACCGGACCGAGAACTGAACCAAGAACCGAAAGGACAGAAACTGGACAAAGAGAGACCATAGAGAAAATAATACAGAAAAGAACCGGACCAAAATTGGACTAACAAAATCAAAAGGAAAAGAACTGGACCAAGAACCTATGAAGGAAATGAACAGGATAAAGAACTGGACAAAGAACAAGTACTTAAAATGATAGGAGAATGACAGGCAGTGAACGATGAGAGAACGAGAGGCAGAGAAATATAACAAATAGAGGCTGAGAATTATGAGAGAATGAGAAGCAGCAAATTGTTGCAGTTGAAGGCAGAGAATTATTTGAGAATGAGAGGAAGCCAATCATTAGAGATTCAGAATCAGCGAATTATTACAGGTAGAGGCTGCGAATTATTAGAGAATGAGGGGCAGCGAATGATGAGAGAATGAGGGGCAGAGAATTATTAGAGAATGAGATGCAGTGAAATATCAGAGAATTAGAGACAGCGAATTATTACAGAATGAGTGGCAAAGAGTTAACAGAGTGTTAGAGGAAGCTAAGTTTTCTAATTAGAGTCAGCGTATGATGAGAGAATGAGAGGCAGCGAATTACAGGAGAAGGAGAGGTAGAGAATGTTTCAAGAATGAGAAGCAATGAATAACTGGAGAAAGAGAGGCAGAGATACATTGCAATGGGCGGCAGTGCGTGATGAGAGAATGAGAGGGAGCGAATGATGAGAGAATAAAAGGCAGCGAATTCTTGGAGAATGAGAGGCAACAAATGATGAGAGATTGTGAGGGAGATAATTAGTCGAGAATGAGTGGCAGGGAATTGTTAGAGAATGAGAGGCAGAGGATTCTTAGAGAATTGGAGGCAACGAGTTATGAGAGGATGGGAGGCAGCAAATTAAGAGAGAGTGAGAGGGAGATAATTAATAGAGAATGCGTGGCAGAGAATTGTTAGAGAATAAATGGCAGCTAATTATTAGAGAATGAGAGTCTGCAAATCTGGAGTGAATAGGAGGCCGTGAATTTGGAGAGATCGGGAGGGAGCGAATTGTTAGACAATGAGAGACAGAGGGTTATTAGAGAATGACATTCAGAGAGACATTAGAGAATTAGAGGCAGCAAATTATTACAATCGGCAGCGAACTGTGAGAGAATGAGAGGCAGAGAAACGTTAGAGAATGAGAGGCAGTGGATTATGAGAGATTCAGTGCAAAGAATTCTTAGAATATGAGCGAAAGTTAATTCTTACAGTTAGAGGCCGAGAATTAGTAGAGAATGGTAGGCAGTGTATGAAGAGAGGATGAGAGGCAATGAATTCTTTCAATTAGAGACGGCGAATTGGTGGTGAATGGAGTTAAATGCAGCTGGCGACCGGTCACGAGCGGTGTTCCCCAGGGGTCGGTGCTGGGGCCTGTCCTCTTCGATATCTTTATTGATGACCTGGATGAGGGCACTGAGTGCACCCTCAGTAAGTTTGCAGATGACACCCAATTGGCTGGGAGTGTGGATCTGCCTGGGGGTAGCGAGGCCCTACAGAGGGATCTGGACAGGCTGGAGAGCTGGGCTGAAGCCAATGGGATGAGGTTCAACAAGACCAAATGCCGCGTCCTGCACTTGGGCCACAACAACCCCAGGCAGCGCTACAGGCTTGGGGCGGAGTGGCTGGAAGACTGTGTAGAGGAGATGGACCTGGGGGTCTTGACGGATGCTCGGCTGAACATGAGCCGACAGCGTGGCCAGGTGGCCAAGAAGGCCAACGGCATCCTGGCTTGCATCAGAAACAGCGTTACCGGCAGGAGCAGAGAGGTGATTGTCCCCCTGTACTCAGCACTGGTGAGGCTGCACCTCGAGTGCCGTGTCCGGTTTTGGGCCCCTCACTGCAAGAAAGACATCGAGGCCCTGGAGCGTGTTCAAAGAAGGGCAACAAAGCAGGTGAGGGTTCTGGAGCACAGGCCTTATGAGGAGAGGCTGAAGGAGCTGGGAATGTTCAGCCTGGAGAAGAGGAGGCTCAGGGGAGACCTTCTTGCTCTCTCTAACTTCCTGAAGGGAGGTTGTGGTGAGCTGGGGGTCGGCCTCTTCTCTCGTGTCATTAGTGACAGGACTAGAGGCAATGGCTTCAAGCTGCGGCGGAGGAGATTGAGGCTGGACATTAGGAAATGTTACTTCTCAGAAAGGGTGGTCAGGCACTGGAATGGCCTGCCCAGGGAGGTGGTGGAGTCACCGACCCTGGGGGTGTTCAAGGAACGATTGGATGTTGTGTTGAGGGACATGGTTCGGTGGGAGCTATTGGAGATAGGTGAACGGTTGGACTGGATGATCTTGTAGGTCTTTTCCAACCTTGGTGGTTCTATGGTTCTATGAACTAGAGCAGAATGAGAGGCAGCGAAGGATTGGAGTATGAGAAGCAACGAATGAGCAGAGAACGAGAAGCAAAGAGAGAGATTACAGGGAGAGGCAGCCAATGATTAGAGAATGAGAGAGAGGATGATTAGAGAATGACATGCTGAGCAAAATGAGAGCATGAGAGGCAGCGAATTAGAATAGAACGAGAGGGAGATAATCATTATAGAATAAGAGGCAGAGGATTGTTAGAGAATGGGATGCTGCTAATTATAAGAAAATGAGAGGCGTTGAATTCGTCGACAATGAGAGGGAGCGAATTGTGAGAGAATGAGAGGCAGCGAATGACGGGATCATGAGAGGGAGGTTATTAGAGGACGAGTGTCAGGGAATTGTTATAGAATGAGAGGCAGAGGATTATGACAGAATGGGAGGCAGGGAATTAGGAGAGACTTAGTGGCAAAGAATTATTAGCATATTAGAGGCAGCGAATTATTCCAAGGAAAGGCAGAGAATGAGTAGGGAATGGGAGGCAGCGGATGATGGGAATGAGAGGCAGGAATTGATGAGAGAAGGAGAGGCAGCGAATGATGACAGTTAGTGGCAGCAAATGAGAGGAGAAT
Source organism: Alectoris magna (assembly GCA_030625065.1). NCBI lineage: Eukaryota > Metazoa > Chordata > Aves > Galliformes > Phasianidae > Alectoris > Alectoris magna. The sequence continues at coordinate 73,163 of CM060562.1, forward strand.
GAGAGGCAGGGAATGATTGGAGAATGAGAAGGATCGAATTGCTAGATAATGAGAGGCAGCGAGTTATTAGAGAATGAGAGGCTGCACATTATGACAATGATTTGTAGAACGGCATTAAGATTAGAGGCAGCCATTTTGAGAATCATTAGAGAATGAGAGATACAGAATTGCAGAGGAAGAATTTGGAGGGATAGAAATTGTTATAGGCAGAAAATTAATAGATGATTGGTATGGATTGAGAAGGATTAGGGGTAAAGGTTGAGAATGGTTTGAGATGGAGAATTAGATCAACAGTTAATAGAGAATTAGAGCCAGAGAACTGTTTGTTAGAGGCAGAGATAGAGAATTAGACCGGGAGTTCTTAGAGAACTAGAAATACAGAAAGAGAGAGAGAGATTCTTAGAGAGAGGGAATTATTACTGGTAGAGAACTATTAGTATTAGTGGTTGAGAATGAGAGAGAATTCTTAAAGATGGCTTTGTTAGAGAAGTGGAGATGGAGAGGGAGAGAATGAGAGACGGAGCATTCTTAGCGATAGAGCGTTATTAGAGCGTTAAGGACGGAGAGCTCTTAGAGAATGGGAGAGTAGACTGAAAACTCTTAGAGATGGAGAACTGCTACAGGTGGAGATGGAGAAATCCCGGAGTTAGGGAATGATGAGAGAGAGAGGGAATTGAAGGCGGAATTTAAGGGAGAGAGGGAGAGAATGAAGGACAGAGATGGAGGCCAAGATGTTTTGGAGCCTACCTCAGCTTTGTCCATCTCCTTGGGCCGAGAGCAGCAGGCCACGTTTGGGTCATTGCAACTCCAACGAGGCATTGGCGGACAGCATGGAAAACAAGCAGAGAGAAGAGAAACGTGGCATGACGGCCAGAAGCAGCACCAAAGCCAAGGAGAAGAGAACCAACCCACGTTGGGTGACAGCGACAGGGGGGACTGCCGGCCATCAGCACCGGGGAGCCCGAAGGCAGCTGGTCCATGGACAGCTGTGACGTGTGGAAATCAAACTCCGTAAGCACCAAGTAGTTCTAAAGCAGGTATGTTTAATGAGCGATGCGCGCACACCCTGGTGCAAGGGGGATAGCTCCGCCTCGCTTGCACACCGCTGGGAGAAAGCGTGCTGCAGGTATAGGCTGAACTAAGACAGAATCAGTTGTTGGCAGGAATTCGGATCCATATCCATGACATTCCTGAGACCCCATGAGCATGCGGTCCCTCCCCCCTTGCGCGTGCGGAGTGAGTCGTGGGGGTGGTCGTGGGATGAAGGCTCATCGTCTTCCTCGCTGTCAACTTTCGACCCAGGGGGAGGGGCACCCCTCAGACTGGTTCCAGCTTGCCCTGTGGACATCCAATCACCTCACTGTTCTCGGGCTGTTGCACCCTTGTCTTGATGGCCTTCATCCGCCTTGTTATTCCAGACACGGTGTCTGCAAGCCCCATTCTTCTAACAGCTTCCACGTCAACTAGCTTTTCACTACCCCTGTCCCAGTTTCTGTGAAGTTCCTTTCTCTCCTTTACCGTGGGGGCCTTCTTTCACCTTTCAAAAGAACAATACAAATGGAAAGGATTGGACAAAGAAACGGAGAAAGATCATATAAAGGAAAAGAGCTGGACTGAGACCCCCTGAAGGAACAGCACCGAACAGCGTGAAGAGACACGGAAAAGGAAAGGGGGAAAAGGAAAGGAAAAGGAAAGGAGGGGGACAAGAGGGGGGCAAAAAGGGGGACACAGAACTTAACAAAGGAAAAGAAGTGGAGAAAGAATGGAACCGAAACCTGGACAGCAAAATGGACAAAGATCTTCTAAAGGAAAAGAGCTGGACTGAGACCCCCTGAAGGAACAGCATCCAACAGCGTGAAGAGGCAGGGAAAAGGAAACAGGAAAAGGAAAGGGAAAGCAATTGGACAAAGAGAGGCGAAAAAGAAAATAAAAAAAGAAAAGGATTGGACCAAAATCGCACCAAACTTGGGGACTTGGGGGGCAGAAAGAGAAGAGAGTGCTTGGAGGGCAGAAAGAGGGGACTGACTTAGTTGGGGGGCGGAAAGGGAGGACTGACTCACTTGGGGGGCAGAAACAGGGGAGCGGACTTGAGGGGCAGAGAGAAGGGAGGACTTGGGGGGGAGAGAGAGAGGGGAGGACTTGGAGGGGCCAAAAGAGAGGGGAGGATTTGGGAGGCAGAAAGAGAGGAGAGGACTTGGTGGTCAGAAAGTGAACACTTGGTGGGCACAAAGAGAGCAGAGGACTTGGGAGGCAGAAGGAGGGGAGGGGATTCGGGGGGCCCAAAAGGGGAGGAGACTTGGGGGGCAGAAAGAGACGTGCTGGGGAAGGAGGAGAGGAGAGCAGTTGGGGGGCGGAAAACCAACCTAGAAAGAGGGAACTTGGGGGGCTGAAAGGGAGCATTGACTGACTTGGCGGTGGAAAAGGAGGACTAATGGACTTGGGAGGCAGAAACAGAATAGGGGACTTGGGGGGAGGAAGGCCAAGGAAGAAAGAGGGGACTTGTGGGGCAGAAAGGAAGAAAGAAAGAGGGGACTCGGGGGGCGGAAAGGGAAAGAAAAAAGAGGGGACTTGGGGGCGCAAAGCAGAAAGGAGGCGACTTGGGGGGCAGAAAAAGAGGGGAGCTCCTGAAGGGCAGAAAGAGAGGAGGGGACGTGGGGGGCGATAAGCAAAGAAAGAGGGAACCTGCGGGGCGGGAAGCCGAGAAAGAAAGAGGGGACTTGGAGGGCGGAAAGGGCGGAGGGGACTTGGGGGGTGGGAAGAGAGGAAAGGAATTGGAATTAGAAGAAGGGAAAAATTAAGGAGGAGAACTGGCAAAATGAACACAAGTTGGAAAAGACAAGGAAAAGGAATTCCAAAGCAATGGGAATTGGGAAAAGAATAGGAATAAGGAGAATGGAGGGGGAGGGGCCTCGGCCAGCAGGAGAAATGGAGATAGAAAAAGAGACTCTAATTCCAGTTAGAATCACCGAATTTGTAGGGAATGAGAGGCGTTGAATTCTGAGGGAATGAGACACAGAATGATGAAAGAAAGGGAGGGAGATAATTATTTGAGAATGAGTGGCAGAGAATTGTTTGAGAATGAGAGACAGAGGATTATCAGCGTATGACATGAAGCGAAATACTGGACAAGTAGGGGCAGGGAATTAGTAGAGAATGAGAGGCAGCGCAGTATGAGAGAATGCGAGGGAGATAATTATGAGAGAATGAGCGGCAGAGAATTGCTACAGAATAAATTAAGAGGAATAGCGGAGAATAAAAGGCAGCGAATTATTAGAGAATGAGAGGCAGCGAAGCGAATTATGAGAGAATGGGAGGCAGGAAATGATGAGAGATTGTAACTGTGTGTTCCCCTCCTCCTGTCTCCTCACGCTGCTGAAAAGAGTCTGCCCTCGCCACTCGGCCCCCCACCCCTCAGGTCTTTCTAAACCTGGATCAGCTCCCCTCTCGGCCTTCCGGTCTCGAGGCTGAACAGACCCGGTTCACTCAGCCTTTCCTCACAGGGGAGATGCTCCAGGCCCTTCACCATCTTTGCGGCCCTCCGCTGGACTCTTCCCAAGAGATCCCTGTCTGTTTCGTGCCGGGGAGCCCAGCACTGGACACGGCACTCCAGATGAGGCCTTCCCAGGGCGGAGCAGAGGGGGAGGATCGCCTCCCTCCACCTGCTGGCCACGCTCTTTGCCACGCAGCCCAGAATGCCGTCGGCCCTTTTGGCCACGAGGGCACGCTGCTGCCTCACGGCCAACCCGTCGCCCACCGGGACGCCCAGGTCCCTCTGTGCACAGCTCCTCTCCAGCAGGTCACCCCCCAGCCCGCGCTGCTGCACGCAATGATTCCTCCCCAGGTGCGAGACTCTACCCTCGCTTTTGTTCAACCTCCTCTGGTGGTGGCTGGATGAAGGCTCGGCGTCTTCCTCCCCGCCTGGCGGTCGTTCTGGGATGAAGCCGGCGCTCTTCGGCGTCGCGGCCTTCCGAGCTCGGTCCCGCTTGAGAGCGCCGCCCTTCTGTGGCGCGCCTCTGCCATCCCTTGTCACGGTTGTTCCCCTTGCCGTTGGGTCCCTTCTTGGCTGACGGGAGACAGCTTTCCTTGCGGGGCAGCTCACGGCAGCGCTTCCCTGGGCTAACAGAAAGCTACGCTGATCCACTGCTTCCTTGGGGAACCGAAGGGAAGGCAAGCCAGCGCTGCCAAAAGAGAAAAGAAAGAGGGGACTCGGGGGGCGGAAAGGAGGGAAAGAAAGAGGGGACTTGGGGGGCGGAAAGGAAGAAAGAAAGAGGGGACTTGGGGGGCAGAAAGGAAGAAAGAAAGAGGGGACTCGGGGGGCAGAAAGGAAGAAAGAAAGAGGGGACTCGGGGGGCAGAAAGGAAGAAAGAAAGAGGGGACTCGGGGGGCAGAAAGGAAGAAAGAAAGAGGGGACTCGGGGGGCAGAAAGGAGGAAAGAAAGAGGGGACTCGGGGGGCAGAAAGGAAGAAAGAAAGAGGGGACTCGGGGGGCAGAAAACCCAGAGGAACTGCCATGGAAATGGATTGGGCACAGGGAAACCAACCGGGAGAGGAAAAGGAGAAGAGTGGGACGAGAGCGGGACCAAAAAGGGAAAGAACTGGCCAAAGATCTGGAGCAGGAACTGCATAAGGAGAAGAAGTGGCCAAAGATCTTGGAAAGGGAAAGACCTGGACAGAGAACTGAAAGAGGAGAAGAACGACAGAAAGAACTGCACAAAGAGCTGGACAAAGTGCTGGACAGGAAAGGAACCGGACCAAGAACTGGACCAAGAACTCACAGCTTCAGGCTGTCAGTAACATTTCCCATACAGGGGCGGAAAGGAGGACTGACTGGGGTGGCGCAAAGGGAGAAGCAACTGAGTTGTGGGGCAGAAAGCGAGGACTGACTGACTCAGGGGGCTCAAAGGGAGCACCGACTGACTTGGGGGGCGGAAAGGCAGGATTGACTGACATGGGGGGCGGAAAGGGAGCACTGAATGTCTTGGGGGGAGCAAAGGAAGGAGTGACTGAGTTCGGGGGCAGAAAGGGAGCACTGACTGACTAGGGGGGCAGAACAGGAGCACGGACTCACTTGGGGGGCAGAAAGGGAGGATTGATGAGAGGAGTTGGGGGGTGGAAAGGGGGGGTGGAAAAGGACGAGTTGGGGGGCGGAAAGGGAGGAGTGACCGACATGGGTGGAAAGGGAGGGAAGCACTTGGGGGCCAGAAAAAGAGAACACTTGGGGGCCAGAAAGAGAGGAGAGCACTTTTGGGGCACAAAGAGACAACTTGGGGGGCAGAACACAAAGAAAGAGACGACTTGGGGGGCAGAATGAGAGGAGAGGACCTGGGGGGCCGGAAAGCGATCCAAGAAAAAGGCGACTCGGGGGGCAGAAAGGGAGGAGTGACCGAGTTAGGAGCAACTGAGATGGTGGGCAAAAAGTGAAGGGTGCCTGACATGGGGGGTGGAAAGGGAGCACTGACTCGCTTGGGGCGAGGAAAATTGGCAATGACTGAATTGGGGGGCGGAAAGGGAGGACTAATGGAGTCGGGGGGTGGAAACAGAATCGGGGACTTGGGGGGAGGAAAGCTGAGAAATAAAGAGGGGACTTGGGGGGCAGAAAGGAGGGAAAGAAAGAGGGGACTTGGGGGGCGGAAAGGAGGGAAAGTAAGAGGGGACTTGGGGGGCAGAAAGGAAGAAAGAAAGAGGGGACTCGGGGGGCTGAAAGGAAGAAAGAAAGAAGGGACCTGGGGGGCGGAAAGGAAGGAGAAAGGGGATTTGGGGGGCAGAAAGAGAAGAGGGGACCTGGGGGGCCGGAAAGCGATCCAAGAAAAAGGCGACTTGGGGGCCGGAAAGCATAGAAACAAAGAGGGGACTTGGGGGGCAGAAAGTGAGGACAGAGTTGGGGGGCAGAAAGTGAGGAGAGAAGGAGTTGAGAGGTGGAAACGGAGTACTGATGGACTTGGGGGGCAGAAAGAGAAGGGTGGAGCTGGGGGGCAGAAATGAAGCTTGGGGGTGGGGGGGGCAAAAAGGGTTCTGAACAGAAAGGGAAGAGAGGGGACTTGGGGGGCAGAAAACAGAGAAAGAAAGAGGGGACTTGGGGGGCAGAAAGCTGAGAGGTTACTCGGGGGACACAAAGAGTAGAGAGCACTTTGTGGGCAGAAAGAGAATAGCGGATTTGGGGGGCAGAAGGAGAAGAAACGACTTGGGGGGCAGAGAGAGAAGAGTTGGTGGTCACAAAGAGAGGAGAGCACTTGGGGCGCACAAAGCGAAGAGAGCACTTGGGGGGCAGAAAGGAGAGGACTTGGGGGGCAGGAGGAGAGGTGGGGACTTGGGAGGTAGAAAGGGAGGAGATGAATTGGGGGGCAGAAAGAGAAGAGAAGGCATGGGGGTCAGAAAGCAGAGTGAAGGGGACTTGGGAGGCAGAAAGCAGCGAGGAGAGCGCTTGGGGGGGAGAACGGCAGGAGAGCACTTAGGGGGCAAAAAAAGAGGCCTGGACTTGGGGGGCCAAAAAGAGGAGGTGACTTGGGGGGCCGAAAGATGGGACTGCGCTTGGGGGACCGAAAGAGAGGAGCAGTCTGTGGGGTAGCCAAAAGAGAGGAGTGGACAACGACAGTGAGGCGAGGACTGACTTGGGGGGCGGAAAGGGAGGAACGGAAACGGGGGGCAGAAAGAGAGCACTTGGGGGGAGAAGCAGAGGGCTTGGGGGGCAAAAAGAGGGGAGGGAACTTGGGACGGAAGAGACGAAACGACTTGGGGGGCGGAAACGGGAGAGAGCACTTGGGGGGCAGAAGGAGAGGAGGGGACTGAGTGACTTGGGGGGCGGAAAGCCAAAAATGAATGAGTGGACTTGGGGGGCAGAAAGGAAGAAAGAGGGGACTTGGGGGGCAGAAACAGAGGAGAGCACTTGGGGGGGCTGAAAGCGAGGAGAGGACATGGGGGGCAGGAGGAGAGGTGAGGACCTGGGAGCCAAAAGGACAGGAGGGGACTTGGGGGGGTAAAAGGAGGGAAAGGACTTGGGGGGCCAAAACAGAGAAGCGGACTTGGGGGGGGGGGAAGGGAAGAGAGCACTTGGGGGGCAGAAGGAGAGGTCAGGACTTGGGGGGTAAAAGGAGAGGAGGGGACTTGGGGGGCAGAAAGGTAGTGTGGACATGGGGGTAGAAAGGGACTTAAGGGGCAGAAAGAGAGGATGGGACACGGGGGGCAGAACGAGAGAAGGGGACTTGGGGGGCAGATGGATAGAAGACTTGGGGGCAGAAGGAGACGAGAGGACGTGGAGGGCAAAAAGGCAGGAGAGAACTTGGGGGGCAGAAGGGGAGGAACCAACTTGTGGGGCAGAAGGAGGGGAGAGGACTTGGGCAGAAAGAAAGGCGAGGACTTGAGGGGCAGAAAGGAAGAAGGGACTTGGGGGGATAAAGAGAGGAGAGCACTTGGGGGGCAGAGGGAGAGGAAAGCACTTGGGGGGCAGAAAGGAAGAGGGGAGTTGGGGGGCACAGAGAGGAGAGCACTTGTGAGGCGGAAAGATTAGAGACAACTTGGGGGGCAGAAATGGAGGTGTTAGGGGAGTGGAAGTAGAGGAGTTGGGGGGCAGAAAGGAGAGGACTTGGGGGGCAGAAGGAAAGGAGGGGACTTGGGGGGCAGAAAGAGATGAGTTGGGGCAGGAGGAGAGGAGGGGGCTTCGGGGGAAGAAAGGAAGGAGAGGAATTGGGGGGCAGAAAGGGAGGAAACAACTTGTGGGGCAGAAGGAGAGGTGAGGACTTGGGGGGCAGATAAGGAAGAGTTAAGGGTCACAAAGAGAGGAGAGCGCTTGGGGGGCAGAAAAAGGGGCGAGCACTTGGGGGAGGGAAGGGAAGAAAGGAAGAGGGGATTTGGGGGGCTGAAAGGAAGGAAAGAAAGAGGGGACTTCTGGGGCGGAAAGAGAGGAAAGAAAGACGGGACTTGGGGGGCAGGAAGAGCGGAGGAGACTTGGGGGGCAGAAGGAGAAGAGACGAATTGGGGGGCAAAAAGTCAAGAAAGAAAGAGGGGACTTGGGGGGCAGAAAGAGAGGAGAGCACTTGGGGGGCGGAAAGCACCGAGGGGATATAGGGGGCAGAAAGGAGAGAAAGAAGGAGGGGACTTGGGGGGCAGAAAGAGAAGAAAGGAAGAGGGCACTTGGGGGGCGGAAAGGGAGGAGCAGACTTGTGGGGCGGAAAGAATAGAGTGCACCTGAAGGGCAGGAAAAGAAGGGAGCAGTTGTGGGGAGGAAGCAGAGGAGGGCACTTGGGGGGCGGAAAGAGTTGAGCTGGGGGTGAGAAAGGGATGGGAGCTCATGTAGGGCAGAAAGGGAAGAGGGGACTTGGGGGGCAGAAAGAGACGAGTTGGGGCAGGAGGAGAGGAGAGGAGTTGGGGGGCGGAAAGAGAGGAGGGGGCTTCGGGGGAAGAAAGGAAGGAGAGGAATTGGGGGGCAGAAAGGGAGGAAACAACTTGTGGGGCAGAAGGAGAGGTGAGGACTTGGGGGGCAGAAAGAGATCAGAGCACTTGGGGGGCAGAGAGAGGTGATTTGGGGGGCAGAGACAGAAAAGGGGACCTGGGGGGCAGAAGGAGAGGAGAGCACTTGGGGGGCGGAAAGCCAACCGAGAAAGAGGGAACTTGGGGGGCACAAACTGAGGTGTGGACTTGGGGGGCAGAAACGGAGGAGGGGACAGACTGACTTGGGGGGCGAAAAGCCAAAAATGAATGAGGGGACTTGGGGGGCAGAAAGCCCAGAAAGAGGGGACTTGGGGGGCAGGAGGAGAGGTGAGGACCTGGGAGGCAAAAGGACAGGAGGGGACTTCAGGGGTTAAAGGAGGGGAGAGGACTTGGGGGGCCGAAAGAGAGGAGGGGACTTGGGGGGGGGGGGGGGGGGGGAGAAGAAGAGAGCACTAGGGGGGCAGAACAAGAAGAGTTAAGGGTCACAAAGAGAAGAGAGCGCTTGGGGGGCAGAAAGGGAGGAAACATCTTGTGGGGCAGAAGGAGAGGTGACGACTTGGGGGGCAGAAAGAAAGGAGAGAGGAGTTGGCGGGCAGAAAAAGATCAGAGCACTTGGGGGGCAGAGAGAGAAGAGGTGATTTGGGGGGCAGAGACAGAAACGGGGACCTGGAGGGCAGAAGGAGAGGAGAGCACTTGGGGGGCGGAAAGCAAGAAAGAAAGAGGGGACTTGGGGGGCAGAAAGCTGAGAGGTTATTCGGGGGACACAAAGAGTAGGGAGCACTTTGTGGGCAGAAAGAGAATAGCGGATTTGGGGGGCAGAAGGAGAAGAAACGACTTGGGGGGCAGAGAGAGAAGGGAGCACTTGGGGGGCAGAGAGAGAAGACTTGGGGGTCACAAAGAGAGGAGGGGACTTGGGGGGCAGAAGGAGAGGAGGGGAATTGGGGGACAGAAGGAGAGGAAACAGCTTGTGGGGCAGAAACAGAGGTGAGCACTTGGGGGGCAGAAGAAGAGGGGACTTGGGGGGCAGCAGGAGAGAAGAGGACATGGGGGCCGAAGGTGGGGAGAGGACTTGGGGGGCAGAAAGGAAGAGGGCAGTTGTGGGGCAGAGCGGGAGAAGGGAAGTTAGGGACCAGAAAGTCTGAAGAGGACTTGGGGAACAGAAGGAGAGGAGGGGACTTGGGGGGCAGAAAGAGAGGCAAAGACTGAGATGGGGGGTGGAAAGGGAAGAACGGAGATGGGGGGCAGAAAGGGAGCACTTGGGGGGAGAAGCAGAGGGCTTGGGGGGCAGAAAGAGGGGAGGGAACTTGGGACGAAAGAGATGAAACGACTTGGGGGGCAGAAACGGGAGAGAGCACTTGGGGGGCAGAAGGAGAGGAGGGGACTGAGTGACTTGGGGGGCAGAAAGGAAAGAAGGAGGGGACTTGGGGGGCAGAAAGGAAAGAAAAAGGGGACTTGGGGGACAGAAAGGAAAGAAGGAGGGGACTTGGGGGGCACACAGAGAGGAGAGCACTTGTGAGGCGGAAAGATTAGAGACAACTTGGGGGGCAGAAATGGAGGTGTTAGGGGAGTGGAAATAGAGGAGTTGGGGGGCAGAAAGGGAGGAGAGCATTTGGGGGGCACAAAGGGAAGAGTTTGGGGGCAGAAAGAGAAGTGAGGAATTGGGGGCAGAAAGAGCAGAAAGCGCTTAGGGGGCACAAAAAGAGGAGAGCGCTTGGGGACAGAAAGAGAATGGAGGAGTTGGGGGGCAGAAAGGGAGGAGAGGAGCTGGGGGGGTTGAAAGAGAAGAGCGAGTTGGGGTTCAGAAAGGGAGGAGAGCTCTTGGGGGGCAGAAAGAAATGACTCGGGGAGCAGAAATAAAGCTGAGGACTTGGGGGGCAGCAAGGGAGGACGTGGGGGGCAAAAAGCGAGGCGAGGAGGGGACTGGGGATGGAAAGAGAAGAGAGCGCTTGGGGGGCGGAAAGGGAGCAGTGACTCACTTGGGGGGCAGAAAGGGTAGGACTGAGTTGCGGGCCGGAAAGGGACAACTGACCTGGGGGATGGAAAGGGAGGAGTGACCGACTTGGGGGGCGGAAAGGAAGGACTGAGTTGGGGGGCGGAAAGAGAGGATTAAATTTGCGGGCAGAAAGGGAGGATGGACTGACATGGGGGGCGGACAGCGGAGAAAGTAAGAGGGGACTTGGGGGGCTGAAAGAGAAGGGAGCACCTGGGGGGCAGAAAGGGAGGTGGGGACTTGGAGGGTGGAAAGCCAAGGAAGAAAGAGGGGACTTCGGGGGCGGAAACCAAAGGAACAGGGAACATGGGGGGCGGAAAGCCAAGGGAGGAGATGACTTGGGGGGCAGAAAGAGAAGGGTGGAGTTGGGGGGCGGAAAGAGAGGACTTGGGGGGCGGAAAGAGCGGAGAGCGTTTGGGGGCACAAAGAGAGAAGAGGAGTTGGGGGGCGGAAATGAAGTTTTGGGGGGGCAAAAAGGGTTCCGAACAGAATCCCCAAAAGGGCCCCAAAAGGAAAGGAACAGGAAAAGAACGGAAGCGAGAAAGAGCAGTGAGGAACTGCCACGGAAATGGATTGGGCACAGGGAAACCAGCGGGGAGAGGAAAAGGAGAGCTGGAGACAGGCGGGACAAAGGCGGGACTTGAGAATTGAAGTGAGAAAAGCAATCAGGAAAGCCATCAGAATGAGCAAAGAAAGGGCAATTCGGGGCAGGAATTGGAAGCACAACTGAGAGAGCCCTGAGAGAGCCCTGGCAGAGCCCTGGCAGAGCCTGTCTGGCTGCAGTGCACAGCAGGGAGAGGAGGTTTGGGGGCGCAAAGGGAGCAGCGCCTGAGCTGGGGGGTGGAAAGCGATGGGGGGCAAAAAGGGTTCTGCAAAGAAGCAGAGCTGGAAAAGGAAGCGAGAAAGGAAGCGGAAACGGGGTTGGAAAGGAATTGGAATTAGAAGAAGGAAACGAAGGAGAAACGGGGAAGAAAAGGAACAGACATGGGAGAAAACAACGGAAGTCATTGGGAAATGAATGGGAAACGGGGAAAGAAGTGGAGGAAGTAGGAGGGGGGGGGGCCTTAAATAGGAAAAGGAAATCAGTGAGAATGAGAAGTGGGAAGGGACCGAGGGAAAGGAAATAACCCTAATTGAGAACGGAAACTAAGAAGGAGCATTGGAAAAAGGACTGGAATCAGGAAAAGAGTCAGAGGGGCCCAGAGAGAAATGGGGAATGAAACCGAATGGGAAGAGCCAGGAGAAGAACTGGAACGAGGGACAAAAAGGGGCAGAAAAAGAGCGAGAAGAAGAAGAAGAAAAGAAGGAGAAAAGGGTGAAGAAACGGAAATGGAAAGGGAGACAGGAAAAGAACAGGGGAAGAACGGGAGATGGAAAAGGAATGGGAACATGGACTGGAAAAGAGTTTGGGCAAGAATGAGGAGAAGGAAGAAGGAGAAGGAAAACCGGGAAGGAAAAGGGAAGGAAGAAGGGAAAGGAAAAAGAAGAGGAAGGAAAAGGTTTGACCCGGCCAAAGAGCCGCACAACGAAAGTGAACAGGAAAAGGACGGGAGCCAGAGCTGGACCAGGGACGTCATAAGGAAATGGACCGGACCAAGAACTGGACCAAGAAGCCAGCAATGGAAAGAGCTGGAGAAAGAGCTTAGAAAGGAAAAGGAGCGGACAAAAACCGGACCCAAAGATAAAAAGGCAAAGAACCGGACCAAGAACTGGACCAAGAACCTCCTAAGGAAAAGAACCGGCTGAAGAAGTGGGCCGAGAACTTGGAAAGGACGAGAAGGAGAGGCAGCGAATTATTAGAGAATGAGGGACAGCCAAAGAGCTGAGGAGGAGAGGCAGAGAATTGCAATAAACAGAGGCAGCCAACGAGGAGGAGGGGAGGAGAGGCAGCCAATGAGGAGGATGGGAGGAGAGGCAGCCAACGAGGAGGAGAGGAGGAGAGGCAGCCAACGAGGAGGAGGAGGGGAGGAGAGGCAGCCAACGAGGAGGAGGAGGGGAGGAGAGGCAGCCAACGAGGAGGAGGAGGGGAGGAGAGGCAGCCAACGAGGAGGAGGGGAGGAGAGGCAGCCAACGAGGAGGAGGGGAGGAGAGGCAGCCAACGAGGAGGAGGAGGGGAGGAGAGGCAGCCAACGAGGAGGAGGAGGGGAGGAGAGGCAGCCAACGAGGAGGAGGGGAGGAGAGGCAGCCAACGAGGAGGAGGGGAGGAGAGGCAGCCAACGAGGAGGATGGGAGGAGAGGCAGCCAACGAGGAGGATGGGAGGAGAGGCAGCCAACGAGGAGGATGGGAGGAGAGGCAGCCAACGAGGAGGATGGGAGGAGAGGCAGCCAACGAGGAGGAGAATTCTTAGTATTAGTGGTTGAGAATGAGAGAGAATTCTTAAAGATAGCTTTGTTAGAGAAGTGGAGATGGAGAGGGAGAGAATGAGATTCATGAGAGACGGAGCATTATTAGCGATAGAGCGTTATTAGAGCGTTAAGGACGGAGAGCTCTTAGAGAATGGGAGAGTAGACTGAAAACTCTTAGAGATGGAGAACTGCTACAGGTGGAGATGGAGAAATCCCGGAGTTAGGGAATGATGAGAGAGAGAGGGAATTGAAGGCGGAATTTAAGGGAGAGAGGGAGAGAATGAAGGACAGAGATGGAGGCCAAGATGTTTTGGAGCCTACCTCAGCTTTGTCCATCTCCTTGGGCCGAGTGCAGCAGGCTGCGTTGGGGGCAGCGCAGCTCCTTGGCTGCCTTGCCTCGCTCTTCCCACCCAGGTCCTCCATCCAGCCCTCCCGCTGCCAAGCGGTGGCCAGAACCTTCTGCACAACACAGAGCGAGCAAGAAATCATCGTCAAGCGAAGCCACGACACCAACTCGGCCCTCCCCGAGCGGGAGCGCTCAGCCAACCGACCCCACAGAGCCGCCCCCGGGCGCAGACCCTTCCTCTGCGGCTGCCGGCCCTTCCAGGAGCTCAGCAAGGGGGTCTGGCTCCAGCCGGGAAACGCACAGGATAAAGAAGTGGACAGAGAACAAGAAAAAGTACTTAAAGCGAGAGGGGAATGAGAGGCAGCAAACGACGAGAGAAGGAGAGGCAGAGAAATATAACAAATAGAGGCAGAGAAGTAGGAGATAATTAGAAGCAGCAAATTATTGCAGCTGGAGGCAGAGAATTATTTGAGAATGAGAGGAAGCCAAGCATTAGAGATTAAGAATCAGCGAATTATTACAGGTAGAGGCTGCGAATCATTAGAGAATGAGGGGCAGCGAATGATGAGAGAATGAGGGGCAGAGAATTATTCGAGTATTAAGGGCAGAGAATTATTGCCATTAGACGCCGGGAATTATTGGAAAACAAAGGGAGGCGTCCAAGGACGAGCCAATGGGAGGTGGGAAATGAGAGGGGCAAACAATTGGCCAATGGGAGGCGGAGAACTGTCAGCCAATGGGAGGCGGAGAACTGTCAGCCAATGGGAGGCGGTGAACAACGAGCCAATGGGAGGCGGTGAACAACGAGCCAATGGGAGGCGGTGAACAACGAGCCAATGGGAGGCGGTGAACAACGAGCCAATGGGAGGCGGTGAACAACGAGCCAATGGGAGGCGGAGAACTGTCAGCCAATGGGTGGTAGTGAACGACGAGCCAATGGGAGGCGGAGAACTGTCAGCCAATGGGTGATAGTGAACGACGAGCCAATGGGAGGCGGAGAACTGTCAGCCAATGGGTGATAGTGAACGACGAGCCAATGGGAGGCGGAGAACTGTCAGCCAATGGGAGGCGGAGAACTGTCAGCCAATGGGAGGCGGAGAACTGTCAGCCAATGGGAGGCGGAGAACTGTCAGCCAATGGGAGGCGGAGAACTGTCAGCCAATGGGTGATAGTGAACGACGAGCCAATGGGAGGCGGTGAACGACGAGCCAATGGGAGGCGGAGAACGAGAGGCAGGAAGCGATTAGCTAATGGGAGGAGGTAAACAATTAAGCAGTGAGAAGCGGTGAACTATTAGCCAATGGGAGTCGGAGAGCGACGAGCCAAAAACTGGACCAAAATTGGACACAAAGTGGACATGGAGCGAGAAGCAGACCAAGAAGCCAACACTGAAAAGAACTGGACCAAGAATGGAACAAAACCTGGACCAAAATCAACTGGACAAAGAACCAAAACATGACAAGTAGGGGACAAAGAACTGGACAAAGAGCTTCTAAAGGAAAAGAGCTGCACCAGGACCTGGACCAAGAGCCCCCGAAGGAACAGCACCGAACAGCGTGAAGAGACACGGAAAAGGAAAGGGGGAAAAGGAAAGGAAAAGGAAAGGAGGGGGACAAGAGGGGGGCAAAAAGGGGGACGCGAGGGGGACACAGAACTTAACAAAGGAAAAGAAGTGGAGAAAGAATGGAACCGAAACCTGGACAGCAAAATGGACAAAGATCTTCTAAAGGAAAAGAGCTGGACTGAGACCCCCTGAAGGAACAGCATCCAACAGCGTGAAGAGGCAGGGAAAAGGAAACAGGAAAAGGAAAGGGAAAGGAATTGGACAAAGAGAGGCGAAAAAGGAAATAAAAAAAGAAAAGGATTGGACCAAAATTGGGGACTCGGGGGCAGAAAGGACGAGGGGAGTTGTGGGGCAGAGCGGGAGGAGGGAAGTTAGGGACCAGAAAGTCTGAAGAGGACTTGGGGAACAGAAGGAGAGGAGGGGACTTGGGGGGCAGAAAGGAAGAGCGGACTTGGGGGGCAGAAAGAGATGAAGGAAACTGGGGGGCAGAAGGAGTGGAGAACACTTCGGGGGCGGAAAGCCCACCGAGAAAGAGGGGACTTGGGGGGCAGAAACGCAGGACTGGCTCTCTTGGGGGGCGGACTGGGAAGGGAGCACTTGGGGGGCAGAATGAGATGACTTGGGGGGCGGAAATCAAGAAAGAAAGAGGAGACTTGGGCTGAAAGGGAAAGGAGGACTTGGGGGGCACACAGAGAGGAGAGCACTTGTGAGGCAGAAAGATTAGAGACAACTTGGGGGGCAGAAATGGAGGTGTTAGGGAAGTGGAAATAGAGGAGAGGACTTGGGGGGCAGAAAGAGATGGGAGGAGTTGGGTGGCAGAAAGGGAGGAAAGGAGTTGGGGGGCTGAAAGTAAAGGAAGAGTAGACTTGGGGGGCAGAAAGAATAGAGTGCACCTGATGGGCAGGAAAAGGAGGGAGCAGTTGGGGGGAAAAAACAGAGGAGGGCACTTGGGGGGCGGAAAGAGTTGAGCTGGGGGTGAGAAAGGGAAGGGAGCTCTTGGAGGGCAGAAAGCGAAGAGAGGGGACTTGGGGGACTGAAAACAGAGAAAGAAAGAGGGAACATGGGGGGCAGAAGGAGAGGAGGAGACCGGGAGGGCAGAAAGAGAGGAAGGGAATTGGGGGGCGGGAAGAGAGGAAACAGGTTGTGGGGCAGAAATAGAGGTGAGGACTTGGGGGGCAGAAAGAGTGGAGGGGACTTGGGGGGAAGAAAGGAAGAAGCAACTTGTTGGGCAGAAATCCCAGAAAGAAAGAAGGGACTTGGGGGGCAGAAAGCCCAGAAAGAAAGAGGGGACTTGGGGTGCAGAAAGCCGAGAAAGAAAGAGGGGACTTGGGGTGCAGAAGGAGAGGAGAGCTCTTGGGGGGCTGAAAGGGAGGAGAGGACTTGGGGGGCAGGAAGAGAGGTGAGGACCTGGGAGGCAAAAGGACCGGAGGGGACTTGGGAGGTAAAAGGAGGGGAGAGGACTTGGGGGACCTGAAGAGAGGAAACAGGTTGTGGGGCAGAAGGAGGGGAGAGGACTTGGGGGGCAGAAAGAGTGGAGGGGACCTGGGGGGCAGAAAGGAAGAAGGAACTTGTTGGGCAGAAAGCCCAGAAAGGAAGAGGGGACTTGGGGGCAGAAAGCAGAGAAACAAGGAGGGGACTTGGGGGGCAGAAGGCCAGGAAAGAAAGAGGGGACTTGGGGGGCAGAAACAGAGGAGAGCACTTGGGGGGCAGAGAGAGGGTACCAACTAAATTGGGGGCAGAAAGGGAGGACTGACTGACTTGGGGGGCAGAAAGTGAAGGGAGGAGTTGGGGGGCAGAAAGGGAGGAGAGCGTTTGGTGAGCAGAAAGGAAAGAAAGAGTAGACTTGGCGGGCAGAAAGGGAGGAACAGACTTGGGGGGTGGAAAGCCCATAAAGAGGGGACTTGCGGGGCAGAAAGCCAAGGAAATAAGAGGGGAATTGGGGGGCAGAAAGAGAAGCGAGCAAATGGGTGGCACAAGGAGAATACTTGGGGGGCAGCAAGAGAGGGGAGCACGTGAGGGGCATACAGAGAAGAGAGCACATGTGGGGCAGAGAGGAAATCAACCAAAGAGGGGACTTGGGGGCAGAAAGCAAAAAGGGAACATGGGGGTGGAAGAGACGGGAGCACTTGGGGGTAGAAAGAGATGACTTGTGGGGCAGAAAGACCAGAAAGAAAGAGGAGACTTGGGGGGCAGAAAGCCAAGAGAGAAAGAGAGGATTTGGGGTGCAGAAAGGAAACAAAGAAAGAGGGGACTTGGGGGGCAAAAACAGAGGCCTGCACTTGGGGGACAAAAAAGAGGAAGTGACCTGGGGGGCCGAAAGATGGGACTGCGCTTGGGGGACCGAAAGAGAGGAGCAGACAACGGCAGCGAGGCGAGGACTGACTTGAGGGGCGGAAAGAGAGCACTTGGGGGGCAGGAAAAGGGGAGGGAACTTGGAACGAAAGAAATGAAACGACTTGGGAGGTGGAAAGGGAAGAGAGCACTTGGGGGGCAGAACGAGAGGAGGGGACTGAGTGACTTGGGGGGCGGAAAGCAGAGAACGAAGGAGGGGACTTTGGGGGCAGAAGTAAAGGAAGAAAGAGGGGACTTGGGGGGCTGAAAGCCCAGAAAGAAGGGAGGGACTGGGGGGCGGAAAGCCCAGAAAGAAGGAGGGGACGTGGCGGGCGGAAAGCCCAGAAAGAAAGAGGGGACGTGGGGGGCGGAAAGCCCAGAAAGAAAGAGGGGACGTGGGGGGCGGACAGCCCAGAAAGAAAGAGGGGACGTGGGGGGCGGACAGCCCAGAAAGAAAGAGGGGACTTGGGGGGCGGACAGCCCAGAAAGAAAGAGGGGACTTGGGGGGCGGACAGCCCAGAAAGAAAGAGGGGACTTGGGGGGCGGAAAGGGAAGGGAGGACTTGCGGGGCACACAGAGAGGAGAGCACTTGTGAGGCGGAAAGATTAGAGACAACTTGGGGGGCAGAAATGGAGGTTTTAGGGGAGTGGAAATAGAGGAGTTGGGGGGCAGAAAGGGAGGAGTTGGGGGGTTGAAAGAGAAGAGCGAGTTGGGGTTCAGAAAGGGAGGAGAGCTCTTGGGGGGCAGAAAGAAATGACTTGGGGGGAAGAAATAAAGCAGAGGACTTGGGGGGCAGCAAGGGAGGACAGGGGGGCAAAAAGCGAGGCGAGGAGGGGACTGGGGACGGAAAGAGAAGAGAGCGCTTGGGGGGCGGAAAGGGAGCACTGACTCACTTGGGGGGCAGAAAGGGTACAACTGAGTTGGGGGGCGGAAAGGGACAACTGACCTGGGGGACGGAAAGGGAGGAGTGATCGACTTGGGGGGTGGAAATGGAGGACTGAGTTGGGGGGTGGAAGGAGAGGATTAAATTTGGGGGCAGAAAGGGAGGATGGACTGACGTGGGGGGCGGACAGCGGAGAAAGCAATGGGCGGCAGTGCGTGATGAGAGAATGAGAGGGAGCGAATGATGAGAGAATAAAAGGCAGCGAATTCTTGGAGAATGAGAGGCAACAAATGATGAGAGATTGTGAGGGAGATAATGAGTCGAGAATGAGTGGCAGAGAATTGTTAGAGAATGAGAGGCAGAGGATTCTTAGAGAATTGGAGGCAACGAGTTATGAGAGAATGGGAGGCAGCAAATTAAGAGAGAGTGAGAGGGAGATAATTAATAGAGAATGCGTGGCAGAGAATTGTTAGAGAATAAATGGCAGCTAATTATTAGAGAATGAGAGTCTGCAAATCTGGAGTGAATAGGAGGCCGTGAATTTGGAGAGATCGGGAAGTAGCGAATTGTTAGACAATGAGAGACAGAGGGTTATTAGAGAATGACATTCAGAGAGACATTAGAGAATTAGAGGCAGCAAATTATTACAATCAGCAGCGAATTGTGAGAGAATGAGAGGCAGAGAAACGTTAGAGAATGAGAGGCAGTGGATTATGAGAGATTCAGTGCAAAGAATTCTTAGAATATGAGCGAAAGTTAATTCTTACAATTAGAGGCCGAGAATTAGTAGAGAATGGTAGGCAGTGTATGAAGAGAGGATGAGAGGCAATGAATTCTTTCAATTAGAGACGGCGAATTGGTGGTGAATGGAGTTAAATGCAGCTGGCGACCGGTCACGAGCGGTGTTCCCCAGGGGTCGGTGCTGGGGCCTGTCCTCTTCGATATCTTTATTGATGACCTGGATGAGGGCACTGAGTGCACCCTCAGTAAGTTTGCAGATGACACCCAATTGGCTGGGAGTGTGGATCTGCCTGGGGGTAGCGAGGCCCTACAGAGGGATCTGGACAGGCTGGAGAGCTGGGCTGAAGCCAATGGGATGAGGTTCAACAAGACCAAATGCCGCGTCCTGCACTTGGGCCACAACAACCCCAGGCAGCGCTACAGGCTTGGGGCGGAGTGGCTGGAAGACTGTGTAGAGGAGATGGACCTGGGGGTCTTGACGGATGCTCGGCTGAACATGAGCCGACAGTGTGGCCAGGTGGCCAAGAAGGCCAACGGCATCCTGGCTTGCATCACAAACAGCGTTACCGGCAGGAGCAGAGAGGTGATTGTCCCCCTGTACTCAGCACTGGTGAGGCCGCACCTCGAGTGCTGTGTCCGGTTTTGGGCCCCTCACTGCAAGAAAGACATCGAGGCCCTGGAGCGTGTTCAAAGAAGGGCAACAAAGCAGGTGAGGGTTCTGGAGCACAGGCCTTATGAGGAGAGGCTGAAGGAGCTGGGAACGTTCAGCCTGGAGAAGAGGAGGCTCAGGGGAGACCTTCTTGCTCTCTCTAACTTCCTGAAGGGAGGTTGTGGTGAGCTGGAGGTCGGCCTCTTCTCTCGTGTCATTAGTGACAGGACTAGAGGCAATGGCTTCAAGCTGCGGCAGAGGAGATTCAGGCTGGACATTAGGAAATGTTACTTCTCAGAAAGGGTGGTCAGGCACTGGAATGGCCTGCCCAGGGAGGTGGTGGAGTCACCGACCCTGGGGGTGTTCAAGGAACGATTGGATGTTGTGTTGAGGGACATGGTTCGGTGGGAGCTATTGGAGATAGGTGAACGGTTGGACTGGATGATCTTGTAGGTCTTTTCCAACCTTGGTGGTTCTATGGTTCTATGAACTAGAGCAGAATGAGAGGCAGCGAAGGATTGGAGTATGAGAAGCAACGAATGAGCAGAGAACGAGAAGCAAAGAGAGAGATTACAGGGAGAGGCAGCCAATGATTAGAGAATGAGAGACAGGATTATTAGAGAATGACATGCTGAGCAAAATGAGAGCATGAGAGGCAGCGAATGAAGAGAGAATGAGAGGCAGCGAATTAGAATAGAACGAGAGGGAGATAATCATTATAGAATAAGAGGCAGAGGATTGTTAGAGAATGGGATGCTGCTAATTATAAGAAAATGAGAGGCGTTGAATTCGTCGACAATGAGAGGGAGCGAATTGTGAGAGAATGAGAGGCAGCGAATGACGGGATCATGAGAGGGAGGTTATTAGAGGACGAGTGTCAGGGAATTGTTATAGAATGAGAGGCAGAGGATTATGACAGAATGGGAGGCAGGGAATTAGGAGAGACTTAGTGGCAAAGAATTATTAGGATATTAGAGGCAGCGAATTATTCCAAGGAAAGGCAGAGAATGAGTAGGGAATGGGAGGCAGCGGATGATGGGAATGAGAGGCAGGAATTGATGAGAGAAGGAGAGGCAGCGAACGATTACGGTTAGTGGCAGCAAATGAGAGGAGAATGAGAGGCAGGGAACGATTGGAGAATGAGAAGGATCGAATTGCTAGATAATGAGAGGCAGAGAAATATTACAATGAGAGGCAGCGAGTTATTAGAGAATGAGAGGCTGCACATTATGACAATGATTTGTAGAACGGCATTAAGATTAGAGGCAGCCATTTTGAGAATCATCAGAGAATGAGAGATACAGAATTGTAGAGGAAGAATTTGGAGGGATAGAAATTGTTATAGGCAGAAAATTAATAGATTATTGGTATGGATTGAGAAGGATTAGGGGTAAAGGTTGAGAATGGTTTGAGATGGAGAATTAGATCAACAGTTAATAGAGAATTAGAGCCAGAGAACTGTTTGTTAGAGGCAGAGATAGAGAACTAGAAATACAGAAAGAGAGAGAGAGATTCTTAGAGAGAGGGAATTATTACTGGTAGAGAACTATTAGTATTAGTGGTTGAGAATGAGAGAGAATTCTTAAAGATGGCTTTGTTAGAGAAGTGGAGATGGAGAGGGAGAGAATGAGATTCATGAGAGACGGAGCATTCTTAGCGATAGAGCGTTATTAGAGCGTTAAGGACGGAGAGCTCTTAGAGAATGGGAGAGTAGACTGAAAACTCTTAGAGATGGAGAACTGCTACAGGTGGAGATGGAGAAATCCCGGAGTTAGGGAATGATGAGAGAGAGAGGGAATTGAAGGTGGAATTTAAGGGAGAGAGGGAGAGAATGAAGGACAGAGATGGAGGCCAAGATGTTTTGGAGCCTACCTCAGCTTTGTCCATCTCCTTGGGGCGAGAGCAGCAGGCCACGTTTGGGTCATTGAAACTCCAACGAGGCATTAGTGGACAGCATGGAAAACAAGTAGAGAGAAGAGAAACATGGCATGATGGCCAGAAGCAGCACCAAACCCAAGGAGAAGAGAACCAACCCACGTTGGGTGACAGCGACAGGGGGGACTGCCGGCCATCAGCACCGGGGAGCCCGAAGGCAGCTGGTCCATGGACAGCTGTGACGTGTGGAAATCAAACTCCGTAAGCACCAAGTAGTTCTAAAGCAGGTATGTTTAATGAGCGATGCGCACACACCCTGGTGCAAGCAAACGAGTGCCGCACCCTTGCCAAGGCTCAGCGCTCACCCGGAACGAGAGCACTGGCAGGCAGAACCCCTTCCCCCGCCACCGCCAGCCCTTCAGTCAGCTCAGGGAGGGACGCCACGTGGCTCCACAGCACAAGGTTAGTGCTGCCACCTGTGCTCCGTGGGCTGTCCACCACCCCACCAGGTGCTCCAACACTGCTGCAGGCCCAGAGCCAGCGGCTCCCACAGCGCCCCCCAGGAACAGCAGCCAAGGGACACGGGGGAGAAACGGGGAAGGAAAAGGAATTCAAGCTGAGAAAAGAAGAATGGGGATTGGAAAAAGGACTGGCAAAAGGTGAGAACAGCATGGGGAAAAGAAGGGGGGACGACAGGAAGGGAGGAAGGAAGGAAGGGGGGGCGACTAGTGGGGAAAACAGAAAGGAGGATGAAAAGAAACAGAATAGGAAAAGGAAATGAAAAAGGGCCTGGAAATGAACTGGAATTAGAATAAGAAAAAGTAGAAGAATTGGAAAAAGGAACAGAAATTGGAAACGTCAATGAAAAGGAATTACAAACCAATGGGAATTGGGAAAAGAATTGGAATAAGGAAAATCGAGGGGGAGGGGCCTCGGCGAGGGGGAATAAGGAATTATGTGGAAAAAGAAATCGATAAGAATGAGAAGTGGGAAGGGACCGAGGCTAAGGGAAGAACCCTAGTCAAGAAATAAAACTAAGAGCGAGAATTGGAAAAACGATTGGAATCAGGAAAATCGTAAGAGGGGCCCAGAGAGAAATGGGGAAGAAAACTGAATGTGAAGAACCAGGAGAAGAATTTGAATGAGGGAGAAAAATGTGCAGAAAAAGAATGAGAAAAAGAAGAAGAAAAGAACGAGAAAAGGATTAAGAAACGGAAATATAGATGGAGATAGAAAAAGAGACTCATTACTATTAGAGTCAATGAATTAGTAGGGAATGATAGGCGTTGAATTATGAGGGTATAAGACACAGAAAGATGAAAGAACGGGAGGGAGATAATTATTAGAGAATGATTGGCAGAGAATTGTTAGAGAATGAGAGACCGAGGATTATCAGCGTATGACATGAAGCGAAATACTAGACAAGTAGGGGCAGGGAATTTTTACAAGTAGGGGCAGCGGATTGGGAGAGAATGGGAGGCAGTGAATTATGAGAGCATGAGAGGCAGCGAATTAAGAGAGAATGAGAGGCGTTGAATTCTGAAAGATTGCAAAGGAGATAATTATCAGAGAATGACTGAGAGAGAATTGTTAGAAAATAGGAGGCAGCGAATTATTAGAGAATGAGACACAGGAAATAATGAGAGAATGAGCTGTTGTATTATGAGAGAATGAGAGGCAGGAAATTACGGGAGAATGAGAGGATTTGAATTGCAAGAGTATGAGAGGCAGCAAGCTGTTAGAGAATGAAAGGAAGCGAGTTATGAGTGACTGAGTGGCAATGAATTATTAGAGAATGAGATGCAGCGAAATATTAAAGAATTAGGGGCAGTGAATTATTACAGAATAAGTGACAAAGAGTTATGAGAGTATTAGAGGAAGCTAATTATAAAATTAGAGGCAGCGAAATATGAGAGAATGGGAGGCAGCGAATTACTACAGATTGAGAGGTAGAGAATGTTTGGAGAATGAGAAGCAACGAATAGTAAAGAGTCAGAGATATACGGCAATGGGAGGCAGAGCATTATTAGAGAATGGGAGGCTGCAAGTTCTGAGCGAATGAGAGAGAAGGAATTAAGAGAGAATGGGAGGCAGTGAATTATGACAGAATGGCAGCGATTTATTAGAGAACTAGAGGCAGAGGATTATGAGAGAATGGGAGGAAGCGAAGTTTGATAACATGGAGGGCAGCGAATTAGTAGGGAATGAGATGCAGAGAAATATTAGAGAATTAGCGGCAGCAAATTATTGCAGTTAGGGGCAGCGAATTATGAGAGAATGGGAGACTGAATTATTAGATAATGAGATGTAGAGAAATATCAGAGAATTAGAGGCAGTGAATGATTAGAGAATTAGTGGCAAAGAATTATTAGGATATTAGAAGAAGGGAATTATTACAATGAGAGTCAGAGAATTAGAGAATGAGAGACAGAGTATTATGAGAGAATGAGAGGCAGCGAATTATGAGAGAATGCGAGGGAGATGATTATGAGAGAGTGAGCGGCAGAGAATTCCTACAGAATAAGTGAGGAAGACTATTGGAGAAAAAAGGCAGCGAATTATTAGAGAATGAGAGGCAGCGAAGGGAATTATGAGAGAATGGGAGGCAGTGAATTATGAGAGAATGAGAGGCAGCGACTTGTGAGAGAATGAGAGGCAGAGGATTCTTAGAGAATTGGAGGCAGCAAATTGTAAGATAATGGGAGGCAGCGAATTATTAGACAATGAAAGTCGGCGAGTTAGAGAACGAGAGGCAGGAAATGATAAGAGAATGAGATGCAGCAAATTAACTATAAGAGAATGAGAGGTGTTGAATTAAGAGAGAATGGGTGGCAGCAAATTATGAGAGAATGAGAGGGAGAGAATTAATAGAGAATGCGTGGCAGAGAATTGCTAGAGAATAAGAGGATTACTTGAGAATGGGAGGAAGCGAACGATGAGAAAATGGGAGGCAGCAAATGATGAGGCAATGTGTGGCAGCAAACTACAAGAGAATGAGAGGCAGTGCATTATGAGTGCATTATTGGCCGGGCCCAAAGAGTTGTGGTGAATGGAGTTGAATCCAGTTGGCGGCCGGTCACGAGCGGTGTCCCCCAAGGCTGAGTACCGGGGCCGCTTCTGTTTAACATCTCCATTGATGATCCCAGTGAGGGGATTCAGTGCACCCTCAGTAAGTTTGCAGATGACACCAAGTTGGGAGGGAGTGTTGATCTCCTAGAGGGAGAAGGGCACTGCAGAAGGACCTGGAAAGACTGGATCGATGGGCCAAGGTTAACGCCATGAGTTTCAATAGGGCCAAGTGTCGGGTCGTGCATTTTGGTCACAACAACCCCAGGCAACCTTACAAGCTTGGGGAGGTGTGGCTGGAAACCTGCCTGATGGAAAGGGACCTTGGTGTGCTGTTGGACAGTCGGCTGAATATGAGCCAGCAGTGTGCCCAGGTGGCCAAGGCGGCCAATGGCATCCTGGCATGTATGAGGAATGGGGAGGTGAGCAGGACTAGGGAAGTCATCCTGCCCCTTTAATTGGCATTGTTGAGGCCTCACCTCGAGTACTGTGTTCAGTTTTGGGCACCTCAGTACAGAAAGGATGTGGAGGTGCTGGAGCAGGTCCAGAGAAGGGCAACAAGGCTTGTGAAGGGCTTGGAGAATCAGCTCTATGAGGATAGGCTGAGGGAGCAGGGGCTGTTTAGTCTGGGGAAGAAGCGGCTGAGGGGAGACCTTATTACTCTCTTCCAGTACCTGAAAGGTGCTTACCGAGAGAGCGGGGCTGGTCTCTTCTCAGTAATGATGGGTGACAAGACGAGGTGAAGTGGCCACAAGTTGCGCCAAGGAAGGTTTAGGTTGGATGTTAGGAGACACTTCTTTCCAGAAAGGACGGCTGAACATTGGAATAGGCTCCCCAGGGAGCTTGTGGAGTCACCGTCCCTGGATGTGTTTAAGAGTCGTTTGGATGTGTGATACTTGGAGATATGATTTAGCCGAGGGTTGTCAGAGTTAGGGTACTATGGTTAGGCTGCGGTTGGACTTGATGATCTTTGAGGTCCCATCCAACCTGAGTGATTCTGTGATTCTATGATTCTTGGAGAGTATAGGGGGCAGAAAATTATGAGAAAATGGGAGACAGCGAATTAGGAGAGAATGGGATGTAGTGAATTATGAGGGAATTAGACAAAGAGAATTATTACAGAATTAATGGCAGAGAATAAGTACAATTAGAGGCAGCAAATTATTGGAGATGAGAGACAGAGAATTATTAGAGAACAGAGACAGAGGGTTATTAGAGAATGACACGTAGAGAATTATGAGAGTATTAGAGGCAGCGAATTATTACAATTAGGGCCAGCGAATTATGATAGAATGAGAA
Source organism: Alectoris magna (assembly GCA_030625065.1). NCBI lineage: Eukaryota > Metazoa > Chordata > Aves > Galliformes > Phasianidae > Alectoris > Alectoris magna. The sequence goes on from CM060562.1 coordinate 98,676, forward strand.
AGAGATAATTATTAGAGGATGACTGGTAGAGAATTGTTAGAGAGTGGGAGGCCGCGAATTAAGATATGATAAGAGGCAGCGAACTGTAAGAGAATGGGAGGCAGTAAATTATTAGAGAAGAGACACAGCAAATTAAGAGAGAATGAGAGTCATTGAATTCTGAGAGCATGAGAGGCGTTGAATTCTGAGAGAATGGGAGGCAGCAAAATAGGAGAGAAGGAGCGGTAGAGAATTTGGAGGGAACGAGTGGCAGAGAAATATTAGAATATTACAGACGGAGAATTAGTCGAGAATGAGATGCAGAGAAATATTAGAATATTACAGACGGAGAATTAGTCGAGAATGAGATGCAGAGAAATATTAGAGAAATAGTGGCAGCGAATTCTTAGAGACTTTGTGGCAGAGAATTATCGGGAAATTAGCGTAAGCTTATTATCACAATTAGAGTCAATGAATTAGTAGGGAATGAGAGGTGCTGAATTATGAGAGAATGAGACACAGAATAATGAAAGACTGGGAGGGAGATAATTATTAGAGAATGAGCGTCAGAGAAGTATTAGAGAATGAGAGACCGAGGATTATCAGCGTATGACATGAAGCGAAATACTAGACAAGTAGGGGCAGTGAATGTTTACAATTAGGGGCAGCGAATTAGGAGAGAATGGGAGGCAGTGAATTATGAGAGCATGACATGCAGTGAATTAAGAGCGAATGAGAGGTGTTGAATTATGAGAGAATGAGAGGCAGAGAATTATTCTAGAGTGACTGGCAGAGCAAGATTAGAGAATTAGAGGCAGTGAAATACAAGAGAATTAGTGGCAAAGAATTATTAGGATATTAGAAGAAGCGAATTATTACAATGAGAATCAGAGAATTAGTAGAGAATGGGAGGCAGTGTATTATGAGAGAAGGAGAGGCAGCTAATTACTACAAATATAGGCAGCGAATTATGAGAGAATGCGAGGGAGATAATCATGAGAGAATGAGTGGCAGAGAATTGCTACAGAATAAGTGAAGAGCATTATTGGAGAATAAAAGGCAGTAAATTATTAGAGAATGAGACACGGGAAATCATGAGAGAACGAGAGCCATTGAATTATGAGAGAATGAGAGGCAGCGAATTATTACAGAATGAGAGGCAGAAAATTATGGGAGAACTGGAGGCATTGCATTTCAACACTATGAGAGCCGTTGAACTACAGTTGTATGAGAGGCGTTGAAGAATGAGAGTATGAGAGGGAGCAAATTTTGAGAGAATGGTAGGCAGTGAATTATTAGATAATGAGATGTAGAGAAATATTAGAGAATTAGTGGCAAAGAACTATTAGGATATTAGAGGAAGCGAATTATTACAATGAGAGTCAGAGAATCAGTAGAGAATGGGAGGCAGCGAATGAAGAGAGAATGAGAGGCAGCGCAGTATGAGAGAATGCGAGGGAGATAATTATGAGAGAATGAGCGGCAGAGAATTGCTACAGAATAAGTGAAGAGGAATAGCGGAGAATAAAAGGCAGCGAAATATTAGAGAATGAGAGGCAGCGAAGCGAATTATGAGAGAATGGGAGGCAGGAAATGATGAGAGATTGTGAGGGAGATGATTATTCGAGAATGAGTGGCAGAGAATTGCTACAGAATGAGAGGCAGAGGATTGTAAGATAATGGGAGGCAGCGAATTATTAGACAATGAAAGTCAGCGAGTTAGAGAACGAGAGGCAGGAAATGATAAGAGAATGAGATGCAGCAAATTAACTATAAGAGAATGAGAGGCGTTGAATTATGAGAGAATGAGAGGGAGAGAATTAATAGAGAATGCCTGGCAGAGAATTGCTAGAGAATAAGAGGATTATTTGAGAATGGGAAGCAGCGAATGATGAGAAAACGGGAGGCGGCGAATGATGAGGTAACGAGTGGCAGCAAACTACAAGAGAATGAGAGGCAGTGCATTATGAGAGTATAGGGGGCAGAAAATCAGGAGAGAATCAGTGGCAGAGAATGATGAGAGACTGGGAGGCAGCGAATGATGAGGGAATTAGACAAAGAGAATTATTACAGAACTAGTGGCAGAGAATAATTACAATGAGAGGCAGCAAAGGATTCGAGATGAAAGGCAGAGAATTATTAGAGAATGGAAAAGAAAGAATAATTAGAGAACGAGAGACAGAATTCTTAGAGAGTGAGAGACAGGGTTATTACAATTAGGGTCAGCGAACGATGAGAGAATGAGAAGGAGATAATCATTAGAGAATGACTGGCAGAGAATTGTTAGAGAGTGGAGACTGCGAATTAGGATAGAATAAGAGGCAGCGAACTATGAGAGAATGGGAGGCTGGGAATGATGAGAGAATGAGTGGCAGAGAATTATTAGAGAATGAGATGCAGTGAAATATCAGAGAATTAGAGACAGCGAATTATTACAGAATGAGTGGCAAAGAGTTAACAGAGTGTTAGAGGAAGCTAAGTTTTCTAATTAGAGTCAGCGTATGCTGAGAGAACGAGAGGCAGCGAATTACAGGAGAAGGAGAGCTAGAGAATGTTTTAAGAATGAGAAGCAATGAATAACTGGAGAAAGAGAGGCAGAGATACATTGCAATGGGCGGCAGTGCGTGATGAGAGAAAGAGGGAGCGAATGATGAGAGAATAAAAGGCAGCGAATTCTTGGAGAATGAGAGGCAACAAATGATGAGAGATTGTGAGGGAGATAATGAGTCGAGAATGAGTGGCAGAGAATTGTTAGAGAATGAGAGGCAGAGGATTCTTAGAGAATTGGAGGCAACGAGTTATGAGAGAATGGGAGGCAGCAAATTAAGAGAGAGTGAGAGGGAGATAATTAATAGAGAATGCGTGGCAGAGAATTGTTAGAGAATAAATGGCAGCTAATTATTAGAGAATGAGAGTCTGCAAATCTGGAGTGAATAGGAGGCCGTGAATTTGGAGAGATCGGGAGGGAGCGAATTGTTAGACAATGAGAGAGAGAGGGTTTTTAGAGAATGACATTCAGAGAGATATTAGAGAATTAGAGGCAGCAAATTATTACAATCAGCAGCGAATTGTGAGAGAATGAGAGGCAGAGAAACGTTAGAGAATGAGAGGCAGTGAATTATGAGAGATTCAGTGCAAAGAATTCTTAGAATATGAGCGAAAGTTAATTCTTACAATTAGAGGCCGAGAATTAGTAGAGAATGGTAGGCAGTGTATGAAGAGAGGATGAGAGGCAATGAATTCTTTCAATTAGAGACGGCAAATTGGTGGTGAATGGAGTTAAATGCAGCTGGCGACCGGTCACGAGCGGTGTTCCCCAGGGGTCGGTGCTGGGGCCTGTCCTCTTCGATATCTTTATTGATGACCTGGATGAGGGCACTGAGTGCACCCTCAGTAAGTTTGCAGATGACACCCAATTGGCTGGGAGTGTGGATCTGCCTGGGGGTAGCGAGGCCCTACAGAGGGATCTGGACAGGCTGGAGAGCTGGGCTGAAGCCAATGGGATGAGGTTCAACAAGACCAAATGCCGCGTCCTGCACTTGGGCCACAACAACCCCAGGCAGCGCTACAGGCTTGGGGCGGAGTGGCTGGAAGACTGTGTAGAGGAGATGGACCTGGGGGTCTTGACGGATGCTCGGCTGAACATGAGCCGACAGTGTGGCCAGGTGGCCAAGAAGGCCAACGGCATCCTGGCTTGCATCACAAACAGCGTTACCGGCAGGAGCAGAGAGGTGATTGTCCCCCTGTACTCAGCACTGGTGAGGCCGCACCTCGAGTGCCGTGTCCGGTTTTGGGCCCCTCACTGCAAGAAAGACATCGAGGCCCTGGAGCGTGTTCAAAGAAGGGCAACAAAGCAGGTGAGGGTTCTGGAGCACAGGCCTTATGAGGAGAGGCTGAAGGAGCTGGGAACGTTCAGCCTGGAGAAGAGGAGGCTCAGGGGAGACCTTCTTGCTCTCTCTAACTTCCTGAAGGGAGGTTGTGGTGAGCTGGGGGTCGGCCTCTTCTCTCGTGTCATTAGTGATAGGACTAGAGGCAATGGCTTCAAGCTGCGGCAGAGGAGATTCAGGCTGGACATTAGGAAATGTTACTTCTCAGAAAGGGTGGTCAGGCACTGGAATGGCCTGCCCAGGGAGGTGGTGGAGTCACCGACCCTGGGGGTGTTCAAGGAACGATTGGATGTTGTGTTGAGGGACATGGTTCGGTGGGAGCTATTGGAGATAGGTGAACGGTTGGACTGGATGATCTTGTAGGTCTTTTCCAACCTTGGTGGTTCTATGGTTCTATGAACTAGAGCAGAATGAGAGGCAGCGAAGGATTGGCGTATGAGAAGCAACGAATGAGCAGAGAACGAGAGGCAAAGAGAGAGATTACAGGGAGAGGCAGCCAATGATTAGAGAATGAGAGAGAGGATGATTAGAGAATGACATGCTGAGCAAAATGAGAGCATGAGAGGCAGCGAATGAAGAGAGAATGAGAGGCAGCGAATTAGAATAGAACGAGAGGGAGATAATCACTATAGAATAAGAGGCAGAGGATTGTTAGAGAATGGGATGCTGCTAATTATAAGAAAATGAGAGGCGTTGAATTCGTCGACAATGAGAGGGAGCGAATTGTGAGAGAATGAGAGGCAGCGAATGACGGGATCATGAGAGGGAGGTTATTAGAGGACGAGTGTCAGGGAATTGTTATAGAATGAGAGGCAGAGGATTATGACAGAATGGGAGGCAGGGAATTAGGAGAGACTTAGTGGCAAAGAATTATTAGGATATTAGAGGCAGCGAATTATTCCAAGGAAAGGCAGAGAATGAGTAGGGAATGGGAGGCAGCGGATGATGGGAATGAGAGGCAGGAATTGTTGAGAGAAGGAGAGGCAGCGAATGATTACGGTTAGTGGCAGCAAATGAGAGAAGAATGAGAGGCAGGGAACGATTGGAGAATGAGAAGGATCGAATTCCTAGATAATGAGAGGCAGAGAAAGATTACAATGAGAGGCAGCGAGTTATTAGAGAATGAGAGGCTGCACATTATGACAATGATTTGTAGAACGGCATTAAGATTAGAGGCAGCGATTTTGAGAATCATTAGAGAATGAGAGATACAGAATTGTAGAGGAAGAATTTGGAGGGATAGAAATTGTTATAGGCAGAAAATTAATAGATTATTGGTATGGATTGAGAAGGATTAGGGGTAAAGGTTGAGAATGGTTTGAGATGGAGAATTAGATCAACAGTTAATAGAGAATTAGTGCCAGAGAACTGTTTGTTGGAGGCAGAGATAGAGAATTAGACCGGGAGTTCTTAGAGAACTAGAAATACAGAAAGAGAGAGAGAGATTCTTAGAGAGAGAGGGAATTATTACTGGTAGAGAACTATTAGTATTAGTGGTTGAGAATGAGAGAGAATTCTTAAAGATGGCTTTGTTAGAGAAGTGGAGATGGAGAGGGAGAGAATGAGATTCATGAGAGACGGAGCATTCTTAGCGATAGAGCGTTATTAGAGCGTTAAGGACGGAGAGCTCTTAGAGAATGGGAGAGTAGACTGAAAACTCTTAGAGATGGAGAACTGCTACAGGTGGAGATGGAGAAATCCCGGAGTTAGGGAATGATGAGAGAGAGAGGGAATTCAAGGCGGAATTTAAGGGAGAGAGGGAGAGAATGAAGGACAGAGATGGAGGCCAAGATGTTTTGGAGCCTACCTCAGCTTTGTCCATCTCTTTGGGCCGAGAGCAGCAGGCCACGTTTGGGTCATTGAAACTCCAACGAGGTATTAGTGGACAGCATGGAAAACAAGCAGAGAGAAGAGAAACATGGCATGATGGCCAGAAGCAGCACCAAACCCAAGGAGAAGAGAAGCAACCCACGTTGGGTGACAGCGACAGGGGGGACTGCCGGCCATCAGCACCGGGGAGCCCGAAGGCAGCTGGTCCATGGACAGCTGTGACGTGTGGAAATCAAACTCCATAAGCACAAAGTATTTCTAAAGCAGGTATGTTTAATGAGCGATGCGCACACACCCTGGTGCAAGGGGGATAGCTCCGCCTCGCTTGCACACCGCTTAGGGAAAGCGTGCTGCAGGTATAGGCTGAACTAAGACAGAATCAGTTGTTGGCAGGAATTCGGATCCATATCCATGACATTCCTGAGACCCCATGAGCATGCGGTCCCTCCCCCCTTGCGCGTGCGGAGTGAGTCGTGGGGGTGGTCGTGGGATGAAGGCTCATCGTCTTCCTCGCTGTCAACTTTCGACCCAGGGGGAGGGGCACCCCTCAGACTGGTTCCAGCTTGCCCTGTGGACATCCAATCACCTCACTGTTCTCGGGCTGTTGCACCCTTGTCTTGCTGGCCTTCATCCGCCTTGTTATTCCAGACACGGTGTCTGCAAGCCCCATTCTTCTAACAGCTTCCACATCAACTAGCTTTTCACTACCCCTGTCCCAGTTTCTGTGAAGTTCCTTTCTCTCCTTTACTGTGGGGGCCTTCTTTCAGCTTTCAGCTGTGGTGAGTGTCGGGCAAGCTGGAGCTGGACTCCATCGGGGAATGTTTGGACTCGGTGAGCCCTGGCAGACGACAAAGCGCCAGGCAGTAATGAGAGAGAAGGAACATGGTGCCGGTGGATGTGAGAAGCAGGGCCAGTGGGGCGTCCCCTGCTTCAAGGGGCACTTCTGGCCCACCCAGGGCAGACTCTCTCCTGCTTTGCTTCTGCTTGGGGACTGCAGGGTCAGTTCCGTTGGCACAGCACGTCTGCAAGACGCTGAGCCAAGGGGAACAGCTGCTGCTGAACCTGGGGCGGAAAAGATGGTGTCAAGTAAAGCGAGCATGAGGGAAAGGAAAGAGGGAGCGCCAGGACAAAGGGAGGCCAAGCCCCCAGCAGCTCCACCAAGACCAAAACACTCTCTGGGAGCAACAGAGCTTGCCTGCCATCACCCACGGAGGATCCTGGAGTCCATCGTTTGCTCTGGTTTCTGGCTGTGTGCACCAAGACGCGCAGCTGAGTCCTCGCACCGCTCTGCAGAAATGCCGGCACCTGCAAGCACCTCCGGAACGAAAAGCATCCAGAGACAGCCAGCAGTGAGCAAGCAAACGAGTGCCGAACCCTTGCCAAGGCTCAGCGCTCACCCGGAACGAGAGCACTGGCAGCAAGCAGGCAGAACCCCTTCCCCCGCCACCGCCAGCCCTTCAGTCAGCTCAGGGAGGGACGCCACGTGGCTCCACAGCACAAGGTTAGTGCTGCCACCTGTGCTCCGTGGGCTGTCCACCACCCCACCAGGTGCTCCAACACTGCTGCAGGCCCAGAGCCAGCGGCTCCCACAGCGCCCCCCAGGAACAGCAGCCAAGGGACACGGGGGAGAAACGGGGAAGGAAAAGGAATTCAAGCTGAGAAAAGAAGAATGGGGATTGGAAAAAGGACTGGCAAAAGGTGAGAACAGCATGGGGAAAAGAAGGGGGGACGACAGGAAGGGAGGAAGGAAGGAAGGGGGGGCGACTAGTGGGGAAAACAGAAAGGAGGATGAAAAGAAACAGAATAGGAAAAGGAAATGAAAAAGGGCCTGGAAATGGGACTGGAATTAGAATAAGAAAAAGTAGAAGAATTGGAAAAAGGAACAGAAATTGGAAACGTCAATGAAAAGGAATTACAAACCAATGGGAATTGGGAAAAGAATTGGAATAAGGAAAATCGAGGGGGAGGGGCCTCGGCGAGGGGGAATAAGGAATTATGTGGAAAAAGAAATCGATAAGAATGAGAAGTGGGAAGGGACCGAGGCTAAGGGAAGAACCCTAGTCAAGAAATAAAACTAAGAGCGAGAATTGGAAAAACGATTGGAATCAGGAAAATCGTAAGAGGGGCCCAGAGAGAAATGGGGAAGAAAACTGAATGTGAAGAACCAGGAGAAGAATTTGAATGAGGGAGAAAAATGTGCAGAAAAAGAATGAGAAAAAGAAGAAGAAAAGAACGAGAAAAGGATTAAGAAACGGAAATATAAATGGAGATAGAAAAAGAGACTCATTACTATTAGAGTCAATGAATTAGTAGGGAATGATAGGCGTTGAATTATGAGGGTATAAGACACAGAAAGATGAAAGAACGGGAGGGAGATAATTATTAGAGAATGAGTGGCAGAGAATTGTTAGAGAATGAGAGACAGAGGATTATCAGCGTATGACATGAAGCGAAATACTAGACAAGTAGGGGCAGGGAATTTTTACAAGCAGGGGCAGCGGATTGGGAGAGAATGGGAGGCAGTGAATTATGAGAGCATGAGAGGCAGCGAATTAAGAGAGAATGAGAGGCGTTGAATTCTGAAAGATTGCAAAGGAGATAATTATCAGAGAATGACTGAGAGAGAATTGTTAGAAAATAGGAGGCAGCGAATTATTAGAGAATGAGACACAGGAAATAATGAGAGAATGAGCTGTTGTATTATGAGAGAATGAGAGGCAGGAAATTACGGGAGAATGAGAGGATTTGAATTGCAAGAGTATGAGAGGCAGCAAGCTGTTAGAGAATGAAAGGAAGCGAGTTATGAGTGACTGAGTGGCAATGAATTATTAGAGAATGAGATGCAGCGAAATATTAAAGAATTAGGGGCAGTGAATTATTACAGAATAAGTGACAAAGAGTTATGAGAGTATTAGAGGAAGCTAATTATAAAATTAGAGGCAGCGAAATATGAGAGAATGGGAGGCAGCGAATTACTACAGATTGAGAGGTAGAGAATGTTTGGAGAATGAGAAGCAACGGATAGTAAAGAGTCAGAGGTATACGGCAATGGGAGGCAGAGCATTATTAGAGAATGGGAGGCTGCAAGTTCTGAGCGAATGAGAGAGAAGGAATTAAGAGAGAATGGGAGGCAGCGAATTATGACAGAATGGCAGCGATTTATTAGAGAACTAGAGGCAGAGGATTATGAGAGAATGGGAGGAAGCGAAGTTTGATAACATGGAGGGCAGCGAATTAGTAGGGAATGAGATGCAGAGAAATATTAGAGAATTAGCGGCAGCAAATTATTGCAGTTAGGGGCAGCGAATTATGGGAGAATGGGAGACTGAATTATTAGATAATGAGATGTAGAGAAATATCAGAGAATTAGAGGCAGTGAATGATTAGAGAATTAGTGGCAAAGAATTATTAGGATATTAGAAGAAGGGAATTATTACAATGAGAGTCAGAGAATTAGAGAATGAGAGACAGAGTATTATGAGAGAATGAGAGACAGCGAATTATGAGAGAATGCGAGGGAGATGATTATGAGAGAGTGAGCGGCAGAGAATTCCTACAGAATAAGTGAGGAAGACTATTGGAGAAAAAAAGGCAGCGAATTATTAGAGAATGAGAGGCAGTGAAGCGAATTATGAGAGAATGGGAGGCAGCGACTTGTGAGAGAATGAGAGGCAGAGGATTCTTAGAGAATTGGAGGCAGCAAATTGTAAGATAATGGGAGGCAGCGAATTATTAGACAATGAAAGTCGGCAAGTTAGAGAACGAGAGGCAGGAAATGATAAGAGAATGAGATGCAGCAAATTAACTATAAGAGCATGAGAGGTGTTGAATTAAGAGAGAATGGGTGGCAGCAAATTATGAGAGAATGAGAGGGAGAGAATTAATAGAGAATGCGTGGCAGAGAATTGCTAGAGAATAAGAGGATTACTTGAGAATGGGAGGAAGCGAACGATGAGAAAATGGGAGGCAGCAAATGATGAGGCAATGTGTGGCAGCAAACTACAAGAGAATGAGAGGCAGTGCATTATGAGTGCATTATTGGCCGGGCCCAAAGAGTTGTGGTGAATGGAGTTGAATCCAGTTGGCGGCCGGTCACGAGCGGTGTCCCCCAAGGCTGAGTACCGGGGCCGCTTCTGTTTAACATCTCCATTGATGATCCCAGTGAGGGGATTCAGTGCACCCTCAGTAAGTTTGCAGATGACACCAAGTTGGGAGGGAGTGTTGATCTCCTAGAGGGAGAAGGGCACTGCAGAAGGACCTGGAAAGACTGGATCGATGGGCCAAGGTTAACGCCATGAGTTTCAATAGGGCCAAGTGTCGGGTCGTGCATTTTGGTCACAACAACCCCAGGCAACCTTACAAGCTTGGGGAGGTGTGGCTGGAAACCTGCCTGATGGAAAGGGACCTTGGTGTGCTGTTGGACAGTCGGCTGAATATGAGCCAGCAGTGTGCCCAGGTGGCCAAGGCGGCCAATGGCATCCTGGCATGTATGAGGAATGGGGAGGTGAGCAGGACTAGGGAAGTCATCCTGCCCCTTTAATTGGCATTGTTGAGGCCTCACCTCGAGTACTGTGTTCAGTTTTGGGCACCTCAGTACAGAAAGGATGTGGAGGTGCTGGAGCAGGTCCAGAGAAGGGCAACAAGGCTTGTGAAGGGCTTGGAGAATCAGCTCTATGAGGATAGGCTGAGGGAGCAGGGGCTGTTTAGTCTGGGGAAGAAGCGGCTGAGGGGAGACCTTATTACTCTCTTCCAGTACCTGAAAGGTGCTTACCGAGAGAGCGGGGCTGGTCTCTTCTCAGTAATGATGGGTGACAAGACGAGGTGAAGTGGCCACAAGTTGCGCCAAGGAAGGTTTAGGTTGGATGTTAGGAGACACTTCTTTCCAGAAAGGACGGCTGAACATTGGAATAGGCTCCCCAGGGAGCTTGTGGAGTCACCGTCCCTGGATGTGTTTAAGAGTCGTTTGGATGTGTGATACTTGGAGATATGATTTAGCCGAGGGTTGTCAGAGTTAGGGTACTATGGTTAGGCTGCGGTTGGACTTGATGATCTTTGAGGTCCCATCCAACCTGAGTGATTCTGTGATTCTATGATTCTTGGAGAGTATAGGGGGCAGAAAATTATGAGAAAATGGGAGACAGCGAATTAGGAGAGAATGGGATGTAGTGAATTATGAGGGAATTAGACAAAGAGAATTATTACAGAATTAATGGCAGAGAATAAGTACAATTAGAGGCAGCAAATTATTGGAGATGAGAGACAGAGAATTATTAGAGAACAGAGACAGAGGGTTATTAGAGAATGACACGTAGAGAATTATGAGAGTATTAGAGGCAGCGAATTATTACAATTAGGGCCAGCGAATTATGATAGAATGAGAAAGAGATAATTATTAGAGGATGACTGGTAGAGAATTGTTAGAGAGTGGGAGGCCGCGAATTAAGATATGATAAGAGGCAGCGAACTGTAAGAGAATGGGAGGCAGTAAATTATTAGAGAAGAGACACAGCAAATTAAGAGAGAATGAGAGTCATTGAATTCTGAGAGCATGAGAGGCGTTGAATTCTGAGAGAATGGGAGGCAGCAAAATAGGAGAGAAGGAGCGGTAGAGAATTTGGAGGGAACGAGTGGCAGAGAAATATTAGAATATTACAGACGGAGAATTAGTCGAGAATGAGATGCAGAGAAATATTAGAGAAATAGTGGCAGCGAATTCTTGGAGACTTTGTGGCAGAGAATTATCGGGAAATTAGCGTAAGCTTATTATCACAATTAGAGTCAATGAATTAGTAGGGAATGAGAGGTGCTGAATTATGAGAGAATGAGACACAGAATGATGAAAGACTGGGAGGGAGATAATTATTAGAGAATGAGCGTCAGAGAAGTATTAGAGAATGAGAGACCGAGGATTATCAGCGTATGACATGAAGCGAAATACTAGACAAGTAGGGGCAGTGAATTTTTACAATTAGGGGCAGCGAATTAGGAGAGAATGGGAGGCAGTGAATTATGAGAGCATGACATGCAGCGAATTAAGAGCGAATGAGAGGCGTTGAATTATGAGAGAATGAGAGGCAGAGAATTATTCTAGAGTGACTGGCAGAGCAAGATTAGAGAATTAGAGGCAGTGAAATACAAGAGAATTAGTGGCAAAGAATTATTAGGATATTAGAAGAAGCGAATTATTACAATGAGAATCAGAGAATTAGTAGAGAATGGGAGGCAGTGTATTATGAGAGAAGGAGAGGCAGCTAATTACTACAAATATAGGCAGCGAATTATGAGAGAATGCGAGGGAGATAATCATGAGAGAATGAGTGGCAGAGAATTGCTACAGAATAAGTGAAGAGCATTATTGGAGAATAAAAGGCAGTAAATTATTAGAGAATGAGACACGGGAAATCATGAGAGAACGAGAGCCATTGAATTATGAGAGAATGAGCGGCAGTAAATTATGAGAGAATGAGAGGCAGCGAATTATTACAGAATGAGAGGCAGAAAATTATGGGAGAACTGGAGGCATTGCATTTCAACACTATGAGAGCCGTTGAACTACAGTTGTATGAGAGGCGTTGAAGAATGAGAGTATGAGAGGGAGCAAATTTTGAGAGAATGGTAGGCAGTGAATTATTAGATAATGAGATGTAGAGAAATATTAGAGAATTAGTGGCAAAGAACTATTAGGATATTAGAGGAAGCGAATTATTACAATGAGAGTCAGAGAATCAGTAGAGAATGGGAGGCAGCGAATGAAGAGAGAATGAGAGGCAGCGCAGTATGAGAGAATGCGAGGGAGATAATTATGAGAGAATGAGCGGCAGAGAATTGCTACAGAATAAGTGAAGAGGAATAGCGGAGAATAAAAGGCAGCGAAATATTAGAGAATGAGAGGCAGCGAAGCGAATTATGAGAGAATGGGAGGCAGGAAATGATGAGAGATTGTGAGGGAGATGATTATTCGAGAATGAGTGGCAGAGAATTGCTACAGAATGAGAGGCAGAGGATTGTAAGATAATGGGAGGCAGCGAATTATTAGACAATGAAAGTCAGCGAGTTAGAGAACGAGAGGCAGGAAATGATAAGAGAATGAGATGCAGCAAATTAACTATAAGAGAATGAGAGGCGCTGAATTATGAGAGAATGAGAGGGAGAGAATTAATAGAGAATGCCTGGCAGAGAATTGCTAGAGAATAAGAGGATTATTTGAGAATGGGAAGCAGCGAATGATGAGAAAACGGGAGGCAGCGAATGATGAGGCAATGTGTGGCAGCAAACTACAAGAGAATGAGAGGCAGTGCATTATGAGAGTATAGGGGGCAGAAAATCAGGAGAGAATCAGTGGCAGAGAATGATGAGAGACTGGGAGGCAGCGAATGATGAGGGAATTAGACAAAGAGAATTATTACAGAACTAGTGGCAGAGAATAATTACAATGGGAGGCAGCAAAGGATTCGAGATGAAAGACAGAGAATTATTAGAGAATGGAAGAGAAAGAATAATTAGAGAACGAGAGACAGAATTCTTAGAGAGTGAGAGACAGGGTTATTACAATTAGGGTCAGCGAACGATGAGAGAATGAGAAGGAGATAATCATTAGAGAATGACTGGCAGAGAATTGTTAGAGAGTGGGAGACTGCGAATTAGGATAGAATAAGAGGCAGCGAACTATGAGAGAATGGGAGGCTGGGAATGATGAGAGAATGAGTGGCAGAGAATTATTAGAGAATGAGATGCAGTGAAATATCAGAGAATTAGAGACAGCGAATTATTACAGAATGAGTGGCAAAGAGTTAACAGAGTGCTAGAGGAAGCTAAGTTTTCTAATTAGAGTCAGCGTATGATGAGAGAACGAGAGGCAGTGAATTACAGGAGAAGGAGAGGTAGAGAATGTTTCAAGAATGAGAAGCAATGAATAACTGGAGAAAGAGAGGCAGAGATACATTGCAATGGGCGGCAGTGCGTGATGAGAGAAAGAGGGAGCGAATGATGAGAGAATAAAAGGCAGCGAATTCTTGGAGAACGAGAGGCAACAAATGATGAGAGATTGTGAGGGAGATAATGAGTCGAGAATGAGTGGCAGAGAATTGTTAGAGAATGAGAGGCAGAGGATTCTTAGAGAATTGGAGGCAACGAGTTATGAGAGAATGGGAGGCAGCAAATTAAGAGAGAATGAGAGGGAGATAATTAATAGAGAATGCGTGGCAGAGAATTGTTAGAGAATAAATGGCAGCTAATTATTAGAGAATGAGAGTCTGCAAATCTGGAGTGAATAGGAGGCCGTGAATTTGGAGAGATCGGGAGGTAGCGAATTGTTAGACAATGAGAGAGAGAGGGTTTTTAGAGAATGACATTCAGAGAGATATTAGAGAATTAGAGGCAGCAAATTATTACAATCAGCAGCGAATTGTGAGAGAATGAGAGGCAGAGAAACGTTAGAGAATGAGAGGCAGTGAATTATGAGAGATTCAGTGCAAAGAATTCTTAGAATATGAGCGAAAGTTAATTCTTACAATTAGAGGCCGAGAATTAGTAGAGAATGGTAGGCAGTGTATGAAGAGAGGATGAGAGGCAATGAATTCTTTCAATTAGAGACGGCAAATTGGTGGTGAATGGAGTTAAATGCAGCTGGCGACCGGTCACGAGTGGTGTTCCCCAGGGGTCGGTGCTGGGGCCTGTCCTCTTCGATATCTTTATTGATGACCTGGATGAGGGCACTGAGTGCACCCTCAGTAAGTTTGCAGATGACACCCAATTGGCTGGGAGTGTGGATCTGCCTGGGGGTAGCGAGGCCCTACAGAGGGATCTGGACAGGCTGGAGAGCTGGGCTGAAGCCAATGGGATGAGGTTCAACAAGACCAAATGCCGCGTCCTGCACTTGGGCCACAACAACCCCAGGCAGCGCTACAGGCTTGGGGCGGAGTGGCTGGAAGACTGTGTAGAGGAGATGGACCTGGGGGTCTTGATGGATGCTCGGCTGAACATGAGCCGACAGTGTGGCCAGGTGGCCAAGAAGGCCAACGGCATCCTGGCTTGCATCAGAAACAGCGTTACCGGCAGGAGCAGAGAGGTGATTGTCCCCCTGTACTCAGCACTGGTGAGGCCGCACCTCGAGTGCCGTGTCCGGTTTTGGGCCCCTCACTGCAAGAAAGACATCGAGGCCCTGGAGCGTGTTCAAAGAAGGGCAACAAAGCAGGTGAGGGGTCTGGAGCACAGGCCTTATGAGGAGAGGCTGAAGGAGCTGGGAACGTTCAGCCTGGAGAAGAGGAGGCTCAGGGGAGACCTTCTTGCTCTCTCTAACTTCCTGAAGGGAGGTTGTGGTGAGCTGGGGGTCGGCCTCTTCTCTCGTGTCATTAGTGATAGGACTAGAGGCAATGGCTTCAAGCTGCGGCAGAGGAGATTGAGGCTGGACATTAGGAAATGTTACTTCTCAGAAAGGGTGGTCAGGCACTGGAATGGCCTGCCCAGGGAGGTGGTGGAGTCACCGACCCTGGGGGTGTTCAAGGAACGATTGGATGTTGTGTTGAGGGACATGGTTCGGTGGGAGCTATTGGAGATAGGTGAACGGTTGGACTGGATGATCTTGTAGGTCTTTTCCAACCTTGGTGGTTCTATGGTTCTATGAACTAGAGCAGAATGAGAGGCAGCGAAGGATTGGCGTATGAGAAGCAACGAATGAGCAGAGAACGAGAGGCAAAGAGAGAGATTACAGGGAGAGGCAGCCAATGATTAGAGAATGAGAGAGAATGATTAGAGAATGACATGCTGAGCAAAATGAGAGCATGAGAGGCAGCGAATGAAGAGAGAATGAGAGGCAGCGAATTAGAATAGAACGAGAGGGAGATAATCACTATAGAATAAGAGGCAGAGGATTGTTAGAGAATGGGATGCTGCTAATTATAAGAAAATGAGAGGCGTTGAATTCGTCGACAATGAGAGGGAGCGAATTGTGAGAGAATGAGAGGCAGCGAATGACGGGATCATGAGAGGGAGGTTATTAGAGGACGAGTGTCAGGGAATTGTTATAGAATGAGAGGCAGAGGATTATGACAGAATGGGAGGCAGGGAATTAGGAGAGACTTAGTGGCAAAGAATTATTAGGATATTAGAGGCAGCGAATTATTCCAAGGAAAGGCAGAGAATGAGTAGGGAATGGGAGGCAGCGGATGATGGGAATGAGAGGCGGGAATTGATGAGAGAAGGAGAGGCAGCGAATGATTACGGTTAGTGGCAGCAAATGAGAGGAGAATGAGAGGCAGGGAACGATTGGAGAATGAGAAGGATCGAATTCCTAGATAATGAGAGGCAGAGAAATATTACAATGAGAGGCAGCGAGTTATTAGAGAATGAGAGGCTGCACATTATGACAATGATTTGTAGAACGGCATTAAGATTAGAGGCAGCGATTTTGAGAATCATTAGAGAATGAGAGATACAGAATTGTAGAGGAAGAATTTGGAGGGATAGAAATTGTTATAGGCAGAAAATTAATAGATTATTGGTATGGATTGAGAAGGATTAGGGGTAAAGGTTGAGAATGGTTTGAGATGGAGAATTAGATCAACAGTTAATAGAGAATTAGAGCCAGAGAACTGTTTGTTAGAGGCAGAGATAGAGAACTAGAAATACAGAAAGAGAGAGAGAGAGATTCTTAGAGAGAGGGAATTATTACTGGTAGAGAACTATTAGTATTAGTTGTTGAGAATGAGAGAGAATTCTTAAAGATGGCTTTGTTAGAGAAGTGGAGATGGAGAGGGAGAGAATGAGATTCATGAGAGACGGAGCATTATTAGCGATAGAGCGTTATTAGAGCGTTAAGGACGGAGAGCTCTTAGAGAATGGGAGAGTAGACTGAAAACTCTTAGAGATGGAGAACTGCTACAGGTGGAGATGGAGAAATCCCGGAGTTAGGGAATGATGAGAGAGAGAGGGAATTCAAGGCGGAATTTAAGGGAGAGAGGGAGAGAATGAAGGACAGAGATGGAGGCCAAGATGTTTTGGAGCCTACCTCAGCTTTGTCCATCTCTTTGGGCCGAGAGCAGCAGGCCACGTTTGGGTCATTGAAACTCCAACGAGGTATTAGTGGACAGCATGGAAAACAAGCAGAGAGAAGAGAAACATGGCATGATGGCCAGAAGCAGCACCAAACCCAAGGAGAAGAGAAGCAACCCACGTTGGGTGACAGCGACAGGGGGGACTGCCGGCCATCAGCACCGGGGAGCCCGAAGGCATCTGGTCCATGGACAGCTGTGACGTGTGGAAATCAAACTCCATAAGCACAAAGTATTTCTAAAGCAGGTATGTTTAATGAGCGATGCGCACACACCCTGGTGCAAGGGGGATAGCTCCGCCTCGCTTGCACACCGCTTAGGGAAAGCGTGCTGCAGGTATAGGCTGAACTAAGACAGAATCAGTTGTTGGCAGGAATTCGGATCCATATCCATGACATTCCTGAGACCCCATGAGCATGCGGTCCCTCCCCCCTTGCGCGTGCGGAGTGAGTCGTGGGGGTGGTCGTGGGATGAAGGCTCATCGTCTTCCTCGCTGTCAACTTTCGACCCAGGGGGAGGGGCACCCCTCAGACTGGTTCCAGCTTGCCCTGTGGACATCCAATCACCTCACTGTTCTCGGGCTGTTGCACCCTTGTCTTGCTGGCCTTCATCCACCTTGTTATTCCAGACACGGTGTCTGCAAGCCCCATTCTTCTAACAGCTTCCACATCAACTAGCTTTTCACTACCCCTGTCCCAGTTTCTGTGAAGTTCCTTTCTCTCCTTTACTGTGGGGGCCTTCTTTCACCCTTCAAAAGAACAATACAATTGGAAAGGATTGGACAAAGAAACGGAGAAAGATCATAGAAAGGAAAAGAGCTGGACTGAGACCCCCTGAAGGAACAGCACCGAACAGCGTGAAGAGACACGGAAAAGGAAAGGGGGAAAGGAAAGGAAAAGGAAAGGAGGGGGACAAGAGGGGGGCAGAAAGGGGGACAAAGAACTTAACAAAGGAAAAGAAGTGCTTGGGGGGCGGAAAGAGAAGGGAGGAGTTGGGGGGCAAAAAGTGAAGAGAGCACTTGGGGGGCCTGAAGTGAGGAGGGCGACTGGGGGGCAGAACGAGAGTAGTTATGGGGCAGAACGAGAGGAGAGGAGTTGGGGGGCACAAAGAGAGGAGAGTGCTTGGGGGGCAGAAATGAAGTTTTCGGGGGGCAAAAAGGGTTCTGAACAGAATAGGAAATGAACAGGAAAAGAACGGAACCAAGAAAGAGCAATGAGAAACTCCCATGGAAATGGATTTTACCAAGAAAAGGATTGGACCAAAATTGGAGCAAACTTGGGGACTTGGGGGGCAGAAAGAGAGGACGGGAGCTGGGTGCAGAAAGAGAGGAGAGCACTTGGGGGGCAGAAAGAGGGGACTGCCTGACGTGAGGGTGGGAAAGCGAGGACTGACTGAGTTGGGGGGCGGAAAGGGAGGACTGACTCACTTGGGCGGTGGAACGGGAGCAAGGAATGAGTTGGGGGGCGGAAAATTAGCACTGACTCACGTGGGGGTGGAAAGGAAGGAGATGACTGACTTGGGGGGTGCAAAGCGAGGCAAAGAATGACTTGTGGGACGTAAAGGGAGAAGTGGCTGAGTTTGGGGGTGGAAAGGAAGAAGTGACTCACTTGGGGGGCGGAACGGGAGCACTGACAACTCACTTGGGGGGTGTAAGGGAGCACTGACTCACTTAGGGGGCAGAACGGGAGCACGGACTCACTTGGGGGGAGGAAAAACAGCACTGACTCAACTGGGGGGAGGAAAAGGAGCACTGACGACTCACTTTGGGGGCGGAACGGGAGCACTGACTCACTTGAGGGGTGGAAAGGGAGCAGTGACTGAGTTGGGGGGCAGAAAGGGAGGTCAGAACAACATGGGGGGCGGAAAGGGAGGACTGAAGGACTTGGGGGGTGGAAAGGGAAGACTGAAGGACTTGGGGGGCAGAAAGGGAGGACTGTAGGACTTGGGGGGCAGAAAGGGGGAGTGACTGAGTTGGGGGGCAGAAAGGGAGGACTGACTCACTTGGGGGGCCACGTGAGGAACTACCATGGAAATGGATTGGGCACAGGGAAACCAACAGGGAGAGGAAAAGGACAAGAACTGGCCAAAAATTGGACTAAAATTGGGCAAAAAAAATGTTTTGTTTTGGGCCCCAAAACAAAATAGCAACAGGAAAAGAACTGAACCAAGAAAGACCAATGAGAAACTACCATGGAAATGGATGGGGCACAGGGAAACCAACAGGGAGAAGAATTGGAGAATTGGAGAAGAATTGGAGAAGAATTGGAGAAGAATTGGAGAAGAATTGGAGAAGAATTGGAGAAGAATTGGAGAAGAATTGGAGAAGAATTGGAGAAGAATTGGAGAAGAATTGGAGAAGAATTGGAGAAGAATTGGAGAAGAATTGGAGAAGAATGGGACCAGAATGGGACTTCAAAAGGAAAAGAACAGGACAAGAAAGTGGATTACAAACTGGACAACAAAAACAGAAAGGCAAAGAACCGGACCAAGAACTGCACCAGGAACTGCATAAGGAGAAGAAGTGGCCAAAGATCTTGGAAAGGGAAAGACCTGGACAGAGAACTGAAAGAGGAGAAGAACGACAGAAAGAACTGCACAAAGAGCTGGACAAAGTGCTGGACAGGAAAGGAACCGGACCAAGAACTGGACCAAGAACTCAACAGGGAAAAGGAGTGGACAAAGAATGGGACAAAACCTGGACCAAACACGGACAAGAAACTGGACCCAAAGACACAAAGGAAAAGGACCGGACAAAGAACCGGACCAAGAATTGGACACAGAGAATTAAAAAACAACTGGCCCAAGACATGGAGCGAGAAGCAGACCAAGAAGCCAACACTGAAAAGAACTGGACCAAGAATGGAACAAAACCAGGACCAAAATCAACTGGACAAAGAACCAAAACATGACAAGTAGGGGACAAAGAACTGGACAAAGAGCTTCTAAAGGAAAAGAGCTGCACCAGGACCTGGACCAAGAGCCCCCGAAGGAACAGCACCGAACAGCGTGAAGAGACACGGAAAAGGAAAGGGGGAAAAGGAAAGGAAAAGGAAAGGAGGGGGACAAGAGGGGGGCAAAAAGGGGGACGCGAGGGGGACACAGAACTTAACAAAGGAAAAGAAGTGGAGAAAGAATGGAACCGAAACCTGGACAGCAAAATGGACAAAGATCTTCTAAAGGAAAAGAGCTGGACTGAGACCCCCTGGAGGAACAGCATCCAACAGCGTGAAGAGGCAGGGAAAAGGAAACAGGAAAAGGAAAGGGAAAGCAATTGGACAAAGAGAGGCGAAAAAGGAAATAAAAAAGAAAAGGATTGGACCAAAATTGGACCAAACTTGGGGACTTGGGGGCAGAAAGAGGGGACTGACTGACTTGCGGGGTGGAAACAGGGGAGCACTTGGGGGGCAGAGAGAGAGGGCAGCACAAAGTGGGGAAAAGGAGAGGGGAGGACATGGGGGGCAGAACGAGAGGGGAGGACTTTGGGGGCAGAACGAGAGGTGGGGAAGGGGGCAGAAGGAAAGGAGGGGACTTGGGGGGCAGAAAGGTAGTGTGGACACGGGGGTAGAAAGGGACTTAAGGGGCAGAAAGAGAGGACGGGACATGGGAGGCATAAGAAGAGGAGGGGAGTTGGGGGGCAGAAGGAGAGGAGGGGAGTTGGGGGGCAGAAGGAGAGGAGGGGAGCTGGGCGGTGGAAGGAAAGAAGACGACTTGGGGGCAGAAGGAGACGAGAGGACGTGGGGGGGCAGAAAGCAGAGGAAGAAAGAGGGGACTTGGGGGGCAGAAAGAGAGCAGAGGTCTTGGGTGGCAGAAACACAAGAGACAACTTGTGGGGCAGAAAGCCTAGCAAGAATGTGGGGAATTGGGGGGCCAAAAGGAAGAAACAAAGAGGGGACTTGGGGGGGCAGAGAGTCCATAAATAAAGAGGGGACTTGGGGGGCTGAAAGAGACAACTTGTGGGTAAAAGGAAACAAGACGACTTGGGGGCAGAAAGAGAGGAGAGGGATTGGGGGGCGGAACGGAAAAGGGGAGTTGTGGGGCAGAACGGGAGGAGGGAAGTTGGGGGCCAGAAGGATTGAAGGGGACTTGAGGGGCAGAAAGGAAGAGGGGAATTGGGGGGCTGAAAACAGAGAAAGAAAGAGGGGACTTGGGGGCCTCTAAGCAAAGAAAGAAAGAGGGGACTTTGGGGGGCAGAAAGGGAGGAGAGACTGAGTTGAGCGGTGGAAAGGGAGCACTGATGGACTTGGGGGGCAGAAAGGGAGGAGCGGACACGGAGGAGATAAGGGTTTTGCAAAGAAGCAGAGCTGGAAAAGGAAGTGAGAAAGGAAGCGGAAATGGGGTTGGAAAGGAATGGGAATGAGAAGAAGGAAAAGGAAGGAAAAAGGATCGGAGAAAGAAAAGGAAGCGAAGCGGGAAAAGGCCAAGCCAAGGAAAGAAGCGGAATGGGAAAGGAATGGGAACTGGGCAAAGAACTGGAATGAGGAAAAGGGGGGGAGGGGCCCCAAAAGGAAAGGAACAGGAAAAGAACGGAAGCGAGAAAGAGCAGTGAGGAACTGCCATGGAAATGGATTGGGCACAGGGAAACCAGCGGGGAGAGGAAAAGGAGAAGAGTGGGACGAGAGCGGGACCAAAATGGGACCAAAATGGCCGTTACCTCCAGCTGCATCCTGGAAGCTCCTCAGCAGAGCCCTTGCACAGCTGGCCAAGGTCCCAACTCTCCGTCGCCTCCCGTTGAACGCAAGAGAAGCCGAGCAGGGCTCACCTTGTGGGAAGGAGGAAGGCAGGGCTGAGCCCTTTCCGAGCGTCAGGGCACGTCCGACGCCGCAACCCGGGGAGGTGAGGACAGGCAGCGCCGTCTGACGGTGGAGTCTGCAGCCCTAGAATGGAAGTTCAAACCCTCCCGAGCGGGACTGAACAACACGGGTTAGGGAGGAATAGGGCTCATCCGAGGAGCCCCAAGTCTTACACGGCGCTCGCCGGAAGCCCGTTTGGGTGCCCGCCTCTTCTGAGGGCATCACGCCGGGTCAGCAAGGAGCAGGCAGCGTTTGGGTCGCCGAAAGGCCGACGAGGCACCGCCGGGCAGCACGGAAGGCGAGAGAAGAGAGAAGAGAAACGCCGCATCAACAGGGAGAACGCTGCTGAATCTGCGATGGAATCCAGAACGGACAGAACAGAGCCGTGCCGATCGGGTGGGAGCGACGGGAGGCACTGCCGGCCTATCAGCACCAGGGAGCACTAAGGCAGCTGGGGCACAGGAATGGGAGAGCAGGAGGGGCAGCCAACAAGGAGAGCAGGAAGGAGAGGCAGCCCACGGGGAGAGCAGGAAGGAGAGGCAGCCAGTTATGACAATGAGAGGCAGCCCATGCTTAGGACTGGGGAATCGGAGGAGAGAATGAGAGCTGCAGGATGAGCGCTGGAGAATGGTTAGGGATGGAGATGTCTGGAGGCAGCAAGCTGAGCGGTGCGGTTGATACGGTGGAAGGAAGGGATGCCATTCAGAGGGACCTCGACAGGCTGGAAAGCTGGGCTCAGGTGAACCTCATGAGGTTCAACACAGCAAAGTGCGAGGTTTGGCACTTGGGCCGGAAGAAGCCCAGGCACCTGCAGAGGCTGGGAGGAGCCGTCCTTGAGAGCAGCTCGGCAGAGAAGGACCTGGGGGTCCTGATGGACGAGAGACTTAACGTGAGCCAGCAGTGCGCTCTGGCAGCTCAGAAAGCAAATGGGATCCCGGGCTCCATCGGGAGAGGGGTGGTCAGCAGGGATAGGGAGGTGATCGTCCCTCTCTACTCGGCTCTTGTGAGGCCCCATCTGGAGTACTGTATCCAGGTGTGGAGCCCTCAGTACAAGAGGGACATGGAGATGTTGGAAAGGGTCCAGAGGAGGGCCACGAAGATGATCGGGGGGCTGGAGCACCTCCCCTATGAGGACAGGCTGAGGGAGTTAGGCTTGTTCAGCCTGGAGAAGAGAAGGCTGCGGGGTGACCTCATTGCAGCCTTTCAATACCTGAAGGGAACCTACACCCAGGAAAGGAATAAACCCTTCGAAAGGGCTGACAACAGCAGGACTAGGGGAAATGGATCCAAGTTGAAGGAGGGAAGATTTAGGTTGGATGTAAGGGGGAAGTTCTTTACTAGGAGAGCGGTTAGGCCCTGGAACGGGCTGCTCAGGGAGGTTGTGGATGCCCCGTCCTTGGAGGTGTTCAAGGCCAGGTTGGACGGCGCCCTGGGCAACCTGATCTAGTAAACGTGTATGTTGGTGGCCCTGCTAGGCAGGGGGGTTGGAACTACATGATCCTTCAGGTCCCTTCCAAGCCGGGTCATTCTGTGAGGCAACGAATTGATGGAGGATTCTTAGAGATGGAGAAGTAGCGCTGGGAAAGGAACAGATTGAGTAGAGAGAGAGGATTGGAACAATCGTGAAGAGAGAATGGGACAGAGGGAAGTGTTGGTTAGAGGCAGAGAGAGAGAATGAGCCCGAGAGCTCTTGGAGAACGCCAAGGAGAGCAACAGAGAGAGAGGTGGTTGGAGAGAGAGAATGGGGAGTGGTAGGGAACGGTTAGAATGAGAGGAAGAGCGGGAGAGAGAGTTCTCAGAGCTGGGACTGGGAGAGAAGCAGAGACGGAGAAGGGCAGGAGAAGATTTCGGAGAGCACCCTTAGCCATAGAGCATCCTTAGGGCGTTCCAGACGGAGAACCGGGAGAGAACCCGAGAGGAGATGGAGAACTCTTGGAGATGGAGAACTGCTGCGGGTGGAGACGGAGAGGGATTCGAGGTAGGGAACGGTGAGAGAGAGAGGGAGAGAAGGAAGGACGCAGACGGAGGCGGAGACGTTTGGGAGCCTACCTCAGCTTTGTCCATCTCCTTGGGCCTAGCGCAGCAGGCTGCGTCGGGGGCAGCGCAGCTCCGAGCAGGCGGCGGTCGGCAGCCTGGCAAAGGAAAGGAAGGAAGAGAAACGCGGCACGGCAGCCAGCAATGAACCTGAGGCAGAAAAGCAGAGAGCAACCCTGCGTTCTGCGGGTCAGCGGGAGGCACTGAGATCCCATCGGCACCGGGGAGCCCTCGAGGTGGGGAAAGGAAGAACGGCCAGCGGAAGCGACGTGAGCACAAGGGCCGGCCGACAGCGAGCCCGTGGGACCTCTGCCAGGGGGGCAACGACTTCAGGGCTCAACGTGGCTGCCGGGCAGAGCAAGGAGCGGATCCGGGCGTCCGTCCCCGGCCGTGCTTTCCTGCCGTGTCCACCGAGAGCCTCAGCAGAGTCCTTGCAGCGCTCGGGAGGGCCGCAGTTCTCCGCCGCCGCCACATGAGATGAGCACAGCGAACGGCCTGCTGGGGAACGGAGCGGCTTCCCTTCAGTCTGTTCAACTGGGACAGCAACACTTAATTCCCAGTGCACTACTCGATGTTATGGTGTGCCATACGGATGAGCATAAAGACATGGCAGTGACGGGAAGGGAGGAGAGGACTTGGGGGGCAGAAAGGAGAGAAAGAAAGAGGGGACTTGGGGGGCGGAAAGCAAAGAGGGGACATGAGGGGCAGAAAGCAGAGAAAGAAAGAGGAGACTTGGGGGGCGGAAAGCCCAGAAAGAAGGAGGGGACTTGGGGGGCGGATAGAGAGGACTGAGTTGGGGGGCTGTATAGCTGTAATGACACACAGCTGTCCAGCTGTAATTCTACAGGGCGGAACAGATGGACAGCCAGATCTTGGGAACCTCGGGGTGCAGAAGAAGAGGAAAGGCACGCGATGGAGCGGTGGCCAGCAGGCCATTCCAAGCGGTTCTGCTCAGCCCGGTGCTGGGCCGGAGGGGGGACTTGGGGGCAGAAAACGAGGGGAGCTCCTGAAGGGCAGAAAGAGAGGAGGGGACGTGGGGGGTGGGAAGAGAGGAAAGGAATTGGAATTAGAAGAAGGGAAAAATAAAGTAGAAGAATTGGCAAAATGAACACAAGTCGGAATAGAAAACGAAATGGAATTGAGAAAGCAATGGGAATTGAAAAAAGAATCGGAATAAGGAAACTGGAGGGGGAGGGGCCTCGGCGAGGGGGAGGGGCCTCGGCGAGGGGGAGGGGCCTCGGCGAGGGGGAGGGGCCTCGGCGAGGGGGAGGGGCCTCGGCGAGGGGGAGGGGCCCCGGCGAGGGGGAGGGGCCCCGGCGAGGGGGAGGGGCCCCGGCGAGGGGGAGGGGCCCCGGCGAGGGGGAGGGGACCCGGCGAGGGGGAGGGGACCCGGCGAGGGGCAGAAATGAAGATAGAAAAAGAGACTCTAATTACAATTAGAATCACCGAATTTGTAGGGAATGAGAGGCGCTGAATTCTGAGGGAATGAGACACAGAATGATGAAAGAACGGGAGGGAGATAATTACTAGAGAATGAGTGGCAGAGAATTGCTACAGAATGAGAGGCAGAGGATTGTAAGATAATGGGAGGCAGCGAATTATTAGACAATGAAAGTCAGCGAGTTAGAGAACGAGAGGCAGGAAATGATAAGAGAATGAGATGCAGCAAATTAACTAGAAGAGAATGAGAGGCGTTGAATTATGAGAGAATGAGAGGGAGAGAATTAATAGAGAATGCCTGGCAGAGAATTGCTAGAGAATAAGAGGATTATTTGAGAATGGGAAGCAGCGAATGATGAGAAAACGGGAGGCGGCGAACGATGAGGTAATGAGTGGCAGCAAACTAAAGAGAATGAGAGGCAGTGCATTATGAGAGTATAGGGGGCAGAAAATCAGGAGAGAATCAGTGGCAGAGAATGATGAGAGACTGGGAGGCAGCGAACGAGGAGGGAATTAGACAAAGAGAATTATTACAGAACTAGTGGCAGAGAATAATTACAATGAGAGGCAGCAAAGGATTCGAGATGAAAGGCAGAGAATTATTAGAGAATGGAAGAGAAAGAATAATTAGAGAACGAGAGACAGAATTCTTAGAGAGTGAGAGACAGGGTTATTACAATTAGGGTCAGCGAACGATGAGAGAATGAGAAGGAGATAATCATTAGAGAATGACTGGCAGAGAATTGTTAGAGAGTGGGAGACTGCGAATTAGGATAGAATAAGAGGCAGCGAACTATGAGAGGATGGGAGGCTGGGAATGATGAGAGAACGAGTGGCAGAGAATTATTAGAGAATGAGATGCAGTGAAATATCAGAGAATTAGAGACAGCGAATTATTACAGAATGAGTGGCAAAGAGTTAACAGAGTGTTAGAGGAAGCTAAGTTTTCTAATTAGAGTCAGCGTATGCTGAGAGAACGAGAGGCAGCGAATTACAGGAGAAGGAGAGGTAGAGAATGTTTCAAGAATGAGAAGCAATGACTAACTGGAGAAAGAGAGGCAGAGATACATTGCAATGGGCGGCAGTGCGTGATGAGAGAATGAGAGGGAGCGAATGATGAGAGAATAAAAGGCAGCGAATTCTTGGAGAACGAGAGGCAACAAATGATGAGAGATTGTGAGGGAGATAATGAGTCGAGAATGAGTGGCAGAGAATTGTTAGAGAATGAGAGGCAGAGGATTCTTAGAGAATTGGAGGCAACGAGTTATGAGAGAATGGGAGGCAGCAAATTAAGAGAGAGTGAGAGGGAGATAATTAATAGAGAATGCGTGGCAGAGAATTGTTAGAGAATAAATGGCAGCTAATTATTAGAGAATGAGAGTCTGCAAATCTGGAGTGAATAGGAGGCCGTGAATTTGGAGAGATCGGGAGGTAGCGAATTGTTAGACAATGAGAGACAGAGAGTTCTTAGAGAATGACATTCAGAGAGACATTAGAGAATTAGAGGCAGCAAATTATTACAATCAGCAGCGAATTGTGAGAGAATGAGAGGCAGAGAAACGTTAGAGAATGAGAGGCAGTGGATTATGAGAGATTCAGTGCAAAGAATTCTTAGAATATTAGCGAAAGTTAATTCTTACAGTTAGAGGCCGAGAATTAGTAGAGAATGGTAGGCAGTGTATGAAGAGAGGATGAGAGGCAATGAATTCTTTCAATTAGAGACGGCGAATTGGTGGTGAATGGAGTTAAATGCAGCTGGCGACCGGTCACGAGTGGTGTTTCCCAGGGGTCGGTGCTGGGGCCTGTCCTCTTCGATATCTTTATTGATGACCTGGATGAGGGCACTGAGTGCACCCTCAGTAAGTTTGCAGATGACACCCAATTGGCTGGGAGTGTGGATCTGCCTGGGGGTAGCGAGGCCCTACAGAGGGATCTGGACAGGCTGGAGAGCTGGGCTGAAGCCAATGGGATGAGGTTCAACAAGACCAAATGCCGCGTCCTGCACTTGGGCCACAACAACCCCAGGCAGCGCTACAGGCTTGGGGCGGAGTGGCTGGAAGACTGTGTAGAGGAGATGGACCTGGGGGTCTTGACGGATGCTCGGCTGAACATGAGCCGACAGTGTGGCCAGGTGGCCAAGAAGGCCAACGGCATCCTGGCTTGCATCGGAAACAGCGTTACCGGCAGGAGCAGAGAGGTGATTGTCCCCCTGTACTCAGCACTGGTGAGGCCGCACCTCGAGTGCCGTGTCCGGTTTTGGGCCCCTCACTGCAAGAAAGACATCGAGGCCCTGGAGCGTGTTCAAAGAAGGGCAACAAAGCAGGTGAGGGGTCTGGAGCACAGGCCTTATGAGGAGAGGCTGAAGGAGCTGGGAACGTTCAGCCTGGAGAAGAGGAGGCTCAGGGGAGACCTTCTTGCTCTCTCTAACTTCCTGAAGGGAGGTTGTGGTGAGCTGGGGGTCGGCCTCTTCTCTCGTGTCATTAGTGATAGGACTAGAGGCAATGGCTTCAAGCTGCGGCAGAGGAGATTCAGGCTGGACATTAGGAAATGTTACTTCTCAGAAAGGGTGGTCAGGCACTGGAATGGCCTGCCCAGGGAGGTGGTGGAGTCACCGACCCTGGGGGTGTTCAAGGAACGATTGGATGTTGTGTTGAGGGACATGGTTTGGTGGGAGCTATTGGAGATAGGTGAACGGTTGGACTGGATGATCTCGGAGGTCTTTTCCAACCTTGGTGGTTCTATGGTTCTATGAACTAGAGCAGAATGAGAGGCAGCGAAGGATTGGAGTATGAGAAGCAACGAATGAGCAGAGAACGAGAGGCAAAGAGAGAGATTACAGGGAGAGGCAGCCAATGATTAGAGAATGAGAGAGAGGATTATTAGAGAATGACATGCTGAGCAAAATGAGAGCATGAGAGGCAGCGAATTAGAATAGAACGAGAGGGAGATAATCATTATAGAATAAGAGGCAGAGGATTGTTAGAGAATGGGATGCTGCTAATTATAAGAAAATGAGAGGCGTTGAATTCGTCGACAATGAGAGGGAGCGAATTGTGAGAGAATGAGAGGCAGCGAATGACGGGATCATGAGAGGGAGGTTATTAGAGGACGAGTGTCAGGGAATTGTTATAGAATGAGAGGCAGAGGATTATGACAGAATGGGAGGCAGGGAATTAGGAGAGACTTAGTGGCAAAGAATTATTAGGATATTAGAGGCAGCGAATTATTCCAAGGAAAGGCAGAGAATGAGTAGGGAATGGGAGGCAGCGGATGATGGGAACGAGAGGCAGGAATTGATGAGAGAAGGAGAGGCAGCTAATGATTACAGTTAGTGGCAGCAAATGAGAGGAGAATGAGAGGCAGGGAACGATTGGAGAATGAGAAGGATCGAATTGCTAGATAATGAGAGGCAGAGAAATATTACAATGAGAGGCAGCGAGTTATTAGAGAATGAGAGGCTGCACATTATGACAATGATTTGTAGAACGGCATTAAGATTAGAGGCAGCCATTTTGAGAATCATCAGAGAATGAGAGATACAGAATTGTAGAGGAAGAATTTGGAGGGATAGAAATTGTTATAGGCAGAAAATTAATAGATTATTGGTATGGATTGAGAAGGATTAGGGGTAAAGGTTGAGAATGGTTTGAGATGGAGAATTAGATCAACAGTTAATAGAGAATTAGTGCCAGAGAACTGTTTGTTGGAGGCAGAGATAGAGAATTAGACCAGGAGTTCTTAGAGAACTAGAAATACAGAAAGAGAGAGAGAGATTCTTAGAGAGAGGGAATTATTACTGGTAGAGAACTATTAGTATTAGTGGTTGAGAATGAGAGAGAATTCTTAAAGATGGCTTTGTTAGAGAAGTGGAGATGGAGAGGGAGAGAATGAGATTCATGAGAGACGGAGCATTCTTAGCGATAGAGCGTTATTAGAGCGTTAAGGACGGAGAGCTCTTAGAGAATGGGAGAGTAGACTGAAAACTCTTAGAGATGGAGAACTGCTACAGGTGGAGATGGAGAAATCCCGGAGTTAGGGAATGATGAGAGAGAGAGGGAATTGAAGGCGGAATTTAAGGGAGAGAGGGAGAGAATGAAGGACAGAGATGGAGGCCAAGATGTTTTGGAGCCTACCTCAGCTTTGTCCATCTCCTTGGGCCGAGTGCAGCAGGCTGCGTTGGAGGCAGCGCAGCTCCTTGGCTGCCTTGCCTCGCTCTTCCCACCCAGGTCCTCCATCCAGCCCTCCCGCTGCCAAGCGGTGGCCAGAACCTTCTGCACAACACAGAGCAAGCAAGAAATCATCGTCAAGCGAAGCCACGACACCAACTCGGCCCTCCCCGAGCGGGAGCGCTCAGCCAACCGACCCCACAGAGCCGCCCCCGGGCGCAGACCCTTCCTCTGCGGCTGCCGGCCCTTCCAGGAGCTCAGGAAGGGGGTCTGGCTCCACCCAGTCCCACCCCCAGCTTCAGTGCATCGCCTGGGCCCCACTTGCTCACATCCCGCACCCGGCTGGCAGTCATTGCCTCGGGCCCTTGGTGAACATCTTCCTGGTTAACAACCAGCTCCAGAAGTCAGTGGGGTTAAGAAAAGAAGCAGAGGAAAGGCACGCGATGGAGCGGTGGCCAGCAGGCCATTCCAAGCGGTTCTGCTCAGCCCTGTGCTGGGCCGGAGGGAGTTGGGGGGCGAGAAGGGAGGGGGGACTCGGGGGGCAGGAAGGGGAGGCCTGGGCTGAGTTGGGGGGCAAAAAAGGAGAGGCCTGGACTTACTTGGGGGGCAGGAAGGAGAGGCCTGGACTTACTTGGGGGAGCCAACGAGAGGTCTTTTCTTGTCCGCTTCAGTCTCCTCCTTCTTCCTTCCTCCCTCTCAATCAGAGCCATTCTTCCTTGGCGCAGAGAGCAAGAAAGAGGAGCAAGCTGTGTGGAAACGAATGCCACAACGCCCGTTGATTCCCAGTAGCTGGCATGGAAAAGCTGTGGCAGGGCCGCAGCTGGAAATGCTGTCAGGACATCTGGACAATCCGAGGCAGAAGCAACCCGCTTGGATCCCCACCGCACCGCACATCTGTGCGGTTCCAGCCGTACGGTGAGAGGGACACAGGGGTCATGCAGATGTCTGGGCCGAAAGATGCTGCTGATGGAAAGATCATCTACGATCAAGGGCAAATGCTCAGCCATGTCGAAGGCTGGCAGCAAACTCCAGCCAGGAGCCATCTCCAGAGAAAGAGATCCTGCCTCAGTGGCAGTCAGCCCTTCCATGGGCTTGAGGAGAGCTGCAGCCGGGCTCCACCCCTTCCGGTAGCACAGCTGAATTGCCTTCACCTGTGCTCCCGCAGCTGACTCAGCGCTTGCCTCAGCTGCTCCATCCCAGCTTCAGGCTGCCAGCCACAGTTGCCCATCCAGCATCTCCAAGGTGGCTTCTTCACCAATCTGCTGTCTCAATGTTCAAGCGTTCCAATGGTTCTGCTCAGCCCTGTGCTGGGGGGGCGGAAAAAGAGGGAGA
Organism: Alectoris magna; assembly: GCA_030625065.1. Lineage (NCBI taxonomy): Eukaryota > Metazoa > Chordata > Aves > Galliformes > Phasianidae > Alectoris > Alectoris magna. The sequence goes on from CM060562.1 coordinate 129,182, forward strand.
GCTTTGGGGGCACAAAGAGAGGAGACCACTCGGGGAGCGGCAAGAGACAAGCAGACTTGGGGGGCAGAAAGCAGAGAAAGAAAGAGGGGATTTAGGGGGCAGAAAGCCCAGGAAAAAAAGAGGGGACCTGGGGGGCAGAAAGGGAAGGGAGCAATTGGGGGGCTGAAAGCCAAGAAAGAGGGGACCTGGGGGGCAGAAAACCAAGTAAGAAAGAGGGGACTGGGGGGGAAGAAAGCCCAGAAAGAAAGAGGGGACCTGGGGGGCAGAACGGGAAGGGAGCACTTGGGGGGCTGAAAGCCAAGAAAGAAAGAGGGGACTTCTGGGGCGGAAAGAGAGGAAAGAAAGACGGGACTTGGGGGGCAGGAAGAGCGGAGGAGACTTGGGGGGCAGAAGGAGAAGAGACGAATTGGGGGGCAAAAAGTCAAGAAAGAAAGAGGGGACTTGGGGGGCAGAAAGGAAGGCAAGCAAGAAAGAGGGGACTTGGGGGGCAGAAAAAGGGAGGGAACTTGGGACGAAAGAGATGGAACGACTTCAGGGGGCAGAAACGGGAGAGAGCACTTGGGGGGCAGAATGAGAGGAGGGGACTGAGTGACTTGGGGGGCAGAAAGGAAAGAAGGAGGGGACTTGGGGGGCACACAGAGAGGAGAGCACTTGTGAGGCGGAAAGATTAGAGACAACTTGGGGGGCAGAAATGGAGGTGTTGGGGGAGTGGAAATAGAGGAGTTGGGGGGCAGAAAGGGAGGAGAGCATTTGGGGGGCACAAAGGGAAGAGTTTGGGGGCAGAAAGAGAAGTGAGGAATTGGGGGCAGAAAGAGCAGAAAGCGCTTAGGGGGCACAAAAAGAGGAGAGCGCTTGGGGACAGAAAGAGAATGGAGGAGTTGGGGGGCAGAAAGGGAGGAGAGGAGCTGGGGGGGTTGAAAGAGAAGAGCGAGTTGGGGTTCAGAAAGGGAGGAGAGCTCTTGGGGGGCAGAAAGAAATGACTTGGGGGGAAGAAATAAAGCTGAGGACTTGGGGGGCAGCAAGGGAGGACGTGGGGGGCAAAAAGCGAGGCGAGGAGGGGACTGGGGACGGAAAGAGAAGAGAGCACTTGGGGGGCGGAAAGGGAGCACTGACTCACTTGGGGGGCAGAAAGGGTACGACTGAGTTGGGGGGCGGAAAGGGACAACTGACCTGGGGGGTGGAAAGGGAGGAGTGATCGACTTGGGGGGTGGAAAGGAAGGACTGAGTTGGGGGGCGGAAAGAGAGGATTAAATTTGGGGGCAGAAAGGGAGGATGGACTGACGTGGGGGGCGGAAAGCGGAGAAAGTAAGAGGGGACTTGGGGGGCAGAAGGAGATGAGGAGACCGGGAGGGCAGAAAGAGAGGAGGGGAATTGGGGGGCAGGAAGAGAGGAAACAGGTTGTGGGGCAGAAATAGAGGTGAGGACTTGGGGGGCAGAAAGAGTGGAGGGGACTTGGGGGGCAGAAACCAAGGTGTGGACTAGGGGGGGAACAAAGACAGGAGAGCACTTGGGGGGCGGGAAGTGAGGAGAGACGGAGTTGACGGGTGGAAAGGGAGGAGTGACTGAGTTGGGGGGCGGAAAGCAGAGAAAGAAAGAGGGGACTTGGGGGGCAGAAATCAGAGAAAGAAAGTGGGGACTGGGGGGGCAGAAAGGCAGGACTGGCTCACTTGGGGGGTGGACTGGGAAGGGAGCACTTGGGGGGCAGAATGAGACGACTTGGCGGGTGGAAAGGAGAGGTGGGGACGGGGGGAGAATGAGAGGAGGTAGCTGGGGGGCAGAAAGAAAGGAGAGCACTTGGGGGGCAGAAGGAGGGGAGAGGACTTGGGGGCAGAAACAAAGAGGGAAGTTGGGGGTCAGAAGGACTGAACAGGACTTGAGGGGCAGAATGGAAGAGGGGGCTTGGGGGCAGAAAGCAAAAAAGAAAGAGGGGACTTGGAGGGCAGAAAGCATAGAAACAAAGGGGGTTCTTGGGGGGCAGAATGGACAGAAAGAAAGAGGGGACTTGGGGGGCTGAAGGCCAAGCCAGAAAGAGGGGACTTGGGGGGCATGGAGAACAGTACTTTGGGGGCAGAAACTGAGGTGTGGGACTGGGGGGCAGAAAGAGAGGAGGGCACTTGGGGGGAAGATTGAGAGAAGGGGATTTTGGGGGCAGAACGAGAGGAGAGCAGTTGGGGGGCACAGAGAAGAGAGCACTTGGGAGCACTTGGGGGGCAGAAAGAGAGGAGGAGGCCTGGGGGTCAGAAAGCAGACAGAAGGGGACTTGTGGGGCACAAAGCAGAGAGGAGAGCGCTTGGGGGGCAGAACGAGAGGAGGGGACGTGACGGGCAAAAAAAGAGGCCTGGACTTGGGGGGCCGAAAGATGGGACTGCGCTTGGGGGACCGAAAGAGAGGAGCAGTCTGTGGGGTAGCCAAAAGAGAGGAGTGGACATCAAGGGCAGAAAAAGAGGAGCGCACTTGGGGGGCGGAAAGAAACGACTCGGGGGGCAGAAAGAAACGACTCGGGGGGCAGAAAGAAAGCAGAGGACTTGGGGGGTGTAAAGCGAGGAGGGGACTGGGGATGGAAAGAGAAGAGAGCGCTTGGGGGGCGGAAAGGGAGCACTGACTCACTTGGGGGGCCACGTGAGGAACTACCATGGAAATGGATTGGGCACAGGGAAACCAACAGGGAGAGGAAAAGGAGAAGAACTGGACAAAAATTGGGCAAAAATTGGGCAAAAAAAATGTTTTGTTTTGGGCCCCAAAACAAAATAGCAACAGGAAAAGAACTGAACCAAGAAAGACCAATGAGAAACTACCATGGAAATGGATGGGGCACAGGGAAACCAACAGGGAGAAGAATTGGAGAAGAATTGGAGAAGAATTGGACAAAAATTGGAGAAGAATTGGACAAAAATTGGACAAAAATTGGACAAAAAAAAATTGGACTTCAAAAGGAAAAGAACAGGAGAAGAAAGTGGATTACAAACTGGACAACAAAAACAGAAAGGCAAAGAACCGGACCAAGAACTGGACCAGGAACTGCATAAGGAGAAGAAGTGGCCAAAGATCTTCGAAAGGGAAAGACCTGGACAGAGAACTGAAAGAGGAGAAGAACGACAGAAAGAACTGCACAAAGAGCTGGAAGATTAGAGAATAGAGAATGATTGTAGAATGAGAAGGAACGAATTGCTAGATAATGAGAGAGATGGAGATGAGAGATGGAGGTGGAGACGTTTTGGAGCCTACCTCAGCTTTGCCCATCTCCTTGGGCCGAGTGCAGCAGGCTGCGTTGGGGGCAGCGCAGCTCCTTGGCTGCCTTGCCTCGCTCTTCCCACCCAGGTCCTCCATCCAGCCCTCCCGCTGCCAAGCGGTGGCCAGAACCTTCTGCACAACACAGAGCAAGCAAGAAATCATCGTCAAGCGAAGCCACGACACCAACTCGGCCCTCCCCGAGCGGGAGCGCTCAGCCAACCGACCCCACAGAGCCGCCCCCGGGCGCAGACCCTTCCTCTGCGGCTGCCGGCCCTTCCAGGAGCTCAGGAAGGGGGTCTGGCTCCACCCAGTCCCACCCCCAGCTTCAGTGCATCGCCTGGGCCCCACTTGCTCACATCCCGCACCCGGCTGGCAGTCATTGCCTCGGGCCCTTGGTGAACATCTTCCTGGTTAACAACCAGCTCCAGAAGTCAGTGGGGTTAAGAAAAGAAGCAGAGGAAAGGCACGCGATGGAGCGGTGGCCAGCAGGCCATTCCAAGCAGTTCTGCTCAGCCCTGTGCTGGGCCGGAGGGAGTTGGGGGGCGAGAAGGGAGGGGGGACTTGGGGGGCAGGAAGGGGAGGCCTGGGCTGAGTTGGGGGGCAAAAAAGGAGAGGCCTGGACTTACTTGGGGGAGCCAACGAGAGGTCTTTTCTTGTCCGCTTCAGTCTCCTCCTTCTTTCTTCCTCCCTCTCAATCAGAGCCATTCTTCCTTGGCGCAGAGAGCAAGAAAGAGGAGCAAGCTGTGTGGAAACGAATGCCACAACGCCCGTTGATTCCCAGTAGCTGGCATGGAAAAGCTGTGGCAGGGCCGCAGCTGGAAATGCTGTCAGGACATCTGGACAATCCGAGGCAGAAGCAACCCGCTTGGATCCCCACCGCACCGCACATCTGTGCGGTTCCAGCCGTACGGTGAGAGGGACACAGGGGTCATGCAGATGTCTGGGCCGAAAGATGCTGCTGATGGAAAGATCATCTACGATCAAGGGCAAATGCTCAGCCATGTCGAAGGCTGGCAGCAAACTCCAGCCAGGAGCCATCTCCAGAGAAAGAGATCCTGCCTCAGTGGCAGTCAGCCCTTCCATGGGCTTGAGGAGAGCTGCAGCCGGGCTCCACCCCTTCCGGTAGCACAGCTGAATTGCCTTCACCTGTGCTCCCGCAGCTGACTCAGCGCTTGCCTCAGCTGCTCCATCCCAGCTTCAGGCTGCCAGCCACAGTTGCCCATCCAGCATCTCCAAGGTGGCTTCTTCACCAATCTGCTGTCTCAATGTTCAAGCGTTCCAATGGTTCTGCTCAGCCCTGTGCTGGGGGGGCGGAAAAAGAGGGAGGGCTTTGGGGGCACAAAGAGAGGAGACCACTCGGGGAGCGGCAAGAGACAAGCAGACTTGGGGGGCAGAAAGCAGAGAAAGAAAGAGGGGATTTAGGGGGCAGAAAGCAAAGAGGGGACCTGGGGGGGAGAAAGCCAAAAAGAAAGAGGGGACTCGGGGGGCTGAAAGCCAAGAAAGAGGGGACTGGGGGGGCAGAAAGCCCAGAAAGAAAGAGGGGACCTGGGGGGCAGAACGGGAAGGGAGCACTTGGGGGGCTGAAAGCCAAGAAAGAAAGAGGGGACTCGGGGGACAGAATGCCAAGAAACCAAAGAGGGGTCTTGGGGGGCGGAAAGCAGAGAAAGAAAGAGGGGACTTGGGGGGTGGAAACGGAGGAGAGGACTTGAGGGGTGGATGGAGAGGACTGAGTTGGGGGGCTGTAGAGTTGTAATTCTACAGGGCGTAATAGATGGATAGCCAGAGGTTATATGGGAAGAACTCCCCAAGGCTGAGGCTCACAGTTAAGATGGCCGCTGGCCACAAGGAACTCCACACAGGAGCAAAGTCCAACAGAGATGCTGCCTTAGTGCTGCTCAGCCCTTCCATGGCATTTGGAGAGGCGGAGTCAAGCTCCACCCCTTCCGGGAGCACAGCTGAATTGCCTTCACCTGTGCTCCCGCAGCTGAGCCGTCCCTTGCCTCAGATGGTCAGTCCCAGCTTCAGGCTGTCAGTAACAGTTCCCCACACACAGCTCGGCATCCAGGCGGGGCTGGAATATCTCCAGAGCAGGAGACTCAACAACCCCCCTGGGCAGCCTGTTCCAGTGCTCCGTCACCCTCACCCTAAACCAATTCCTGCTCACACCAAGGCCCAACTCCCTCCGCTCCAGTTTCTGCCCGCTGCCCCAGCACGGGTTCCCCTACACCATGTGTGCATGACAGCCAGCAGCTGTCTGCATGAGGTGCCAGGTGACGACAAAGAAGGAAACACAACACTCAGGGCTGACCTTTTCAGCCCTCCAAGCTGCTGTGTGCAGACGCCCATCCACAAAGTGCACAACGACGCAGAAAAAAGGAGAGCGCTTGGGAGGCAGAAAGAGAAGAGAAGGCTTAGGGGGCAGGAAGAGTTTGGGGGCAGAACGAGAAGGGAGGAGTTGGGGAGCCGAAAGACAGGGGAGGACGTGGGGGACAGAAAGGGAGGAGAGCACTTGTGGGGCAGAAAGAGAGGAGGGGCCTTGGAGACAAAGAATGTGATCACTTGGGGGGCAGAAAGACAGATAAGGACTTTTGGGGTAATAAGAGAAGAGAAGACATGGGTTGGAGAAAGAGGAGAAGACTTGGGGGTCAGAAAGAGAGGTCAGGACTTGGGAGTCAGAAGGAGATGAGGGGACTCGGGGGGCAGAAAGGTAGAGTGGACATGGGAGTAGAAAGGGAGAAGGGGACGTAAGGGACAGAAAGAGAGGACGGGACACGGGGGGCAGAACGAGAGAAGGGCACTTGGGGGGCAGAAGGAGACGAGAGGACTTGGGGGGCAGAAAGGAAGAGTTGAATTGGGGGGCAGAATGAGAGGACTTTGGGACAGAAGGTGTGGAGGAGAGTTGGGGGGCAGACGGAGAGGAGAGGAATTAGGGGGCAGAAGTAGGGGAGGGGACTTGAGGGGCAGAAAAGAAGAAGGGACTTGGGGGGATAAAGAGAGGAGAGCACTTGGGGGGCAGAAAGGAAGAGGGGAGCTGGGGGGCAGAAAGAGTGGGGAGAAGTTGGGCGGTGGAAGGAAAGAAGAAGACTTGGGGGCAGAAGGAGACGAGAGGACGTGGGGGGCAGAACGAGAAGGGAGGAGTTGGGGAGCCGAAAAACAGGGGAGGACGTGGAGGACAGACAGAGAGGTGAGGACGTGTGGGTCAGAAAGGGAAGAAAGCACTTGGGCAGAAGGAGAGAAGAGGACTTGGGGGGCAGAGAGGACAAGACAACTTTGGGGGTAGAAGGAGAGGGGGGAATTGAGGGTCAGAAAGACTGAAGAGGACTTGGGGGGCAGAAGGAGATGATGGCACATGGGGGGCAGAAAGAGAGAAGGGGGCTTGGGGAGCAAATAGAGAGGAGACGACTTGGGTGGCAGAAAGGGAGAAGAGGAATTGGGGGGAAGAACGGGAAGATAGCACTTGGGGGGCAGACAGAGAAGACGTGATTTGGGGGGCAGAGACAGAAAAGGGGACCTGGAGGGCAGAAGGAGAGGAGAGCACTTGGGGGGCGGAAAGAGACAAGCAGACTTGGGGGGCAGAAAGCAGAGAAAGAAAGAGGGGATTTAGGGGGCAGAAAGCAAAGAGGGGACCTGGGGGGGAGAAAGCCTAGAGAGGACGACTTGGGGGGCGGAAAGAGCGGAGAGCGTTTGGGGGCAGAGAGAGAGGAGAGGAGTTGTGGGGCAGAAATGAAGTTTTGGGGGGGCAAAAAGGGTTCCGAACAGAATCCCCAAAAGGGCCCCAAAAGGAAAGGAACAGGAAAAGAACGGAAGCGAGAAAGAGCAGTGAGGAACTGCCACGGAAATGGATTGGGCACAGGGAAACCAGCGGGGAGAGGAAAAGGAGAAGTGGAGACAGGCGGGACAAAGGCGGGACTTGAGAATTGAAGTGAGAAAAGCAATCAGGAAAGCCATCAGAATGAGCAAAGAAAGGGCAATTTGGGAAAGGAATTGGAAGCAGAACTGAGAGAGCCCTGAGTGGCAGAGCCCTGGCAGAGCCCTGGCAGAGCCCTGGCAGAGCCCTGGCAGAGCCTGTCTGGCTGCAGTTCACCGGAGGGAGAGGAGGTTCTTTGGTGCACGAATAGCCGGCGTGAGGTTAAGAAGCAGCGGGTCAAGGGTTGGCCCGACCAGCTCATGACAAACCTTAACGGGGGAGATGGGGAAGGGGAGGCCGGACACCGTTCCGACGCAGGGCGATGGGGAAGGGAAGGCGGGCGCCGGGAAAGATAGGAAATAGAAGCCGGGAGTCTTGGGAGGAAGCCAGAGGGAGAGAGAGTCACCGGCACGGATGCAGCGTGGGCTGCGGTTCAGTCGCCGATCCTCAGCGGCGCTGGGTCATCAGGCGTTGTTGTTCCGTTGACGGTGAGCACGGCGGCCGTTTCCGACGGCAGCACGACCGGACTGAGAAGTGCAGAGCGGCCGAGTCAGCTTGCTGCGGAGGGACGGCTGCAATCCCGAGGAGTTGAGGCAGCTCTCCTTGGAGCGGCAGCTTCTGGCTCCGGGATCTCAGCAGAAGCTCCTCGGTTCCCCTCTCGCGGGCCTCGCCAGCAGATCGGAGGGAGCAGGGATGCCCACCCGCACCCTGTTTTGCGCAGGACACCACGGTCTCGCTCCCCACTTGTCCCATACGAGCCGGAGCCATTTGCTCACGGGGCAGCTCTCCCGCCAGCCAACACCCGTGAGCGCTCTCTGCCGGAGGCGAGCGGCTCTGAAGGAAGGTGCTTGCCAACGGCCACACGGCGATGCGCACTGGCACGCGGCAGCACCCAGCGCTCGCCCCGTCCATGCACCAGGGAGAGTCCGATGACGAGAAACACCGCAGGAGGCAAGCTTTGAGCCAGAAAGCAGAGCAGGGTTCTCGCCGCGTTGGGCGAGCTGGGGCCCGGAATCACCCTCAGCTGGAAATGGAGCTCGCCACACCAGCTCAAGTGCGGATGGTGCCGGCCGGCCTCGGCTGCTTCGCCTCGCTCTTCCCACCCAGGTCCTCCATCCGGCCCTCCTGCTGCCAAGCGGTGGCCAGAACCTTCTGCACAACACAGAGCAAGCAAGAAATCATCGTCAAGCGAAGCCACGACACCAACTCGGACCTCCCCGAGCGGGAGCGCTCAGCCAACCGACCCCACAGAGCCGCCCCCGGGCGCAGACCCTTCCTCTGCGGCTGCCGGCCCTTCCAGGAGCTCAGCAAGGGGGTCTGGCTCCAGCCGGGAAACGCACAGGATAAAGAAGTGGACAGAGAACAAGAAAAAGTACTTAAAGCGAGAGGGGAATGAGAGGCAGCAAACGACGAGAGAAGGAGAGGCAGAGAAATATAACAAATAGAGGCAGAGAAGTAGGAGATAATTAGAAGCAGCAAATTATTGCAGCTGGAGGCAGAGAATTATTTGAGAATGAGAGGAAGCCAAGCATTAGAGATTAAGAATCAGCAAATTATTACAGGTAGAGGCTGCGAATTATTAGAGAATGAGGGGCAGCGAATGATGAGAGAATGAGGGGCAGAGAATTATTCGAGTATTAAGGGCAGAGAATTATTGCCATTAGACGCAGGGAATTATTGGAAATTAAAGGGAGGCGGCCAAGGACGAGCCAATGGGAGGTGGGAAATGAGAGGGGCAAACAACTGGCCAATGAGAGGAGGCGAGCGACTAGCCAATGAGAGGCGGTGAAAGAGGAGCCAATGGGAGGCGGAGAACTGCCAGCCAATGGGAGGCGGAGAACTGCCAGCCAATGGGAGGCGGAGAACTGCCAGCCAATGGGAGGCGGAGAACTGCCAGCCAATGGGAGGCGGAGAACTGCCAGCCAATGGGAGGCGGAGAACTGCCAGCCAATGGGAGGCGGAGAACTGTCAGCCAATGGGAGGCGGAGAACTGTCAGCCAATGGGAGGCGGAGAACTGTCAGCCAATGGGAGGCGGAGAACTGTCAGCCAATGGGAGGCGGAGAACTGGTCAGCCAATGGGAGGCGGAGAACTGGTCAGCCAATGGGAGGCGGAGAACTGTCAGCCAATGGGAGGCGGAGAACTGTCAGCCAATGGGAGGCGGAGAACTGTCAGCCAATGGGAGGCGGAGAACGACGAGCCAATGGGTGATAGTGAACGACGAGCCAATGGGAGGCGGAGAACTGTCAGCCAATGGGTGATAGTGAACGACGAGCCAATGGGAGGCGGAGAACTGTCAGCCAATGGGTGATAGTGAACGACGAGCCAATGGGAGGCGGAGAACTGTCAGCCAATGGGTGATAGTGAACGACGAGCCAATGGGAGGCGGAGAACTGTCAGCCAATGGGAGGCGGGGAACTGCCAGCCAATGGGAGGCGGAGAACTGCCAGCCAATGGGAGGCGGAGAACTGTCAGCCAATGGGAGGCGGAGAACTGTCAGCCAATGGGAGGCGGAGAACTGTCAGCCAATGGGAGGCGGAGAACTGTCAGCCAATGGGAGGCGGAGAACTGGTCAGCCAATGGGAGGCGGAGAACTGGTCAGCCAATGGGATGCGGAGAACTGTCAGCCAATGGGAGGCGGAGAACTGTCAGCCAATGGGAGGCGGAGAACTGTCAGCCAATGGGAGGCGGAGAACGACGAGCCAATGGGTGATAGTGAACGACGAGCCAATGGGAGGCGGAGAACTGTCAGCCAATGGGTGATAGTGAACGACGAGCCAATGGGAGGCGGAGAACTGTCAGCCAATGGGTGATAGTGAACGACGAGCCAATGGGAGGCGGAGAACTGTCAGCCAACGGGAGGCGGGGAACTGTCAGCCAACGGGAGGCGGGGAACTGTCAGCCAACGGGAGGCGGGGAACTGTCAGCCAACGGGAGGCGGGGAACTGTCAGCCAACGGGAGGCGGGGAACTGTCAGCCAACGGGAGGCGGGGAACTGTCAGCCAACGGGAGGCGGGGAACTGTCAGCCAACGGGAGGCGGAGAACTGTCAGCCAACGGGAGGCGGAGAACTGTCAGCCAACGGGAGGCGGAGAACTGTCAGCCAACGGGAGGCGGAGAACTGTCAGCCAATGGGAGGCGGAGAACTGTCAGCCAATGGGTGGCGGAGAACTGTCAGCCAATGGGTGGCGGAGAACTGTCAGCCAATGGGAGGCGGAGAACTGTCAGCCAATGGGAGGCGGAGAACTGTCAGCCAATGGGAGGCGGAGAACTGTCAGCCAATGGGAGGCGGAGAACTGTCAGCCAATGGGAGGCGGAGAACTGTCAGCCAATGGGAGGCGGAGAACTGTCAGCCAATGGGAGGCGGAGAACTGTCAGCCAATGGGTGGCGGAGAACTGTCAGCCAATGGGTGGCGGAGAACTGTCAGCCAATGGGAGGCGGAGAACTGTCAGCCAATGGGAGGCGGAGAACGAGAGGCAGGAAGCGATTAGCTAATGGGAGGAGGTAAACAATTAAGCAGTGAGAAGCGGTGAACTATTAGCCAATGGGAGTCGGAGAGCGACGAGCCAAAAACTGGACCAAAATTGGACCCAAAGTGGACATGGAGCGAGAAGCAGACCAAGAAGCCAACACTGAAAAGAACTGGACCAAGAATGGAACAAAACCTGGACCAAAATCAACTGGACAAAGAACCAAAACATGACAAGTAGGGGACAAAGAACTGGACAAAGAGCTTCTAAAGGAAAAGAGCTGCACCAGGACCTGGACCAAGAGCCCCCGAAGGAACAGCACCGAACAGCGTGAAGAGACACGGAAAAGGAAAGGGGGAAAAGGAAAGGAAAAGGAAAGGAGGGGGACAAGAGGGGGGCAAAAAGGGGGACGCGAGGGGGACACAGAACTTAACAAAGGAAAAGAAGTGGAGAAAGAATGGAACCGAAACCTGGACAGCAAAATGGACAAAGATCTTCTAAAGGAAAAGAGCTGGACTGAGACCCCCTGAAGGAGCAGCATCCAACAGCGTGAAGAGGCAGGGAAAAGGAAACAGGAAAAGGAAAGGGAAAGGAATTGGACAAAGAGAGGCGAAAAAGGAAATAAAAAAAGGATTGGACCAAAATTGGACCAAACTTGGGGACTCGGGGGCAGAAAGAGGGGACTGACTGCGTTGGGGGGTGGAAACAGGGGAGCACTTGGGGGGCAGAGAGAGAGGGCAGCACAAAGTGGGCAAAAGGAGAGGGGAGGACATGGGGAGCAGAACGAGAGGTGGGGAAGGGGGCAGAAGGAAAGGAGGGGACTTGGGGGGCAGAAAGGTAGTGTGGACACGGGGGTAGAAAGGGACTTAAGGGGCAGAAAGAGAGGATGGGACATGGGGGGCAGAACGAGAGAAGGGGACTTGGGGGCAGAAGGAGAGGAGGGGAGTTGGGGGGCAGAAGGAGAGGAGGGGAGCTGGGCGGTGGAAGGAAAGAAGACGACTTGGGGGCAGAAGGAGACGAGAGGACGTGGGGGGCAGAAAGCAGAGGAAGAAAGAGGGGACTTGGGGGGCAGAAAGAGAGCAGAGGTCTTGGGTGGCAGAAACACAAGAGACAACTTGTGGGGCAGAAAGCCTAGCAAGAATGTGGGGAATTGGGGGGCCAAAAGGAAGAAACAAAGAGGGGACTTCGGGGGGCAGAGAGTCCATAAATAAAGAGGGGACTTGGGGGGCTGAAAGAGACAACTTGTGGGTGAAAGGAAACAAGACGGCTTGGGGGCAGAAAGAGAGGAGGGGTATTGGGGGGCAGAACGGAAAAGGGGAGTTGTGGGGCAGAACGGGAGGAGGGAAGTTGGGGGCCAGAAGGATTGAAGGGGACTTGGGGGGCAGAAAGGAAGAGGGGAATTGGGGGGCTGAAAACAGAGAAAGAAAGAGGGGACTTGGGGGCCTCTAAGCAAAGAAAGAAAGAGGGGACTTTGGGGGGCAGAAAGGGAGGAGAGACTGAGTTGAGCGGTGGAAAGGGAGCACTGATGGACTTGGGGGGCAGAAAGGGAGGAGCGGACACGGAGGAGATAAGGGTTTTGCAAAGAAGCAGAGCTGGAAAAGGAAGTGAGAAAGGAAGCGGAAATGGGGTTGGAAAGGAATTGGAATGAGAAGAAGGAAAAGGAAGGAAAAAGGATCGGAGAAAGAAAAGGAAGCGAAGCGGGAAAAGGCCAAGCCAAGGAAAGAAGCGGAATGGGAAAGGAATGGGAATTGGGCAAAGAACTGGAATGAGGAAAAGGGGGGGAGGGGCCCCAAAAGGAAAGGAACAGGAAAAGAACGGAAGCGAGAAAGAGCAGTGAGGAACTGCCATGGAAATGGATTGGGCACAGGGAAACCAGCGGGGAGAGGAAAAGGAGAAGAGCGGGACGAGAGCGGGACCAAAATGGGACCAAAATGGCCGTTACCTCCAGCTGCATCCTGGAAGCTCCTCAGCAGAGCCCTTGCACAGCTGGCCAAGGTCCCAACTCTCCGTCGCCTCCCGTTGAACGCAAGAGAAGCCGAGCAGGGCTCACCTTGTGGGAAGGAGGAAGGCAGGGCTGAGCCCTTTCCGAGCGTCAGGGCACGTCCGACGCCGCAACCCGGGGAGGTGAGGACAGGCAGCGCCGTCTGACGGTGGAGTCTGCAGCCCTAGAATGGAAGTTCAAACCCTCCCGAGCGGGACTGAACAACACGGGTTAGGGAGGAATAGGGCTCATCCGAGGAGCCCCAAGTCTTACACGGCGCTCGCCGGAAGCCCGTTTGGGTGCCCGCCTCTTCTGAGGGCATCACGCCGGGTCAGCAAGGAGCAGGCAGCGTTTGGGTCGCCGAAAGGCCGACGAGGCACCGCCGGGCAGCACGGAAGGCGAGAGAAGAGAGAAGAGAAACGCCGCATCAACAGGGAGAACGCTGCTGAATCTGCGATGGAATCCAGAACGGACAGAACAGAGCCGTGCCGATCGGGTGGGAGCGACGGGAGGCACTGCCGGCCTATCAGCACCAGGGAGCACTAAGGCAGCTGGGGCACAGGAATGGGAGAGCAGGAGGGGCAGCCAACAAGGAGAGCAGGAAGGAGAGGCAGCCCACGGGGAGAGCAGGAAGGAGAGGCAGCCAGTTATGACAATGAGAGGCAGCCCATGCTTAGGACTGGGGAATCGGAGGAGAGAATGAGAGCTGCAGGATGAGCGCTGGAGAATGGTTAGGGATGGAGATGACTGGAGGCAGCAAGCTGAGCGGTGCGGTTGATACGGTGGAAGGAAGGGATGCCATTCAGAGGGACCTCGACAGGCTGGAAAGCTGGGCTCAGGTGAACCTCATGAGGTTCAACACAGCAAAGTGCGAGGTTTGGCACTTGGGCCGGAAGAAGCCCAGGCACCTGCAGAGGCTGGGAGGAGCCGTCCTTGAGAGCAGCTCGGCAGAGAAGGACCTGGGGGTCCTGATGGACGAGAGACTTAACGTGAGCCAGCAGTGCGCTCTGGCAGCTCAGAAAGCAAATGGGATCCCGGGCTCCATCGGGAGAGGGGTGGTCAGCAGGGATAGGGAGGTGATCGTCCCTCTCTACTCGGCTCTTGTGAGGCCCCATCTGGAGTACTGTATCCAGGTGTGGAGCCCTCAGTACAAGAGGGACATGGAGATGTTGGAAAGGGTCCAGAGGAGGGCCACGAAGATGATCGGGGGGCTGGAGCACCTCCCCTATGAGGACAGGCTGAGGGAGTTAGGCTTGTTCAGCCTGGAGAAGAGAAGGCTGCGGGGTGACCTCATTGCAGCCTTTCAATACCTGAAGGGAACCTACACCCAGGAAAGGAATAAACCCTTCGAAAGGGCTGACAACAGCAGGACTAGGGGAAATGGATCCAAGTTGAAGGAGGGAAGATTTAGGTTGGATGTAAGGGGGAAGTTCTTTACTAGGAGAGCGGTTAGGCCCTGGAACGGGCTGCTCAGGGAGGTTGTGGATGCCCCGTCCTTGGAGGTGTTCAAGGCCAGGTTGGACGGCGCCCTGGGCAACCTGATCTAGTAAACGTGTATGTTGGTGGCCCTGCTAGGCAGGGGGGTTGGAACTACATGATCCTTCAGGTCCCTTCCAAGCCGGGTCATTCTGTGAGGCAACGAATTGATGGAGGATTCTTAGAGATGGAGAAGTAGCGCTGGGAAAGGAACAGATTGAGTAGAGAGAGAGGATTGGAACAATCGTGAAGAGAGAATGGGACAGAGGGAAGTGTTGGTTAGAGGCAGAGAGAGAGAATGAGCCCGAGAGCTCTTGGAGAACGCCAAGGAGAGCAACAGAGAGAGAGGTGGTTGGAGAGAGAGAATGGGGAGTGGTAGGGAACGGTTAGAATGAGAGGAAGAGCGGGAGAGAGAGTTCTCAGAGCTGGGACTGGGAGAGAAGCAGAGACGGAGAAGGGCAGGAGAAGATTTCGGAGAGCACCCTTAGCCATAGAGCATCCTTAGGGCGTTCCAGACGGAGAACCGGGAGAGAACCCGAGAGGAGATGGAGAACTCTTGGAGATGGAGAACTGCTGCGGGTGGAGACGGAGAGGGATTCGAGGTAGGGAACGGTGAGAGAGAGAGGGAGAGAAGGAAGGACGCAGACGGAGGCGGAGACGTTTGGGAGCCTACCTCAGCTTTGTCCATCTCCTTGGGCCTAGCGCAGCAGGCTGCGTCGGGGGCAGCGCAGCTCCGAGCAGGCGGCGGTCGGCAGCCTGGCAAACGAAAGGAAGGAAGAGAAACGCGGCACGGCAGCCAGCAATGAACCTGAGGCAGAAAAGCAGAGAGCAACCCTGCGTTCTGCGGGTCAGCGGGAGGCACTGAGATCCCATCGGCACCGGGGAGCCCTCGAGGTGGGGAAAGGAAGAACGGCCAGCGGAAGCGACGTGAGCACAAGGGCCGGCCGACAGCGAGCCCGTGGGACCTCTGCCAGGGGGGCAACGACTTCAGGGCTCAACGTGGCTGCCGGGCAGAGCAAGGAGCGGATCCGGGCGTCCGTCCCCGGCCGTGCTTTCCTGCCGTGTCCACCGAGAGCCTCAGCAGAGTCCTTGCAGCGCTCGGGAGGGCCGCAGTTCTCCGCCGCCGCCGCATGAGATGAGCACAGCGAACGGCCTGCTGGGGAACGGAGCGGCTTCCCTTCAGTCTGTTCAACTGGGACAGCAACACTTAATTCCCAGTGCACTACTCGATGTTATGGTGTGCCATACGGATGAGCATAAAGACATGGCAGTGACGGGAAGGGAGGAGAGGACTTGGGGGGCAGAAAGGAGAGAAAGAAAGAGGGGACTTGGGGGGCGGAAAGCAAAGAGGGGACATGAGGGGCAGAAAGCAGAGAAAGAAAGAGGAGACTTGGGGGGCGGAAAGCCCAGAAAGAAGGAGGGGACTTGGGGGGCGGATAGAGAGGACTGAGTTGGGGGGCTGTATAGCTGTAATGACACACAGCTGTCCAGCTGTAATTCTACAGGGCGGAACAGATGGACAGCCAGATCTTGGGAACCTCGGGGTGCAGAAGAAGAGGAAAGGCACGCGATGGAGCGGTGGCCAGCAGGCCATTCCAAGCGGTTCTGCTCAGCCCGGTGCTGGGCCGGAGGGGGGACTTGGGGGCAGAAAACGAGGGGAGCTCCTGAAGGGCAGAAAGAGAGGAGGGGACGTGGGGGGTGGGAAGAGAGGAAAGGAATTGGAATTAGAAGAAGGGAAAAATAAAGTAGAAGAATTGGCAAAATGAACACAAGTCGGAATAGACAACGAAATGGAATTTAGAAAGCAATGGGAATTTAGAAAAGAATTGGAATAAGGAAACTGGAGGGGGAGGGGCCTCGGGCGAGGGGGAGGGGCCTCGGGCGAGGGGGAGGGGCCTCGGGCGAGGGGCCTCGGGCGAGGGGGAGGGGCCTCGGCGAGGGGGAGGGGCCTCGGCGAGGGGGAGGGGCCTCGGCGAGGGGGAGGGGCCTCGGCGAGGGGGAGGGGCCTCGGCGAGGGGGAGGGGCCTCGGCGAGGGGGAGGGGCCTCGGCGAGGGGGAGGGGCCTCGGCGAGGGGGAGGGGCCTCGGCGAGGGGGAGGGGCCTCGGCGAGGGGGAGGGGCCTCGGCGAGGGGCAGAAATGAAGATAGAAAAAGAGAACCTAATTACAATTAGAATCACCGAATTAGTAGGGAATGAGAGGCGCTGAATTCTGAGGGAATGAGACACAGAATGATGAAAGAACGGGAGGGAGATAATTACTAGAGAATGAGTGGCAGAGAATTGCTACAGAATGAGAGGCAGAGGATTGTAAGATAATGGGAGGCAGCGAATTATTAGACAATGAAAGTCAGCGAGTTAGAGAACGAGAGGCAGGAAATGATAAGAGAATGAGATGCAGCAAATTAACTAGAAGAGAATGAGAGGCGTTGAATTATGAGAGAATGAGAGGGAGAGAATTAATAGAGAATGCCTGGCAGAGAATTGCTAGAGAATAAGAGGATTATTTGAGAATGGGAAGCAGCGAATGATGAGAAAACGGGAGGCAGCGAATGATGAGGTAATGAGTGGCAGCAAACTACAAGAGAATGAGAGGCAGTGCATTATGAGAGTATAGGGGGCAGAAAATCAGGAGAGAATCAGTGGCAGAGAATGATGAGAGACTGGGAGGCAGCGAATGATGAGGGAATTAGACAAAGAGAATTATTACAGAACTAGTGGCAGAGAATAATTACAATGAGAGGCAGCAAAGGATTCGAGATGAAAGGCAGAGAATTATTAGAGAATGGAAGAGAAAGAATAATTAGAGAACGAGAGACAGAATTCTTAGAGAGTGAGAGACAGGGTTATTACAATTAGGGTCAGCGAACGATGAGAGAATGAGAAGGAGATAATCATTAGAGAATGACTGGCAGAGAATTGTTAGAGAGTGGGAGACTGCGAATTAGGATAGAATAAGAGGCAGCGAACTATGAGAGAATGGGAGGCTGGGAATGATGAGAGAACGAGTGGCAGAGAATTATTAGAGAATGAGATGCAGTGAAATATCAGAGAATTAGAGACAGCGAATTATTACAGAATGAGTGGCAAAGAGTTAACAGAGTGTTAGAGGAAGCTAAGTTTTCTAATTAGAGTCAGCGTATGCTGAGAGAACGAGAGGCAGCGAATTACAGGAGAAGGAGAGGTAGAGAATGTTTCAAGAATGAGAAGCAATGACTAACTGGAGAAAGAGAGGCAGAGATACATTGCAATGGGCGGCAGTGCGTGATGAGAGAATGAGAGGGAGCGAATGATGAGAGAATAAAAGGCAGCGAATTCTTGGAGAATGAGAGGCAACAAATGATGAGAGATTGTGAGGGAGATAATGAGTCGAGAATGAGTGGCAGAGAATTGTTAGAGAATGAGAGGCAGAGGATTCTTAGAGAATTGGAGGCAACGAGTTATGAGAGAATGGGAGGCAGCAAATTAAGAGAGAATGAGAGGGAGATAATTAATAGAGAATGCGTGGCAGAGAATTGTTAGAGAATAAATGGCAGCTAATTATTAGAGAATGAGAGTCTGCAAATCTGGAGCGAATAGGAGGCCGTGAATTTGGAGAGATCGGGAGGGAGCGAATTGTTAGGCAATGAGAGACAGAGGGTTATTAGAGAATGACATTCAGAGAGATATTAGAGAATTAGAGGCAGCAAATTATTACAATCAGCAGCGAATTGTGAGAGAATGAGAGGCAGAGAAACGTTAGAGAATGAGAGGCAGTGAATTATGAGAGATTCAGTGCAAAGAATTCTTAGAATATGAGCGAAAGTTAATTCTTACAGTTAGAGGCCGAGAATTAGTAGAGAATGGTAGGCAGTGTATGAAGAGAGGATGAGAGGCAATGAATTCTTTCAATTAGAGACGGCGAATTGGTGGTGAATGGAGTTAAATCCAGCTGGCGACCGGTCATGAGCGGTGTTCCCCAGGGGTCGGTGCTGGGGCCTGTCCTCTTCGATATCTTTATTGATGACCTGGATGAGGGCACTGAGTGCACCCTCAGTAAGTTTGCAGATGACACCCAATTGGCTGGGAGCGTGGATCTGCCTGGGGGTAGCGAGGCCCTACAGAGGGATCTGGACAGGCTGGAGAGCTGGGCTGAAGCCAATGGGATGAGGTTCAACAAGACCAAATGCCGCGTCCTGCACTTTGGCCACAACAACCCCAGGCAGCGCTACAGGCTTGGGGCGGAGTGGCTGGAAGACTGTGTAGAGGAGATGGACCTGGGGGTCTTGACGGATGCTCGGCTGAACATGAGCCGACAGTGTGGCCAGGTGGCCAAGAAGGCCAACGGCATCCTGGCTTGCATCAGAAACAGCGTTACCAGCAGGAGCAGAGAGGTGATTGTCCCCCTGTACTCAGCACTGGTGAGGCCGCACCTCGAGTGCCGTGTCCGGTTTTGGGCCCCTCACTGCAAGAAAGACATCGAGGCCCTGGAGCGTGTTCAAAGAAGGGCAACAAAGCAGGTGAGGGGTCTGGAGCACAGGCCTTATGAGGAGAGGCTGAAGGAGCTGGGAACGTTCAGCCTGGAGAAGAGGAGGCTCAGGGGAGACCTTCTTGCTCTCTCTAACTTCCTGAAGGGAGGTTGTGGTGAGCTGGGGGTCGGCCTCTTCTCTCGTGTCATTAGTGACAGGACTAGAGGCAATGGCTTCAAGCTGCGGCGGAGGAGATTCAGGCTGGACATTAGGAAATGTTACTTCTCAGAAAGGGTGGTCAGGCACTGGAATGGCCTGCCCAGGGAGGTGGTGGAGTCACCGACCCTGGGGGTGTTCAAGGAACGATTGGATGTTGTGTTGAGGGACATGGTTCGGTGGGAGCTATTGGAGATAGGTGAACGGTTGGACTGGATGATCTCGGAGGTCTTTTCCAACCTTGGTGGTTCTATGGTTCTATGAACTAGAGCAGAATGAGAGGCAGCGAAGGATTGGCGTATGAGAAGCAACGAATGAGCAGAGAACGAGAGGCAAAGAGAGAGATTACAGGGAGAGGCAGCCAATGACTAGAGAATGAGAGACAGGATGATTAGAGAATGACATGCTGAGCAAAATGAGAGCATGAGAGGCAGCGAATGAAGAGAGAATGAGAGGCAGCGAATTAGAATAGAACGAGAGGGAGATAATCATTATAGAATAAGAGGCAGAGGATTGTTAGAGAATGGGATGCTGCTAATTATAAGAAAATGAGAGGCGTTGAATTCGTCGACAATGAGAGGGAGCGAATTGTGAGAGAATGAGAGGCAGCGAATGACGGGATCATGAGAGGGAGGTTATTAGAGGACGAGTGTCAGGGAATTGTTATAGAATGAGAGGCAGAGGATTATGACAGAATGGGAGGCAGGGAATTAGGAGAGACTTAGTGGCAAAGAATTATTAGGATATTAGAGGCAGCGAATTATTCCAAGGAAAGGCAGAGAATGAGTAGGGAATGGGAGGCAGCGGATGATGGGAATGAGAGGCAGGAATTGATGAGAGAAGGAGAGGCAGCGAATGATTACGGTTAGTGGCAGCAAATGAGAGGAGAATGAGAGGCAGGGAACGATTGGAGAATGAGAAGGATCGAATTGCTAGATAATGAGAGGCAGAGAAATATTACAATGAGAGGCAGCGAGTTATTAGAGAATGAGAGGCTGCACATTATGACAATGATTTGTAGAACGGCATTAAGATTAGAGGCAGCCATTTTGAGAATCATCAGAGAATGAGAGATACAGAATTGCAGAGGAAGAATTTGGAGGGATAGAAATTGTTATAGGCAGAAAATTAATAGATTATTGGTATGGATTGAGAAGGATTAGGGGTAAAGGTTGAGAATGGTTTGAGATGGAGAATTAGATCAACAGTTAATAGAGAATTAGTGCCAGAGAACTGTTTGTTAGAGGCAGAGATAGAGAATTAGACCGGGAGTTCTTAGAGAACTAGAAATACAGAAAGAGAGAGAGAGATTCTTAGAGAGAGGGAATTATTACTGGTAGAGAACTATTAGTATTAGTGGTTGAGAATGAGAGAGAATTCTTAAAGATGGCTTTGTTAGAGAAGTGGAGATGGAGAGGGAGAGAATGAGATTCATGAGAGACGGAGCATTCTTAGCGATAGAGCGTTATTAGAGCGTTAAGGACGGAGAGCTCTTAGAGAATGGGAGAGTAGACTGAAAACTCTTAGAGATGGAGAACTGCTACAGGTGGAGATGGAGAAATCCCGGAGTTAGGGAATGATGAGAGAGAGAGGGAATTGAAGGCGGAATTTAAGGGAGAGAGGGAGAGAATGAAGGACAGAGATGGAGGCCAAGATGTTTTGGAGCCTAGCTCAGCTTTGTCCATCTCCTTGGGCCGAGAGCAGCAGGCCACGTTTGGGTCATTGAAACTCCAACGAGGCATTAGTGGACAGCATGGAAAACAAGCAGAGAGAAGAGAAACGTGGCATGACGGCCAGAAGCAGCACCAAAGCCAAGGAGAAGAGAAGCAACCCACGTTGGGTGACAGCGACAGGGGGGACTGCCGGCCATCAGCACCGGGGAGCCCGAAGGCAGCTGGTCCATGGACAGCTGTGACGTGTGGAAATCAAACTCCATAAGCACAAAGTATTTCTAAAGCAGGTATGTTTAATGAGCGATGCGCACACACCCTGGTGCAAGGGGGATAGCTCCGCCTCGCTTGCACACCGCTTAGGGAAAGCGTGCTGCAGGTATAGGCTGAACTAAGACAGAATCAGTTGTTGGCAGGAATTCGGATCCATATCCATGACATTCCTGAGACCCCATGAGCATGCGGTCCCTCCCCCCTTGCGCGTGCGGAGTGAGTCGTGGGGGTGGTCGTGGGATGAAGGCTCATCGTCTTCCTCGCTGTCAACTTTCGACCCAGGGGGAGGGGCACCCCTCAGACTGGTTCCAGCTTGCCCTGTGGACATCCAATCACCTCACTGTTCTCGGGCTGTTGCACCCTTGTCTTGCTGGCCTTCATCCGCCTTGTTATTCCAGACACGGTGTCTGCAAGCCCCATTCTTCTAACAGCTTCCACATCAACTAGCTTTTCACTACCCCTGTCCCAGTTTCTGTGAAGTTCCTTTCTCTCCTTTACTGTGGGGGCCTTCTTTCAGCTTTCAGCTGTGGTGAGTGTCGGGCAAGCTGGAGCTGGACTCCATCGGGGAATGTTTGGACTCGGTGAGCCCTGGCAGACGACAAAGCGCCAGGCAGTAATGAGAGAGAAGGAACATGGTGCCGGTGGATGTGAGAAGCAGGGCCAGTGGGGCGTCCCCTGCTTCAAGGGGCACTTCTGGCCCACCCAGGGCAGACTCTCTCCTGCTTTGCTTCTGCTTGGGGACTGCAGGGTCAGTTCCGTTGGCACAGCACGTCTGCAAGACGCTGAGCCAAGGGGAACAGCTGCTGCTGAACCTGGGGCGGAAAAGATGGTGTCAAGTAAAGCGAGCATGAGGGAAAGGAAAGAGGGAGCGCCAGGACAAAGGGAGGCCAAGCCCCCAGCAGCTCCACCAAGACCAAAACACTCTCTGGGAGCAACAGAGCTTGCCTGCCATCACCCACGGAGGATCCTGGAGTCCATCGTTTGCTCTGGTTTCTGGCTGTGTGCACCAAGACGCGCAGCTGAGTCCTCGCACCGCTCTGCAGAAATGCCGGCACCTGCAAGCACCTCCGGAACGAAAAGCATCCAGAGACAGCCAGCAGTGAGCAAGCAAACGAGTGCCGAACCCTTGCCAAGGCTCAGCGCTCACCCGGAACGAGAGCACTGGCAGCAAGCAGGCAGAACCCCTTCCCCCGCCACCGCCAGCCCTTCAGTCAGCTCAGGGAGGGACGCCACGTGGCTCCACAGCACAAGGTTAGTGCTGCCACCTGTGCTCCGTGGGCTGTCCACCACCCCACCAGGTGCTCCAACACTGCTGCAGGCCCAGAGCCAGCGGCTCCCACAGCGCCCCCCAGGAACAGCAGCCAAGGGACACGGGGGAGAAACGGGGAAGGAAAAGGAATTCAAGCTGAGAAAAGAAGAATGGGGATTGGAAAAAGGACTGGCAAAAGGTGAGAACAGCATGGGGAAAAGAAAGGGGGACGACAGGAAGGGAGGAAGGAAGGAAGGGGGGGCGACTAGTGGGGAAAACAGAAAGGAGGATGAAAAGAAACAGAATAGGAAAAGGAAATGAAAAAGGGCCTGGAAATGGGACTGGAAATGAACTGGAATTAGAATAAGAAAAAGTAGAAGGATTGGAAAAAGGAACAGAAATTGGAAACGTCAACGAAAAGGAATTACAAACCAATGGGAATTGGGAAAAGAATTGGAATAAGGAAAATCGAGGGGGAGGGGCCTCGGCGAGGGGGAATAAGGAATTATGTGGAAAAAGAAATCGATAAGAATGAGAAGTGGGAAGGGACCGAGGCTAAGGGAAGAACCCTAGTCAAGAAATAAAACTAAGAGCGAGAATTGGAAAAACGATTGGAATCAGGAAAATCGTAAGAGGGGCCCAGAGAGAAATGGGGAAGAAAACTGAATGTGAAGAACCAGGAGAAGAATTTGAATGAGGGAGAAAAATGTGCAGAAAAAGAATGAGAAAAAGAAGAAGAAAAGAACGAGAAAAGGATTAAGAAACGGAAATATAGATGGAGATAGAAAAAGAGACTCATTACTATTAGAGTCAATGAATTAGTAGGGAATGATAGGCGTTGAATTATGAGGGTATAAGACACAGAAAGATGAAAGAACGGGAGGGAGATAATTATTAGAGAATGAGTGGCAGAGAATTGTTAGAGAATGAGAGACAGAGGATTATCAGCGTATGACATGAAGCGAAATACTAGACAAGTAGGGGCAGGGAATTTTTACAAGCAGGGGCAGCGGATTGGGAGAGAATGGGAGGCAGTGAATTATGAGAGCATGAGAGGCAGCGAATTAAGAGAGAATGAGAGGCGTTGAATTCTGAAAGATTGCAAAGGAGATAATTATCAGAGAATGACTGAGAGAGAATTGTTAGAAAATAGGAGGCAGCGAATTATTAGAGAATGAGACACAGGAAATAATGAGAGAATGAGCTGTTGTATTATGAGAGAATGAGAGGCAGGAAATTACGGGAGAATGAGAGGATTTGAATTGCAAGAGTATGAGAGGCAGCAAGCTGTTAGAGAATGAAAGGAAGCGAGTTATGAGTGACTGAGTGGCAATGAATTATTAGAGAATGAGATGCAGCGAAATATTAAAGAATTAGGGGCAGTGAATTATTACAGAATAAGTGACAAAGAGTTATGAGAGTATTAGAGGAAGCTAATTATAAAATTAGAGGCAGCGAAATATGAGAGAATGGGAGGCAGCGAATTACTACAGATTGAGAGGTAGAGAATGTTTGGAGAATGAGAAGCAACGGATAGTAAAGAGTCAGAGGTATACGGCAATGGGAGGCAGAGCATTATTAGAGAATGGGAGGCTGCAAGTTCTGAGCGAATGAGAGAGAAGGAATTAAGAGAGAATGGGAGGCAGCGAATTATGACAGAATGGCAGCGATTTATTAGAGAACTAGAGGCAGAGGATTATGAGAGAATGGGAGGAAGCGAAGTTTGATAACATGGAGGGCAGCGAATTAGTAGGGAATGAGATGCAGAGAAATATTAGAGAATTAGCGGCAGCAAATTATTG
The DNA here is from genome assembly GCA_030625065.1 of Alectoris magna. Taxonomy (NCBI): domain Eukaryota; kingdom Metazoa; phylum Chordata; class Aves; order Galliformes; family Phasianidae; genus Alectoris; species Alectoris magna. The sequence goes on from CM060562.1 coordinate 152,901, forward strand.
CAGTTAGGGGCAGCGAATTATGAGAGAATGGGAGACTGAATTATTAGATAATGAGATGTAGAGAAATATCAGAGAATTAGAGGCAGTGAATGATTAGAGAATTAGTGGCAAAGAATTATTAGGATATTAGAAGAAGGGAATTATTACAATGAGAGTCAGAGAATTAGAGAATGAGAGACAGAGTATTATGAGAGAATGAGAGGCAGCGAATTATGAGAGAATGCGAGGGAGATGATTATGAGAGAGTGAGCGGCAGAGAATTCCTACAGAATAAGTGAGGAAGACTATTGGAGAAAAAAAGGCAGCGAATTATTAGAGAATGAGAGGCAGTGAAGCGAATTATGAGAGAATGGGAGGCAGCGACTTGTGAGAGAATGAGAGGCAGAGGATTCTTAGAGAATTGGAGGCAGCAAATTGTAAGATAATGGGAGGCAGCGAATTATTAGACAATGAAAGTCGGCAAGTTAGAGAACGAGAGGCAGGAAATGATAAGAGAATGAGATGCAGCAAATTAACTATAAGAGCATGAGAGGTGTTGAATTAAGAGAGAATGGGTGGCAGCAAATTATGAGAGAATGAGAGGGAGAGAATTAATAGAGAATGCGTGGCAGAGAATTGCTAGAGAATAAGAGGATTACTTGAGAATGGGAGGAAGCGAACGATGAGAAAATGGGAGGCAGCAAATGATGAGGCAATGTGTGGCAGCAAACTACAAGAGAATGAGAGGCAGTGCATTATGAGTGCATTATTGGCCGGGCCCAAAGAGTTGTGGTGAATGGAGTTGAATCCAGTTGGCGGCCGGTCACGAGCGGTGTCCCCCAAGGCTGAGTACCGGGGCCGCTTCTGTTTAACATCTCCATTGATGATCCCAGTGAGGGGATTCAGTGCACCCTCAGTAAGTTTGCAGATGACACCAAGTTGGGAGGGAGTGTTGATCTCCTAGAGGGAGAAGGGCACTGCAGAAGGACCTGGAAAGACTGGATCGATGGGCCAAGGTTAACGCCATGAGTTTCAATAGGGCCAAGTGTCGGGTCGTGCATTTTGGTCACAACAACCCCAGGCAACCTTACAAGCTTGGGGAGGTGTGGCTGGAAACCTGCCTGATGGAAAGGGACCTTGGTGTGCTGTTGGACAGTCGGCTGAATATGAGCCAGCAGTGTGCCCAGGTGGCCAAGGCGGCCAATGGCATCCTGGCATGTATGAGGAATGGGGAGGTGAGCAGGACTAGGGAAGTCATCCTGCCCCTTTAATTGGCATTGTTGAGGCCTCACCTCGAGTACTGTGTTCAGTTTTGGGCACCTCAGTACAGAAAGGATGTGGAGGTGCTGGAGCAGGTCCAGAGAAGGGCAACAAGGCTTGTGAAGGGCTTGGAGAATCAGCTCTATGAGGATAGGCTGAGGGAGCAGGGGCTGTTTAGTCTGGGGAAGAAGCGGCTGAGGGGAGACCTTATTACTCTCTTCCAGTACCTGAAAGGTGCTTACCGAGAGAGCGGGGCTGGTCTCTTCTCAGTAATGATGGGTGACAAGACGAGGTGAAGTGGCCACAAGTTGCGCCAAGGAAGGTTTAGGTTGGATGTTAGGAGACACTTCTTTCCAGAAAGGACGGCTGAACATTGGAATAGGCTCCCCAGGGAGCTTGTGGAGTCACCGTCCCTGGATGTGTTTAAGAGTCGTTTGGATGTGTGATACTTGGAGATATGATTTAGCCGAGGGTTGTCAGAGTTAGGGTACTATGGTTAGGCTGCGGTTGGACTTGATGATCTTTGAGGTCCCATCCAACCTGAGTGATTCTGTGATTCTATGATTCTTGGAGAGTATAGGGGGCAGAAAATTATGAGAAAATGGGAGACAGCGAATTAGGAGAGAATGGGATGTAGTGAATTATGAGGGAATTAGACAAAGAGAATTATTACAGAATTAATGGCAGAGAATAAGTACAATTAGAGGCAGCAAATTATTGGAGATGAGAGACAGAGAATTATTAGAGAACAGAGACAGAGGGTTATTAGAGAATGACACGTAGAGAATTATGAGAGTATTAGAGGCAGCGAATTATTACAATTAGGGCCAGCGAATTATGATAGAATGAGAAAGAGATAATTATTAGAGGATGACTGGTAGAGAATTGTTAGAGAGTGGGAGGCCGCGAATTAAGATATGATAAGAGGCAGCGAACTGTAAGAGAATGGGAGGCAGTAAATTATTAGAGAAGAGACACAGCAAATTAAGAGAGAATGAGAGTCATTGAATTCTGAGAGCATGAGAGGCGTTGAATTCTGAGAGAATGGGAGGCAGCAAAATAGGAGAGAAGGAGCGGTAGAGAATTTGGAGGGAACGAGTGGCAGAGAAATATTAGAATATTACAGACGGAGAATTAGTCGAGAATGAGATGCAGAGAAATATTAGAGAAATAGTGGCAGCGAATTCTTGGAGACTTTGTGGCAGAGAATTATCGGGAAATTAGCGTAAGCTTATTATCACAATTAGAGTCAATGAATTAGTAGGGAATGAGAGGTGCTGAATTATGAGAGAATGAGACACAGAATGATGAAAGACTGGGAGGGAGATAATTATTAGAGAATGAGCGTCAGAGAAGTATTAGAGAATGAGAGACCGAGGATTATCAGCGTATGACATGAAGCGAAATACTAGACAAGTAGGGGCAGTGAATTTTTACAATTAGGGGCAGCGAATTAGGAGAGAATGGGAGGCAGTGAATTATGAGAGCATGACATGCAGCGAATTAAGAGCGAATGAGAGGCGTTGAATTATGAGAGAATGAGAGGCAGAGAATTATTCTAGAGTGACTGGCAGAGCAAGATTAGAGAATTAGAGGCAGTGAAATACAAGAGAATTAGTGGCAAAGAATTATTAGGATATTAGAAGAAGCGAATTATTACAATGAGAATCAGAGAATTAGTAGAGAATGGGAGGCAGTGTATTATGAGAGAAGGAGAGGCAGCTAATTACTACAAATATAGGCAGCGAATTATGAGAGAATGCGAGGGAGATAATCATGAGAGAATGAGTGGCAGAGAATTGCTACAGAATAAGTGAAGAGCATTATTGGAGAATAAAAGGCAGTAAATTATTAGAGAATGAGACACGGGAAATCATGAGAGAACGAGAGCCATTGAATTATGAGAGAATGAGCGGCAGTAAATTATGAGAGAATGAGAGGCAGCGAATTATTACAGAATGAGAGGCAGAAAATTATGGGAGAACTGGAGGCATTGCATTTCAACACTATGAGAGCCGTTGAACTACAGTTGTATGAGAGGCGTTGAAGAATGAGAGTATGAGAGGGAGCAAATTTTGAGAGAATGGTAGGCAGTGAATTATTAGATAATGAGATGTAGAGAAATATTAGAGAATTAGTGGCAAAGAACTATTAGGATATTAGAGGAAGCGAATTATTACAATGAGAGTCAGAGAATCAGTAGAGAATGGGAGGCAGCGAATGAAGAGAGAATGAGAGGCAGCGCAGTATGAGAGAATGCGAGGGAGATAATTATGAGAGAATGAGCGGCAGAGAATTGCTACAGAATAAGTGAAGAGGAATAGCGGAGAATAAAAGGCAGCGAAATATTAGAGAATGAGAGGCAGCGAAGCGAATTATGAGAGAATGGGAGGCAGGAAATGATGAGAGATTGTGAGGGAGATGATTATTCGAGAATGAGTGGCAGAGAATTGCTACAGAATGAGAGGCAGAGGATTGTAAGATAATGGGAGGCAGCGAATTATTAGACAATGAAAGTCAGCGAGTTAGAGAACGAGAGGCAGGAAATGATAAGAGAATGAGATGCAGCAAATTAACTATAAGAGAATGAGAGGCGCTGAATTATGAGAGAATGAGAGGGAGAGAATTAATAGAGAATGCCTGGCAGAGAATTGCTAGAGAATAAGAGGATTATTTGAGAATGGGAAGCAGCGAATGATGAGAAAACAGGAGGCAGCGAATGATGAGGTAATGAGTGGCAGCAAACTACAAGAGAATGAGAGGCAGTGCATTATGAGAGTATAGGGGGCAGAAAATCAGGAGAGAATCAGTGGCAGAGAATGATGAGAGACTGGGAGGCAGCGAATGATGAGGGAATTAGACAAAGAGAATTATTACAGAACTAGTGGCAGAGAATAATTACAATGGGAGGCAGCAAAGGATTCGAGATGAAAGACAGAGAATTATTAGAGAATGGAAGAGAAAGAATAATTAGAGAACGAGAGACAGAATTCTTAGAGAGTGAGAGACAGGGTTATTACAATTAGGGTCAGCGAACGATGAGAGAATGAGAAGGAGATAATCATTAGAGAATGACTGGCAGAGAATTGTTAGAGAGTGGGAGACTGCGAATTAGGATAGAATAAGAGGCAGCGAACTATGAGAGAATGGGAGGCTGGGAATGATGAGAGAATGAGTGGCAGAGAATTATTAGAGAATGAGATGCAGTGAAATATCAGAGAATTAGAGACAGCGAATTATTACAGAATGAGTGGCAAAGAGTTAACAGAGTGCTAGAGGAAGCTAAGTTTTCTAATTAGAGTCAGCGTATGATGAGAGAACGAGAGGCAGTGAATTACAGGAGAAGGAGAGGTAGAGAATGTTTCAAGAATGAGAAGCAATGAATAACTGGAGAAAGAGAGGCAGAGATACATTGCAATGGGCGGCAGTGCGTGATGAGAGAAAGAGGGAGCGAATGATGAGAGAATAAAAGGCAGCGAATTCTTGGAGAACGAGAGGCAACAAATGATGAGAGATTGTGAGGGAGATAATGAGTCGAGAATGAGTGGCAGAGAATTGTTAGAGAATGAGAGGCAGAGGATTCTTAGAGAATTGGAGGCAACGAGTTATGAGAGAATGGGAGGCAGCAAATTAAGAGAGAATGAGAGGGAGATAATTAATAGAGAATGCGTGGCAGAGAATTGTTAGAGAATAAATGGCAGCTAATTATTAGAGAATGAGAGTCTGCAAATCTGGAGTGAATAGGAGGCCGTGAATTTGGAGAGATCGGGAGGTAGCGAATTGTTAGACAATGAGAGAGAGAGGGTTTTTAGAGAATGACATTCAGAGAGATATTAGAGAATTAGAGGCAGCAAATTATTACAATCAGCAGCGAATTGTGAGAGAATGAGAGGCAGAGAAACGTTAGAGAATGAGAGGCAGTGAATTATGAGAGATTCAGTGCAAAGAATTCTTAGAATATGAGCGAAAGTTAATTCTTACAATTAGAGGCCGAGAATTAGTAGAGAATGGTAGGCAGTGTATGAAGAGAGGATGAGAGGCAATGAATTCTTTCAATTAGAGACGGCAAATTGGTGGTGAATGGAGTTAAATGCAGCTGGCGACCGGTCACGAGTGGTGTTCCCCAGGGGTCGGTGCTGGGGCCTGTCCTCTTCGATATCTTTATTGATGACCTGGATGAGGGCACTGAGTGCACCCTCAGTAAGTTTGCAGATGACACCCAATTGGCTGGGAGTGTGGATCTGCCTGGGGGTAGCGAGGCCCTACAGAGGGATCTGGACAGGCTGGAGAGCTGGGCTGAAGCCAATGGGATGAGGTTCAACAAGACCAAATGCCGCGTCCTGCACTTGGGCCACAACAACCCCAGGCAGCGCTACAGGCTTGGGGCGGAGTGGCTGGAAGACTGTGTAGAGGAGATGGACCTGGGGGTCTTGACGGATGCTCGGCTGAACATGAGCCGACAGTGTGGCCAGGTGGCCAAGAAGGCCAACGGCATCCTGGCTTGCATCAGAAACAGCGTTACCGGCAGGAGCAGAGAGGTGATTGTCCCCCTGTACTCAGCACTGGTGAGGCCGCACCTCGAGTGCCGTGTCCGGTTTTGGGCCCCTCACTGCAAGAAAGACATCGAGGCCCTGGAGCGTGTTCAAAGAAGGGCAACAAAGCAGGTGAGGGGTCTGGAGCACAGGCCTTATGAGGAGAGGCTGAAGGAGCTGGGAACGTTCAGCCTGGAGAAGAGGAGGCTCAGGGGAGACCTTCTTGCTCTCTCTAACTTCCTGAAGGGAGGTTGTGGTGAGCTGGGGGTCGGCCTCTTCTCTCGTGTCATTAGTGATAGGACTAGAGGCAATGGCTTCAAGCTGCGGCAGAGGAGATTGAGGCTGGACATTAGGAAATGTTACTTCTCAGAAAGGGTGGTCAGGCACTGGAATGGCCTGCCCAGGGAGGTGGTGGAGTCACCGACCCTGGGGGTGTTCAAGGAACGATTGGATGTTGTGTTGAGGGACATGGTTCGGTGGGAGCTATTGGAGATAGGTGAACGGTTGGACTGGATGATCTTGTAGGTCTTTTCCAACCTTGGTGGTTCTATGGTTCTATGAACTAGAGCAGAATGAGAGGCAGCGAAGGATTGGCGTATGAGAAGCAACGAATGAGCAGAGAACGAGAGGCAAAGAGAGAGATTACAGGGAGAGGCAGCCAATGATTAGAGAATGAGAGAGAATGATTAGAGAATGACATGCTGAGCAAAATGAGAGCATGAGAGGCAGCGAATGAAGAGAGAATGAGAGGCAGCGAATTAGAATAGAACGAGAGGGAGATAATCACTATAGAATAAGAGGCAGAGGATTGTTAGAGAATGGGATGCTGCTAATTATAAGAAAATGAGAGGCGTTGAATTCGTCGACAATGAGAGGGAGCGAATTGTGAGAGAATGAGAGGCAGCGAATGACGGGATCATGAGAGGGAGGTTATTAGAGGACGAGTGTCAGGGAATTGTTATAGAATGAGAGGCAGAGGATTATGACAGAATGGGAGGCAGGGAATTAGGAGAGACTTAGTGGCAAAGAATTATTAGGATATTAGAGGCAGCGAATTATTCCAAGGAAAGGCAGAGAATGAGTAGGGAATGGGAGGCAGCGGATGATGGGAATGAGAGGCGGGAATTGATGAGAGAAGGAGAGGCAGCGAATGATTACGGTTAGTGGCAGCAAATGAGAGGAGAATGAGAGGCAGGGAACGATTGGAGAATGAGAAGGATCGAATTCCTAGATAATGAGAGGCAGAGAAATATTACAATGAGAGGCAGCGAGTTATTAGAGAATGAGAGGCTGCACATTATGACAATGATTTGTAGAACGGCATTAAGATTAGAGGCAGCGATTTTGAGAATCATTAGAGAATGAGAGATACAGAATTGTAGAGGAAGAATTTGGAGGGATAGAAATTGTTATAGGCAGAAAATTAATAGATTATTGGTATGGATTGAGAAGGATTAGGGGTAAAGGTTGAGAATGGTTTGAGATGGAGAATTAGATCAACAGTTAATAGAGAATTAGAGCCAGAGAACTGTTTGTTAGAGGCAGAGATAGAGAACTAGAAATACAGAAAGAGAGAGAGAGAGATTCTTAGAGAGAGGGAATTATTACTGGTAGAGAACTATTAGTATTAGTTGTTGAGAATGAGAGAGAATTCTTAAAGATGGCTTTGTTAGAGAAGTGGAGATGGAGAGGGAGAGAATGAGATTCATGAGAGACGGAGCATTATTAGCGATAGAGCGTTATTAGAGCGTTAAGGACGGAGAGCTCTTAGAGAATGGGAGAGTAGACTGAAAACTCTTAGAGATGGAGAACTGCTACAGGTGGAGATGGAGAAATCCCGGAGTTAGGGAATGATGAGAGAGAGAGGGAATTCAAGGCGGAATTTAAGGGAGAGAGGGAGAGAATGAAGGACAGAGATGGAGGCCAAGATGTTTTGGAGCCTACCTCAGCTTTGTCCATCTCTTTGGGCCGAGAGCAGCAGGCCACGTTTGGGTCATTGAAACTCCAACGAGGTATTAGTGGACAGCATGGAAAACAAGCAGAGAGAAGAGAAACATGGCATGATGGCCAGAAGCAGCACCAAACCCAAGGAGAAGAGAAGCAACCCACGTTGGGTGACAGCGACAGGGGGGACTGCCGGCCATCAGCACCGGGGAGCCCGAAGGCATCTGGTCCATGGACAGCTGTGACGTGTGGAAATCAAACTCCATAAGCACAAAGTATTTCTAAAGCAGGTATGTTTAATGAGCGATGCGCACACACCCTGGTGCAAGGGGGATAGCTCCGCCTCGCTTGCACACCGCTTAGGGAAAGCGTGCTGCAGGTATAGGCTGAACTAAGACAGAATCAGTTGTTGGCAGGAATTCGGATCCATATCCATGACATTCCTGAGACCCCATGAGCATGCGGTCCCTCCCCCCTTGCGCGTGCGGAGTGAGTCGTGGGGGTGGTCGTGGGATGAAGGCTCATCGTCTTCCTCGCTGTCAACTTTCGACCCAGGGGGAGGGGCACCCCTCAGACTGGTTCCAGCTTGCCCTGTGGACATCCAATCACCTCACTGTTCTCGGGCTGTTGCACCCTTGTCTTGCTGGCCTTCATCCACCTTGTTATTCCAGACACGGTGTCTGCAAGCCCCATTCTTCTAACAGCTTCCACATCAACTAGCTTTTCACTACCCCTGTCCCAGTTTCTGTGAAGTTCCTTTCTCTCCTTTACTGTGGGGGCCTTCTTTCACCCTTCAAAAGAACAATACAATTGGAAAGGATTGGACAAAGAAACGGAGAAAGATCATAGAAAGGAAAAGAGCTGGACTGAGACCCCCTGAAGGAACAGCACCGAACAGCGTGAAGAGACACGGAAAAGGAAAGGGGGAAAGGAAAGGAAAAGGAAAGGAGGGGGACAAGAGGGGGGCAGAAAGGGGGACAAAGAACTTAACAAAGGAAAAGAAGTGCTTGGGGGGCGGAAAGAGAAGGGAGGAGTTGGGGGGCAAAAAGTGAAGAGAGCACTTGGGGGGCCTGAAGTGAGGAGGGCGACTGGGGGGCAGAACGAGAGTAGTTATGGGGCAGAACGAGAGGAGAGGAGTTGGGGGGCACAAAGAGAGGAGAGTGCTTGGGGGGCAGAAATGAAGTTTTCGGGGGGCAAAAAGGGTTCTGAACAGAATAGGAAATGAACAGGAAAAGAACGGAACCAAGAAAGAGCAATGAGAAACTCCCATGGAAATGGATTTTACCAAGAAAAGGATTGGACCAAAATTGGAGCAAACTTGGGGACTTGGGGGGCAGAAAGAGAGGACGGGAGCTGGGTGCAGAAAGAGAGGAGAGCACTTGGGGGGCAGAAAGAGGGGACTGCCTGACGTGAGGGTGGGAAAGCGAGGACTGACTGAGTTGGGGGGCGGAAAGGGAGGACTGACTCACTTGGGCGGTGGAACGGGAGCAAGGAATGAGTTGGGGGGCGGAAAATTAGCACTGACTCACGTGGGGGTGGAAAGGAAGGAGATGACTGACTTGGGGGGTGCAAAGCGAGGCAAAGAATGACTTGTGGGACGTAAAGGGAGAAGTGGCTGAGTTTGGGGGTGGAAAGGAAGAAGTGACTCACTTGGGGGGCGGAACGGGAGCACTGACAACTCACTTGGGGGGTGTAAGGGAGCACTGACTCACTTAGGGGGCAGAACGGGAGCACGGACTCACTTGGGGGGAGGAAAAACAGCACTGACTCAACTGGGGGGAGGAAAAGGAGCACTGACGACTCACTTTGGGGGCGGAACGGGAGCACTGACTCACTTGAGGGGTGGAAAGGGAGCAGTGACTGAGTTGGGGGGCAGAAAGGGAGGTCAGAACAACATGGGGGGCGGAAAGGGAGGACTGAAGGACTTGGGGGGTGGAAAGGGAAGACTGAAGGACTTGGGGGGCAGAAAGGGAGGACTGTAGGACTTGGGGGGCAGAAAGGGGGAGTGACTGAGTTGGGGGGCAGAAAGGGAGGACTGACTCACTTGGGGGGCCACGTGAGGAACTACCATGGAAATGGATTGGGCACAGGGAAACCAACAGGGAGAGGAAAAGGACAAGAACTGGCCAAAAATTGGACTAAAATTGGGCAAAAAAAATGTTTTGTTTTGGGCCCCAAAACAAAATAGCAACAGGAAAAGAACTGAACCAAGAAAGACCAATGAGAAACTACCATGGAAATGGATGGGGCACAGGGAAACCAACAGGGAGAAGAATTGGAGAATTGGAGAAGAATTGGAGAAGAATTGGAGAAGAATTGGAGAAGAATTGGAGAAGAATTGGAGAAGAATTGGAGAAGAATTGGAGAAGAATTGGAGAAGAATGGGACCAGAATGGGACCAGAATGGGACTTCAAAAGGAAAAGAACAGGACAAGAAAGTGGATTACAAACTGGACAACAAAAACAGAAAGGCAAAGAACCGGACCAAGAACTGCACCAGGAACTGCATAAGGAGAAGAAGTGGCCAAAGATCTTGGAAAGGGAAAGACCTGGACAGAGAACTGAAAGAGGAGAAGAACGACAGAAAGAACTGCACAAAGAGCTGGACAAAGTGCTGGACAGGAAAGGAACCGGACCAAGAACTGGACCAAGAACTCAACAGGGAAAAGGAGTGGACAAAGAATGGGACAAAACCTGGACCAAACACGGACAAGAAACTGGACCCAAAGACACAAAGGAAAAGGACCGGACAAAGAACCGGACCAAGAATTGGACACAGAGAATTAAAAAACAACTGGCCCAAGACATGGAGCGAGAAGCAGACCAAGAAGCCAACACTGAAAAGAACTGGACCAAGAATGGAACAAAACCAGGACCAAAATCAACTGGACAAAGAACCAAAACATGACAAGTAGGGGACAAAGAACTGGACAAAGAGCTTCTAAAGGAAAAGAGCTGCACCAGGACCTGGACCAAGAGCCCCCGAAGGAACAGCACCGAACAGCGTGAAGAGACACGGAAAAGGAAAGGGGGAAAAGGAAAGGAAAAGGAAAGGAGGGGGACAAGAGGGGGGCAAAAAGGGGGACGCGAGGGGGACACAGAACTTAACAAAGGAAAAGAAGTGGAGAAAGAATGGAACCGAAACCTGGACAGCAAAATGGACAAAGATCTTCTAAAGGAAAAGAGCTGGACTGAGACCCCCTGGAGGAACAGCATCCAACAGCGTGAAGAGGCAGGGAAAAGGAAACAGGAAAAGGAAAGGGAAAGCAATTGGACAAAGAGAGGCGAAAAAGGAAATAAAAAAGAAAAGGATTGGACCAAAATTGGACCAAACTTGGGGACTTGGGGGCAGAAAGAGGGGACTGACTGACTTGCGGGGTGGAAACAGGGGAGCACTTGGGGGGCAGAGAGAGAGGGCAGCACAAAGTGGGGAAAAGGAGAGGGGAGGACATGGGGGGCAGAACGAGAGGGGAGGACTTTGGGGGCAGAACGAGAGGTGGGGAAGGGGGCAGAAGGAAAGGAGGGGACTTGGGGGGCAGAAAGGTAGTGTGGACACGGGGGTAGAAAGGGACTTAAGGGGCAGAAAGAGAGGACGGGACATGGGAGGCATAAGAAGAGGAGGGGAGTTGGGGGGCAGAAGGAGAGGAGGGGAGTTGGGGGGCAGAAGGAGAGGAGGGGAGCTGGGCGGTGGAAGGAAAGAAGACGACTTGGGGGCAGAAGGAGACGAGAGGACGTGGGGGGGCAGAAAGCAGAGGAAGAAAGAGGGGACTTGGGGGGCAGAAAGAGAGCAGAGGTCTTGGGTGGCAGAAACACAAGAGACAACTTGTGGGGCAGAAAGCCTAGCAAGAATGTGGGGAATTGGGGGGCCAAAAGGAAGAAACAAAGAGGGGACTTGGGGGGGCAGAGAGTCCATAAATAAAGAGGGGACTTGGGGGGCTGAAAGAGACAACTTGTGGGTAAAAGGAAACAAGACGACTTGGGGGCAGAAAGAGAGGAGAGGGATTGGGGGGCGGAACGGAAAAGGGGAGTTGTGGGGCAGAACGGGAGGAGGGAAGTTGGGGGCCAGAAGGATTGAAGGGGACTTGAGGGGCAGAAAGGAAGAGGGGAATTGGGGGGCTGAAAACAGAGAAAGAAAGAGGGGACTTGGGGGCCTCTAAGCAAAGAAAGAAAGAGGGGACTTTGGGGGGCAGAAAGGGAGGAGAGACTGAGTTGAGCGGTGGAAAGGGAGCACTGATGGACTTGGGGGGCAGAAAGGGAGGAGCGGACACGGAGGAGATAAGGGTTTTGCAAAGAAGCAGAGCTGGAAAAGGAAGTGAGAAAGGAAGCGGAAATGGGGTTGGAAAGGAATGGGAATGAGAAGAAGGAAAAGGAAGGAAAAAGGATCGGAGAAAGAAAAGGAAGCGAAGCGGGAAAAGGCCAAGCCAAGGAAAGAAGCGGAATGGGAAAGGAATGGGAACTGGGCAAAGAACTGGAATGAGGAAAAGGGGGGGAGGGGCCCCAAAAGGAAAGGAACAGGAAAAGAACGGAAGCGAGAAAGAGCAGTGAGGAACTGCCATGGAAATGGATTGGGCACAGGGAAACCAGCGGGGAGAGGAAAAGGAGAAGAGTGGGACGAGAGCGGGACCAAAATGGGACCAAAATGGCCGTTACCTCCAGCTGCATCCTGGAAGCTCCTCAGCAGAGCCCTTGCACAGCTGGCCAAGGTCCCAACTCTCCGTCGCCTCCCGTTGAACGCAAGAGAAGCCGAGCAGGGCTCACCTTGTGGGAAGGAGGAAGGCAGGGCTGAGCCCTTTCCGAGCGTCAGGGCACGTCCGACGCCGCAACCCGGGGAGGTGAGGACAGGCAGCGCCGTCTGACGGTGGAGTCTGCAGCCCTAGAATGGAAGTTCAAACCCTCCCGAGCGGGACTGAACAACACGGGTTAGGGAGGAATAGGGCTCATCCGAGGAGCCCCAAGTCTTACACGGCGCTCGCCGGAAGCCCGTTTGGGTGCCCGCCTCTTCTGAGGGCATCACGCCGGGTCAGCAAGGAGCAGGCAGCGTTTGGGTCGCCGAAAGGCCGACGAGGCACCGCCGGGCAGCACGGAAGGCGAGAGAAGAGAGAAGAGAAACGCCGCATCAACAGGGAGAACGCTGCTGAATCTGCGATGGAATCCAGAACGGACAGAACAGAGCCGTGCCGATCGGGTGGGAGCGACGGGAGGCACTGCCGGCCTATCAGCACCAGGGAGCACTAAGGCAGCTGGGGCACAGGAATGGGAGAGCAGGAGGGGCAGCCAACAAGGAGAGCAGGAAGGAGAGGCAGCCCACGGGGAGAGCAGGAAGGAGAGGCAGCCAGTTATGACAATGAGAGGCAGCCCATGCTTAGGACTGGGGAATCGGAGGAGAGAATGAGAGCTGCAGGATGAGCGCTGGAGAATGGTTAGGGATGGAGATGTCTGGAGGCAGCAAGCTGAGCGGTGCGGTTGATACGGTGGAAGGAAGGGATGCCATTCAGAGGGACCTCGACAGGCTGGAAAGCTGGGCTCAGGTGAACCTCATGAGGTTCAACACAGCAAAGTGCGAGGTTTGGCACTTGGGCCGGAAGAAGCCCAGGCACCTGCAGAGGCTGGGAGGAGCCGTCCTTGAGAGCAGCTCGGCAGAGAAGGACCTGGGGGTCCTGATGGACGAGAGACTTAACGTGAGCCAGCAGTGCGCTCTGGCAGCTCAGAAAGCAAATGGGATCCCGGGCTCCATCGGGAGAGGGGTGGTCAGCAGGGATAGGGAGGTGATCGTCCCTCTCTACTCGGCTCTTGTGAGGCCCCATCTGGAGTACTGTATCCAGGTGTGGAGCCCTCAGTACAAGAGGGACATGGAGATGTTGGAAAGGGTCCAGAGGAGGGCCACGAAGATGATCGGGGGGCTGGAGCACCTCCCCTATGAGGACAGGCTGAGGGAGTTAGGCTTGTTCAGCCTGGAGAAGAGAAGGCTGCGGGGTGACCTCATTGCAGCCTTTCAATACCTGAAGGGAACCTACACCCAGGAAAGGAATAAACCCTTCGAAAGGGCTGACAACAGCAGGACTAGGGGAAATGGATCCAAGTTGAAGGAGGGAAGATTTAGGTTGGATGTAAGGGGGAAGTTCTTTACTAGGAGAGCGGTTAGGCCCTGGAACGGGCTGCTCAGGGAGGTTGTGGATGCCCCGTCCTTGGAGGTGTTCAAGGCCAGGTTGGACGGCGCCCTGGGCAACCTGATCTAGTAAACGTGTATGTTGGTGGCCCTGCTAGGCAGGGGGGTTGGAACTACATGATCCTTCAGGTCCCTTCCAAGCCGGGTCATTCTGTGAGGCAACGAATTGATGGAGGATTCTTAGAGATGGAGAAGTAGCGCTGGGAAAGGAACAGATTGAGTAGAGAGAGAGGATTGGAACAATCGTGAAGAGAGAATGGGACAGAGGGAAGTGTTGGTTAGAGGCAGAGAGAGAGAATGAGCCCGAGAGCTCTTGGAGAACGCCAAGGAGAGCAACAGAGAGAGAGGTGGTTGGAGAGAGAGAATGGGGAGTGGTAGGGAACGGTTAGAATGAGAGGAAGAGCGGGAGAGAGAGTTCTCAGAGCTGGGACTGGGAGAGAAGCAGAGACGGAGAAGGGCAGGAGAAGATTTCGGAGAGCACCCTTAGCCATAGAGCATCCTTAGGGCGTTCCAGACGGAGAACCGGGAGAGAACCCGAGAGGAGATGGAGAACTCTTGGAGATGGAGAACTGCTGCGGGTGGAGACGGAGAGGGATTCGAGGTAGGGAACGGTGAGAGAGAGAGGGAGAGAAGGAAGGACGCAGACGGAGGCGGAGACGTTTGGGAGCCTACCTCAGCTTTGTCCATCTCCTTGGGCCTAGCGCAGCAGGCTGCGTCGGGGGCAGCGCAGCTCCGAGCAGGCGGCGGTCGGCAGCCTGGCAAAGGAAAGGAAGGAAGAGAAACGCGGCACGGCAGCCAGCAATGAACCTGAGGCAGAAAAGCAGAGAGCAACCCTGCGTTCTGCGGGTCAGCGGGAGGCACTGAGATCCCATCGGCACCGGGGAGCCCTCGAGGTGGGGAAAGGAAGAACGGCCAGCGGAAGCGACGTGAGCACAAGGGCCGGCCGACAGCGAGCCCGTGGGACCTCTGCCAGGGGGGCAACGACTTCAGGGCTCAACGTGGCTGCCGGGCAGAGCAAGGAGCGGATCCGGGCGTCCGTCCCCGGCCGTGCTTTCCTGCCGTGTCCACCGAGAGCCTCAGCAGAGTCCTTGCAGCGCTCGGGAGGGCCGCAGTTCTCCGCCGCCGCCGCATGAGATGAGCACAGCGAACGGCCTGCTGGGGAACGGAGCGGCTTCCCTTCAGTCTGTTCAACTGGGACAGCAACACTTAATTCCCAGTGCACTACTCGATGTTATGGTGTGCCATACGGATGAGCATAAAGACATGGCAGTGACGGGAAGGGAGGAGAGGACTTGGGGGGCAGAAAGGAGAGAAAGAAAGAGGGGACTTGGGGGGCGGAAAGCAAAGAGGGGACATGAGGGGCAGAAAGCAGAGAAAGAAAGAGGAGACTTGGGGGGCGGAAAGCCCAGAAAGAAGGAGGGGACTTGGGGGGCGGATAGAGAGGACTGAGTTGGGGGGCTGTATAGCTGTAATGACACACAGCTGTCCAGCTGTAATTCTACAGGGCGGAAGAGATGGACAGCCAGATCTTGGGAACCTCGGGGTGCAGAAGAAGAGGAAAGGCACGCGATGGAGCGGTGGCCAGCAGGCCATTCCAAGCGGTTCTGCTCAGCCCGGTGCTGGGCCGGAGGGGGGACTTGGGGGCAGAAAACGAGGGGAGCTCCTGAAGGGCAGAAAGAGAGGAGGGGACGTGGGGGGTGGGAAGAGAGGAAAGGAATTGGAATTAGAAGAAGAGAAAAATAAAGTAGAAGAATTGGCAAAATGAACACAAGTCGGAATAGACAACGAAATGGAATTGAGAAAGCAATGGGAATTGAGAAAAGAATCGGAATAAGGAAACGCGAGGGGGAGGGGCCTCGGCGAGGGGGAGGGGCCTCGGCGAGGGGGAGGGGCCTCGGCGAGGGGGAGGGGCCTCGGCGAGGGGGAGGGGCCTCGGCGAGGGGGAGGGGCCTCGGCGAGGGGGAGGGGCCTCGGCGAGGGGCAGAAATGAAGATAGAAAAAGAGACTCTAATTACAATTAGAATCACCGAATTTGTAGGGAATGAGAGGCGCTGAATTCTGAGGGAATGAGACACAGAATGATGAAAGAACGGGAGGGAGACAATTACTAGAGAATGAGTGGCAGAGAATTGCTACAGAATGAGAGGCAGAGGATTGTAAGATAATGGGAGGCAGCGAATTATTAGACAATGAAAGTCAGCGAGTTAGAGAACGAGAGGCAGGAAATGATAAGAGAATGAGATGCAGCAAATTAACTAGAAGAGAATGAGAGGCGTTGAATTATGAGAGAATGAGAGGGAGAGAATGAATAGAGAATGCCTGGCATAGAATTGCTAGAGAATAAGAGGATTATTTGAGAATGGGAAGCAGCGAATGATGAGGTAATGAGTGGCAGCAAACTACAAGAGAATGAGAGGCAGTGCATTATGAGAGTATAGGGGGCAGAGAATCAGGAGAGAATCAGTGGCAGAGAATGATGAGAGACTGGGAGGCAGCGAATGAGGAGGGAATTAGACAATTCTCTTTGTTACAGAACTAGTGGCAGAGAATAATTACAATGAGAGGCAGCAAAGGATTCGAGATGAAAGGCAGAGAATTATTAGAGAATGGAAGAGAAAGAATAATTAGAGAACGAGAGACAGAATTCTTAGAGAGTGAGAGACAGGGTTATTACAATTAGGGTCAGCGTATGATGAGAGAACGAGAGGCAGCGAATTACAGGAGAAGGAGAGGTAGAGAATGTTTCAAGAATGAGAAGCAATGAATAACTGGAGAAAGAGAGGCAGAGATACATTGCAATGGGCGGCAGTGCGTGATGAGAGAATGAGAGGGAGCGAATGATGAGAGAATAAAAGGCAGCGAATTCTTGGAGAACGAGAGGCAACAAATGATGAGAGATTGTGAGGGAGATAATGAGTCGAGAATGAGTGGCAGAGAATTGTTAGAGAATGAGAGGCAGAGGATTCTTAGAGAATTGGAGGCAACGAGTTATGAGAGAATGGGAGGCAGCAAATTAAGAGAGAATGAGAGGGAGATAATTAATAGAGAATGCGTGGCAGAGAATTGTTAGAGAATAAATGGCAGCTAATTATTAGAGAATGAGAGTCTGCAAATCTGGAGTGAATAGGAGGCCGTGAATTTGGAGAGATCGGGAGGTAGCGAATTGTTAGACAATGAGAGACAGAGGGTTATTAGAGAATGACATTCAGAGAGACATTAGAGAATTAGAGGCAGCAAATTATTACAATCAGCAGCGAATTGTGAGAGAATGAGAGGCAGAGAAACGTTAGAGAATGAGAGGCAGTGGATTATGAGAGATTCAGTGCAAAGAATTCTTAGAATATTAGCGAAAGTTAATTCTTACAGTTAGAACGGCATTAAGATTAGAGGCAGCCATTTTGAGAATCATCAGAGAATGAGAGATACAGAATTGGAGAGGAAGAATTTGGAGGGATAGAAATTGTTATAGGCAGAAAATTAATAGATTATTGGTATGGATTGAGAAGGATTAGGGGTAAAGGTTGAGAATGGTTTGAGATGGAGAATTAGATCAACAGTTAATAGAGAATTAGAGCCAGAGAACTGTTTGTTAGAGGCAGAGATAGAGAATTAGACCGGGAGTTCTTAGAGAACTAGAAATACAGAAAGAGAGAGAGAGATTCTTAGAGAGAGGGAATTATTACTGGTAGAGAACTATTAGTATTAGTGGTTGAGAATGAGAGAGAATTCTTAAAGATGGCTTTGTTAGAGAAGTGGAGATGGAGAGGGAGAGAATGAGATTCATGAGAGACGGAGCATTATTAGCGATAGAGCGTTATTAGAGCGTTAAGGACGGAGAGCTCTTAGAGAATGGGAGAGTAGACTGAAAACTCTTAGAGATGGAGAACTGCTACAGGTGGAGATGGAGAAATCCCGGAGTTAGGGAATGATGAGAGAGAGAGGGAATTGAAGGCGGAATTTAAGGGAGAGAGGGAGAGAATGAAGGACAGAGATGGAGGCCAAGATGTTTTGGAGCCTACCTCAGCTTTGTCCATCTCCTTGGGCCGAGAGCAGCAGGCCACGTTTGGGTCATTGCAACTCCAACGAGGCATTGGCGGACAGCATGGAAAACAAGCAGAGAGAAGAGAAACGTGGCATGATGGCCAGAAGCAGCACCAAACCCAAGGAGAAGAGAAACAACCCACGTTGGGTGACAGCGACAGGGGGGACTGCCGGCCATCAGCACCGGGGAGCCCGAAGGCAGCTGGTCCATGGACAGCTGTGACGTGCGGAAATCAAACTCCGTAAGCACCAAGTAGTTCTAAAGCAGGTATGTTTAATGAGCGATGCGCACACACCCTGGTGCAAGGGGGATAGCTCCGCCTCGCTTGCACACCGCTGGGAGAAAGCGTGCTGCAGGTAGAGGCTGAACTAAGACAGAATCAGTTGTTGGCAGGAATTCGGATCCATATCCATGACATTCCTGAGACCCCATGAGCATGCGGTCCCTCCCCCCTTGCGCGTGCGGAGTGAGTCGTGGGGGTGGTCGTGGGATGAAGGCTCATCGTCTTCCTCGCTGTCAACTTTCGACCCAGGGGGAGGGGCACCCCTCAGACTGGTTCCAGCTTGCCCTGTGGACATCCAATCACCTCACTGTTCTCGGGCTGTTGCACCCTTGTCTTGCTGGCCTTCATCCGCCTTGTTATTCCAGACACGGTGTCTGCAAGCCCCATTCTTCTAACAGCTTCCACATCAACTAGCTTTTCACTACCCCTGTCCCAGTTTCTGTGAAGTTCCTTTCTCTCCTTGACTGTGGGGGCCTTCTTTCACCTTTCAAAAGAACAATACAAATGGAAAGGATTGGACAAAGAAACGGAGAAAGATCATATAAAGGAAAAGAGCTGGACTGAGACCCCCTGAAGGAACAGCACCGAACAGCGTGAAGAGACACGGAAAAGGAAACAGAGAAAGGAAAGGGAAAGGAAAGGAGGGGGACAAGAGGGGGGCAGAAAGGGGGACACGAGGGGGACACAGAACTTAACAAAGGAAAAGAAGTGCTTGGGGGGCGGAAAGAGAAGGGAGGAGTTGGGGGGCAAAAAGTGAAGAGAGCACTTGGGGGGCCTGAAGGGAGGAGGGCGACTGGGGGGCAGAACGAGAGTAGTTATGGGGCAGAACGAGAGGAGAGGAGTTGGGGGGCACAAAGAGAGGAGAGTGCTTGGGGGGCAGAAACGAAGTTTTGGGGGGGCAAAAAGGGTTCTGAACAGAATAGGAAATGAACAGGAAAAGAACGGAACCAAGAAAGAGCAATGAGAAACTCCCATGGAAATGGATTTTACCAAGAAAAGGATTGGACCAAAATTGGAGCAAACTTGGGGACTTGGGGGGCAGAAAGAGAGGATGGGAGCTGGGTGCAGAAAGAGAGGAGAGCACTTGGGGGGCAGAAAGAGGGGACTGACTGACGTGAGGGTGGGAAAGCGAGGACTGACTGAGTTGGGGGGCGGAAAGGGAGGACTGACTCACTTGGGCGGTGGAACGGGAGCAAGGAATGAGTTGGGGGGCGGAAATTTAGCACTGACTCACGTGGGGGTGGAAAGGAAGGAGATGACTGACTTGGGGGGTGCAAAGCGAGGCAAAGAATGACTTGTGGGACGTAAAGGGAGAAGTGGCTGAGTTTGGGGGTGGAAAGGAAGAAGTGACTCACTTGGGGGGCGGAACGGGAGCACGGACTCACTTGGGGGGAGGAAAAGGAGCACTGACGACTCACTTTGGGGGCGGAACGGGAGCACTGACTCACTTGAGGGGTGGAAAGGGAGCAGTGACTGAGTTGGGGGGCAGAAAGGGAGGTCAGAACAACATGGGGGGCGGAAAGGGAGGACTGAAGGACTTGGGGGGTGGACAGGGAAGACTGAAGGACTTGGGGGTCAGAAAGGGGGAGTGACTGAGTTGGGGGGCGGAAAGGGAGGACTGACTCACTTGGGGGGCCACGTGAGGAACTACCATGGAAATGGATTGGGCACAGGGAAACCAACAGGGAGAGGAAAAGGAGAAGAATTGGGCCAAAATTGGGCCAAAACTGGACCAAAATGGGACTTCAAAAGGAAAAGAACAGGACAAGAAAGTGGATTACAAACTGGACAACAAAAACAGAAAGGCAAAGAACCGGACCAAGAACTGGAGCAGGAACTGCATAAGGAGAAGAAGTGGCCAAAGATCTTCGAAAGGGAAAGACCTGGACAGAGAACTGAAAGAGGAGAAGAACGACAGAAAGAACTGCACAAAGAGCTGGACAAAGTGCTGGACAGGAAAGGAACCGGACCAAGAACTGGACCAAGAACTCAACAGGGAAAAGGAGTGGACAAAGAATGGGACAAAACCTGGACCAAACACGGACAAGAAACTGGACCCAAAGACACAAAGGAAAAGGACCGGACAAAGAACCGCACCAAGAATTGGACACAGAGAATTAAAAAGCAACTGGCCCAAGACATGGAGCGAGAAGCAGACCAAGAAGCCAACACTGAAAAGAACTGGACCAAGAATGGAACAAAACCTGGACCAAAATCAACTGGACAAAGAACCAAAACATGACAAGTAGGGGACAAAGAACTGGACAAAGAGCTTCTAAAGGAAAAGAGCTGCACCAGGACCTGGACCAAGAGCCCCCGAAGGAACAGCACCGAACAGCGTGAAGAGACACGGAAAAGGAAAGTAGGAAAAGGAAAGGAAAAGGAAAGGAGGGGGACAAGAGGGGGGCAAAAAGGGGGACGCGAGGGGGACACAGAACTTAACAAAGGAAAAGAAGTGGAGAAAGAATGGAACCGAAACCTGGACAGCAAAATGGACAAAGATCTTCTAAAGGAAAAGAGCTGGACTGAGACCCCCTGAAGGAGCAGCATCCAACAGTGTGAAGAGGCAGGGAAGAGGAAACAGGAAAAGGAACGGGAAAGGAATTGGACAAAGAGAGGCGAAAAAGGAAATAAAAAAAGAAAAGGATTGGACCAAAATCGCACCAAACTTGGGGACTTGGGGGGCAGAAAGAGAAGAGAGTGCTTGGAGGGCAGAAAGAGGGGACTGACTGAGTTGGGGGGCGGAAAGGGAGGACTGACTCACTTGGGGGCAGAAACAGGGGAGCGGACTTGAGGGGCAGAGAGAAGGGAGGACTTGGGGGGGAGAGAGAGGGGACTGACTGAGTTGGGGGGCAGAAGGGGAGCACTGACGACTCACTTGGGGGGCAGAAAGGGAGCACTGACTCACTTGGGGGGTGGAAAAGGAGCACTGATGCACTTGGGGGGATTAAAGGGGGGAGTGACTTAGTTGGGGGGCGAAAAGGGAGGACTGACTCACTTGGGGGGGAAGGAGAGGAGAGCACTTGGGGGGCAGAAAGAAGGGAGAGCACTTGGGGGTGAACAGCAACGAAAGAAAGAGGGGACTTGGGGGGCGGAGAACAGAGAAAGAAAGAGGGGACTTGGGGGACAGAAAGAAAGAAACAAAGAGCGGACTTGGGGGGTGGAAAGCAAAGAAAAAAGAGAGGACTTGGGGGGCGGAAAGCCAAGCAAGAAAGAGGGGACCTTGGGGCGCAGAAGGAGAGCTTTTGGGGGGAGAAGCAGAGTACTTGGGGGGCAGAAAAACGGGAGGGGACTTGGAGGGGATGAAAGAGATGAGACGACTTGGGCAGCAGAAAGAGAGGCCCGACTGAGTTGCGGGCCAGAAAGGGAAGACTGACTTTGGGGGGGCGGAAAGGGAGGAGTGACTGAGTTGGGGGGCAGAAAGGGAGGAATGCCGGACTTGGGGGGCACAAAGAGAGAAGAACGCTTGGGGGGCAGAAAGGGAGCAGAAGAGTTGGGGTGCACAAACAGAAAAGAGCACTTGGGGGGCACAAAGAGAAGAGTTTGGGGCAGAAAGAGAAGTGAGGAGTTGGGGGGCAGAACGAGAGGAGGGCACGTGGGGGGCAGAAAGAGAACACATGGGGGCACAAAGAAGGGGGCACTTGGGGGGCAGAAAGAGAGGAGGGTACTTGGGGGGGGAAGGAGGAGAGGAGAGCACTTGGGGGGCAGGGCCTCGGCGAAGGGAAGGGGCCTCGGCCAGGGGGACAAATGGAGATCGACAAAGAGACTCTAATTCCAGTTAGAATCACCGCATTTGTAGGGAATGAGAGGCGTTGAATTCTGAGGGAATGAGACACAGAATGATGAAAGAAAGGGAGGGAGACAATTACTAGAGAATGAGTGGCAGAGAATTGTTAGAGAATGAGAGACAGAGGATTATCAGCGTATGACATGAAGCGAAATACTGGACAAGTAGGGGCAGGGAATTTTTACAATTGGGGCAGCGGATTGGGAGAGAATGGGAGGCAGTGAATTATGAGAGCATGAGAGGCAGCGAATTGTTAGAGAATGAGAGGCAGAGAATTCTAACAAATAGAGGCATAGAATGATGAGAGAATTGCGGTGTGCGAACGGTTAGTGAATGAGAGGCAGGGAATTAGAGAATGGGAGGGAGACAATTAATAGAGAATGAAGGGCAGAGAATAAGGAGAGAATGGGAGGCAGAAAATTATAAGAGAATGCGAAGCAGCCAATTATGAGAAAATGAGAGGTGTTGAATGATGAGAAAATGAGATTCAGCGAATGAAGAGAGAATGAGAGGCAGAGAAAGATTAGAGAATGAGAGGCAGGAGGAGAGGAGTTGGGGGGTTGAAAGAGAAGAGCGAGTTGGGGTTCAGAAAGGGAGGAGAGCTCTTGGGGGGCAGAAAGAAATGACTTGGGGGGAAGAAATAAAGCAGAGGACTTGGGGGGCAGCAAGGGAGGACGTGGGGGGCAAAAAGCGAGGCGAGGAGGGGACTGGGGACGGAAAGAGAAGAGAGCGCTTGGGGGGCGGAAAGGGAGCAGTGACTCACTTGGGGGGCAGAAAGGGTACGACTGAGTTGGGGGGCGGAAAGGGACAACTGACCTGGGGGGTGGAAAGGGAGGAGTGATCGACTTGGGGGGTGGAAATGGAGGACTGAGTTGGGGGGTGGAAGGAGAGGATTAAATTTGGGGGCAGAAAGGGAGGATGGACTGACGTGGGGGGCGGAAAGCGGAGAAAGTAAGAGGGGACTTGGGGGGCAGAAGGAGATGAGGAGACTGGGAGGGCAGAAAGAGAGGAGGGGAATTGGGGGGCAGGAGGAGAGGAAACAGGTTGTGGGGCAGAAATAGAGGTGAGGACTTGGGGGGCAGAAAGAGTGGAGGGGACTTGGGGGGCAGAAACCAAGGTGTGGACTAGGGGGGGAACAAAGACAGGAGAGCACTTGGGGGGCGGGAAGTGAGGAGAGACCGAGTTGACGGGTGGAAAGGGAGGAGTGACTGAGTTGGGGGGCGGAAAGCAGAGAAAGAAAGAGGGGACTTGGGGGGCAGAAATCAGAGAAAGAAAGTGGGGACTGGGGGGGCAGAAAGGCAGGACTGGCTCACTTGGGGGGTGGACTGGGAAGGGAGCACTTGGGGGGCAGAATGAGACGACTTGGCGGGTGGAAAGGAGAGGTGGGGACGGGGGGAGAATGAGAGGAGGTAGCTGGGGGGCAGAAAGAAAGCAGAGGACTTGGGGGGTAGAAAGGGAGGACGCGGGGGGTGAAAAGTGAGGCGAGGACTGATTTGGGGGGTGTAAAGCGAGGAGGGGACTGGGGATGGAAAGAGAAGAGAGCGCTTGGGGGGCGGAAAGGGAGCAGTGACTCACTTGGGGGGCGGAAAGGGTAGGACTGAGTTGGGGGGCGGAAAGAGAGGATTAAATTTGGGGGCAGAAAGGGAGGATGGACTGACGTGGGGGGCGGACAGCGGAGAAAGTAAGAGGGGACTTGGGGGGCTGAAAGAGAAGGGAGCACCTGGGGGGCAGAAAGGGAGATGGGGACTTGGAGGGCAGAAAGTCAAGAAAGAAGGAGGGGACTTGGGGGGCACAAAGCCAAGGGAAGAGAGGAGTTGGGGGGCGGAAAGAGAGGAGAGGAGTTGGGGGGCGAGAAGGGAGGGGGGACTCGGGGGGCAGGAAGGGGAGGCCTGGGCTGAGTTGGGGGGCAAAAAAGGAGAGGCCTGGACTTACTTGGGGGGCAGGAAGGAGAGGCCTGGACTTACTTGGGGGAGCCAACGAGAGGTCTTTTCTTGTCCGCTTCAGTCTCCTCCTTCTTCCTTCCTCCCTCTCAATCAGAGCCATTCTTCCTCGGCGCAGAGAGCAAGAAAGAGGAGCAAGCTGTGTGGAAACGAATGCCACAACGCCCGTTGATTCCCAGTAGCTGGCATGGAAAAGCTGTGGCAGGGCCGCAGCTGGAAATGCTGTCAGGACATCTGGACAATCCGAGGCAGAAGCAACCCGCTTGGATCCCCACCGCACCGCACATCTGTGCGGTTCCAGCCGTACGGTGAGAGGGACACAGGGGTCATGCAGATGTCTGGGCCGAAAGATGCTGCTGATGGAAAGATCATCTACGATCAAGGGCAAATGCTCAGCCATGTCGAAGGCTGGCAGCAAACTCCAGCCAGGAGCCATCTCCAGAGAAAGAGATCCTGCCTCAGTGGCAGTCAGCCCTTCCATGGGCTTGAGGAGAGCTGCAGCCGGGCTCCACCCCTTCCGGTAGCACAGCTGAATTGCCTTCACCTGTGCTCCCGCAGCTGACTCAGCGCTTGCCTCAGCTGCTCCATCCCAGCTTCAGGCTGCCAGCCACAGTTGCCCATCCAGCATCTCCAAGGTGGCTTCTTCACCAATCTGCTGTCTCAATGTTCAAGCGTTCCAATGGTTCTGCTCAGCCCTGTGCTGGGGGGGCGGAAAAAGAGGGAGGGCTTTGGGGGCACAAAGAGAGGAGACCACTCGGGGAGCGGCAACAGACAAGCAGACTTGGGGGGCAGAAAGCAGAGCAAGAAAGAGGGGATTTAGGGGGCAGAAAGCAAAGAGGGGACCTGGGGGGGAGAAAGCCAAAAAGAAAGAGAGGGCTCGGGGGGCAGAAAGCCAAGAAAGAGGGGACCTGGGGGTCAGAAAGCCAAGAAAGAGGGGACTCGGGGGGCAGAAAGCCAAGAAAGAAAGGGGGGACTTGGAAGACAGAAAGCCCAGAAAGAAAGGGGGGACTTGGGGGGCAGAAAGCCAAGAAAGAAAGAGGGGACCTAGGGGGCAGAAAGGGAAGGGAGCACTCGGGGGGCAGAAAGCCAAGAAAGAGGGGACTCGGGGGGCAGAAAGCCAAGAAAGAGGGGACTCGGAGGGCAGAAAGCCAAGAAAGAGGGGACTCGGAGGGCAGAAAGCCAAGAAAGAAAGAGGGGACTCGGGGGGCAGAAAGGGAAGGGAGCACTTGGGGGGCTGAAAGCCAAGAAAGAAAGAGGGGACTTGGGGGGCAGAAACCAAAGAGGGGTCTTGGGGGGCGGAAAGCAGAGAAAGAAAGAGGGGACTTGGGGGTGGAAACGGAGGAGAGGACTTGAGGGGTGGATAGAGAGGACTGAGTTGGGGGGCTGTAGAGTTGTAATTCTACAGGGCGTAATAGATGGATAGCCAGAGGTTATATGGGAAGAACTCCCCAAGGCTGAGGCTCACAGTTAAGATGGCCGCTGGCCACAAGGAACTCCACACAGGAGCAAAGTCCAACAGAGATGCTGCCTTAGTGCTGCTCAGCCCTTCCATGGCATTTGGAGAGGCGGAGTCAAGCTCCACCCCTTCCGGGAGCACAGCTGAATTGCCTTCACCTGTGCTCCCGCAGCTGAGCCGTCCCTTGCCTCAGATGGTCAGTCCCAGCTTCAGGCTGTCAGTAACAGTTCCCCACACACAGCTCGGCATCCAGGCGGGGCTGGAATATCTCCAGAGCAGGAGACTCAACAACCCCCCTGGGCAGCCTGTTCCAGTGCTCCGTCACCCTCACCCTAAACCAATTCCTGCTCACACCAAGGCCCAACTCCCTCCGCTCCAGTTTCTGCCCGCTGCCCCAGCACGGGTTCCCCTACACCATGTGTGCATGACAGCCAGCAGCTGTCTGCATGACGTGCCAGGTGACGACAAAGAAGG
This sequence comes from Alectoris magna, assembly GCA_030625065.1. NCBI lineage: Eukaryota > Metazoa > Chordata > Aves > Galliformes > Phasianidae > Alectoris > Alectoris magna. The sequence goes on from CM060562.1 coordinate 178,764, forward strand.
AAACACAACACTCAGGGCTGACCTTTTCAGCCCTCGAAGCTGCTGTGTGCAGACGCCCATCCACAAAGTGCACAACGACGCAGAAAGAAGGAGAGCGCTTGGGAGGCAGAAGGAGAAGAGAAGGCTTGGGGGTCAGAAAGCTGACAGAAGGGGACTTGGGGGCGCAAAGCAGAGAGGAGGCGACTTGGGGGGCAGAAAAAGAGGGGAGCTCCTGAAGGGCAGAAAGAGAGGAGGGGACGTGGGGGTCGATAAGCAAAGAAAGAGGGAACCTGTGGGGCGGGAAGCCGAGAAAGAAAGAGGGGACTTGGAGGGCGGAAAGGGCGGAGGGGACTTGGGGGGTGGGAAGAGAGGAAAGGAATTGGAATTGGACCCCTCAGACATCGATGGGCCTGGATCAGCTCCCCTCTCGGCCTTCCGGTCTCAAGGCTGAACAGACCCGGTTCACTCAGCCTTTCCTCACAGGGGAGATGCTCCAGGCCCTTCACCATCTTTGCGGCCCTCCGCTGGACTCTTCCCAAGAGATCCCTGTCTGTTTCGTGCCGGGGAGCCCAGCACTGGACACGGCACTCCAGATGAGGCCTTCCCAGGGCGGAGCAGAGGGGGAGGATCGCCTCCCTCCACCTGCTGGCCACGCTCTTTGCCACGCAGCCCAGAATGCCGTCGGCCCTTTTGGCCACGAGGGCACGCTGCTGCCTCACGGCCAACCCGTCGCCCACCGGGACGCCCAGGTCCCTCTGTGCACAGCTCCTCTCCAGCAGGAAAAGAACGGAAGCGAGAAAGAGCAGTGAGGAACTGCCAAGGAAATGGATTGGGCACAGGGAAACCAGCGGGGAGAGGAAAAGGAGAAGAGTGGGACGAGAGCGGGACCAAAATGGCCGTTACCTCCAGCTGCATCCTGGAAGCTCCTCAGCAGAGCCCTTGCACAGCTGGCCAAGGTCCCAACTCTCCGTCGCCTCCCGTTGAACGCAAGAGAAGCCGAGCAGGGCTCACCTTGTGGGAAGGAGGAAGGCAGGGCTGAGCCCTTTCCGAGCGTCAGGGCACGTCCGACGCCGCAACCCGGGGAGGTGAGGACAGGCAGCGCCGTCTGACGGTGGAGTCTGCAGCCCTAGAATGGAAGTTCAAACCCTCCCGAGCGGGACTGAACAACACGGGTTAGGGAGGAATAGGGCTCATCCGAGGAGCCCCAAGTCTTACACGGCGCTCGCCGGAAGCCCGTTTGGGTGCCCGCCTCTTCTGAGGGCATCACGCCAGGTCAGCAAGGAGCAGGCAGCGTTTGGGTCGCCGAAAGGCCGACGAGGCACCGCCGGGCAGCACGGAAGGCGAGAGAAGAGAGAAGAGAAACGCCGCATCAACAGGGAGAACGCTGCTGAATCTGCGATGGAATCCAGAACGGACAGAACAGAGCCGTGCCGATCGGGTGGGAGCGACGGGAGGCACTGCCGGCCTATCAGCACCAGGGAGCACTAAGGCAGCTGGGGCACAGGAATGGGAGAGCAGGAGGGGCAGCCAACAAGGAGAGCAGGAAGGAGAGGCAGCCCACGGGGAGAGCAGGAAGGAGAGGCAGCCAGTTATGACAATGAGAGGCAGCCCATGCTTAGGACTGGGGAATCGGAGGAGAGAATGAGAGCTGCAGGATGAGCGCTGGAGAATGGTTAGGGATGGAGATGACTGGAGGCAGCAAGCTGAGCGGTGCGGTTGATACGGTGGAAGGAAGGGATGCCATTCAGAGGGACCTCGACAGGCTGGAAAGCTGGGCTCAGGTGAACCTCATGAGGTTCAACACAGCAAAGTGCGAGGTTTGGCACTTGGGCCGGAAGAAGCCCAGGCACCTGCAGAGGCTGGGAGGAGCCGTCCCTGAAAGCAGCTCGGCAGAGAAGGACCTGGGGGTCCTGATGGACGAGAGACTTAACGTGAGCCAGCAGTGCGCTCTGGCAGCTCAGAAAGCAAATGGGATCCCGGGCTCCATCGGGAGAGGGGTGGTCAGCAGGGATAGGGAGGTGATCGTCCCTCTCTACTCGGCTCTTGTGAGGCCCCATCTGGAGTACTGTATCCAGGTGTGGAGCCCTCAGTACAAGAGGGACATGGAGATGTTGGAAAGGGTCCAGAGGAGGGCCACGAAGATGATCGGGGGGCTGGAGCACCTCCCCTATGAGGACAGGCTGAGGGAGTTAGGCTTGTTCAGCCTGGAGAAGAGAAGGCTGCGGGGTGACCTCATTGCAGCCTTTCAATACCTGAAGGGAACCTACACCCAGGAAAGGAATAAACCCTTCGAAAGGGCTGACAACAGCAGGACTAGGGGAAATGGATCCAAGTTGAAGGAGGGAAGATTTAGGTTGGATGTAAGGGGGAAGTTCTTTACTAGGAGAGCGGTTAGGCCCTGGAACGGGCTGCTCAGGGAGGTTGTGGATGCCCCGTCCTTGGAGGTGTTCAAGGCCAGGTTGGACGGCGCCCTGGGCAACCTGATCTAGTAAACGTGTATGTTGGTGGCCCTGCTAGGCAGGGGGGTTGGAACTACATGATCCTTCAGGTCCCTTCCAAGCCGGGTCATTCTGTGAGGCAACGAATTGATGGAGGATTCTTAGAGATGGAGAAGTAGCGCTGGGAAAGGAACAGATTGAGTAGAGAGAGAGGATTGGAACAATCGTGAAGAGAGAATGGGACAGAGGGAAGTGTTGGTTAGAGGCAGAGAGAGAGAATGAGCCCGAGAGCTCTTGGAGAACGCCAAGGAGAGCAACAGAGAGAGAGGTGGTTGGAGAGAGAGAATGGGGAGTGGTAGGGAACGGTTAGAATGAGAGGAAGAGCGGGAGAGAGAGTTCTCAGAGCTGGGACTGGGAGAGAAGCAGAGACGGAGAAGGGCAGGAGAAGATTTCGGAGAGCACCCTTAGCCATAGAGCATCCTTAGGGCGTTCCAGACGGAGAACCGGGAGAGAACCCGAGAGGAGATGGAGAACTCTTGGAGATGGAGAACTGCTGCGGGTGGAGACGGAGAGGGATTCGAGGTAGGGAACGGTGAGAGAGAGAGGGAGAGAAGGAAGGACGCAGACGGAGGCGGAGACGTTTGGGAGCCTACCTCAGCTTTGTCCATCTCCTTGGGCCTAGCGCAGCAGGCTGCGTCGGGGGCAGCGCAGCTCCGAGCAGGCGGCGGTCGGCAGCCTGGCAAAGGAAAGGAAGGAAGAGAAACGCGGCACGGCAGCCAGCAATGAACCTGAGGCAGAAAAGCAGAGAGCAACCCTGCGTTCTGCGGGTCAGCGGGAGGCACTGAGATCCCATCGGCACCGGGGAGCCCTCGAGGTGGGGAAAGGAAGAACGGCCAGCGGAAGCGACGTGAGCACAAGGGCCGGCCGACAGCGAGCCCGTGGGACCTCTGCCAGGGGGGCAACGACTTCAGGGCTCAACGTGGCTGCCGGGCAGAGCAAGGAGCGGATCCGGGCGTCCGTCCCCGGCCGTGCTTTCCTGCCGTGTCCACCGAGAGCCTCAGCAGAGTCCTTGCAGCGCTCGGGAGGGCCGCAGTTCTCCGCCGCCGCCGCATGAGATGAGCACAGCGAACGGCCTGCTGGGGAACGGAGCGGCTTCCCTTCAGTCTGTTCAACTGGGACAGCAACACTTAATTCCCAGTGCACTACTCGATGTTATGGTGTGCCATACGGATGAGCATAAAGACATGGCAGTGACGGGAAGGGAGGAGAGGACTTGGGGGGCAGAAAGGAGAGAAAGAAAGAGGGGACTTGGGGGGCGGAAAGCAAAGAGGGGACATGAGGGGCAGAAAGCAGAGAAAGAAAGAGGAGACTTGGGGGGCGGAAAGCCCAGAAAGAAGGAGGGGACTTGGGGGGCGGATAGAGAGGACTGAGTTGGGGGGCTGTATAGCTGTAATGACACACAGCTGTCCAGCTGTAATTCTACAGGGCGGAAGAGATGGACAGCCAGATCTTGGGAACCTCGGGGTGCAGAAGAAGAGGAAAGGCACGCGATGGAGCGGTGGCCAGCAGGCCATTCCAAGCGGTTCTGCTCAGCCCGGTGCTGGGCCGGAGGGGGGACTTGGGGGCAGAAAACGAGGGGAGCTCCTGAAGGGCAGAAAGAGAGGAGGGGACGTGGGGGGTGGGAAGAGAGGAAAGGAATTGGAATTAGAAGAAGGGAAAAATAAAGTAGAAGAATTGGCAAAATGAACACAAGTCGGAATAGACAACGAAATGGAATTGAGAAAGCAATGGGAATTGAGAAAAGAATCGGAATAAGGAAACGCGAGGGGGAGGGGCCTCGGCGAGGGGGAGGGGCCTCGGCGAGGGGGAGGGGCCTCGGCGAGGGGGAGGGGCCTCGGCGAGGGGGAGGGGCCTCGGCGAGGGGGAGGGGCCTCGGCGAGGGGGAGGGGCCTCGGCGAGGGGGAGGGGCCTCGGCGAGGGGGAGGGGCCTCGGCGAGGGGGAGGGGCCTCGGCGAGGGGGAGGGGCCTCGGCGAGGGGGAGGGGCCTCGGCGAGGGGGAGGGGCCTCGGCGAGGGGGAGGGGCCTCGGCGAGGGGGAGGGGCCTCGGCGAGGGGGAGAAATGAAGATAGAAAAAGAGACTCTAATTACAATTAGAATCACCGAATTTGTAGGGAATGAGAGGCGCTGAATTCTGAGGGAATGAGACACAGAATGATGAAAGAACGGGAGGGAGACAATTACTAGAGAATGAGTGGCAGAGAATTGCTACAGAATGAGAGGCAGAGGATTGTAAGATAATGGGAGGCAGCGAATTATTAGACAATGAAAGTCAGCGAGTTAGAGAACGAGAGGCAGGAAATGATAAGAGAATGAGATGCAGCAAATTAACTAGAAGAGAATGAGAGGCGTTGAATTATGAGAGAATGAGAGGGAGAGAATGAATAGAGAATGCCTGGCATAGAATTGCTAGAGAATAAGAGGATTATTTGAGAATGGGAAGCAGCGAATGATGAGGTAATGAGTGGCAGCAAACTACAAGAGAATGAGAGGCAGTGCATTATGAGAGTATAGGGGGCAGAGAATCAGGAGAGAATCAGTGGCAGAGAATGATGAGAGACTGGGAGGCAGCGAATGAGGAGGGAATTAGACAATTCTCTTTGTTACAGAACTAGTGGCAGAGAATAATTACAATGAGAGGCAGCAAAGGATTCGAGATGAAAGGCAGAGAATTATTAGAGAATGGAAGAGAAAGAATAATTAGAGAACGAGAGACAGAATTCTTAGAGAGTGAGAGACAGGGTTATTACAATTAGGGTCAGCGTATGATGAGAGAACGAGAGGCAGCGAATTACAGGAGAAGGAGAGGTAGAGAATGTTTCAAGAATGAGAAGCAATGAATAACTGGAGAAAGAGAGGCAGAGATACATTGCAATGGGCGGCAGTGCGTGATGAGAGAATGAGAGGGAGCGAATGATGAGAGAATAAAAGGCAGCGAATTCTTGGAGAATGAGAGGCAACAAATGATGAGAGATTGTGAGGGAGATAATTAGTCGAGAATGAGTGGCAGAGAATTGTTAGAGAATGAGAGGCAGAGGATTCTTAGAGAATTGGAGGCAACGAGTTATGAGAGAATGGGAGGCAGCAATTTAAGAGAGAGTGAGAGGGAGATAATTAATAGAGAATGCGTGGCAGAGAATTGTTAGAGAATAAATGGCAGCTAATTATTAGAGAATGAGAGTCTGCAAATCTGGAGTGAATAGGAGGCCGTGAATTTGGAGAGATCGGGAGGTAGCGAATTGTTAGACAATGAGAGACAGAGGGTTATTAGAGAATGACATTCAGAGAGACATTAGAGAATTAGAGGCAGCAAATTATTACAATCAGCAGCGAATTGTGAGAGAATGAGAGGCAGAGAAACGTTAGAGAATGAGAGGCAGTGGATTATGAGAGATTCAGTGCAAAGAATTCTTAGAATATTAGCGAAAGTTAATTCTTACAGTTAGAACGGCATTAAGATTAGAGGCAGCCATTTTGAGAATCATCAGAGAATGAGAGATACAGAATTGGAGAGGAAGAATTTGGAGGGATAGAAATTGTTATAGGCAGAAAATTAATAGATTATTGGTATGGATTGAGAAGGATTAGGGGTAAAGGTTGAGAATGGTTTGAGATGGAGAATTAGATCAACAGTTAATAGAGAATTAGAGCCAGAGAACTGTTTGTTAGAGGCAGAGATAGAGAATTAGACCGGGAGTTCTTAGAGAACTAGAAATACAGAAAGAGAGAGAGAGATTCTTAGAGAGAGGGAATTATTACTGGTAGAGAACTATTAGTATTAGTGGTTGAGAATGAGAGAGAATTCTTAAAGATGGCTTTGTTAGAGAAGTGGAGATGGAGAGGGAGAGAATGAGATTCATGAGAGACGGAGCATTATTAGCGATAGAGCGTTATTAGAGCGTTAAGGACGGAGAGCTCTTAGAGAATGGGAGAGTAGACTGAAAACTCTTAGAGATGGAGAACTGCTACAGGTGGAGATGGAGAAATCCCGGAGTTAGGGAATGATGAGAGAGAGAGGGAATTGAAGGCGGAATTTAAGGGAGAGAGGGAGAGAATGAAGGACAGAGATGGAGGCCAAGACGTTTTGGAGCCTACCTCAGCTTTGTCCATCTCCTTGGGCCGAGAGCAGCAGGCCACGTTTGGGTCATTGAAACTCCAACGAGGCATTGGCGGACAGCATGGAAAACAAGCAGAGAGAAGAGAAACGTGGCATGACGGCCAGAAGCAGCACCAAAGCCAAGGAGAAGAGAAGCAACCCACGTTGGGTGACAGCGACAGGGGGGACTGCCGGCCATCAGCACCGGGGAGCCCGAAGGCAGCTGGTCCATGGACAGCTGTGACGTGTGGAAATCAAACTCCATAAGCACCAAGTAGTTCTAAAGCAGGTATGTTTAATGAGCGATGCGCACACACCCTGGTGCAAGGGGGATAGCTCCGCCTCGCTTGCACACCGCTGGGAGAAAGCGTGCTGCAGGTAGAGGCTGAACTAAGACAGAATCAGTTGTTGGCAGGAATTCGGATCCATATCCATGACATTCCTGAGACCCCATGAGCATGCGGTCCCTCCCCCCTTGCGCGTGCGGAGTGAGTCGTGGGGGTGGTCGTGGGATGAAGGCTCATCGTCTTCCTCGCTGTCAACTTTCGACCCAGGGGGAGGGGCACCCCTCAGACTGGTTCCAGCTTGCCCTGTGGACATCCAATCACCTCACTGTTCTCGGGCTGTTGCACCCTTGTCTTGCTGGCCTTCATCCGCCTTGTTATTCCAGACACGGTGTCTGCAAGCCCCATTCTTCTAACAGCTTCCACATCAACTAGCTTTTCACTACCCCTGTCCCAGTTTCTGTGAAGTTCCTTTCTCTCCTTGACTGTGGGGGCCTTCTTTCACCTTTCAAAAGAACAATACAAATGGAAAGTATTGGACAAAGAAACGGAGAAAGATCATATAAAGGAAAAGAGCTGGACTGAGACCCCCTGAAGGAACAGCACCGAACAGCGTGAAGAGACACGGAAAAGGAAAGGGGGAAAGGAAAGGAAAAGGAAAGGAGGGGGACAAGAGGGGGGCAGAAAGGGGGACACGAGGGGGACAAAGAACTTAACAAAGGAAAAGAAGTGTTTGGGGGGCAGAAAGAGAAGGGAGGAGTTGGGGGGCAAAAAGTGAAGAGAGCACTTGGGGGGCCTGAAGTGAGGAGAGCGACTGGGGGGCAGAACGAAAGGAGAGGAGTTGGGGGGCACAAAGAGAGGAGAGTGCTTGGGGGCAGAAATGAAGTTTTGGGGGGGCAAAAAGGGTTCTGAACAGAATAGGAAATGAACAGGAAAAGAACGGAACCAAGAAAGAGCAATGAGAAACTCCCATGGAAATGGATTTTACCAAGAAAAGGATTGGACCAAAATTGGACCAAACTTGGGGTCTTGGGGGGCAGAAAGAGAGGACGGGAGCTGGGTGCAGAAAGAGAGGAGAGCACTTGGGGGGCAGAAAGAGGGGACTGACTGACGTGAGGGTGGGAAAGCGAGGACTGACTGAGTTGGGGGGCGGAAAGGGAGGACTGACTCACTTGGGCAGTGGAACGGGAGCAAGGAATGAGTTGGGGGGCGGAAATTTAGCACTGACTCACGTGGGGGTGGAAAGGAAGGAGATGACTGACTTGGGGGGTGCAAAGCGAGGCAAAGAATGACTTGTGGGACGTAAAGGGAGAAGTGGCTGAGTTTGGGGGTGGAAAGGAAGAAGTGACTCACTTGGGGGGCGGAACGGGAGCACTGACAACTCACTTGGGGGGTGTAAGGGAGCACTGACTCACTTAGGGGGCGGAACGGGAGCACGGACTCACTTAGGGGGAGGAAAAACTGCACTGACTCAACTGGGGGGAGGAAAAGGAGCACTGACGACTCACTTTGGGGGCGGAACGGGAGCACTGACTCACTTGAGGGGTGGAAAGGGAGCAGTGACTGAGTTGGGGGGCAGAAAGGGAGGTCAGAACAACATGGGGGGCGGAAAGGGAGGACTGAAGGACTTGGGGGGTGGAAAGGGAAGACTGAAGGACTTGGGGGGCGGAAAGGGAGGACTGTAGGACTTGGGGGGCAGAAAGGGGGAGTGACTGAGTTGGGGGGCGGAAAGGGAGGACTGACTCACTTGGGGGGCCACGTGAGGAACTACCATGGAAATGGATGGGGCACAGGGAAACCAACAGGGAGAGGAAAAGGAGAAGAACTGGACAAAAATTGGACAAAAATTGGACAAAAAAAATGTTTTGTTTTGGGCCCCAAAACAAAATAGCAACAGGAAAAGAACTGAACCAAGAAAGACCAATGAGAAACTACCATGGAAATGGATGGGGCACAGGGAAAACAACAGGGAGAAGAATTGGACAAAAATTGGACAAAAATTGGACAAAAATTGGACAAAAATTGGACTTCAAAAGGAAAAGAACAGGAGAGGAAAGTGGATTACAGACTTTACATTGGATTTACAGACTGAACATTGGAATAGGGTCCCCAGGGAGGTTGTGGAGTCACCGTCCCTGGATGTGTTTAAGAGTCGTTTGGATGTGTGATACTTGGAGATATGATTTAGCCGAGGGTTGTCAGAGTTAGGGTACTATGGTTAGGCTGCGGTTGGACTTGATGATCTTTGAGGTCCCATCCAACCTGAGTGATTCTGTGATTCTATGATTCTTGGAGAGTATAGGGGGCAGAAAATTATGAGAAAATGGGAGACAGCGAATTAGGAGAGAATGGGATGTAGTGAATTATGAGGGAATTAGACAAAGAGAATTATTACAGAATTAATGGCAGAGAATAAGTACAATTAGAGGCAGCAAATTATTGGAGATGAGAGACAGAGAATTATTAGAGAACGAGAGACAGAGGGTTATTAGAGAATGACACGTAGAGAATTATGAGAGTATTAGAGGCAGCGAATTATTACAATTAGGGCCAGCGAATTATGATAGAATGAGAAAGAGATAATTATTAGAGGATGACCGGTAGAGAATTGTTAGAGAGTGGGAGGCCGCGAATTAAGATATGATAAGAGGCAGCGAACTGTAAGAGAATGGGAGGCAGTAAATTATTAGAGAAGAGACACAGCAAATTAAGAGAGAATGAGAGGCATTGAATTCTGAGAGCATGAGAGGCGTTGAATTCTGAGAGAATGGGAGGCAGCAAAATAGGAGAGAAGGAGCGGTAGAGAATTTGGAGGGAACGAGTGGCAGAGAAATATTAGAATATTACAGACGGAGAATTAGTCGAGAATGAGATGCAGAGAAATATTAGAATATTACAGACGGAGAATTAGTTGAGAATGAGATGCAGAGAAATATTAGAGAAATAGTGGCAGCGAATTCTTGGAGACTTTGTGGCAGAGAATTATCGGGAAATTAGCGTAAGCTTATTATCACAATTAGAGTCAATGAATTAGTAGGGAATGAGAGGTGCTGAATTATGAGAGAATGAGACACAGAATGATGAAAGACTGGGAGGGAGATAATTATTAGAGAATGAGCGTCAGAGAAGTATTAGAGAATGAGAGACCGAGGATTATCAGCGTATGACATGAAGCGAAATACTAGACAAGTAGGGGCAGTGAATGTTTACAATTAGGGGCAGCGAATTAGGAGAGAATGGGAGGCAGTGAATTATGAGAGCATGACATGCAGCGAATTAAGAGCGAATGAGAGGCGTTGAATTATGAGAGAATGAGAGGCAGAGAATTATTCTAGAGTGACTGGCAGAGCAAGATTAGAGAATTAGAGGCAGTGAATTACAAGAGAATTAGTGGCAAAGAATTATTAGGATATTAGAAGAAGCGAATTATTACAATGAGAGTCAGAGAATTAGTAGAGAATGGGAGGCAGTGTATTATGAGAGAAGGAGAGGCAGCTAATTACTACAAATATAGGCAGCGAATTATGAGAGAATGAGAGGCAGCGAATTATGAGAGAATGCGAGGGAGATAATCATGAGAGAATGAGTGGCAGAGAATTGCTACAGAATAAGTGAAGAGCATTATTGGAGAAAAGGAAAAGAACAGGAGAAGAAAGTGGATTACAAACTGGACAACAAAAACAGAAAGGCAAAGAACCGGACCAAGAACTGGACCAGGAACTGCATAAGGAGAAGAAGTGGCCAAAGATCTTCGAAAGGGAAAGACCTGGACAGAGAACTGAAAGAGGAGAAGAACGACAGAAAGACCTGGACAGAGAGCTGGAAGATTAGAGAATAGAGAATGATTGGAGAATGAGAAGGAACGAATTGCTAGATAATGAGAGAGATGGAGATGAGAGATGGAGACCAAGATGTTTTGGAGCCTACCTCAGCTTTGTCCATCTCCTTGGGCCGAGTGCAGCAGGCTGCGTTGGGGGCAGCGCAGCTCCTTGGCTGCCTTGCCTCGCTCTTCCCACCCAGGTCCTCCATCCAGCCCTCCCGCTGCCAAGCGGTGGCCAGAACCTTCTGCACAACACAGAGCGAGCAAGAAATCATCGTCAAGCGAAGCCACGACACCAACTCGGCCCTCCCCGAGCGGGAGCGCTCAGCCAACCGACCCCACAGAGCCGCCCCCGGGCGCAGACCCTTCCTCTGCGGCTGCCGGCCCTTCCAGGAGCTCAGGAAGGGGGTCTGGCTCCACCCAGTCCCACCCCCAGCTTCAGTGCATCGCCTGGGCCCCACTTGCTCACATCCCGCACCCGGCTGGCAGTCATTGCCTCGGGCCCTTGGTGAACATCTTCCTGGTTAACAACCAGCTCCAGAAGTCAGTGGGGTTAAGAAAAGAAGCAGAGGAAAGGCACGCGACGGAGCGGTGGCCAGCAGGCCATTCCAAGCGGTTCTGCTCAGCCCTGTGCTGGGCCGGAGGGAGTTGGGGGGCGAGAAGGGAGGGGGGACTTGGGGGGCAGGAAGGGGAGGCCTGGGCTGAGTTGGGGGGCAAAAAAGGAGAGGCCTGGACTTACTTGGGGGAGCCAACGAGAGGTCTTTTCTTGTCCGCTTCAGTCTCCTCCTTCTTCCTTCCTCCCTCTCAATCAGAGCCATTCTTCCTCGGCGCAGAGAGCAAGAAAGAGGAGCAAGCTGTGTGGAAACGAATGCCACAACGCCCGTTGATTCCCAGTAGCTGGCATGGAAAAGCTGTGGCAGGGCCGCAGCTGGAAATGCTGTCAGGACATCTGGACAATCCGAGGCAGAAGCAACCCGCTTGGATCCCCACCGCACCGCACATCTGTGCGGTTCCAGCCGTACGGTGAGAGGGACACAGGGGTCATGCAGATGTCTGGGCCGAAAGATGCTGCTGATGGAAAGATCATCTACGATCAAGGGCAAATGCTCAGCCATGTCGAAGGCTGGCAGCAAACTCCAGCCAGGAGCCATCTCCAGAGAAAGAGATCCTGCCTCAGTGGCAGTCAGCCCTTCCATGGGCTTGAGGAGAGCTGCAGCCGGGCTCCACCCCTTCCGGTAGCACAGCTGAATTGCCTTCACCTGTGCTCCCGCAGCTGACTCAGCGCTTGCCTCAGCTGCTCCATCCCAGCTTCAGGCTGCCAGCCACAGTTGCCCATCCAGCATCTCCAAGGTGGCTTCTTCACCAATCTGCTGTGTCAATGTTCAGGCGTTCCAATGGTTCTGCTCAGCCCTGTGCTGGGGGGGGAGGGAGTGGGGGAGCGGAAAAAGAGGGAGGGCTTTGGGGGCACAAAGAGAGGAGACCACTCAGGGAGCGGCAAGAGACAAGCAGACTTGGGGGGCAGAAAGCAAAGAGGGGACCTGGGGGGGAGAAAGCCAAAAAGAAAGAGGGGACTCGGGGGGCAGAAAGCCAAGAAAGAGGGGACTTGGGGGGCAGAAAGCCCAGAAAGAAAGAGGGGACCTGGGGGGCAGAAAGGGAAGGGAGCACTTGGGGGGCTGAAAGCCAAGAAAGAAAGAGGGGACTCGGGGGACAGAATGCCAAGAAACCAAAGAGGGGTCTTGGGGGGCGGAAAGCAGAGAATGAAAGAGGGGACTTGGGGGGTGGAAACGGAGGAGAGGACTTGAGGGGTGGATAGAGAGGACTGAGTTGGGGGGCTGTAGAGTTGTAATTCTACAGGGCGTAATAGATGGATAGCCAGAGGTTATATGGGAAGAACTCCCCAAGGCTGAGGCTCACAGTTAAGATGGCCGCTGGCCACAAGGAACTCCACACAGGAGCAAAGTCCAACAGAGATGCTGCCTTAGTGCTGCTCAGCCCTTCCATGGCATTTGGAGAGGCGGAGTCAAGCTCCACCCCTTCCGGGAGCACAGCTGAATTGCCTTCACCTGTGCTCCCGCAGCTGAGCCGTCCCTTGCCTCAGATGGTCAGTCCCAGCTTCAGGCTGTCAGTAACAGTTCCCCACACACAGCTCGGCATCCAGGCGGGGCTGGAATATCTCCAGAGCAGGAGACTCCACAACCCCCCTGGGCAGCCTGTTCCAGTGCTCCGTCACCCTCACCCTAAACCAATTCCTGCTCACACCAAGGCCCAACTCCCTCCGCTCCGGTTTCTGCCCGGTGCCCCAGCACGGGTTCCCCTACACCATGTGTGCATGACAGCCAGCAGCTGTCTGCATGAGGTGCCAGGTGACGACAAAGAAGGAAACACAACACTCAGGGCTGACCTTTTCAGCCCTCCAAGCTGCTGTGTGCAGACGCCCATCCACAAAGTGCACAACGACGCAGAAAAAAGGAGAGCACTTGGGAGGCAGAAAGAGAAGAGAAGGCTTAGGGGGCAGGAAGAGTTTGGGGGCAGAACGAGAAGGGAGGAGTTGGGGAGCCGAAAGACAGGGGAGGACGTGGGGGACAGAAAGGGAGGAGAGCACTTGTGGGGCAGAAAGAGAGGAGGGGCCTTGGAGACAAAGATTGTGATCACTTGGGGGGCAGAAAGACAGATAAGGGCTTTTGGGGTAATAAGAGAAGAGAAGACATGGGTTGGAGAAAGAGGAGAAGACTTGGGGGTCAGAAAGAGAGGTCAGGACTTGGGAGTCAGAAGGAGATGAGGGGACTCGGGGGGCAGAAAGGTAGAGTGGACATGGGAGTAGAAAGGGAGAAGGGGACGTAAGGGACAGAAAGAGAGGACGGGACACGGGGGGCAGAACGAGAGAAGGGCACTTGGGGGGCAGAAGGAGACGAGAGGACTTGGGGGGCAGAAAGGAAGAGTTGAATTGGGGGGCAGAATGAGAGGACTTTGGGACAGAAGGTGTGGAGGAGAGTTGGGGGGCAGACGGAGAGGAGAGGAATTAGGGGGCAGAAGTAGGGGAGGGGACTTGAGGGGCAGAAAAGAAGAAGGGACTTGGGGGGATAAAGAGAGGAGAGCACTTGGGGGGCAGAAAGGAAGAGGGGAGCTGGGGGGCAGAAAGAGTGGGGAGAAGTTGGGCGGTGGAAGGAAAGAAGAAGACTTGGGGGCAGAAGGAGACGAGAGGACGTGGGGGGCAGAACGAGAAGGGAGGAGTTGGGGAGCCGAAAAACAGGGGAGGACGTGGAGGACAGACAGAGAGGTGAGGACGTGTGGGTCAGAAAGGGAAGAAAGCACTTGGGCAGAAGGAGAGAAGAGGACTTGGGGGGCAGAGAGGACAAGACAACTTTGGGGGTAGAAGGAGAGGGGGGAATTGAGGGTCAGAAAGACTGAAGAGGACTTGGGGGGCAGAAGGAGATGATGGCACATGGGGGGCAGAAAGAGAGAAGGGGGCTTGGGGAGCAAATAGAGAGGAGACGACTTGGGTGGCAGAAAGGGAGAAGAGGAATTGGGGGGAAGAACGGGAAGATAGCACTTGGGGGGCAGACAGAGAAGACGTGATTTGGGGGGCAGAGACAGAAAAGGGGACCTGGAGGGCAGAAGGAGAGGAGAGCACTTGGGGGGCGGAAAGAGACAAGCAGACTTGGGGGGCAGAAAGCAGAGAAAGAAAGAGGGGATTTAGGGGGCAGAAAGCAAAGAGGGGACCTGGGGGGGAGAAAGCCTAGAGAGGACGACTTGGGGGGCGGAAAGAGCGGAGAGCGTTTGGGGGCAGAGAGAGAGGAGAGGAGTTGTGGGGCAGAAATGAAGTTTTGGGGGGGCAAAAAGGGTTCTGAACAGAATCCCCAAAAGGGCCCCAAAAGGAAAGGAACAGGAAAAGAACGGAAGCGAGAAAGAGCAGTGAGGAACTGCCACGGAAATGGATTGGGCACAGGGAAACCAGCGGGGAGAGGAAAAGGAGAGCTGGAGACAGGCGGGACAAAGGCGGGACTTGAGAATTGAAGTGAGAAAAGCAATCAGGAAAGCCATCAGAATGAGCAAAGAAAGGGCAATTTGGGAAAGGAATTGGAAGCACAACTGAGAGAGCCCTGAGTGGCAGAGCCCTGGCAGAGCCCTGGCAGAGCCTGTCTGGCTGCAGTTCACCGGAGGGAGAGGAGGTTCTTTGGTGCACGAATAGCCGGCGTGAGGTTAAGAAGCAGCGGGTCAAGGGTTGGTCCGACCAGCTCATGACAAACCTTAACGGGGGAGATGGGGAAGGGGAGGCCGGACACCGTTCCGACGCAGGGCGATGGGGAAGGGAAGGCGGGCGCCGGGAAAGATAGGAAATAGAAGCCGGGAGTCTTGGGAGGAAGCCAGAGGGAGAGAGAGTCACCGGCACGGATGCAGCGTGGGCTGCGGTTCAGTCGCCGATCCTCAGCGGCGCTGGGTCATCAGGCGTTGTTGTTCCGTTGACGGTGAGCACGGCGGCCGTTTCCGACGGCAGCACGACCGGACTGAGAAGTGCAGAGCGGCCGAGTCAGCTTGCTGCGGAGGGACGGCTGCAATCCCGAGGAGTTGAGGCAGCTCTCCTTGGAGCGGCAGCTTCTGGCTCCGGGATCTCAGCAGAAGCTCCTCGGTTCCCCTCTCGCGGGCCTCGCCAGCAGATCGGAGGGAGCAGGGATGCCCACCCGCACCCTGTTTTGCGCAGGACACCACGGTCTCGCTCCCCACTTGTCCCATACGAGCCGGAGCCATTTGCTCACGGGGCAGCTCTCCCGCCAGCCAACACCCGTGAGCGCTCTCTGCCGGAGGCGAGCGGCTCTGAAGGAAGGTGCTTGCCAACGGCCACACGGCGATGCGCACTGGCACGCGGCAGCACCCAGCGCTCGCCCCGTCCATGCACCAGGGAGAGTCCGATGACGAGAAACACCTCAGGAGGCAAGCTTTGAGCCAGAAAGCAGAGCAGGGTTCTCGCCGTGTTGGGCGAGCTGGGGCCCGGAATCACCCTCAGCTGGAAATGGAGCTCGCCACACCAGCTCAAGTGCGGATGGTGCCGGCCGGCCTCGGCTGCTTCGCCTCGCTCTTCCCACCCAGGTCCTCCATCCGGCCCTCCCGCTGCCAAGCGGTGGCCAGAACCTTCTGCACAACACAGAGCAAGCAAGAAATCATCGTCAAGCGAAGCCACGACACCAACTCGGCCCTCCCCGAGCGGGAGCGCTCAGCCAACCGACCCCACAGAGCCGCCCCCGGGCGCAGACCCTTCCTCTGCGGCTGCCGGCCCTTCCAGGAGCTCAGCAAGGGGGTCTGGCTCCAGCCGGGAAACGCACAGGATAAAGAAGTGGACAGAGAACAAGAAAAAGTACTTAAAGCGAGAGGGGAATGAGAGGCAGCAAACAATGAGAGAAGGAGAGGCAGCGAATTTTTAGACATATGAGAGAAGGAGAGGAGGCGAATGATATGAAAATGAGAGGCAGCCATATGTCATAAATAGAGGCAGAGAAGTAGGAGATAATTAGAAGCAGCAAATTAGTGCAGCTGGAGGCAGAGAATTATTTGAGAATGAGAGGAAGCCAAGCATTAGAGATTAAGAATCAGCGAATTATTACAGGTAGAGGCTGCGAATTATTAGAGAATGAGGGGCAGCGAATGATGAGAGAATGAGGGGCAGAGAATTATTCGAGTATTAAGGGCAGAGAATTATTGCCATTAGACGCAGGGAATTATTGGAAATTAAAGGGAGGCGGCCAAGGACGAGCCAATGGGAGGTGGGAAATGAGAGGGGCAAACAATTGGCCAATGAGAGGAGGCGAGCGATTAGCCACTGAGAGGCGGTGAAAGAGGAGCCAATGAGAGGCAGATAAATATCAGCCAATGGGAGTTGGTGAATGACGAGCCAATTCGAGGTGGATAACTGTCAGCCAATGGGAGGCGGAGAACGACGAGCCAATGGGAGGCGGAGAACGACGAGCCAATGGGAGGCGGAGAACGACGAGCCAATGGGAGGCGGAGAACGACGAGCCAATGGGAGGCGGAGAACGACGAGCCAATGGGAGGCGGAGAACGACGAGCCAATGGGAGGCGGAGAACGACGAGCCAATGGGAGGCGGAGAACGACGAGCCAATGGGAGGCGGAGAACGACGAGCCAATGGGAGGCGGAGAACGACGAGCCAATGGGAGGCGGAGAACGACGAGCCAATGGGAGGCGGAGAACGACGAGCCAATGGGAGGCGGAGAACGACGAGCCAATGGGAGGCGGAGAACGACGAGCCAATGGGAGGCGGAGAACGACGAGCCAATGGGAGGCGGAGAACTGTCAGCCAATGGGAGGCGGAGAACTGTCAGCCAATGGGAGGCGGAGAACTGTCAGCCAATGGGAGGCGGAGAACTGTCAGCCAATGGGAGGCGGAGAACTGTCAGCCAATGGGAGGCGGAGAACTGTCAGCCAATGGGAGGCGGAGAACTGTCAGCCAATGGGAGGCGGAGAACTGTCAGCCAATGGGAGGCGGAGAACTGTCAGCCAATGGGAGGCGGAGAACGAGAGGCAGGAAGCGATTAGCTAATGGTAGGAGGTAAACAATTAAGCAGTGAGAAGCGGTGAACTATTAGCCAATGGGAGTCGGAGAGCGACGAGCCAAAAACTGGACCAAAATTGGACCCAAAGTGGACATGGAGCGAGAAGCAGACCAAGAAGCCAACACTGAAAAGAACTGGACCAAGAATGGAACAAAACCTGGACCAAAATCAACTGGACAAAGAACCAAAACATGACAAGTAGGGGACAAAGAACTGGACAAAGAGCTTCTAAAGGAAAAGAGCTGCACCAGGACCTGGACCAAGAGCCCCCGAAGGAACAGCACCGAACAGCGTGAAGAGACACGGAAAAGGAAAGGGGGAAAAGGAAAGGAAAAGGAAAGGAGGGGGACAAGAGGGGGGCAAAAAGGGGGACGCGAGGGGGACACAGAACTTAACAAAGGAAAAGAAGTGGAGAAAGAATGGAACCGAAACCTGGACAGCAAAATGGACAAAGATCTTCTAAAGGAAAAGAGCTGGACTGAGACCCCCTGAAGGAACAGCATCCAACAGCGTGAAGAGGCAGGGAAGAGGAAACAGGAAAAGGAAAGGGAAAGGAATTGGACAAAGAGAGGCGAAAAAGGAAATAAAAAAAGAAAAGGATTGGACCAAAATTGGACCAAACTTGGGGACTTGGGGGGCAGAAAGAGGGGACTGACTGACTTGCGGGGTGGAAACAGGGGAGCACTTGGGGGGCAGAGAGAGAGGGCAGCACAAAGTGGGCAAAAGGAGAGGGGAGGACATGGGGGGCAGAACGAGAGGGGAGGACTTTGGGGGCAGAACGAGAGGTGGGGAAGGGGGCAGAAGGAAAGGAGGGGACTTGGGGGGCAGAAAGGTAGTGTGGACACGGGGGTAGAAAGGGACTTAAGGGGCAGAAAGAGAGGATGGGACATGGGGGCAGAACGAGAGAAGGGGACTTGGGGGGCAGAAGGAGAGGAGGGGAGCTGGGCGGTGGAAGGAAAGAAGACGACTTGGGGGCAGAAGGAGACGAGAGGACGTGGGGGGCAGAAAGCAGAGGAAGAAAGAGGGGACTTGGGGGGCAGAAAGAGAGCAGAGGTCTTGGGGGGCAGAAACACAAGAGACAACTTGTGGGGCAGAAAGCCTAGCAAGAATGTGGGGAATTGGGGGGCCAAAAGGAAGAAACAAAGAGGGGACTTGGGGGGGCAGAGAGTCCATGAATAAAGAGGGGACTTGGGGGGCTGAAAGAGACAACTTGTGGGTAAAAGGAAACAAGACGACTTGGGGGCAGAAAGAGAGGAGGGGGATTGGGGGGCAGAACGGAAAAGGGGAGTTGTGGGGCAGAACGGGAGGAGGGAAGTTGGGGGCCAGAAGGATTGAAGGGGACTTGGGGGGCAGAAAGGAAGAGGGGAATTGGGGGGCTGAAAACAGAGAAAGAAAGAGGGGACTTGGGGGCCTCTAAGCAAAGAAAGAAAGAGGGGACTTTGGGGGGCAGAAAGGGAGGAGAGACTGAGTTGAGCGGTGGAAAGGGAGCACTGATGGACTTGGGGGGCAGAAAGGGAGGAGCGGACACGGAGGAGATAAGGGTTTTGCAAAGAAGCAGAGCTGGAAAAGGAAGTGAGAAAGGAAGCGGAAATGGGGTTGGAAAGGAATTGGAATGAGAAGAAGGAAAAGGAAGGAAAAAGGATCGGAGAAAGAAAAGGAAGCGAAGCGGGAAAAGGCCAAGCCAAGGAAAGAAGCGGAATGGGAAAGGAATGGGAATTGGGCAAAGAACTGGAATGAGGAAAAGGGGGGGAGGGGCCCCAAAAGGAAAGGAACAGGAAAAGAACGGAAGCGAGAAAGAGCAGTGAGGAACTGCCATGGAAATGGATTGGGCACAGGGAAACCAGCGGGGAGAGGAAAAGGAGAAGAGTGGGACGAGAGCGGGACCAAAATGGGACCAAAATGGCCGTTACCTCCAGCTGCATCCTGGAAGCTCCTCAGCAGAGCCCTTGCACAGCTGGCCAAGGTCCCAACTCTCCGTCGCCTCCCGTTGAACGCAAGAGAAGCCGAGCAGGGCTCACCTTGTGGGAAGGAGGAAGGCAGGGCTGAGCCCTTTCCGAGCGTCAGGGCACGTCCGACGCCGCAACCCGGGGAGGTGAGGACAGGCAGCGCCGTCTGACGGTGGAGTCTGCAGCCCTAGAATGGAAGTTCAAACCCTCCCGAGCGGGACTGAACAACACGGGTTAGGGAGGAATAGGGCTCATCCGAGGAGCCCCAAGTCTTACACGGCGCTCGCCGGAAGCCCGTTTGGGTGCCCGCCTCTTCTGAGGGCATCACGCCGGGTCAGCAAGGAGCAGGCAGCGTTTGGGTCGCCGAAAGGCCGACGAGGCACCGCCGGGCAGCACGGAAGGCGAGAGAAGAGAGAAGAGAAACGCCGCATCAACAGGGAGAACGCTGCTGAATCTGCGATGGAATCCAGAACGGACAGAACAGAGCCGTGCCGATCGGGTGGGAGCGACGGGAGGCACTGCCGGCCTATCAGCACCAGGGAGCACTAAGGCAGCTGGGGCACAGGAATGGGAGAGCAGGAGGGGCAGCCAACAAGGAGAGCAGGAAGGAGAGGCAGCCCACGGGGAGAGCAGGAAGGAGAGGCAGCCAGTTATGACAATGAGAGGCAGCCCATGCTTAGGACTGGGGAATCGGAGGAGAGAATGAGAGCTGCAGGATGAGCGCTGGAGAATGGTTAGGGATGGAGATGACTGGAGGCAGCAAGCTGAGCGGTGCGGTTGATACGGTGGAAGGAAGGGATGCCATTCAGAGGGACCTCGACAGGCTGGAAAGCTGGGCTCAGGTGAACCTCATGAGGTTCAACACAGCAAAGTGCGAGGTTTGGCACTTGGGCCGGAAGAAGCCCAGGCACCTGCAGAGGCTGGGAGGAGCCGTCCTTGAGAGCAGCTCGGCAGAGAAGGACCTGGGGGTCCTGATGGACGAGAGACTTAACGTGAGCCAGCAGTGCGCTCTGGCAGCTCAGAAAGCAAATGGGATCCCGGGCTCCATCGGGAGAGGGGTGGTCAGCAGGGATAGGGAGGTGATCGTCCCTCTCTACTCGGCTCTTGTGAGGCCCCATCTGGAGTACTGTATCCAGGTGTGGAGCCCTCAGTACAAGAGGGACATGGAGATGTTGGAAAGGGTCCAGAGGAGGGCCACGAAGATGATCGGGGGGCTGGAGCACCTCCCCTATGAGGACAGGCTGAGGGAGTTAGGCTTGTTCAGCCTGGAGAAGAGAAGGCTGCGGGGTGACCTCATTGCAGCCTTTCAATACCTGAAGGGAACCTACACCCAGGAAAGGAATAAACCCTTCGAAAGGGCTGACAACAGCAGGACTAGGGGAAATGGATCCAAGTTGAAGGAGGGAAGATTTAGGTTGGATGTAAGGGGGAAGTTCTTTACTAGGAGAGCGGTTAGGCCCTGGAACGGGCTGCTCAGGGAGGTTGTGGATGCCCCGTCCTTGGAGGTGTTCAAGGCCAGGTTGGACGGCGCCCTGGGCAACCTGATCTAGTAAACGTGTATGTTGGTGGCCCTGCTAGGCAGGGGGGTTGGAACTACACGATCCTTCAGGTCCCTTCCAAGCCGGGTCATTCTGTGAGGCAACGAATTGATGGAGGATTCTTAGAGATGGAGAAGTAGCGCTGGGAAAGGAACAGATTGAGTAGAGAGAGAGGATTGGAACAATCGTGAAGAGAGAATGGGACAGAGGGAAGTGTTGGTTAGAGGCAGAGAGAGAGAGAATGAGCCCGAGAGCTCTTGGAGAACGCCAAGGAGAGCAACAGAGAGAGAGGTGGTTGGAGAGAGAGAATGGGGAGTGGTAGGGAACGGTTAGAATGAGAGGAAGAGCGGGAGAGAGAGTTCTCAGAGCTGGGACTGGGAGAGAAGCAGAGACGGAGAAGGGCAGGAGAAGATTTCGGAGAGCACCCTTAGCCATAGAGCATCCTTAGGGCGTTCCAGACGGAGAACCGGGAGAGAACCCGAGAGGAGATGGAGAACTCTTGGAGATGGAGAACTGCTGCGGGTGGAGACGGAGAGGGATTCGAGGTAGGGAACGGTGAGAGAGAGAGGGAGAGAAGGAAGGACGCAGACGGAGGCGGAGACGTTTGGGAGCCTACCTCAGCTTTGTCCATCTCCTTGGGCCTAGCGCAGCAGGCTGCGTCGGGGGCAGCGCAGCTCCGAGCAGGCGGCGGTCGGCAGCCTGGCAAACGAAAGGAAGGAAGAGAAACGCGGCACGGCAGCCAGCAATGAACCTGAGGCAGAAAAGCAGAGAGCAACCCTGCGTTCTGCGGGTCAGCGGGAGGCACTGAGATCCCATCGGCACCGGGGAGCCCTCGAGGTGGGGAAAGGAAGAACGGCCAGCGGAAGCGACGTGAGCACAAGGGCCGGCCGACAGCGAGCCCGTGGGACCTCTGCCAGGGGGGCAACGACTTCAGGGCTCAACGTGGCTGCCGGGCAGAGCAAGGAGCGGATCCGGGCGTCCGTCCCCGGCCGTGCTTTCCTGCCGTGTCCACCGAGAGCCTCAGCAGAGTCCTTGCAGCGCTCGGGAGGGCCGCAGTTCTCCGCCGCCGCCGCATGAGATGAGCACAGCGAACGGCCTGCTGGGGAACGGAGCGGCTTCCCTTCAGTCTGTTCAACTGGGACAGCAACACTTAATTCCCAGTGCACTACTCGATGTTATGGTGTGCCATACGGATGAGCATAAAGACATGGCAGTGACGGGAAGGGAGGAGAGGACTTGGGGGGCAGAAAGGAGAGAAAGAAAGAGGGGACTTGGGGGGCGGAAAGCAAAGAGGGGACATGAGGGGCAGAAAGCAGAGAAAGAAAGAGGAGACTTGGGGGGCGGAAAGCCCAGAAAGAAGGAGGGGACTTGGGGGGCGGATAGAGAGGACTGAGTTGGGGGGCTGTATAGCTGTAATGACACACAGCTGTCCAGCTGTAATTCTACAGGGCGGAAGAGATGGACAGCCAGATCTTGGGAACCTCGGGGTGCAGAAGAAGAGGAAAGGCACGCGATGGAGCGGTGGCCAGCAGGCCATTCCAAGCGGTTCTGCTCAGCCCGGTGCTGGGCCGGAGGGGGGACTTGGGGGCAGAAAACGAGGGGAGCTCCTGAAGGGCAGAAAGAGAGGAGGGGACGTGGGGGGTGGGAAGAGAGGAAAGGAATTGGAATTAGAAGAAGGGAAAAATAAAGTAGAAGAATTGGCAAAATGAACACAAGTCGGAATAGACAACGAAATGGAATTGAGAAAGCAATGGGAATTGAAAAAAGAACCGGAATAAGGAAACGCGAGGGGGAGGGGCCTCGGCGAGGGGGAGGGGCCTCGGCGAGGGGGAGGGGCCTCGGCGAGGGGGAGGGGCCTCGGCGAGGGGGAGGGGCCTCGGCGAGGGGGAGGGGCCTCGGCGAGGGGGAGGGGCCTCGGCGAGGGGGAGGGGCCTCGGCGAGGGGGAGGGGCCTCGGCGAGGGGGAGGGGCCTCGGCGAGGGGGAGGGGCCTCGGCGAGGGGGAGGGGCCTCGGCGAGGGGGAGGGGCCTCGGCGAGGGGGAGGGGCCTCGGCGAGGGGGAGGGGCCTCGGCGAGGGGGAGGGGCCTCGGCGAGGGGGAGGGGCCTCGGCGAGGGGGAGGGGCCTCGGCGAGGGGGAGGGGCCTCGGCGAGGGGGAGGGGCCTCGGCGAGGGGGAGGGGCCTCGGCGAGGGGGAGGGGCCTCGGCGAGGGGGAGGGGCCTCGGCGAGGGGGAGGGGCCTCGGCGAGGGGGAGGGGCCTCGGCGAGGGGGAGGGGCCTCGGCGAGGGGGAGGGGCCTCGGCGAGGGGGAGGGGCCTCGGCGAGGGGGAGGGGCCTCGGCGAGGGGGAGGGGCCTCGGCGAGGGGGAGGGGCCTCGGCGAGGGGGAGGGGCCTCGGCGAGGGGGAGGGGCCTCGGCGAGGGGGAGGGGCCTCGGCGAGGGGGAGGGGCCTCGGCGAGGGGCAGAAATGAAGATAGAAAAAGAGACTCTAATTACAATTAGAATCACCGAATTTGTAGGGAATGAGAGGCGCTGAATTCTGAGGGAATGAGACACAGAATGATGAAAGAACGGGAGGGAGACAATTACTAGAGAATGAGTGGCAGAGAATTGCTACAGAATGAGAGGCAGAGGATTGTAAGATAATGGGAGGCAGCGAATTATTAGACAATGGAAGTCAGCGAGTTAGAGAACGAGAGGCAGGAAATGATAAGAGAATGAGATGCAGCAAATTAACTAGAAGAGAATGAGAGGCGTTGAATTATGAGAGAATGAGAGGGAGAGAATTAATAGAGAATGCCTGGCATAGAATTGCTAGAGAATAAGAGGATTATTTGAGAATGGGAAGCAGCGAATGATGAGGTAATGAGTGGCAGCAAACTACAAGAGAATGAGAGGCAGTGCATTATGAGAGTATAGGGGGCAGAGAATCAGGAGAGAATCAGTGGCAGAGAATGATGAGAGACTGGGAGGCAGCGAATGAGGAGGGAATTAGACAATTCTCTTTGTTACAGAACTAGTGGCAGAGAATAATTACAATGAGAGGCAGCAAAGGATTCGAGATGAAAGGCAGAGAATTATTAGAGAATGGAAGAGAAAGAATAATTAGAGAACGAGAGACAGAATTCTTAGAGAGTGAGAGACAGGGTTATTACAATTAGGGTCAGCGTATGATGAGAGAACGAGAGGCAGCGAATTACAGGAGAAGGAGAGGTAGAGAATGTTTCAAGAATGAGAAGCAATGAATAACTGGAGAAAGAGAGGCAGAGATACATTGCAATGGGCGGCAGTGCGTGATGAGAGAATGAGAGGGAGCGAATGATGAGAGAATAAAAGGCAGCGAATTCTTGGAGAATGAGAGGCAACAAATGATGAGAGATTGTGAGGGAGATAATTAGTCGAGAATGAGTGGCAGAGAATTGTTAGAGAATGAGAGGCAGAGGATTCTTAGAGAATTGGAGGCAACGAGTTATGAGAGAATGGGAGGCAGCAATTTAAGAGAGAGTGAGAGGGAGATAATTAATAGAGAATGCGTGGCAGAGAATTGTTAGAGAATAAATGGCAGCTAATTATTAGAGAATGAGAGTCTGCAAATCTGGAGTGAATAGGAGGCCGTGAATTTGGAGAGATCGGGAGGTAGCGAATTGTTAGACAATGAGAGACAGAGGGTTATTAGAGAATGACATTCAGAGAGACATTAGAGAATTAGAGGCAGCAAATTATTACAATCAGCAGCGAATTGTGAGAGAATGAGAGGCAGAGAAACGTTAGAGAATGAGAGGCAGTGGATTATGAGAGATTCAGTGCAAAGAATTCTTAGAATATGAGCGAAAGTTAATTCTTACAGTTAGAACGGCATTAAGATTAGAGGCAGCCATTTTGAGAATCATCAGAGAATGAGAGATACAGAATTGGAGAGGAAGAATTTGGAGGGATAGAAATTGTTATAGGCAGAAAATTAATAGATGATTGGTATGGATTGAGAAGGATTAGGGGTAAAGGTTGAGAATGGTTTGAGATGGAGAATTAGATCAACAGTTAATAGAGAATTAGAGCCAGAGAACTGTTTGTTAGAGGCAGAGATAGAGAATTAGACCGGGAGTTCTTAGAGAACTAGAAATACAGAAAGAGAGAGAGAGATTCTTAGAGAGAGGGAATTATTACT
The DNA here is from genome assembly GCA_030625065.1 of Alectoris magna. NCBI lineage: Eukaryota > Metazoa > Chordata > Aves > Galliformes > Phasianidae > Alectoris > Alectoris magna. The sequence goes on from CM060562.1 coordinate 203,647, forward strand.
GGTAGAGAACTATTAGTATTAGTGGTTGAGAATGAGAGAGAATTCTTAAAGATGGCTTTGTTAGAGAAGTGGAGATGGAGAGGGAGAGAATGAGATTCATGAGAGACGGAGCATTATTAGCGATAGAGCGTTATTAGAGCGTTAAGGACGGAGAGCTCTTAGAGAATGGGAGAGTAGACTGAAAACTCTTAGAGATGGAGAACTGCTACAGGTGGAGATGGAGAAATCCCGGAGTTAGGGAATGATGAGAGAGAGAGGGAATTGAAGGCGGAATTTAAGGGAGAGAGGGAGAGAATGAAGGACAGAGATGGAGGCCAAGATGTTTTGGAGCCTACCTCAGCTTTGTCCATCTCCTTGGGCCGAGAGCAGCAGGCCACGTTTGGGTCATTGCAACTCCAACGAGGCATTGGCGGACAGCATGGAAAACAAGCAGAGAGAAGAGAAACGTGGCATGATGGCCAGAAGCAGCACCAAACCCAAGGAGAAGAGAAACAACCCACGTTGGGTGACAGCGACAGGGGGGACTGCCGGCCATCAGCACCGGGGAGCCCGAAGGCAGCTGGTCCATGGACAGCTGTGACGTGCGGAAATCAAACTCCGTAAGCACCAAGTAGTTCTAAAGCAGGTATGTTTAATGAGCGATGCGCACACACCCTGGTGCAAGGGGGATAGCTCCGCCTCGCTTGCACACCGCTGGGAGAAAGCGTGCTGCAGGTAGAGGCTGAACTAAGACAGAATCAGTTGTTGGCAGGAATTCGGATCCATATCCATGACATTCCTGAGACCCCATGAGCATGCGGTCCCTCCCCCCTTGCGCGTGCGGAGTGAGTCGTGGGGGTGGTCGTGGGATGAAGGCTCATCGTCTTCCTCGCTGTCAACTTTCGACCCAGGGGGAGGGGCACCCCTCAGACTGGTTCCAGCTTGCCCTGTGGACATCCAATCACCTCACTGTTCTCGGGCTGTTGCACCCTTGTCTTGCTGGCCTTCATCCGCCTTGTTATTCCAGACACGGTGTCTGCAAGCCCCATTCTTCTAACAGCTTCCACATCAACTAGCTTTTCACTACCCCTGTCCCAGTTTCTGTGAAGTTCCTTTCTCTCCTTGACTGTGGGGGCCTTCTTTCACCTTTCAAAAGAACAATACAAATGGAAAGGATTGGACAAAGAAACGGAGAAAGATCATATAAAGGAAAAGAGCTGGACTGAGACCCCCTGAAGGAACAGCACCGAACAGCGTGAAGAGACACGGAAAAGGAAACAGAGAAAGGAAAGGGAAAGGAAAGGAGGGGGACAAGAGGGGGGCAGAAAGGGGGACACGAGGGGGACACAGAACTTAACAAAGGAAAAGAAGTGCTTGGGGGGCGGAAAGAGAAGGGAGGAGTTGGGGGGCAAAAAGTGAAGAGAGCACTTGGGGGGCCTGAAGGGAGGAGGGCGACTGGGGGGCAGAACGAGAGTAGTTATGGGGCAGAACGAGAGGAGAGGAGTTGGGGGGCACAAAGAGAGGAGAGTGCTTGGGGGGCAGAAACGAAGTTTTGGGGGGGCAAAAAGGGTTCTGAACAGAATAGGAAATGAACAGGAAAAGAACGGAACCAAGAAAGAGCAATGAGAAACTCCCGTGGAAATGGATTTTACCAAGAAAAGGATTGGACCAAAATTGGAGCAAACTTGGGGACTTGGGGGGCAGAAAGAGAGGATGGGAGCTGGGTGCAGAAAGAGAGGAGAGCACTTGGGGGGCAGAAAGAGGGGACTGACTGACGTGAGGGTGGGAAAGCGAGGACTGACTGAGTTGGGGGGCGGAAAGGGAGGACTGACTCACTTGGGCGGTGGAACGGGAGCAAGGAATGAGTTGGGGGGCGGAAATTTAGCACTGACTCACGTGGGGGTGGAAAGGAAGGAGATGACTGACTTGGGGGGTGCAAAGCGAGGCAAAGAATGACTTGTGGGACGTAAAGGGAGAAGTGGCTGAGTTTGGGGGTGGAAAGGAAGAAGTGACTCACTTGGGGGGCGGAACGGGAGCACGGACTCACTTGGGGGGAGGAAAAGGAGCACTGACGACTCACTTTGGGGGCGGAACGGGAGCACTGACTCACTTGAGGGGTGGAAAGGGAGCAGTGACTGAGTTGGGGGGCAGAAAGGGAGGTCAGAACAACATGGGGGGCGGAAAGGGAGGACTGAAGGACTTGGGGGGTGGACAGGGAAGACTGAAGGACTTGGGGGTCAGAAAGGGGGAGTGACTGAGTTGGGGGGCGGAAAGGGAGGACTGACTCACTTGGGGGGCCACGTGAGGAACTACCATGGAAATGGATTGGGCACAGGGAAACCAACAGGGAGAGGAAAAGGAGAAGAATTGGGCCAAAATTGGGCCAAAACTGGACCAAAATGGGACTTCAAAAGGAAAAGAACAGGACAAGAAAGTGGATTACAAACTGGACAACAAAAACAGAAAGGCAAAGAACCGGACCAAGAACTGGAGCAGGAACTGCATAAGGAGAAGAAGTGGCCAAAGATCTTCGAAAGGGAAAGACCTGGACAGAGAACTGAAAGAGGAGAAGAACGACAGAAAGAACTGCACAAAGAGCTGGACAAAGTGCTGGACAGGAAAGGAACCGGACCAAGAACTGGACCAAGAACTCAACAGGGAAAAGGAGTGGACAAAGAATGGGACAAAATCTGGACCAAACACGGACAAGAAACTGGACCCAAAGACACAAAGGAAAAGGACCGGACAAAGAACCGCACCAAGAATTGGACACAGAGAATTAAAAAGCAACTGGCCCAAGACATGGAGCGAGAAGCAGACCAAGAAGCCAACACTGAAAAGAACTGGACCAAGAATGGAACAAAACCAGGACCAAAATCAACTGGACAAAGAACCAAAACATGACAAGTAGGGGACAAAGAACTGGACAAAGAGCTTCTAAAGGAAAAGAGCTGCACCAGGACCTGGACCAAGAGCCCCCGAAGGAACAGCACCGAACAGCGTGAAGAGACACGGAAAAGGAAAGTAGGAAAAGGAAAGGAAAAGGAAAGGAGGGGGACAAGAGGGGGGCAAAAAGGGGGACGCGAGGGGGACACAGAACTTAACAAAGGAAAAGAAGTGGAGAAAGAATGGAACCGAAACCTGGACAGCAAAATGGACAAAGATCTTCTAAAGGAAAAGAGCTGGACTGAGACCCCCTGAAGGAGCAGCATCCAACAGTGTGAAGAGGCAGGGAAGAGGAAACAGGAAAAGGAACGGGAAAGGAATTGGACAAAGAGAGGCGAAAAAGGAAATAAAAAAAGAAAAGGATTGGACCAAAATCGCACCAAACTTGGGGACTTGGGGGGCAGAAAGAGAAGAGAGTGCTTGGAGGGCAGAAAGAGGGGACTGACTGAGTTGGGGGGCGGAAAGGGAGGACTGACTCACTTGGGGGCAGAAACAGGGGAGCGGACTTGAGGGGCAGAGAGAAGGGAGGACTTGGGGGGGAGAGAGAGGGGACTGACTGAGTTGGGGGGCAGAAGGGGAGCACTGACGACTCACTTGGGGGGCAGAAAGGGAGCACTGACTCACTTGGGGGGTGGAAAAGGAGCACTGATGCACTTGGGGGGATTAAAGGGGGGAGTGACTTAGTTGGGGGGCGAAAAGGGAGGACTGACTCACTTGGGGGGGAAGGAGAGGAGAGCACTTGGGGGGCAGAAAGAAGGGAGAGCACTTGGGGGTGAACAGCAACGAAAGAAAGAGGGGACTTGGGGGGCGGAGAACAGAGAAAGAAAGAGGGGACTTGGGGGACAGAAAGAAAGAAACAAAGAGCGGACTTGGGGGGTGGAAAGCAAAGAAAAAAGAGAGGACTTGGGGGGCGGAAAGCCAAGCAAGAAAGAGGGGACCTTGGGGCGCAGAAGGAGAGCTTTTGGGGGGAGAAGCAGAGTACTTGGGGGGCAGAAAAACGGGAGGGGACTTGGAGGGGATGAAAGAGATGAGACGACTTGGGCAGCAGAAAGAGAGGCCCGACTGAGTTGCGGGCCAGAAAGGGACGACTGACTTTGGGGGGGCGGAAAGGGAGGAGTGACTGAGTTGGGGGGCGGAAAGGGAGGAATGCCGGACTTGGGGGGCACAAAGAGAGAAGAACGCTTGGGGGGCAGAAAGGGAGCAGAAGAGTTGGGGTGCACAAACAGAAAAGAGCACTTGGGGGGCACAAAGAGAAGAGTTTGGGGCAGAAAGAGAAGTGAGGAGTTGGGGGGCAGAACGAGAGGAGGGCACGTGGGGGGCAGAAAGAGAACACATGGGGGCACAAAGAAGGGGGCACTTGGGGGGCAGAAAGAGAGGAGGGTACTTGGGGGGGGAAGGAGGAGAGGAGAGCACTTGGGGGGCAGGGCCTCGGCGAAGGGAAGGGGCCCCGGCCAGGGGGACAAATGGAGATCGAAAAAGAGACTCTAATTCCAGTTAGAATCACCGCATTTGTAGGGAATGAGAGGCGTTGAATTCTGAGGGAATGAGACACAGAATGATGAAAGAAAGGGAGGGAGACAATTACTAGAGAATGAGTGGCAGAGAATTGTTAGAGAATGAGAGACAGAGGATTATCAGCGTATGACATGAAGCGAAATACTGGACAAGTAGGGGCAGGGAATTTTTACAATTGGGGCAGCGGATTGGGAGAGAATGGGAGGCAGTGAATTATGAGAGCATGAGAGGCAGCGAATTGTTAGAGAATGAGAGGCAGAGAATTCTAACAAATAGAGGCATAGAATGATGAGAGAATTGCGGTGTGCGAACGGTTAGTGAATGAGAGGCAGGGAATTAGAGAATGGGAGGGAGACAATTAATAGAGAATGAAGGGCAGAGAATAAGGAGAGAATGGGAGGCAGAAAATTATAAGAGAATGCGAAGCAGCCAATTATGAGAAAATGAGAGGTGTTGAATGATGAGAAAATGAGATTCAGCGAATGAAGAGAGAATGAGAGGCAGAGAAAGATTAGAGAATGAGAGGCAGGAGGAGAGGAGTTGGGGGGTTGAAAGAGAAGAGCGAGTTGGGGTTCAGAAAGGGAGGAGAGCTCTTGGGGGGCAGAAAGAAATGACTTGGGGGGAAGAAATAAAGCAGAGGACTTGGGGGGCAGCAAGGGAGGACGTGGGGGGCAAAAAGCGAGGCGAGGAGGGGACTGGGGACGGAAAGAGAAGAGAGCGCTTGGGGGGCGGAAAGGGAGCAGTGACTCACTTGGGGGGCAGAAAGGGTACGACTGAGTTGGGGGGCGGAAAGGGACAACTGACCTGGGGGGTGGAAAGGGAGGAGTGATCGACTTGGGGGGTGGAAATGGAGGACTGAGTTGGGGGGCGGAAGGAGAGGATTAAATTTGGGGGCAGAAAGGGAGGATGGACTGACGTGGGGGGCGGAAAGCGGAGAAAGTAAGAGGGGACTTGGGGGGCAGAAGGAGATGAGGAGACTGGGAGGGCAGAAAGAGAGGAGGGGAATTGGGGGGCAGGAGGAGAGGAAACAGGTTGTGGGGCAGAAATAGAGGTGAGGACTTGGGGGGCAGAAAGAGTGGAGGGGACTTGGGGGGCAGAAACCAAGGTGTGGACTAGGGGGGGAACAAAGACAGGAGAGCACTTGGGGGGCGGGAAGTGAGGAGAGACCGAGTTGACGGGTGGAAAGGGAGGAGTGACTGAGTTGGGGGGCGGAAAGCAGAGAAAGAAAGAGGGGACTTGGGGGGCAGAAATCAGAGAAAGAAAGTGGGGACTGGGGGGGCAGAAAGGCAGGACTGGCTCACTTGGGGGGTGGACTGGGAAGGGAGCACTTGGGGGGCAGAATGAGACGACTTGGCGGGTGGAAAGGAGAGGTGGGGACGGGGGGAGAATGAGAGGAGGTAGCTGGGGGGCAGAAAGAAAGCAGAGGACTTGGGGGGTAGAAAGGGAGGACGCGGGGGGTGAAAAGTGAGGCGAGGACTGATTTGGGGGGTGTAAAGCGAGGAGGGGACTGGGGATGGAAAGAGAAGAGAGCGCTTGGGGGGCGGAAAGGGAGCAGTGACTCACTTGGGGGGCGGAAAGGGTAGGACTGAGTTGGGGGGCGGAAAGAGAGGATTAAATCTGGGGGCAGAAAGGGAGGATGGACTGACGTGGGGGGCGGACAGCGGAGAAAGTAAGAGGGGACTTGGGGGGCTGAAAGAGAAGGGAGCACCTGGGGGGCAGAAAGGGAGATGGGGACTTGGAGGGCAGAAAGTCAAGAAAGAAGGAGGGGACTTGGGGGGCACAAAGCCAAGGGAAGAGAGGAGTTGGGGGGCGGAAAGAGAGGAGAGGAGTTGGGGGGCGAGAAGGGAGGGGGGACTCGGGGGGCAGGAAGGGGAGGCCTGGGCTGAGTTGGGGGGCAAAAAAGGAGAGGCCTGGACTTACTTGGGGGGCAGGAAGGAGAGGCCTGGACTTACTTGGGGGAGCCAACGAGAGGTCTTTTCTTGTCCGCTTCAGTCTCCTCCTTCTTCCTTCCTCCCTCTCAATCAGAGCCATTCTTCCTCGGCGCAGAGAGCAAGAAAGAGGAGCAAGCTGTGTGGAAACGAATGCCACAACGCCCGTTGATTCCCAGTAGCTGGCATGGAAAAGCTGTGGCAGGGCCGCAGCTGGAAATGCTGTCAGGACATCTGGACAATCCGAGGCAGAAGCAACCCGCTTGGATCCCCACCGCACCGCACATCTGTGCGGTTCCAGCCGTACGGTGAGAGGGACACAGGGGTCATGCAGATGTCTGGGCCGAAAGATGCTGCTGATGGAAAGATCATCTACGATCAAGGGCAAATGCTCAGCCATGTCGAAGGCTGGCAGCAAACTCCAGCCAGGAGCCATCTCCAGAGAAAGAGATCCTGCCTCAGTGGCAGTCAGCCCTTCCATGGGCTTGAGGAGAGCTGCAGCCGGGCTCCACCCCTTCCGGTAGCACAGCTGAATTGCCTTCACCTGTGCTCCCGCAGCTGACTCAGCGCTTGCCTCAGCTGCTCCATCCCAGCTTCAGGCTGCCAGCCACAGTTGCCCATCCAGCATCTCCAAGGTGGCTTCTTCACCAATCTGCTGTGTCAATGTCCAGGCGTTCCAATGGTTCTGCTCAGCCCTGTGCTGGGGGGGGAGGGAGTGGGGGGGCGGAAAAAGAGGGAGGGCTTTGGGGGCACAAAGAGAGGAGACCACTCGGGGAGCGGCAAGAGACAAGCAGACTTGGGGGGCAGAAAGCAGAGCAAGAAAGAGGGGATTTAGGGGGCAGAAAGCAAAGAGGGGACCTGGGGGGGAGAAAGCCAAAAAGAAAGAGGGGACTCGGGGGGCAGAAAGCCCAGGAAGAAAGAGGGGACTGGGGGGCAGAAAGGGAAGGGAGCACTTGGGGGGCTGAAAGCCAAGAAAGAGGGGACTTGGGGGGCAGAAAGCCAAGAAAGAGGGGACTGGGGGGGAAGAAAGCCCAGAAAGAAAGAGGGGACCTGGGGGGCAGAAAAGGAAGGGAGCACTTGGGGGGCTGAAAGCCAAGAAAGAAAGAGGGGACTCGGGGGACAGAATGCCAAGAAACCAAAGAGGGGTCTTGGGGGGCGGAAAGCAGAGAAAGAAAGAGGGGACTTGGGGGGTGGAAATGGAGGAGAGGACTTGAGGGGTGGATAGAGAGGACTGAGTTGGGGGGCTGTAGAGGTGTAATTCTACAGGGCGTAATAGATGGATAGCCAGAGGTTATATGGGAAGAACTCCCCAAGGCTGAGGCTCACAGTTAAGATGGCCGCTGGCCACAAGGAACTCCACACAGGAGCAAAGTCCAACAGAGATGCTGCCTTAGTGCTGCTCAGCCCTTCCATGGCATTTGGAGAGGCGGAGTCAAGCTCCACCCCTTCCGGGAGCACAGCTGAATTGCCTTCACCTGTGCTCCCGCAGCTGAGCCGTCCCTTGCCTCAGATGGTCAGTCCCAGCTTCAGGCTGTCAGTAACAGTTCCCCACACACAGCTCGGCATCCAGGCGGGGCTGGAATATCTCCAGAGCAGGAGACTCCACAACCCCCCTGGGCAGCCTGTTCCAGTGCTCCGTCACCCTCACCCTAAACCAATTCCTGCTCACACCAAGGCCCAACTCCCTCCGCTCCGGTTTCTGCCCGCTTCCCCTCCTCCTGTCTCCTCACGCTGCTGAAAAGAGTCTGCCCTCGCCACTCGGCCCCCCACCCCTCAGGTCTTTCTAAACCTGGATCAGCTCCCCTCTCGGCCTTCCGGTCTCGAGGCTGAACAGACCCGGTTCACTCAGCCTTTCCTCACAGGGGAGATGCTCCAGGCCCTTCACCATCTTTGCGGCCCTCCGCTGGACTCTTCCCAAGAGATCCCTGTCTGTTTCGTGCCGGGAAGCCCAGCACTGGACACGGCACTCCAGATGAGGCCTTCCCAGGGCGGAGCAGAGGGGGAGGATCGCCTCCCTCCACCTGCTGGCCACGCTCTTTGCCACGCAGCCCAGAATGCCGTCGGCCCTTTTGGCCACGAGGGCACGCTGCTGCCTCACGGCCAACCCGTCGCCCACCGGGACGCCCAGGTCCCTCTGTGCACAGCTCCTCTCCAGCAGGTCACCCCCCAGCCCGCGCTGCTGCACGCAATGATTCCTCCCCAGGTGCGAGACTCTACCCTCGCTTTTGTTCAACCTCCTCTGGTGGTGGCTGGATGAAGGCTCGGCGTCTTCCTCCCCGCCTGGCGGTCGTTCTGGGATGAAGCCGGCGCTCTTCGGCGTCGCGGCCTTCCGAGCTCGGTCCCGCTTGAGAGCGCCGCCCTTCTGTGGCGCGCCTCTGCCATCCCTTGTCACGGTTGTTCCCCTTGCCGTTGGGTCCCTTCTTGGCTGACGGGAGACAGCTTTCCTTGCGGGGCAGCTCACGGCAGCGCTTCCCTGGGCTAACAGAAAGCTACGCTGATCCACTGCTTCCTTGGGGAACCGAAGGGAAGGCAAGCCAGCGCTGCCAAAAGAGAAAAGAAAGAGGGGACTTGGGGGGCGGAACGGAGGGAAAGAAAGAGGGGACTTGGGGGGCAGAAAACCCAGAGGAACTGCCATGGAAATGGATTGGGCACAGGGAAACCAACAGGGAGAAGAATTGGACAAAAATTGGACAAAAATTGGACAAAAATTGGACAAAAATTGGACAAAAATTGGACAAAAATTGGACAAAAATTGGACAAAAATTGGACAAAAATTGGACAAAAATTGGACAAAAATTGGACAAAAATTGGACAAAAATTGGACAAAAATTGGACAAAAATTGGACAAATGCTGAATCTGCGATGGAATCCAGAACGGACAGAACAGAGCCGTGCCGATCGGGTGGGAGCGACGGGAGGCACTGCCGGCCTATCAGCACCAGGGAGCACTAAGGCAGCTGGGGCACAGGAATGGGAGAGCAGGAGAGGCAGCCCGTGAGAGAATTATTACAGAACTAGTGGCAGAGAATAATTACAATGAGAGGCAGCAAAGGATTCGAGATGAAAGGCAGAGAATTATTAGAGAATGGAAGAGAAAGAATAATTAGAGAACGAGAGACAGAATTCTTAGAGAGTGAGAGACAGGGTTATTACAATTAGGGTCAGCGAACGATGAGAGAATGAGAAGGAGATAATCAGTAGAGAATGACTGGCAGAGAATTGTTAGAGAGCGGGAGACTGCGAATTAGGATAGAATAAGAGGCAGCGAACTATGAGAGAATGGGAGGCTGGGAATGATGAGAGAATGAGTGGCAGAGAATTATTAGAGAATGAGATGCAGTGAAATATCAGAGAATTAGAGACAGCGAATTATTACAGAATGAGTGGCAAAGAGTTAACAGAGTGCTAGAGGAAGCTAAGTTTTCTAATTAGAGTCAGCGTATGCTGAGAGAACGAGAGGCAGCGAATTACAGGAGAAGGAGAGGTAGAGAATGTTTCAAGAATGAGAAGCAATGAATAACTGGAGAAAGAGAGGCAGAGATACATTGCAATGGGCGGCAGTGCGTGATGAGAGAATGAGAGGGAGCGAATGATGAGAGAATAAAAGGCAGCGAATTCTTGGAGAACGAGAGGCAACAAATGATGAGAGATTGTGAGGGAGATAATGAGTCGAGAATGAGTGGCAGAGAATTGTTAGAGAATGAGAGGCAGAGGATTCTTAGAGAATTGGAGGCAACGAGTTATGAGAGAATGGGAGGCAGCAAATTAAGAGAGAATGAGAGGGAGATAATTAATAGAGAATGCGTGGCAGAGAATTGTTAGAGAATAAATGGCAGCTAATTATTAGAGAATGAGAGTCTGCAAATCTGGAGTGAATAGGAGGCCGTGAATTTGGAGAGATCGGGAGGGAGCGAATTGTTAGACAATGAGAGAGAGAGGGTTTTTAGAGAATGACATTCAGAGAGATACTAGAGAATTAGAGGCAGCAAATTATTACAATCAGCAGCGAATTGTGAGAGAATGAGAGGCAGAGAAACGTTAGAGAATGAGAGGCAGTGGATTATGAGAGATTCAGTGCAAAGAATTCTTAGAATATGAGCGAAAGTTAATTCTTACAGTTAGAGGCCGAGAATTAGTAGAGAATGGTAGGCAGTGTATGAAGAGAGGATGAGAGGCAATGAATTCTTTCAATTAGAGACGGCGAATTGGTGGTGAATGGAGTTAAATGCAGCTGGCGACCGGTCACGAGCGGTGTTCCCCAGGGGTCGGTGCTGGGGCCTGGCCTCTTCGATATCTTTATTGGTGACCTGGACGAGGGCACTGAGTGCACCCTCAGTAAGTTTGCAGATGACACCCAATTGGCTGGGAGTGTGGATCTGCCTGGGGGTAGCGAGGCCCTACAGAGGGATCTGGACAGGCTGGAGAGCTGGGCTGAAGCCAATGGGATGAGGTTCAACAAGACCAAATGCCGCGTCCTGCACTTTGGCCACAACAACCCCAGGCAGCGCTACAGGCTTGGGGCGGAGTGGCTGGAAGACTGTGTAGAGGAGATGGACCTGGGGGTCTTGACGGATGCTCGGCTGAACATGAGCCGACAGTGTGGCCAGGTGGCCAAGAAGGCCAACGGCATCCTGGCTTGCATCGGAAACAGCGTTACCGGCAGGAGCAGAGAGGTGATTGTCCCCCTGTACTCAGCACTGGTGAGGCCGCACCTCGAGTGCCGTGTCCGGTTTTGGGCCCCTCACTGCAAGAAAGACATCGAGGCCCTGGAGCGTGTTCAAAGAAGGGCAACAAAGCAGGTGAGGGGTCTGGAGCACAGGCCTTATGAGGAGAGGCTGAAGGAGCTGGGAACGTTCAGCCTGGAGAAGAGGAGGCTCAGGGGAGACCTTCTTGCTCTCTCTAACTTCCTGAAGGGAGGTTGTGGTGAGCTGGGGGTCGGCCTCTTCTCTCGTGTCATTAGTGACAGGACTAGAGGCAATGGCTTCAAGCTGCGGCAGAGGAGATTCAGGCTGGACATTAGGAAATGTTACTTCTCAGAAAGGGTGGTCAGGCAGTGGAATGGCCTGCCCACGGAGGTGGTGGAGTCACCGACCCTGGGGGTGTTCAAGGAACGATTGGATGTTGTGTTGAGGGACATGGTTCGGTGGGAGCTATTGGAGATAGGTGAACGGTTGGACTGGATGATCTTGTAGGTCTTTTCCAACCTTGGTGGTTCTATGGTTCTATGAACTAGAGCAGAATGAGAGGCAGCGAACGATTGGAGTATGAGAAGCAACGAATGAGCAGAGAACGAGAAGCAAAGAGAGAGATTACAGGGAGAGGCACCCAATGATTAGAGAATGAGAGAGAGGATGATTAGAGAATGACATGCTCAGCAAAATGAGAGCATGAGAGGCAGCGAATGAAGAGAGAATGAGAGGCAGCGACTGATTGCAATTAGTGGCAGCGATTGGGGAGGCAGCAAAGTGTTAGAGAATAAGAAGCAGAGGATTGTGAGAGAATGAGAGGGCACGGATTATTAGAGAATGGGAGGCAGCGAAGGATTACGGTTAGTGGCAGCAAATGAGAGGAGAATGAGAGGCAGGGAACGATTGGAGAATGAGAAGGATCGAATTGCTAGATAATGAGAGGCAGAGAAATATTACAATGAGAGGCAGCGAGTTATTAGAGAATGAGAGGCTGCACATTATGACAATGATTTGTAGAACGGCATTAAGATTAGAGGCAGCCATTTTGAGAATCATCAGAGAATGAGAGATACAGAATTGGAGAGGAAGAATTTGGAGGGATAGAAATTGTTATAGGCAGAAAATTAATAGATGATTGGTATGGATTGAGAAGGATTAGGGGTAAAGGTTGAGAATGGTTTGAGATGGAGAATTAGATCAACAATGAATAGAGAATTAGAGCCAGAGAACTGTTTGTTAGAGGCAGAGATAGAGAATTAGACCGGGAGTTCTTAGAGAACTAGAAATACAGAAAGAGAGAGAGAGATTCTTAGAGAGAGGGAATTATTACTGGTAGAGAACTATTAGTATTAGTGGTTGAGAATGAGAGAGAATTCTTAAAGATGGCTTTGTTAGAGAAGTGGAGATGGAGAGGGAGAGAATGAGATTCATTAGAGACGGAGCATTATTAGCGATAGAGCGTTATTAGAGCGTTAAGGACGGAGAGCTCTTAGAGAATGGGAGAGTAGACTGAAAACTCTTAGAGATGGAGAACTGCTACAGGTGGAGATGGAGAAATCCCGGAGTTAGGGAATGATGAGAGAGAGAGGGAATTGAAGGCGGAATTTAAGGGAGAGAGGGAGAGAATGAAGGACAGAGATGGAGGCCAAGATGTTTTGGAGCCTACCTCAGCTTTGTCCATCTCCTTGGGCCGAGAGCAGCAGGCCACGTTTGGGTCATTGCAACTCCAACGAGGCATTGGCGGACAGCATGGAAAACAAGCAGAGAGAAGAGAAACATGGCATGATGGCCAGAAGCAGCACCAAACCCAAGGAGAAGAGAACCAACCCACGTTGGGTGACAGCGACAGGGGGGACTGCCGGCCATCAGCACCGGGGAGCCCGAAGGCAGCTGGTCCATGGACAGCTGTGACGCGCGGAAATCAAACTCCGTAAGCACCAAGTAGTTCTAAAGCAGGTATGTTTAATGAGCGATGCGCACACACCCTGGTGCAAGGGGGATAGCTCCGCCTCGCTTGCACACCGCTGGGAGAAAGCGTGCTGCAGGTAGAGGCTGAACTAAGACAGAATCAGTTGTTGGCAGGAATTCGGATCCATATCCATGACATTCCTGAGACCCCATGAGCATGCGGTCCCTCCCCCCTTGCGCGTGCGGAGTGAGTCGTGGGGGTGGTCGTGGGATGAAGGCTCATCGTCTTCCTCGCTGTCAACTTTCGACCCAGGGGGAGGGGCACCCCTCAGACTGGTTCCAGCTTGCCCTGTGGACATCCAATCACCTCACTGTTCTCGGGCTGTTGCACCCTTGTCTTGCTGGCCTTCATCCGCCTTGTTATTCCAGACACGGTGTCTGCAAGCCCCATTCTTCTAACAGCTTCCACATCAACTAGCTTTTCACTACCCCTGTCCCAGTTTCTGCGAAGTTCCTTTCTCTCCTTGACTGTGGGGGCCTTCTTTCACCTTTCAAAAGAACAATACAAATGGAAAGGATTGGACAAAGAAACGGAGAAAGATCATATAAAGGAAAAGAGCTGGACTGAGACCCCCTGAAGGAACAGCACCGAACAGCGTGAAGAGACACGGAAAAGGAAAGGGGGAAAGGAAAGGGAAAGGAAAGGAGGGGGACAAGAGGGGGGCAGAAAGGGGGACACGAGGGGGACAAAGAACTTAACAAAGGAAAAGAAGTGCTTGGGGGGCGGAAAGAGAAGGGAGGAGTTGGGGGGCAGAAAGTGAAGAGAGCACTTGGGGGGCCTGAAGTGAGGAGAGCGACTGGGGGGCAGAACGAGAGTAGTTATGGGGCAGAACGAGAGGAGAGGAGTTGGGGGGAACAAAGAGAGGAGAGTGCTTGGGGGGCAGAAATGAAGTGTTGGGGGGGCAAAAAGGGTTCTGAACAGAATAGGAAATGAACAGGAAAAGAACGGAACCAAGAAAGAGCAATGAGAAACTCCCGTGGAAATGGATTTTACCAAGAAAAGGATTGGACCAAAATTGGAGCAAACTTGGGGACTTTGGGGGCAGAAAGAGGGGACTGACTGACGTGAGGGTGGGAAAGCGAGGACTGACTGAGTTGGGGGGCGGAAAGGGAGGACTGACTCACTTGGGCGGTGGAACGGGAGCAAGGAATGAGTTGGGGGGCGGAAATTTAGCACTGACTCACGTGGGGGTGGAAAGGAAGGAGATGACTGACTTGGGGGGTGCAAAGCGAGGCAAAGAATGACTTGTGGGACGTAAAGGGAGAAGTGGCTGAGTTTGGGGGTGGAAAGGAAGAAGTGACTCACTTGGGGGGCGGAACGGGAGCACTGACAACTCACTTGGGGGGTGTAAGGGAGCACTGACTCACTTAGGGGGCGGAACGGGAGCACGGACTCACTTAGGGGGAGGAAAAACTGCACTGACTCAACTGGGGGGAGGAAAAGGAGCACTGACGACTCACTTTGGGGGCGGAACGGGAGCACTGACTCACTTGAGGGGCGGAAAGGGAGCAGTGACTGAGTTGGGGGGCAGAAAGGGAGGTCAGAACAACATGGGGGGCGGAAAGGGAGGACTGAAGGACTTGGGGGGTGGAAAGGGAAGACTGAAGGACTTGGGGGGCAGAAAGGGAGGACTGTAGGACTTGGGGGGCAGAAAGGGGGAGTGACTGAGTTGGGGGGCGGAAAGGGAGGACTGACTCACTTGGGGGGCCACGTGAGGAACTACCATGGAAATGGATTGGGCACAGGGAAACCAACAGGGAGAGGAAAAGGAGAAGAACTGGACAAAAATTGGACAAAAATTGGGCAAAAAAAATGTTTTGTTTTGGGGCCCAAAACAAAATAGCAACAGGAAAAGAACTGAACCAAGAAAGACCAATGAGAAACTACCATGGAAATGGATGGGGCACAGGGAAACCAACAGGGAGAAGAATTGGACAAAAATTGGAGAAGAATTGGACAAAAATGGGACAAAAATGGGACAAAAATGGGACAAAAATGGGACAAAAATGGGACAAAAATGGGACAAAAATGGGACAAAAATGGGACAAAAATGGGACAAAAATGGGACAAAAATGGGACTTCAAAAGGAAAAGAACAGGACAAGAAAGTGGATTACAAACTGGACAACAAAAACAGAAAGGCAAAGAACCGGACCAAGAACTGGACCAGGAACTGCATAAGGAGAAGAAGTGGCCAAAGATCTTCGAAAGGGAAAGACCTGGACAGAGAACTGAAAGAGGAGAAGAACGACAGAAAGAACTGCACAAAGAGCTGGACAAAGTGCTGGACAGGAAAGGAACCGGACCAAGAACTGGACCAAGAACTCAACAGGGAAAAGGAGTGGACAAAGAATGGGACAAAACCTGGACCAAACACGGACAAGAAACTGGACCCAAAGACACAAAGGAAAAGGACCGGACAAAGAACCGCACCAAGAATTGGACACAGAGAATTAAAAAGCAACTGGCCCAAGACATGGAGCGAGAAGCAGACCAAGAAGCCAACACTGAAAAGAACTGGACCAAGAATGGAACAAAACCTGGACCAAAATCAACTGGACAAAGAACCAAAACATGACAAGTAGGGGACAAAGAACTGGACAAAGAGCTTCTAAAGGAAAAGAGCTGCACCAGGACCTGGACCAAGAGCCCCCGAAGGAACAGCACCGAACAGCGTGAAGAGACACGGAAAAGGAAAGGGGGAAAAGGAAAGGAAAAGGAAAGGAGGGGGACAAGAGGGGGGCAAAAAGGGGGACGCGAGGGGGACACAGAACTTAACAAAGGAAAAGAAGTGGAGAAAGAATGGAACCGAAACCTGGACAGCAAAATGGACAAAGATCTTCTAAAGGAAAAGAGCTGGACTGAGACCCCCTGAAGGAACAGCATCCAACAGCGTGAAGAGGCAGGGAAAAGGAAACAGGAAAAGGAAAGGGAAAGCAATTGGACAAAGAGAGGCGAAAAAGGAAATAAAAAAGAAAAGGATTGGACCAAAATTGGACCAAACTTGGGGACTTGGGGGGCAGAAAGAGAAGAGAGTGCTTGGAGGGCAGAAAGAGGGGACTGACTGAGTTGGGGGGCGGAAAGGGAGGACTGACTCACTTGGGGGGCAGAAAGTGAAGGGAGGAGTTGGGGGGCAGAAAGGGAGGAGAGCGTTTGGTGAGCAGAAAGGAAAGAAAGAGTAGACTTGGCGGGCAGAAAGGGAGGAACAGACTTGGGGGGTGGAAAGCCCTTAAAGAGGGGACTTGGGGGGCAGAAAGCCAAGGAAATAAGAGGGGACTTGGGGGGCAGGAAGAGAAGCGAGCAAATGGGTGGCAAAAGGAGAATACTTGGGGGGCAGCAAGAGAGGGGAGCACGTGAGGGGCATACAGAGAAGAGAGCACATGTGGGGCAGAGAGGAAAGCAACCAAAGAGGGGACTTGGGGGCAGAAAGCAAAAAGGGAACATGGGGGTGAAAGAGACGGGAGCACTTGGGGGTAGAAAGAGATGACTTGTGGGGCAGAAAGACCAGAAAGAAAGAGGAGACTTGGGGGGCAGAAAGCCAAGAGAGAAAGAGAGGATTTGGGGTGCAGAAAGGAAACAAAGAAAGAGGGGACTTGGGGGGCAAAAAAAGAGGCCTGCACTTGGGGGGCAAAAAAGAGGAAGTGACCTGGGGGGCCGAAAGACGGGACTGCGCTTGGGGGACCGAAAGAGAGGAGCAGACAACGGCAGCGAGGCGAGGACTGACTTGAGGGGCGGAAAGAGAGCACTTGGGGGGCAGGAAAAGGGGAGGGAACTTGGAACGAAAGAAATGAAACGACTTGGGAGGTGGAAAGGGAAGAGAGCACTTGGGGGGCAGAACGAGAGGAGGGGACTGAGTGACTTGGGGGGCGGAAAGCAGAGAACGAAGGAGGGGACTTTGGGGGCAGAAGTAAAGGAAGAAAGAGGGGACTTGGGGGGCACAAAGCCAAGGGAAGAGAGGAGTTGGGGGGCGGAAAGAGAGGAGAGGAGTTGGGGGGCGAGAAGGGAGGGGGGACTCGGGGGGCAGGAAGGGGAGGCCTGGGCTGAGTTGGGGGGCAAAAAAGGAGAGGCCTGGACTTACTTGGGGGGCAGGAAGGAGAGGCCTGGACTTACTTGGGGGAGCCAACGAGAGGTCTTTTCTTGTCCGCTTCAGTCTCCTCCTTCTTCCTTCCTCCCTCTCAATCAGAGCCATTCTTCCTTGGCGCAGAGAGCAAGAAAGAGGAGCAAGCTGTGTGGAAACGAATGCCACAACGCCCGTTGATTCCCAGTAGCTGGCATGGAAAAGCTGTGGCAGGGCCGCAGCTGGAAATGCTGTCAGGACATCTGGACAATCCGAGGCAGAAGCAACCCGCTTGGATCCCCACCGCACCGCACATCTGTGCGGTTCCAGCCGTACGGTGAGAGGGACACAGCGGTCATGCAGATGTCTGGGCCGAAAGATGCTGCTGATGGAAAGATCATCTACGATCAAGGGCAAATGCTCAGCCATGTCGAAGGCTGGCAGCAAACTCCAGCCAGGAGCCATCTCCAGAGAAAGAGATCCTGCCTCAGTGGCAGTCAGCCCTTCCATGGGCTTGAGGAGGCAACGAGTTATGAGAGAATGGGAGGCAGCAATTTAAGAGAGAGTGAGAGGGAGATAATTAATAGAGAATGCGTGGCAGAGAATTGTTAGAGAATAAATGGCAGCTAATTATTAGAGAATGAGAGTCTGCAAATCTGGAGTGAATAGGAGGCCGTGAATTTGGAGAGATCGGGAGGTAGCGAATTGTTAGACAATGAGAGACAGAGGGTTATTAGAGAATGACATTCAGAGAGACATTAGAGAATTAGAGGCAGCAAATTATTACAATCAGCAGCGAATTGTGAGAGAATGAGAGGCAGAGAAACGTTAGAGAATGAGAGGCAGTGGATTATGAGAGATTCAGTGCAAAGAATTCTTAGAATATGAGCGAAAGTTAATTCTTACAGTTAGAACGGCATTAAGATTAGAGGCAGCCATTTTGAGAATCATCAGAGAATGAGAGATACAGAATTGTAGAGGAAGAATTTGGAGGGATAGAAATTGTTATAGGCAGAAAATTAATAGATTATTGGTATGGATTGAGAAGGATTAGGGGTAAAGGTTGAGAATGGTTTGAGATGGAGAATTAGATCAACAGTTAATAGAGAATTAGTGCCAGAGAACTGTTTGTTAGAGGCAGAGATAGAGAACTAGAAATACAGAAAGAGAGAGAGAGATTCTTAGAGAGAGGGAATTATTACTGGTAGAGAACTAATAGTATTAGTGGTTGAGAATGAGAGAGAATTCTTAAAGATGGCTTTGTTAGAGAAGTGGAGATGGAGAGGGAGAGAATGAGATTCATTAGAGACGGAGCATTATTAGCGATAGAGCGTTATTAGAGCGTTAAGGACGGAGAGCTCTTAGAGAATGGGAGAGTAGACTGAAAACTCTTAGAGATGGAGAACTGCTACAGGTGGAGATGGAGAAATCCCGGAGTTAGGGAATGATGAGAGAGAGAGGGAATTGAAGGCGGAATTTAAGGGAGAGAGGGAGAGAATGAAGGACAGAGATGGAGGCCAAGATGTTTTGGAGCCTACCTCAGCTTTGTCCATCTCCTTGGGGCGAGAGCAGCAGGCCACGTTTGGGTCATTGAAACTCCAATGAGGCATTAGTGGACAGCATGGAAAACAAGTAGAGAGAAGAGAAACATGGCATGATGGCCAGAAGCAGCACCAAACCCAAGGAGAAGAGAACCAACCCACGTTGGGTGACAGCGACAGGGGGGACTGCCGGCCATCAGCACCGGGGAGCCCGAAGGCAGCTGGTCCATGGACAGCTGTGACGTGCGGAAATCAAACTCCGTAAGAACAAAGTAGTTCTAAAGCAGGTATGTTTAATGAGCGATGCGCACACACCCTGGTGCAAGGGGGATAGCTCCGCCTCGCTTGCACACCGCTGGGAGAAAGCGTGCTGCAGGTAGAGGCTGAACTAAGACAGAATCAGTTGTTGGCAGGAATTCGGATCCATATCCATGACATTCCTGAGACCCCATGAGCATGCGGTCCCTCCCCCCTTGCGCGTGCGGAGTGAGTCGTGGGGGTGGTCGTGGGATGAAGGCTCATCGTCTTCCTCGCTGTCAACTTTCGACCCAGGGGGAGGGGCACCCCTCAGACTGGTTCCAGCTTGCCCTGTGGACATCCAATCACCTCACTGTTCTCGGGCTGTTGCACCCTTGTCTTGCTGGCCTTCATCCGCCTTGTTATTCCAGACACGGTGTCTGCAAGCCCCATTCTTCTAACAGCTTCCACGTCAACTAGCTTTTCACTACCCCTGTCCCAGTTTCTGTGAAGTTCCTTTCTCTCCTTTACTGTGGGGGCCTTCTTTCAGCTTTCAGCTGTGGTGAGTGTCGGGCAAGCTGGAGCTGGACTCCATCGGGGAATGTTTGGACTCGGTGAGCCCTGGCAGACGACAAAGCGCCAGGCAGTAATGAGAGAGAAGGAACATGGTGCCGGTGGATGTGAGAAACAGGGCCAGTGGGGCGTCCCCTGCTTCAAGGGGCACTTCTGGCCCACCCAGGGCAGACTCTCTCCTGCTTTGCTTCTGCTTGGGGACTGCAGGGTCAGTTCCGTTGGCACAGCACGTCTGCAAGACGCTGAGCCAAGGGGAACAGCTGCTGCTGAACCTGGGGCGGAAAAGATGGTGTCAAGTAAAGCGAGCATGAGGGAAAGGAAAGAGGGAGCGCCAGGACAAAGGGAGGCCAAGCCCCCAGCAGCTCCACCAAGACCAAAACACTCTCTGGGAGCAACAGAGCTTGCCTGCCATCACCCACGGAGGATCCTGGAGTCCATCGTTTGCTCTGGTTTCTGGCTGTGTGCACCAAGACGCGCAGCTGAGTCCTCGCACCGCTCTGCAGAAATGCCGGCACCTGCAAGCACCTCCGGAACGAAAAGCATCCAGAGACAGCCAGCAGTGAGCAAGCAAACGAGTGCCGAACCCTTGCCAAGGCTCAGCGCTCACCCGGAACGAGAGCACTGGCAGCAAGCAGGCAGAACCCCTTCCCCCGCCACCGCCAGCCCTTCAGTCAGCTCAGGGAGGGACGCCACGTGGCTCCACAGCACAAGGTTAGTGCTGCCACCTGTGCTCCGTGGGCTGTCCACCACCCCACCAGGTGCTCCAACACTGCTGCAGGCCCAGAGCCAGCGGCTCCCACAGCGCCCCCCAGGAACAGCAGCCAAGGGACACGGGGGAGAAACGGGGAAGGAAAAGGAATTCAAGCTGAGAAAAGAAGAATGGGGATTGGAAAAAGGACTGGCAAAAGGTGAGAACAGCATGGGGAAAAGAAGGGGGGACGACAGGAAGGGAGGAAGGAAGGAAGGGGGGGCGACTAGTGGGGAAAACAGAAAGGAGGATGAAAAGAAACAGAATAGGAAAAGGAAATGAAAAAGGGCCTGGAAATGGGACTGGAATTAGAATAAGAAAAAGTAGAAGAATTGGAAAAAGGAACAGAAATTGGAAACGTCAACGAAAAGGAATTACAAACCAATGGGAATTGGGAAAAGAATTGGAATAAGGAAAATCGAGGGGGAGGGGCCTCGGCGAGGGGGAATAAGGAATTATGTGGAAAAAGAAATCGATAAGAATGAGAAGTGGGAAGGGACCGAGGCTAAGGGAAGAACCCTAGTCAAGAAATAAAACTAAGAGCGAGAATTGGAAAAACGATTGGAATCAGGAAAATCGTAAGAGGGGCCCAGAGAGAAATGGGGAAGAAAACTGAATGTGAAGAACCAGGAGAAGAATTTGAATGAGGGAGAAAAATGTGCAGAAAAAGAATGAGAAAAAGAAGAAGAAAAGAACGAGAAAAGGATTAAGAAACGGAAATATAGATGGAGATAGAAAAAGAGACTCATTACTATTAGAGTCAATGAATTAGTAGGGAATGATAGGCGTTGAATTATGAGGGTATAAGACACAGAAAGATGAAAGAACGGGAGGGAGATAATTATTAGAGAATGAGTGGCAGAGAATTGTTAGAGAATGAGAGACAGAGGATTATCAGCGTATGACATGAAGCGAAATACTAGACAAGTAGGGGCAGGGAATTTTTACAAGCAGGGGCAGCGGATTGGGAGAGAATGGGAGGCAGTGAATTATGAGAGCATGAGAGGCAGCGAATTAAGAGAGAATGAGAGGCGTTGAATTCTGAAAGATTGCAAAGGAGATAATTATCAGAGAATGACTGAGAGAGAATTGTTAGAAAATAGGAGGCAGCGAATTATTAGAGAATGAGACACAGGAAATAATGAGAGAATGAGCTGTTGTATTATGAGAGAATGAGAGGCAGGAAATTACGGGAGAATGAGAGGATTTGAATTGCAAGAGTATGAGAGGCAGCAAGCTGTTAGAGAATGAAAGGAAGCGAGTTATGAGTGACTGAGTGGCAATGAATTATTAGAGAATGAGATGCAGCGAAATATTAAAGAATTAGGGGCAGTGAATTATTACAGAATAAGTGACAAAGAGTTATGAGAGTATTAGAGGAAGCTAATTATAAAATTAGAGGCAGCGAAATATGAGAGAATGGGAGGCAGCGAATTACTACAGATTGAGAGGTAGAGAATGTTTGGAGAATGAGAAGCAACGGATAGTAAAGAGTCAGAGGTATACGGCAATGGGAGGCAGAGCATTATTAGAGAATGGGAGGCTGCAAGTTCTGAGCGAATGAGAGAGAAGGAATTAAGAGAGAATGGGAGGCAGCGAATTATGACAGAATGGCAGCGATTTATTAGAGAACTAGAGGCAGAGGATTATGAGAGAATGGGAGGAAGCGAAGTTTGATAACATGGAGGGCAGCGAATTAGTAGGGAATGAGATGCAGAGAAATATTAGAGAATTAGCGGCAGCAAATTATTGCAGTTAGGGGCAGCGAATTATGGGAGAATGGGAGACTGAATTATTAGATAATGAGATGTAGAGAAATATCAGAGAATTAGAGGCAGTGAATGATTAGAGAATTAGTGGCAAAGAATTATTAGGATATTAGAAGAAGGGAATTATTACAATGAGAGTCAGAGAATTAGAGAATGAGAGACAGAGTATTATGAGAGAATGAGAGGCAGCGAATTATGAGAGAATGCGAGGGAGATGATTATGAGAGAGTGAGCGGCAGAGAATTCCTACAGAATAAGTGAGGAAGACTATTGGAGAAAAAAAGGCAGCGAATTATTAGAGAATGAGAGGCAGCGAAGGGAATTATGAGAGAATGGGAGGCAGTGAATTATGAGAGAATGAGAGGCAGCGACTTGTGAGAGAATGAGAGGCAGAGGATTCTTAGAGAATTGGAGGCAGCAAATTGTAAGATAATGGGAGGCAGCGAATTATTAGACAATGAAAGTCGGCGAGTTAGAGAACGAGAGGCAGGAAATGATAAGAGAATGAGATGCAGCAAATTAACTATAAGAGCATGAGAGGTGTTGAATTAAGAGAGAATGGGTGGCAGCAAATTATGAGAGAATGAGAGGGAGAGAATTAATAGAGAATGCGTGGCAGAGAATTGCTAGAGAATAAGAGGATTACTTGAGAATGGGAGGAAGCGAACGATGAGAAAATGGGAGGCAGCAAATGATGAGGCAATGTGTGGCAGCAAACTACAAGAGAATGAGAGGCAGTGCATTATGAGTGCATTATTGGCCGGGCCCAAAGAGTTGTGGTGAATGGAGTTGAATCCAGTTGGCGGCCGGTCACGAGCGGTGTCCCCCAAGGCTGAGTACCGGGGCCGCTTCTGTTTAACATCTCCATTGATGATCCCAGTGAGGGGATTCAGTGCACCCTCAGTAAGTTTGCAGATGACACCAAGTTGGGAGGGAGTGTTGATCTCCTAGAGGGAGAAGGGCACTGCAGAAGGACCTGGAAAGACTGGATCGATGGGCCAAGGTTAACGCCATGAGTTTCAATAGGGCCAAGTGTCGGGTCGTGCATTTTGGTCACAACAACCCCAGGCAACCTTACAAGCTTGGGGAGGTGTGGCTGGAAACCTGCCTGATGGAAAGGGACCTTGGTGTGCTGTTGGACAGTCGGCTGAATATGAGCCAGCAGTGTGCCCAGGTGGCCAAGGCGGCCAATGGCATCCTGGCATGTATGAGGAATGGGGAGGTGAGCAGGACTAGGGAAGTCATCCTGCCCCTTTAATTGGCATTGTTGAGGCCTCACCTCGAGTACTGTGTTCAGTTTTGGGCACCTCAGTACAGAAAGGATGTGGAGGTGCTGGAGCAGGTCCAGAGAAGGGCAACAAGGCTTGTGAAGGGCTTGGAGAATCAGCTCTATGAGGATAGGCTGAGGGAGCAGGGGCTGTTTAGTCTGGGGAAGAAGCGGCTGAGGGGAGACCTTATTACTCTCTTCCAGTACCTGAAAGGTGCTTACCGAGAGAGCGGGGCTGGTCTCTTCTCAGTAATGATGGGTGACAAGACGAGGTGAAGTGGCCACAAGTTGCGCCAAGGAAGGTTTAGGTTGGATGTTAGGAGACACTTCTTTCCAGAAAGGACGGCTGAACATTGGAATAGGCTCCCCAGGGAGGTTGTGGAGTCACCGTCCCTGGATGTGTTTAAGAGTCGTTTGGATGTGTGATACTTGGAGATATGATTTAGCCGAGGGTTGTCAGAGTTAGGGTACTATGGTTAGGCTGCGGTTGGACTTGATGATCTTTGAGGTCCCATCCAACCTGAGTGATTCTGTGATTCTATGATTCTTGGAGAGTATAGGGGGCAGAAAATTATGAGAAAATGGGAGACAGCGAATTAGGAGAGAATGGGATGTAGTGAATTATGAGGGAATTAGACAAAGAGAATTATTACAGAATTAATGGCAGAGAATAAGTACAATTAGAGGCAGCAAATTATTGGAGATGAGAGACAGAGAATTATTAGAGAACGAGAGACAGAGGGTTGTTAGAGAATGACACGTAGAGAATTATGAGAGTATTAGAGGCAGCGAATTATTACAATTAGGGCCAGCGAATTATGATAGAATGAGAAAGAGATAATTATTAGAGGATGACCGGTAGAGAATTGTTAGAGAGTGGGAGGCCGCGAATTAAGATATGATAAGAGGCAGCGAACTGTAAGAGAATGGGAGGCAGTAAATTATTAGAGAAGAGACACAGCAAATTAAGAGAGAATGAGAGGCATTGAATTCTGAGAGCACGAGAGGCGTTGAATTCTGAGAGAATTGGAGGCAGCAAAATAGGAGAGAAGGAGCGGTAGAGAATTTGGAGGGAACGAGTGGCAGAGAAATATTAGAATATTACAGATGGAGAATTAGTCGAGAATGAGATGCAGAGAAATATTAGAATATTACAGACGGAGAATTAGTCGAGAATGAGATGCAGAGAAATATTAGAGAAATAGTGGCAGCGAATTCTTAGAGACTTTGTGGCAGAGAATTATCGGGAAATTAGCGTAAGCTTATTATCACAATTAGAGTCAATGAATTAGTAGGGAATGAGAGGTGCTGAATTATGAGAGAATGAGACACAGAATAATGAAAGACTGGGAGGGAGATAATTATTAGAGAATGAGCGTCAGAGAAGTATTAGAGAATGAGAGACCGAGGATTATCAGCGTATGACATGAAGTGAAATACTAGACAAGTAGGGGCAGTGAATTTTTACATTTAGGGGCAGCGAATTAGGAGAGAATGGGAGGCAGTGAATTATGAGAGAATGCGAGGGAGATAATCATGAGAGAATGAGTGGCAGAGAATTGCTACAGAATAAGTGAAGAGCATTATTGGAGAATAAAAGGCAGTAAATTATTAGAGAATGAGACACGGGAAATCATGAGAGAACGAGAGCCATTGAATTATGAGAGAATGAGAGGCAGCGAATTATTACAGAATGAGAGGCAGAAAATTATGGGAGAACTGGAGGAATTGCATTTCAACACTATGAGAGCCGTTGAACTACAGTTGTATGAGAGGCGTTGAAGAATGAGAGTATGAGAGGGAGCAAATTTTGAGAGAATGGTAGGCAGTGAATTATTAGATAATGAGATGTAGAGAAATATTAGAGAATTAGTGGCAAAGAACTATTAGGATATTAGAGGAAGCGAATTATTACAATGAGAGTCAGAGAATCAGTAGAGAATGGGAGGCAGCGAATGAAGAGAGAATGAGAGGCAGCGCAGTATGAGAGAATGCGAGGGAGATAATTATGAGAGAATGAGCGGCAGAGAATTGCTACAGAATAAGTGAAGAGGAATAGCGGAGAATAAAAGGCAGCGAAATATTAGAGAATGAGAGGCAGCGAAGCGAATTATGAGAGAATGGGAGGCAGGAAATGATGAGAGATTGTGAGGGAGATGATTATTCGAGAATGAGTGGCAGAGAATTGCTACAGAATGAGAGGCAGAGGATTGTAAGATAATGGGAGGCAGCGAATTATTAGACAATGAAAGTCAGCGAGTTAGAGAACGAGAGGCAGGAAATGATAAGAGAATGAGATGCAGCAAATTAACTATAAGAGAATGAGAGGCGTTGAATTATGAGAGAATGAGAGGGAGAGAATTAATAGAGAATGCCTGGCAGAGAATTGCTAGAGAATAAGAGGATTATTTGAGAATGGGAAGCAGCGAATGATGAGAAAACGGGAGGCAGCGAATGATGAGGTAACGAGTGGCAGCAAACTACAAGAGAATGAGAGTCAGTGCATTATGAGAGTATAGGGGGCAGAAAATCAGGAGAGAATCAGTGGCAGAGAATGATGAGAGACTGGGAGGCAGCGAATGATGAGGGAATTAGACAAAGAGAATTATTACAGAACTAGTGGCAGAGAATAATTACAATGAGAGGCAGCAAAGGATTCGAGATGAAAGACAGAGAATTATTAGAGAATGGAAGAGAAAGAATAATTAGAGAACGAGAGACAGAATTCTTAGAGAGTGAGAGACAGGGTTATTACAATTAGGGTCAGCGAACGATGAGAGAATGAGAAGGAGATAATCATTAGAGAATGACTGGCAGAGAATTGTTAGAGAGTGGGAGACTGCGAATTAGGATAGAATAAGAGGCAGCGAACTATGAGAGAATGGGAGGCTGGGAATGATGAGAGAATGAGTGGCAGAGAATTATTAGAGGATGAGATGCAGTGAAATATCAGAGAATTAGAGACAGCGAATTATTACAGAATGAGTGGCAAAGAGTTAACAGAGTGCTAGAGGAAGCTAAGTTTTCTAATTAGAGTCAGCGTATGCTGAGAGAACGAGAGGCAGCGAATTACAGGAGAAGGAGAGCTAGAGAATGTTTCAAGAATGAGAAGCAATGAATAACTGGAGAAAGAGAGGCAGAGATACATTGCAATGGGCGGCAGTGCGTGATGAGAGAATGAGAGGGAGCGAATGATGAGAGAATAAAAGGCAGCGAATTCTTGGAGAACGAGAGGCAACAAATGATGAGAGATTGTGAGGGAGATAATGAGTCGAGAATGAGTGGCAGAGAATTGTTAGAGAATGAGAGGCAGAGGATTCTTAGAGAATTGGAGGCAACGAGTTATGAGAGAATGGGAGGCAGCAATTTAAGAGAGAGTGAGAGGGAGATAATTAATAGAGAATGCGTGGCAGAGAATTGTTAGAGAATAAATGGCAGCTAATTATTAGAGAATGAGAGTCTGCAAATCTGGAGTGAATAGGAGGCCGTGAATTTGGAGAGATCGGGAGGTAGCGAATTGTTAGACAATGAGAGAGAGAGGGTTTTTAGAGAATGACATTCAGAGAGATATTAGAGAATTAGAGGCAGCAAATTATTACAATCAGCAGCGAATTGTGAGAGAATGAGAGGCAGAGAAACGTTAGAGAATGAGAGGCAGTGAATTATGAGAGATTCAGTGCAAAGAATTCTTAGAATATGAGCGAAAGTTAATTCTTACAGTTAGAGGCCGAGAATTAGTAGAGAATGGTAGGCAGTGTATGAAGAGAGGATGAGAGGCAATGAATTCTTTCAATTAGAGACGGCGAATTGGTGGTGAATGGAGTTAAATGCAGCTGGCGACCGGTCACGAGTGGTGTTCCCCAGGGGTCGGTGCTGGGGCCTGTCCTCTTCGATATCTTTATTGATGACCTGGATGAGGGCACTGAGTGCACCCTCAGTAAGTTTGCAGATGACACCCAATTGGCTGGGAGTGTGGATCTGCCTGGGGGTAGCGAGGCCCTACAGAGGGATCTGGACAGGCTGGAGAGCTGGGCTGAAGCCAATGGGATGAGGTTCAACAAGACCAAATGCCGCGTCCTGCACTTTGGCCACAACAACCCCAGGCAGCGCTACAGGCTTGGGGCGGAGTGGCTGGAAGACTGTGTAGAGGAGATGGACCTGGGGGTCTTGACGGATGCTCGGCTGAACATGAGCCGACAGTGTGGCCAGGTGGCCAAGAAGGCCAACGGCATCCTGGCTTGCATCGGAAACAGCGTTACCGGCAGGAGCAGAGAGGTGATTGTCCCCCTGTACTCAGCACTGGTGAGGCCGCACCTCGAGTGCCGTGTCCGGTTTTGGGCCCCTCACTGCAAGAAAGACATCGAGGCCCTGGAGCGTGTTCAAAGAAGGGCAACAAAGCAGGTGAGGGGTCTGGAGCACAGGCCTTATGAGGAGAGGCTGAAGGAGCTGGGAACGTTCAGCCTGGAGAAGAGGAGGCTCAGGGGAGACCTTCTTGCTCTCTCTAACTTCCTGAAGGGAGGTTGTGGTGAGCTGGGGGTCGGCCTCTTCTCTCGTGTCATTAGTGATAGGACTAGAGGCAATGGCTTCAAGCTGCGGCAGAGGAGATTCAGGCTGGACATTAGGAAATGTTACTTCTCAGAAAGGGTGGTCAGGCACTGGAATGGCCTGCCCAGGGAGGTGGTGGAGTCACCGACCCTGGGGGTGTTCAAGGAACAATTGGATGTTGTGTTGAGGGACATGGTTCGGTGGGAGCTATTGGAGATAGGTGAACGGTTGGACTGGATGATCTTGTAGGTCTTTTCCAACCTTGGTGGTTCTATGGTTCTATGAACTAGAGCAGAATGAGAGGCAGCGAAGGATTGGCGTATGAGAAGCAACGAATGAGCAGAGAACGAGAGGCAAAGAGAGAGATTACAGGGAGAGGCAGCCAATGATTAGAGAATGAGAGAGAGGATGATTAGAGAATGACATGCTGAGCAAAATGAGAGCATGAGAGGCAGCGAATGAAGAGAGAATGAGAGGCAGCGAATTAGAATAGAACGAGAGGGAGATAATCATTATAGAATAAGAGGCAGAGGATTGTTAGAGAATGGGATGCTGCTAATTATAAGAAAATGAGAGGCGTTGAATTCGTCGACAATGAGAGGGAGCGAATTGTGAGAGAATGAGAGGCAGCGAATGACGGGATCATGAGAGGGAGGTTATTAGAGGACGAGTGTCAGGGAATTGTTATAGAATGAGAGGCAGAGGATTATGACAGAATGGGAGGCAGGGAATTAGGAGAGACTTAGTGGCAAAGAATTATTAGGATATTAGAGGCAGCGAATTATTCCAAGGAAAGGCAGAGAATGAGTAGGGAATGGGAGGCAGCGGATGATGGGAATGAGAGGCAGGAATTGATGAGAGAAGGAGAGGCAGCGAATGATTACGGTTAGTGGCAGCAAATGAGAGGAGAATGAGAGGCAGGGAACGATTGGAGAATGAGAAGGATCGAATTGCTAGATAATGAGAGGCAGAGAAATATTACAATGAGAGGCAGCGAGTTATTAGAGAATGAGAGGCTGCACATTATGACAATGATTTCTAGAACGGCATTAAGATTAGAGGCAGCGATTTTGAGAATCATTAGAGAATGAGAGATACAGAATTGTAGAGGAAGAATTTGGAGGGATAGAAATTGTTATAGGCAGAAAATTAATAGATTATTGGTATGGATTGAGAAGGATTAGGGGTAAAGGTTGAGAATGGTTTGAGATGGAGAATTAGATCAACAGTTAATAGAGAATTAGTGCCAGAGAACTGTTTGTTGGAGGCAGAGATAGAGAATTAGACCGGGAGTTCTTAGAGAACTAGAAATACAGAAAGAGAGAGAGAGATTCTTAGAGAGAGAGGGAATTATTACTGGTAGAGAACTATTAGTATTAGTGGTTGAGAATGAGAGAGAATTCTTAAAGATGGCTTTGTTAGAGAAGTGGAGATGGAGAGGGAGAGAATGAGATTCATTAGAGACGGAGCATTATTAGCGATAGAGCGTTATTAGAGCGTTAAGGACGGAGAGCTCTTAGAGAATGGGAGAGTAGACTGAAAACTCTTAGAGATGGAGAACTGCTACAGGTGGAGATGGAGAAATCCCGGAGTTAGGGAATGATGAGAGAGAGAGGGAATTCAAGGCGGAATTTAAGGGAGAGAGGGAGAGAATGAAGGACAGAGATGGAGGCCAAGATGTTTTGGAGCCTACCTCAGCTTTGTCCATCTCTTTGGGCCGAGAGCAGCAGGCCACGTTTGGGTCATTGAAACTCCAACGAGGTATTAGTGGACAGCATGGAAAACAAGCAGAGAGAAGAGAAACATGGCATGATGGCCAGAAGCAGCACCAAACCCAAGGAGAAGAGAAGCAACCCACGTTGGGTGACAGCGACAGGGGGGACTGCCGGCCATCAGCACCGGGGAGCCCGAAGGCAGCTGGTCCATGGACAGCTGTGACGTGCGGAAATCAAACTCCGTAAGCACCAAGTAGTTCTAAAGCAGGTATGTTTAATGAGCGATGCGCACACACCCTGGTGCAAGGGGGATAGCTCCGCCTCGCTTGCACACCGCTGGGAGAAAGCGTGCTGCAGGTAGAGGCTGAACTAAGACAGAATCAGTTGTTGGCAGGAATTCGGATCCATATCCATGACATTCCTGAGACCCCATGAGCATGCGGTCCCTCCCCCCTTGCGCGTGCGGAGTGAGTCGTGGGGGTGGTCGTGGGATGAAGGCTCATCGTCTTCCTCGCTGTCAACTTTCGACCCAGGGGGAGGGGCACCCCTCAGACTGGTTCCAGCTTGCCCTGTGGACATCCAATCACCTCACTGTTCTCGGGCTGTTGCACCCTTGTCTTGATGGCCTTCATCCACCTTGTTATTCCAGACACGGTGTCTGCAAACCCCATTCTTCTAACAGCTTCCACATCAACTAGCTTTTCACTACCCCTGTCCCAGTTTCTGTGAAGTTCCTTTCTCTCCTTTACTGTGGGGGCCTTCTTTCAGCTTTCAGCTGTGGTGAGTGTCGGGCAAGCTGGAGCTGGACTCCATCGGGGAATGTTTGGACTCGGTGAGCCCTGGCAGACGACAAAGCGCCAGGCAGTAATGAGAGAGAAGGAACATGGTGCCGGTGGATGTGAGAAGCAGGGCCAGTGGGGCGTCCCCTGCTTCAAGGGGCACTTCTGGCCCACCCAGGGCAGACTCTCTCCTGCTTTGCTTCTGCTTGGGGACTGCAGGGTCAGTTCCGTTGGCACAGCACGTCTGCAAGACGCTGAGCCAAGGGGAACAGCTGCTGCTGAACCTGGGGCGGAAAAGATGGTGTCAAGTAAAGCGAGCATGAGGGAAAGGAAAGAGGGAGCGCCAGGACAAAGGGAGGCCAAGCCCCCAGCAGCTCCACCAAGACCAAAACACTCTCTGGGAGCAACAGAGCTTGCCTGCCATCACCCACGGAGGATTCTGGAGTCCATCGTTTGCTCTGGTTTCTGGCTGTGTGCACCAAGACGCGCAGCTGAGTCCTCGCACCGCTCTGCAGAAATGCCGGCACCTGCAAGCACCTCCGGAACGAAAAGCATCCAGAGACAGCCAGCAGTGAGCAAGCAAACGAGTGCCGAACCCTTGCCAAGGCTCAGCGCTCACCCGGAACGAGAGCACTGGCAGCAAGCAGGCAGAACCCCTTCCCCCGCCACCGCCAGCCCTTCAGTCAGCTCAGGGAGGGACGCCACGTGGCTCCACAGCACAAGGTTAGTGCTGCCACCTGTGCTCCGTGGGCTGTCCACCACCCCACCAGGTGCTCCAACACTGCTGCAGGCCCAGAGCCAGCGGCTCCCACAGCGCCCCCCAGAAACAGCAGCCAAGGGACACGGGGGAGAAACGGGGAAGGAAAAGGAATTCAAGCTGAGAAAAGAAGAATGGGGATTGGAAAAAGGACTGGCAAAAGGTGAGAACAGCATGGGGAAAAGAAAGGGGGACGACAGGAAGGGAGGAAGGAAGGAAGGGGGGGCGACTAGTGGGGAAAACAGAAAGGAGGATGAAAAGAAACAGAATAGGAAAAGGAAATGAAAAAGGGCCTGGAAATGGGACTGGAAATGAACTGGAATTAGAATAAGAAAAAGTAGAAGAATTGGAAAAAGGAACAGAAATTGGAAACGTCAATGAAAAGGAATTACAAACCAATGGGAATTGGGAAAAGAATTGGAATAAGGAAAATCGAGGGGGAGGGGCCTCGGCGAGGGGGAATAAGGAATTATGTGGAAAAAGAAATCGATAAGAATGAGAAGTGGGAAGGGACCGAGGCTAAGGGAAGAACCCTAGTCAAGAAATAAAACTAAGAGCGAGAATTGGAAAAACGATTGGAATCAGGAAAATCGTAAGAGGGGCCCAGAGAGAAATGGGGAAGAAAACTGAATGTGAAGAACCAGGAGAAGAATTTGAATGAGGGAGAAAAATGTGCAGAAAAAGAATGAGAAAAAGAAGAAGAAAAGAACGAGAAAAGGATTAAGAAACGGAAATATAGATGGAGATAGAAAAAGAGACTCATTACTATTAGAGTCAATGAATTAGTAGGGAATGATAGGCGTTGAATTATGAGGGTATAAGACACAGAAAGATGAAAGAACGGGAGGGAGATAATTATTAGAGAATGAGTGGCAGAGAATTGTTAGAGAATGAGAGACAGAGGATTATCAGCGTATGACATGAAGCGAAATACTAGACAAGTAGGGGCAGGGAATTTTTACAAGCAGGGGCAGCGGATTGGGAGAGAATGGGAGGCAGTGAATTATGAGAGCATGAGAGGCAGCGAATTAAGAGAGAATGAGAGGCGTTGAATTCTGAAAGATTGCAAAGGAGATAATTATCAGAGAATGACTGAGAGAGAATTGTTAGAAAATAGGAGGCAGCGAATTATTAGAGAATGAGACACAGGAAATAATGAGAGAATGAGCTGTTGTATTATGAGAGAATGAGAGGCAGGAAATTACGGGAGAATGAGAGGATTTGAATTGCAAGAGTATGAGAGGCAGCAAGCTGTTAGAGAATGAAAGGAAGCGAGTTATGAGTGACTGAGTGGCAATGAATTATTAGAGAATGAGATGCAGCGAAATATTAAAGAATTAGGGGCAGTGAATTATTACAGAATAAGTGACAAAGAGTTATGAGAGTATTAGAGGAAGCTAATTATAAAATTAGAGGCAGCGAAATATGAGAGAATGGGAGGCAGCGAATTACTACAGATTGAGAGGTAGAGAATGTTTGGAGAATGAGAAGCAACGGATAGTAAAGAGTCAGAGGTATACGGCAATGGGAGGCAGAGCATTATTAGAGAATGGGAGGCTGCAAGTTCTGAGCGAATGAGAGAGAAGGAATTAAGAGAGAATGGGAGGCAGCGAATTATGACAGAATGGCAGCGATTTATTAGAGAACTAGAGGCAGAGGATTATGAGAGAATGGGAGGAAGCGAAGTTTGATAACATGGAGGGCAGCGAATTAGTAGGGAATGAGATGCAGAGAAATTGTAGAGAATTAGCGGCAGCAAATTATTGCAGTTAGGGGCAGCGAATTATGAGAGAATGGGAGACTGAATTATTAGATAATGAGATGTAGAGAAATATCAGAGAATTAGAGGCAGTGAATGATTAGAGAATTAGTGGCAAAGAATTATTAGGATATTAGAAGAAGGGAATTATTACAATGAGAGTCAGAGAATTAGAGAATGAGAGACAGAGTATTATGAGAGAATGAGAGGCAGCGAATTATGAGAGAATGCGAGGGAGATGATTATGAGAGAGTGAGCGGCAGAGAATTCCTACAGAATAAGTGAGGAAGACTATTGGAGAAAAAAAGGCAGCGAATTATTAGAGAATGAGAGGCAGCGAAGGGAATTATGAGAGAATGGGAGGCAGTGAATTATGAGAGAATGAGAGGCAGCGACTTGTGAGAGAATGAGAGGCAGAGGATTCTTAGAGAATTGGAGGCAGCAAATTGTAAGATAATGGGAGGCAGCGAATTATTAGACAATGAAAGTCGGCGAGTTAGAGAACGAGAGGCAGGAAATGATAAGAGAATGAGATGCAGCAAATTAACTATAAGAGCATGAGAGGTGTTGAATTAAGAGAGAATGGGTGGCAGCAAATTATGAGAGAATGAGAGGGAGAGAATTAATAGAGAATGCGTGGCAGAGAATTGCTAGAGAATAAGAGGATTACTTGAGAATGGGAGGAAGCGAACGATGAGAAAATGGGAGGCAGCAAATGATGAGGCAATGTGTGGCAGCAAACTACAAGAGAATGAGAGGCAGTGCATTATGAGTGCATTATTGGCCGGGCCCAAAGAGTTGTGGTGAATGGAGTTGAATCCAGTTGGCGGCCGGTCACGAGCAGTGTCCCCCAAGGCTGAGTACCGGGGCCGCTTCTGTTTAACATCTCCATTGATGATCCCAGTGAGGGGATTCAGTGCACCCTCAGTAAGTTTGCAGATGACACCAAGTTGGGAGGGAGTGTTGATCTCCTAGAGGGAGAAGGGCACTGCAGAAGGACCTGGAAAGACTGGATCGATGGGCCAAGGTTAACGCCATGAGTTTCAATAGGGCCAAGTGTCGGGTCGTGCATTTTGGTCACAACAACCCCAGGCAACCTTACAAGCTTGGGGAGGTGTGGCTGGAAACCTGCCTGATGGAAAGGGACCTTGGTGTGCTGTTGGACAGTCGGCTGAATATGAGCCAGCAGTGTGCCCAGGTGGCCAAGGCGGCCAATGGCATCCTGGCATGTATGAGGAATGGGGAGGTGAGCAGGACTAGGGAAGTCATCCTGCCCCTTTAATTGGCATTGTTGAGGCCTCACCTCGAGTACTGTGTTCAGTTTTGGGCACCTCAGTACAGAAAGGATGTGGAGGTGCTGGAGCAGGTCCAGAGAAGGGCAACAAGGCTTGTGAAGGGCTTGGAGAATCAGCTCTATGAGGATAGGCTGAGGGAGCAGGGGCTGTTTAGTCTGGGGAAGAAGCGGCTGAGGGGAGACCTTATTACTCTCTTCCAGTACCTGAAAGGTGCTTACCGAGAGAGCGGGGCTGGTCTCTTCTCAGTAATGATGGGTGACAAGACGAGGTGAAGTGGCCACAAGTTGCGCCAAGGAAGGTTTAGGTTGGATGTTAGGAGACACTTCTTTCCAGAAAGGACGGCTGAACATTGGAATAGGCTCCCCAGGGAGCTTGTGGAGTCACCGTCCCTGGATGTGTTTAAGAGTCGTTTGGATGTGTGATACTTGGAGATATGATTTAGCCGAGGGTTGTCAGAGTTAGGGTACTATGGTTAGGCTGCGGTTGGACTTGATGATCTTTGAGGTCCCATCCAACCTGAGTGATTCTGTGATTCTATGATTCTTGGAGAGTATAGGGGGCAGAAAATTATGAGAAAATGGGAGACAGCGAATTAGGAGAGAATGGGATGTAGTGAATTATGAGGGAATTAGACAAAGAGAATTATTACAGAATTAATGGCAGAGAATAAGTACAATTAGAGGCAGCAAATTATTGGAGATGAGAGACAGAGAATTATTAGAGAACGAGAGACAGAGGGTTATTAGAGAATGACACGTAGAGAATTATGAGAGTATTAGAGGCAGCGAATTATTACAATTAGGGCCAGCGAATTATGATAGAATGAGAAAGAGATAATTATTAGAGGATGACCGGTAGAGAATTGTTAGAGAGTGGGAGGCCGCGAATTAAGATATGATAAGAGGCAGCGAACTGTAAGAGAATGGGAGGCAGTAAATTATTAGAGAAGAGACACAGCAAATTAAGAGAGAATGAGAGGCATTGAATTCTGAGAGCACGAGAGGCGTTGAATTCTGAGAGAATGGGAGGCAGCAAAATAGGAGAGAAGGAGCGGTAGAGAATTTGGAGGGAACGAGTGGCAGAGAAATATTAGAATATTACAGACGGAGAATTAGTCGAGAATGAGATGCAGAGAAATATTAGAGAAATAGTGGCAGCGAATTCTTGGAGACTTTGTGGCAGAGAATTATCGGGAAATTAGCGTAAGCTTATTATCACAATTAGAGTCAATGAATTAGTAGGGAATGAGAGGTGCTGAATTATGAGAGAATGAGACACAGAATGATGAAAGACTGGGAGGGAGATAATTATTAGAGAATGAGCGTCAGAGAAGTATTAGAGAATGAGAGACCGAGGATTATCAGCGTATGACATGAAGCGAAATACTAGACAAGTAGGGGCAGTGAATGTTTACAATTAGGGGCAGCGAATTAGGAGAGAATGGGAGGCAGTGAATTATGAGCATGACATGCAGCGAATTAAGAGCGAATGAGAGGCGTTGAATTATGAGAGAATGAGAGGCAGAGAATTATTCTAGAGTGACTGGCAGAGCAAGATTAGAGAATTAGAGGCAGTGAAATACAAGAGAATTAGTGGCAAAGAATTATTAGGATATTAGAAGAAGCGAATTATTACAATGAGAATCAGAGAATTAGTAGAGAATGGGAGGCAGTGTATTATGAGAGAAGGAGAGGCAGCTAATTACTACAAATATAGGCAGCGAATTATGAGAGAATGCGAGGGAGATAATCATGAGAGAATGAGTGGCAGAGAATTGCTACAGAATAAGTGAAGAGCATTATTGGAGAATAAAAGGCAGTAAATTATTAGAGAATGAGACACGGGAAATCATGAGAGAACGAGAGCCATTGAATTATGAGAGAATGAGAGGCAGCGAATTATTACAGAATGAGAGGCAGAAAATTATGGGAGAACTGGAGGCATTGCATTTCAACACTATGAGAGCCGTTGAACTACAGTTGTATGAGAGGCGTTGAAGAATGAGAGTATGAGAGGGAGCAAATTTTGAGAGAATGGTAGGCAGTGAATTATTAGATAATGAGATGTAGAGAAATATTAGAGAATTAGTGGCAAAGAACTATTAGGATATTAGAGGAAGCGAATTATTACAATGAGAGTCAGAGAATCAGTAGAGAATGGGAGGCAGCGAATGAAGAGAGAATGAGAGGCAGCGCAGTATGAGAGAATGCGAGGGAGATAATTATGAGAGAATGAGCGGCAGAGAATTGCTACAGAATAAGTGAAGAGGAATAGCGGAGAATAAAAGGCAGCGAAATATTAGAGAATGAGAGGCAGCGAAGCGAATTATGAGAGAATGGGAGGCAGGAAATGATGAGAGATTGTGAGGGAGATGATTATTCGAGAATGAGTGGCAGAGAATTGCTACAGAATGAGAGGCAGAGGATTGTAAGATAATGGGAGGCAGCGAATTATTAGACAATGAAAGTCAGCGAGTTAGAGAACGAGAGGCAGGAAATGATAAGAGAATGAGATGCAGCAAATTAACTAGAAGAGAATGAGAGGCGTTGAATTATGAGAGAATGAGAGGGAGAGAATGAATAGAGAATGCCTGGCAGAGAATTGCTAGAGAATAAGAGGATTATTTGAGAATGGGAAGCAGCGAATGATGAGAAAACGGGAGGCAGCGAATGATGAGGTAATGAGTGGCAGCAAACTACAAGAGAATGAGAGGCAGTGCATTATGAGAGTATAGGGGGCAGAAAATCAGGAGAGAATCAGTGGCAGAGAATGATGAGAGACTGGGAGGCAGCGAATGATGAGGGAATTAGACAAAGAGAATTATTACAGAACTAGTGGCAGAGAATAATTACAATGGGAGGCAGCAAAGGATTCGAGATGAAAGACGGAGAATTATTAGAGAATGGAAGAGAAAGAATAATTAGAGAACGAGAGACAGAATTCTTAGAGAGTGAGAGACAGGGTTATTACAATTAGGGTCAGCGAACGATGAGAGAATGAGAAGGAGATAATCATTAGAGAATGACTGGCAGAGAATTGTTAGAGAGTGGGAGACTGCGAATTAGGATAGAATAAGAGGCAGCGAACTATGAGAGAATAGGAGGCTGGGAATGATGAGAGAATGAGTGGCAGAGAATTATTAGAGGATGAGATGCAGTGAAATATCAGAGAATTAGAGACAGCGAATTATTACAGAATGAGTGGCAAAGAGTTAACAGAGTGCTAGAGGAAGCTAAGTTTTCTAATTAGAGTCAGCGTATGATGAGAGAACGAGAGGCAGCGAACTACAGGAGAAGGAGAGGTAGAGAATGTTTCAAGAATGAGAAGCAATGAATAACTGGAGAAAGAGAGGCAGAGATACATTGCAATGGGCGGCAGTGCGTGATGAGAGAATGAGAGGGAGCGAATGATGAGAGAATAAAAGGCAGCGAATTCTTGGAGAACGAGAGGCAACAAATGATGAGAGATTGTGAGGGAGATAATGAGTCGAGAATGAGTGGCAGAGAATTGTTAGAGAATGAGAGGCAGAGGATTCTTAGAGAATTGGAGGCAACGAGTTATGAGAGAATGGGAGGCAGCAAATTAAGAGAGAATGAGAGGGAGATAATTAATAGAGAATGCGTGGCAGAGAATTGTTAGAGAATAAATGGCAGCTAATTATTAGAGAATGAGAGTCTGCAAATCTGGAGTGAATAGGAGGCCGTGAATTTGGAGAGATCGGGAGGTAGCGAATTGTTAGACAATGAGAGACAGAGGGTTATTAGAGAATGACATTCAGAGAGACATTAGAGAATTAGAGGCAGCAAATTATTACAATCAGCAGCGAATTGTGAGAGAATGAGAGGCAGAGAAACGTTAGAGAATGAGAGGCAGTGAATTATGAGAGATTCAGTGCAAAGAATTCTTAGAATATTAGCGAAAGTTAATTCTTACAGTTAGAGGCCGAGAATTAGTAGAGAATGGTAGGCAGTGTATGAAGAGAGGATGAGAGGCAATGAATTCTTTCAATTAGAGACGGCGAATTGGTGGTGAATGGAGTTAAATGCAGCTGGCGACCGGTCACGAGTGGTGTTCCCCAGGGGTCGGTGCTGGGGCCTGTCCTCTTCGATATCTTTATTGATGACCTGGATGAGGGCACTGAGTGCACCCTCAGTAAGTTTGCAGATGACACCCAATTGGCTGGGAGTGTGGATCTGCCTGGGGGTAGCGAGGCCCTACAGAGGGATCTGGACAGGCTGGAGAGCTGGGCTGAAGCCAATGGGATGAGGTTCAACAAGACCAAATGCCGCGTCCTGCACTTGGGCCACAACAACCCCAGGCAGCGCTACAGGCTTGGGGCGGAGTGGCTGGAAGACTGTGTAGAGGAGATGGACCTGGGGGTCTTGACGGATGCTCGGCTGAACATGAGCCGACAGTGTGGCCAGGTGGCCAAGAAGGCCAACGGCATCCTGGCTTGCATCAGAAACAGCGTTACCGGCAGGAGCAGAGAGGTGATTGTCCCCCTGTACTCAGCACTGGTGAGGCCGCACCTCGAGTGCCGTGTCCGGTTTTGGGCCCCTCACTGCAAGAAAGACATCGAGGCCCTGGAGTGTGTTCAAAGAAGGGCAACAAAGCAGGTGAGGGGTCTGGAGCACAGGCCTTATGAGGAGAGGCTGAAGGAGCTGGGAACGTTCAGCCTGGAGAAGAGGAGGCTCAGGGGAGACCTTCTTGCTCTCTCTAACTTCCTGAAGGGAGGTTGTGGTGAGCTGGGGGTCGGCCTCTTCTCTCGTGTCATTAGTGATAGGACTAGAGGCAATGGCTTCAAGCTGCGGCGGAGGAGATTCAGGCTGGACATTAGGAAATGTTACTTCTCAGAAAGGGTGGTCAGGCACTGGAATGGCCTGCCCAGGGAGGTGGTGGAGTCACCGACCCTGGGGGTGTTCAAGGAACAATTGGATGTTGTGTTGAGGGACATGGTTCGGTGGGAGCTATTGGAGATAGGTGAACGGTTGGACTGGATGATCTTGTAGGTCTTTTCCAACCTTGGTGGTTCTATGGTTCTATGAACTAGAGCAGAATGAGAGGCAGCGAAGGATTGGCGTATGAGAAGCAACGAATGAGCAGAGAACGAGAGGCAAAGAGAGAGATTACAGGGAGAGGCAGCCAATGATTAGAGAATGAGAGAGAGGATGATTAGAGAATGACATGCTGAGCAAAATGAGAGCATGAGAGGCAGCGAATGAAGAGAGAATGAGAGGCAGCGAATTAGAATAGAACGAGAGGGAGATAATCATTATAGAATAAGAGGCAGAGGATTGTTAGAGAATGGGATGCTGCTAATTATAAGAAAATGAGAGGCGTTGAATTCGTCGACAATGAGAGGGAGCGAATTGTGAGAGAATGAGAGGCAGCGAATGACGGGATCATGAGAGGGAGGTTATTAGAGGACGAGTGTCAGGGAATTGTTATAGAATGAGAGGCAGAGGATTATGACAGAATGGGAGGCAGGGAATTAGGAGAGACTTAGTGGCAAAGAATTATTAGGATATTAGAGGCAGCGAATTATTCCAAGGAAAGGCAGAGAATGAGTAGGGAATGGGAGGCAGCGGATGATGGGAATGAGAGGCAGGAATTGATGAGAGAAGGAGAGGCAGCGAATGATTACGGTTAGTGGCAGCAAATGAGAGGAGAATGAGAGGCAGGGAACGATTGGAGAATGAGAAGGATCGAATTGCTAGATAATGAGAGGCAGAGAAATATTACAATGAGAGGCAGCGAGTTATTAGAGAATGAGAGGCTGCACATTATGACAATGATTTCTAGAACGGCATTAAGATTAGAGGCAGCGATTTTGAGAATCATTAGAGAATGAGAGATACAGAATTGTAGAGGAAGAATTTGGAGGGATAGAAATTGTTATAGGCAGAAAATTAATAGATTATTGGTATGGATTGAGAAGGATTAGGGGTAAAGGTTGAGAATGGTTTGAGATGGAGAATTAGATCAACAGTTAATAGAGAATTAGTGCCAGAGAACTGTTTGTTGGAGGCAGAGATAGAGAATTAGACCGGGAGTTCTTAGAGAACTAGAAATACAGAAAGAGAGAGAGAGATTCTTAGAGAGAGAGGGAATTATTACTGGTAGAGAACTATTAGTATTAGTGGTTGAGAATGAGAGAGAATTCTTAAAGATGGCTTTGTTAGAGAAGTGGAGATGGAGAGGGAGAGAATGAGATTCATTAGAGACGGAGCATTATTAGCGATAGAGCGTTATTAGAGCGTTAAGGACGGAGAGCTCTTAGAGAATGGGAGAGTAGACTGAAAACTCTTAGAGATGGAGAACTGCTACAGGTGGAGATGGAGAAATCCCGGAGTTAGGGAATGATGAGAGAGAGAGGGAATTCAAGGCGGAATTTAAGGGAGAGAGGGAGAGAATGAAGGACAGAGATGGAGGCCAAGATGTTTTGGAGCCTACCTCAGCTTTGTCCATCTCTTTGGGCCGAGAGCAGCAGGCCACGTTTGGGTCATTGAAACTCCAACGAGGTATTAGTGGACAGCATGGAAAACAAGCAGAGAGAAGAGAAACATGGCATGATGGCCAGAAGCAGCACCAAACCCAAGGAGAAGAGAACCAACCCACGTTGGGTGACAGCGACAGGGGGGACTGCCGGCCATCAGCACCGGGGAGCCCGAAGGCAGCTGGTCCATGGACAGCTGTGACGTGCGGAAATCAAACTCCATAAGCACAAAGTATTTCTAAAGCAGGTATGTTTAATGAGCGATGCGCACACACCCTGGTGCAAGGGGGATAGCTCCGCCTCGCTTGCACACCGCTTAGGGAAAGCGTGCTGCAGGTATAGGCTGAACTAAGACAGAATCAGTTGTTGGCAGGAATTCGGATCCATATCCATGACATTCCTGAGACCCCATGAGCATGCGGTCCCTCCCCCCTTGCGCGTGCGGAGTGAGTCGTGGGGGTGGTCGTGGGATGAAGGCTCATCGTCTTCCTCGCTGTCAACTTTCGACCCAGGGGGAGGGGCACCCCTCAGACTGGTTCCAGCTTGCCCTGTGGACATCCAATCACCTCACTGTTCTCGGGCTGTTGCACCCTTGTCTTGATGGCCTTCATCCACCTTGTTATTCCAGACACGGTGTCTGCAAACCCCATTCTTCTAACAGCTTCCACATCAACTAGCTTTTCACTACCCCTGTCCCAGTTTCTGTGAAGTTCCTTTCTCTCCTTTACTGTGGGGGCCTTCTTTCAGCTTTCAGCTGTGGTGAGTGTCGGGCAAGCTGGAGCTGGACTCCATCGGGGAATGTTTGGACTCGGTGAGCCCTGGCAGACGACAAAGCGCCAGGCAGTAATGAGAGAGAAGGAACATGGTGCCGGTGGATGTGAGAAGCAGGGCCAGTGGGGCGTCCCCTGCTTCAAGGGGCACTTCTGGCCCACCCAGGGCAGACTCTCTCCTGCTTTGCTTCTGCTTGGGGACTGCAGGGTCAGTTCCGTTGGCACAGCACGTCTGCAAGACGCTGAGCCAAGGGGAACAGCTGCTGCTGAACCTGGGGCGGAAAAGATGGTGTCAAGTAAAGCGAGCATGAGGGAAAGGAAAGAGGGAGCGCCAGGACAAAGGGAGGCCAAGCCCCCAGCAGCTCCACCAAGACCAAAACACTCTCTGGGAGCAACAGAGCTTGCCTGCCATCACCCACGGAGGATCCTGGAGTCCATCGTTTGCTCTGGTTTCTGGCTGTGTGCACCAAGACGCGCAGCTGAGTCCTCGCACCGCTCTGCAGAAATGCCGGCACCTGCAAGCACCTCCGGAACGAAAAGCATCCAGAGACAGCCAGCAGTGAGCAAGCAAACGAGTGCCGAACCCTTGCCAAGGCTCAGCGCTCACCCGGAACGAGAGCACTGGCAGCAAGCAGGCAGAACCCCTTCCCCCGCCACCGCCAGCCCTTCAGTCAGCTCAGGGAGGGACGCCACGTGGCTCCACAGCACAAGGTTAGTGCTGCCACCTGTGCTCCGTGGGCTGTCCACCACCCCACCAGGTGCTCCAACACTGCTGCAGGCCCAGAGCCAGCGGCTCCCACAGCGCCCCCCAGAAACAGCAGCCAAGGGACACGGGGGAGAAACGGGGAAGGAAAAGGAATTCAAGCTGAGAAAAGAAGAATGGGGATTGGAAAAAGGACTGGCAAAAGGTGAGAACAGCATGGGGAAAAGAAGGGGGGACGACAGGAAGGGAGGAAGGAAGGAAGGGGGGGCGACTAGTGGGGAAAACAGAAAGGAGGATGAAAAGAAACAGAATAGGAAAAGGAAATGAAAAAGGGCCTGGAAATGGGACTGGAAATGAACTGGAATTAGAATAAGAAAAAGTAGAAGAATTGGAAAAAGGAACAGAAATTGGAAACGTCAATGAAAAGGAATTACAAACCAATGGGAATTGGGAAAAGAATTGGAATAAGGAAAATCGAGGGGGAGGGGCCTCGGCGAGGGGGAATAAGGAATTATGTGGAAAAAGAAATCGATAAGAATGAGAAGTGGGAAGGGACCGAGGCTAAGGGAAGAACCCTAGTCAAGAAATAAAACTAAGAGCGAGAATTGGAAAAACGATTGGAATCAGGAAAATCGTAAGAGGGGCCCAGAGAGAAATGGGGAAGAAAACTGAATGTGAAGAACCAGGAGAAGAATTTGAATGAGGGAGAAAAATGTGCAGAAAAAGAATGAGAAAAAGAAGAAGAAAAGAACGAGAAAAGGATTAAGAAACGGAAATATAGATGGAGATAGAAAAAGAGACTCATTACTATTAGAGTCAATGAATTAGTAGGGAATGATAGGCGTTGAATTATGAGGGTATAAGACACAGAAAGATGAAAGAACGGGAGGGAGATAATTATTAGAGAATGAGTGGCAGAGAATTGTTAGAGAATGAGAGACAGAGGATTATCAGCGTATGACATGAAGCGAAATACTAGACAAGTAGGGGCAGGGAATTTTTACAAGCAGGGGCAGCGGATTGGGAGAGAATGGGAGGCAGTGAATTATGAGAGCATGAGAGGCAGCGAATTAAGAGAGAATGAGAGGCGTTGAATTCTGAAAGATTGCAAAGGAGATAATTATCAGAGAATGACTGAGAGAGAATTGTTAGAAAATAGGAGGCAGCGAATTATTAGAGAATGAGACACAGGAAATAATGAGAGAATGAGCTGTTGTATTATGAGAGAATGAGAGGCAGGAAATTACGGGAGAATGAGAGGATTTGAATTGCAAGAGTATGAGAGGCAGCAAGCTGTTAGAGAATGAAAGGAAGCGAGTTATGAGTGACTGAGTGGCAATGAATTATTAGAGAATGAGATGCAGCGAAATATTAAAGAATTAGGGGCAGTGAATTATTACAGAATAAGTGACAAAGAGTTATGAGAGTATTAGAGGAAGCTAATTATAAAATTAGAGGCAGCGAAATATGAGAGAATGGGAGGCAGCGAATTACTACAGATTGAGAGGTAGAGAATGTTTGGAGAATGAGAAGCAACGAATAGTAAAGAGTCAGAGGTATACGGCAATGGGAGGCAGAGCATTATTAGAGAATGGGAGGCTGCAAGTTCTGAGCGAATGAGAGAGAAGGAATTAAGAGAGAATGGGAGGCAGCGAATTATGACAGAATGGCAGCGATTTATTAGAGAACTAGAGGCAGAGGATTATGAGAGAATGGGAGGAAGCGAAGTTTGATAACATGGAGGGCAGCGAATTAGTAGGGAATGAGATGCAGAGAAATATTAGAGAATTAGCGGCAGCAAATTATTGCAGTTAGGGGCAGCGAATTATGGGAGAATGGGAGACTGAATTATTAGATAATGAGATGTAGAGAAATATCAGAGAATTAGAGGCAGTGAATGATTAGAGAATTAGTGGCAAAGAATTATTAGGATATTAGAAGAAGGGAATTATTACAATGAGAGTCAGAGAATTAGAGAATGAGAGACAGAGTATTATGAGAGAATGAGAGACAGCGAATTATGAGAGAATGCGAGGGAGATGATTATGAGAGAGTGAGCGGCAGAGAATTCCTACAGAATAAGTGAGGAAGACTATTGGAGAAAAAAAGGCAGCGAATTATTAGAGAATGAGAGGCAGCGAAGCGAATTATGAGAGAATGGGAGGCAGCGACTTGTGAGAGAATGAGAGGCAGAGGATTCTTAGAGAATTGGAGGCAGCAAATTGTAAGATAATGGGAGGCAGCGAATTATTAGACAATGAAAGTCGGCGAGTTAGAGAACGAGAGGCAGGAAATGATAAGAGAATGAGATGCAGCAAATTAACTATAAGAGCATGAGAGGTGTTGAATTAAGAGAGAATGGGTGGCAGCAAATTATGAGAGAATGAGAGGGAGAGAATTAATAGAGAATGCGTGGCAGAGAATTGCTAGAGAATAAGAGGATTACTTGAGAATGGGAGGAAGCGAACGATGAGAAAATGGGAGGCAGCAAATGATGAGGCAATGTGTGGCAGCAAACTACAAGAGAATGAGAGGCAGTGCATTATGAGTGCATTATTGGCCGGGCCCAAAGAGTTGTGGTGAATGGAGTTGAATCCAGTTGGCGGCCGGTCACGAGCGGTGTCCCCCAAGGCTGAGTACCGGGGCCGCTTCTGTTTAACATCTCCATTGATGATCCCAGTGAGGGGATTCAGTGC
This sequence comes from Alectoris magna, assembly GCA_030625065.1. Lineage (NCBI taxonomy): Eukaryota > Metazoa > Chordata > Aves > Galliformes > Phasianidae > Alectoris > Alectoris magna. Next base: position 248,378 of record CM060562.1, read on the forward strand.
ACCCTCAGTAAGTTTGCAGATGACACCAAGTTGGGAGGGAGTGTTGATCTCCTAGAGGGAGAAGGGCACTGCAGAAGGACCTGGAAAGACTGGATCGATGGGCCAAGGTTAACACCATGAGTTTCAATAGGGCCAAGTGTCGGGTCGTGCATTTTGGTCACAACAACCCCAGGCAACCTTACAAGCTTGGGGAGGTGTGGCTGGAAACCTGCCTGATGGAAAGGGACCTTGGTGTGCTGTTGGACAGTCGGCTGAATATGAGCCAGCAGTGTGCCCAGGTGGCCAAGGCGGCCAATGGCATCCTGGCATGTATGAGGAATGGGGAGGTGAGCAGGACTAGGGAAGTCATCCTGCCCCTTTAATTGGCATTGTTGAGGCCTCACCTCGAGTACTGTGTTCAGTTTTGGGCACCTCAGTACAGAAAGGATGTGGAGGTGCTGGAGCAGGTCCAGAGAAGGGCAACAAGGCTTGTGAAGGGCTTGGAGAATCAGCTCTATGAGGATAGGCTGAGGGAGCAGGGGCTGTTTAGTCTGAGGAAGAAGCGGCTGAGGGGAGACCTTATTACTCTCTTCCAGTACCTGAAAGGTGCTTACCGAGAGAGCGGGGCTGGTCTCTTCTCAGTAATGATGGGTGACAAGACGAGGTGAAGTGGCCACAAGTTGCGCCAAGGAAGGTTTAGGTTGGATGTTAGGAGACACTTCTTTCCAGAAAGGACGGCTGAACATTGGAATAGGCTCCCCAGGGAGCTTGTGGAGTCACCGTCCCTGGATGTGTTTAAGAGTCGTTTGGATGTGTGATACTTGGAGATATGATTTAGCCGAGGGTTGTCAGAGTTAGGGTACTATGGTTAGGCTGCGGTTGGACTTGATGATCTTTGAGGTCCCATCCAACCTGAGTGATTCTGTGATTCTATGATTCTTGGAGAGTATAGGGGGCAGAAAATTATGAGAAAATGGGAGACAGCGAATTAGGAGAGAATGGGATGTAGTGAATTATGAGGGAATTAGACAAAGAGAATTATTACAGAATTAATGGCAGAGAATAAGTACAATTAGAGGCAGCAAATTATTGGAGATGAGAGACAGAGAATTATTAGAGAACGAGAGACAGAGGGTTATTAGAGAATGACACGTAGAGAATTATGAGAGTATTAGAGGCAGCGAATTATTACAATTAGGGCCAGCGAATTATGATAGAATGAGAAAGAGATAATTATTAGAGGATGACCGGTAGAGAATTGTTAGAGAGTGGGAGGCCGCGAATTAAGATATGATAAGAGGCAGCGAACTGTAAGAGAATGGGAGGCAGTAAATTATTAGAGAAGAGACACAGCAAATTAAGAGAGAATGAGAGGCATTGAATTCTGAGAGCACGAGAGGCGTTGAATTCTGAGAGAATGGGAGGCAGCAAAATAGGAGAGAAGGAGCGGTAGAGAATTTGGAGGGAACGAGTGGCAGAGAAATATTAGAATATTACAGACGGAGAATTAGTCGAGAATGAGATGCAGAGAAATATTAGAGAAATAGTGGCAGCGAATTCTTGGAGACTTTGTGGCAGAGAATTATCGGGAAATTAGCGTAAGCTTATTATCACAATTAGAGTCAATGAATTAGTAGGGAATGAGAGGTGCTGAATTATGAGAGAATGAGACACAGAATGATGAAAGACTGGGAGGGAGATAATTATTAGAGAATGAGCGTCAGAGAAGTATTAGAGAATGAGAGACCGAGGATTATCAGCGTATGACATGAAGCGAAATACTAGACAAGTAGGGGCAGTGAATGTTTACAATTAGGGGCAGCGAATTAGGAGAGAATGGGAGGCAGTGAATTATGAGCATGACATGCAGCGAATTAAGAGCGAATGAGAGGCGTTGAATTATGAGAGAATGAGAGGCAGAGAATTATTCTAGAGTGACTGGCAGAGCAAGATTAGAGAATTAGAGGCAGTGAAATACAAGAGAATTAGTGGCAAAGAATTATTAGGATATTAGAAGAAGCGAATTATTACAATGAGAATCAGAGAATTAGTAGAGAATGGGAGGCAGTGTATTATGAGAGAAGGAGAGGCAGCTAATTACTACAAATATAGGCAGCGAATTATGAGAGAATGCGAGGGAGATAATCATGAGAGAATGAGTGGCAGAGAATTGCTACAGAATAAGTGAAGAGCATTATTGGAGAATAAAAGGCAGTAAATTATTAGAGAATGAGACACGGGAAATCATGAGAGAACGAGAGCCATTGAATTATGAGAGAATGAGAGGCAGCGAATTATTACAGAATGAGAGGCAGAAAATTATGGGAGAACTGGAGGCATTGCATTTCAACACTATGAGAGCCGTTGAACTACAGTTGTATGAGAGGCGTTGAAGAATGAGAGTATGAGAGGGAGCAAATTTTGAGAGAATGGTAGGCAGTGAATTATTAGATAATGAGATGTAGAGAAATATTAGAGAATTAGTGGCAAAGAACTATTAGGATATTAGAGGAAGCGAATTATTACAATGAGAGTCAGAGAATCAGTAGAGAATGGGAGGCAGCGAATGAAGAGAGAATGAGAGGCAGCGCAGTATGAGAGAATGCGAGGGAGATAATTATGAGAGAATGAGCGGCAGAGAATTGCTACAGAATAAGTGAAGAGGAATAGCGGAGAATAAAAGGCAGCGAAATATTAGAGAATGAGAGGCAGCGAAGCGAATTATGAGAGAATGGGAGGCAGGAAATGATGAGAGATTGTGAGGGAGATGATTATTCGAGAATGAGTGGCAGAGAATTGCTACAGAATGAGAGGCAGAGGATTGTAAGATAATGGGAGGCAGCGAATTATTAGACAATGAAAGTCAGCGAGTTAGAGAACGAGAGGCAGGAAATGATAAGAGAATGAGATGCAGCAAATTAACTAGAAGAGAATGAGAGGCGTTGAATTATGAGAGAATGAGAGGGAGAGAATTAATAGAGAATGCCTGGCAGAGAATTGCTAGAGAATAAGAGGATTATTTGAGAATGGGAAGCAGCGAATGATGAGAAAACAGGAGGCAGCGAATGATGAGGTAATGAGTGGCAGCAAACTACAAGAGAATGAGAGGCAGTGCATTATGAGAGTATAGGGGGCAGAAAATCAGGAGAGAATCAGTGGCAGAGAATGATGAGAGACTGGGAGGCAGCGAATGATGAGGGAATTAGACAAAGAGAATTATTACAGAACTAGTGGCAGAGAATAATTACAATGGGAGGCAGCAAAGGATTCGAGATGAAAGACGGAGAATTATTAGAGAATGGAAGAGAAAGAATAATTAGAGAACGAGAGACAGAATTCTTAGAGAGTGAGAGACAGGGTTATTACAATTAGGGTCAGCGAACGATGAGAGAATGAGAAGGAGATAATCATTAGAGAATGACTGGCAGAGAATTGTTAGAGAGTGGGAGACTGCGAATTAGGATAGAATAAGAGGCAGCGAACTATGAGAGAATAGGAGGCTGGGAATGATGAGAGAATGAGTGGCAGAGAATTATTAGAGGATGAGATGCAGTGAAATATCAGAGAATTAGAGACAGCGAATTATTACAGAATGAGTGGCAAAGAGTTAACAGAGTGCTAGAGGAAGCTAAGTTTTCTAATTAGAGTCAGCGTATGATGAGAGAACGAGAGGCAGCGAACTACAGGAGAAGGAGAGGTAGAGAATGTTTCAAGAATGAGAAGCAATGAATAACTGGAGAAAGAGAGGCAGAGATACATTGCAATGGGCGGCAGTGCGTGATGAGAGAATGAGAGGGAGCGAATGATGAGAGAATAAAAGGCAGCGAATTCTTGGAGAACGAGAGGCAACAAATGATGAGAGATTGTGAGGGAGATAATGAGTCGAGAATGAGTGGCAGGGAATTGTTAGAGAATGAGAGGCAGAGGATTCTTAGAGAATTGGAGGAAACGAGTTATGAGAGAATGGGAGGCAGCAAATTAAGAGACAATGAGAGGCAGAGTAACGTTAGAGAATGAGAGGCAGTGGATTATGAGAGATTCAGTGCAAAGAATTCTTAGAATATGAGCGAAAGTTAATTCTTACAATTAGAGGCCGAGAATTAGTAGAGAATGGTAGGCAGTGTATGAAGAGAGGATGAGTGGCAATGAATTCTTTCAATTAGAGACGGCGAATTGGTGGTGAATGGAGTTAAATGCAGCTGGCGACCGGTCACGAGCGGTGTTCCCCAGGGGTCGGTGCTGGGGCCTGGCCTCTTCGATATCTTTATTGATGACCTGGATGAGGGCACTGAGTGCACCCTCAGTAAGTTTGCAGATGACACCCAATTGGCTGGGAGTGTGGATCTGCCTGGGGGTAGCGAGGCCCTACAGAGGGATCTGGACAGGCTGGAGAGCTGGGCTGAAGCCAATGGGATGAGGTTCAACAAGACCAAATGCCGCGTCCTGCACTTTGGCCACAACAACCCCAGGCAGCGCTACAGGCTTGGGGCGGAGTGGCTGGAAGACTGTGTAGAGGAGATGGACCTGGGGGTCTTGACGGATGCTCGGCTGAACATGAGCCAACAGTGTGGCCAGGTGGCCAAGAAGGCCAACGGCATCCTGGCTTGCATCAGAAACAGCATTACCGGCAGGAGCAGGGAGGTGATTGTCCCCCTGTACTCAGCACTGGTGAGGCCGCACCTCGAGTGCCGTGTCCGGTTTTGGGCCCCTCACTGCAAGAAAGACATCGAGGCCCTGGAGCGTGTTCAAAGAAGGGCAACAAAGCAGGTGAGGGGTCTGGAGCACAGGCCTTATGAGGAGAGGCTGAAGGAGCTGGGAACGTTCAGCCTGGAGAAGAGGAGGCTCAGGGGAGACCTTCTTGCTCTCTCTAACTTCCTGAAGGGAGGTTGTGGTGAGCTGGGGGTCGGCCTCTTCTCTCGTGTCATTAGTGACAGGACTAGAGGCAATGGCTTCAAGCTGCGGCAGAGGAGATTCAGGCTGGACATTAGGAAATGTTACTTCTCAGAAAGGGTGGTCAGGCACTGGAATGGCCTGCCCAGGGAGGTGGTGGAGTCACCGACCCTGGGGGTGTTCAAGGAACAATTGGATGTTGTGTTGAGGGACATGGTTCGGTGGGAGCTATTGGAGATAGGTGAACGGTTGGACTGGATGATCTTGTAGGTCTTTTCCAACCTTGGTGGTTCTATGGTTCTATGAACTAGAGCAGAATGAGAGGCAGCGAAGGATTGGAGTATGAGAAGCAACGAATGAGCAGAGAATGAGAGGCAAAGAGAGAGATTACAGGGAGAGGCAGCCAATGATTAGAGAATGAGAGAGAGGATGATTAGAGAATGACATGCTGAGCAAAATGAGAGCATGAGAGGCAGCGAATGAAGAGAGAATGAGAGGCAGCGAATTAGAATAGAACGAGAGGGAGATAATCATTATAGAATAAGAGGCAGAGGATTGTTAGAGAATGGGATGCTGCTAATTATAAGAAAATGAGAGGCGTTGAATTCGTCGACAATGAGAGGGAGCGAGTTGTGAGAGAATGAGAGGCAGCGAATGACGGGATCATGAGAGGGAGGTTATTAGAGGACGAGTGTCAGGGAATTGTTATAGAATGAGAGGCAGAGGATTATGACAGAATGGGAGGCAGGGAATTAGGAGAGACTTAGTGGCAAAGAATTATTAGGATATTAGAGGCAGCGAATTATTCCAAGGAAAGGCAGAGAATGAGTAGGGAATGGGAGGCAGCGGATGATGGGAACGAGAGGCAGGAATTGATGAGAGAAGGAGAGGCAGCTAATGATTACAGTTAGTGGCAGCAAATGAGAGGAGAATGAGAGGCAGGGAACGATTGGAGAATGAGAAGGATCGAATTGCTAGATAATGAGAGGCAGAGAAATATTACAATGAGAGGCAGCGAGTTATTAGAGAATGAGAGGCTGCACATTATGACAATGATTTCTAGAACGGCATTACGATTAGAGGCAGCCATTTTGAGAATCATCAGAGAATGAGAGATACAGAATTGTAGAGGAAGAATTTGGAGGGATAGAAATTGTTATAGGCAGAAAATTAATAGATTATTGGTATGGATTGAGAAGGATTAGGGGTAAAGGTTGAGAATGGTTTGAGATGGAGAATTAGATCAACAGTTAATAGAGAATTAGTGCCAGAGAACTGTTTGTTGGAGGCAGAGATAGAGAATTAGACCGGGAGTTCTTAGAGAACTAGAAATACAGAAAGAGAGAGAGAGATTCTTAGAGAGAGGGAATTATTACTGGTAGAGAACTATTAGTATTAGTGGTTGAGAATGAGAGAGAATTCTTAAAGATGGCTTTGTTAGAGAAGTGGAGATGGAGAGGGAGAGAATGAGATTCATGAGAGACGGAGCATTATTAGCGATAGAGCGTTATTAGAGCGTTAAGGACGGAGAGCTCTTAGAGAATGGGAGAGTAGACTGAAAACTCTTAGAGATGGAGAACTGCTACAGGTGGAGATGGAGAAATCCCGGAGTTAGGGAATGATGAGAGAGAGAGGGAATTCAAGGCGGAATTTAAGGGAGAGAGGGAGAGAATGAAGGACAGAGATGGAGGCCAAGACGTTTTGGAGCCTACCTCAGCTTTGTCCATCTCCTTGGGCCGAGAGCAGCAGGCCACGTTTGGGTCATTGAAACTCCAACGAGGCATTGGCGGACAGCATGGAAAACAAGCAGAAAGAAGAGAAACATGGCATGACGGCCAGAAGCAGCACCAAAGCCAAGGAGAAGAGAACCAACCCACGTTGGGTGACAGCGACAGGGGGGACTGCCGGCCATCAGCACCGGGGAGCCCGAAGGCAGCTGGTCCATGGACAGCTGTGACGTGCGGAAATCAAACTCCGTAAGCACCAAGTAGTTCTAAAGCAGGTATGTTTAATGAGCGATGCGCACACACCCTGGTGCAAGGGGGATAGCTCCGCCTCGCTTGCACACCGCTGGGAGAAAGCGTGCTGCAGGTATAGGCTGAACTAAGACAGAATCAGTTGTTGGCAGGAATTCGGATCCATATCCATGACATTCCTGAGACCCCATGAGCATGCGGTCCCTCCCCCCTTGCGCGTGCGGAGTGAGTCGTGGGGGTGGTCGTGGGATGAAGGCTCATCGTCTTCCTCGCTGTCAACTTTCGACCCAGGGGGAGGGGCACCCCTCAGACTGGTTCCAGCTTGCCCTGTGGACATCCAATCACCTCACTGTTCTCGGGCTGTTGCACCCTTGTCTTGCTGGCCTTCATCCGCCTTGTTATTCCAGACACGGTGTCTGCAAGCCCCATTCTTCTAACAGCTTCCACATCAACTAGCTTTTCACTACCCCTGTCCCAGTTTCTGTGAAGTTCCTTTCTCTCCTTGACTGTGGGGGCCTTCTTTCACCTTTCAAAAGAACAATACAAATGGAAAGTATTGGACAAAGAAACGGAGAAAGATCATAGAAAGGAAAAGAGCTGGACTGAGACCCCCTGAAGGAACAGCACCGAACAGCGTGAAGAGACACGGAAAAGGAAAGGGGGAAAGGAAAGGAAAAGGAAAGGAGGGGGACAAGAGGGGGGCAGAAAGGGGGACACGAGGGGGACAAAGAACTTAACAAAGGAAAAGAAGTGCTTGGGGGGCAGAAAGAGAAGGGAGGAGTTGGGGGGCAAAAAGTGAAGAGAGCACTTGGGGGGCCTGAAGTGAGGAGAGCGACTGGGGGGCAGAACGAGAGGAGAGGAGTTGGGGGGCACAAAGAGAGGAGAGTGCTTGGGGGCAGAAATGAAGTTTTGGGGGGGCAAAAAGGGTTCTGAACAGAATAGGAAATGAACAGGAAAAGAACGGAACCAAGAAAGAGCAATGAGAAACTCCCATGGAAATGGATTTTACCAAGAAAAGGATTGGACCAAAATTGGACCAAACTTGGGGTCTTGGGGGGCAGAAAGAGAGGACGGGAGCTGGGTGCAGAAAGAGAGGAGAGCACTTGGGGGGCAGAAAGAGGGGACTGACTGACGTGAGGGTCGGAAAGCGAGGACTGACTGAGTTGGGGGGCGGAAAGGGAGGACTGACTCACTTGGGCAGTGGAACGGGAGCAAGGAATGAGTTGGGGGGCGGAAATTTAGCACTGACTCACGTGGGGGTGGAAAGGAAGGAGATGACTGACTTGGGGGGTGCAAAGCGAGGCAAAGAATGACTTGTGGGACGTAAAGGGAGAAGTGGCTGAGTTTGGGGGTGGAAAGGAAGAAGTGACTCACTTGGGGGGCGGAACGGGAGCACTGACAACTCACTTGGGGGGTGTAAGGGAGCACTGACTCACTTAGGGGGCGGAACGGGAGCACGGACTCACTTAGGGGGAGGAAAAACTGCACTGACTCAACTGGGGGGAGGAAAAGGAGCACTGACGACTCACTTTGGGGGCGGAACGGGAGCACTGACTCACTTGAGGGGTGGAAAGGGAGCAGTGACTGAGTTGGGGGGCAGAAAGGGAGGTCAGAACAACATGGGGGGCAGAAAGGGAGGACTGAAGGACTTGGGGGGTGGACAGGGAAGACTGAAGGACTTGGGGGTCAGAAAGGGGGAGTGACTGAGTTGGGGGGCGGAAAGGGAGGACTGACTCACTTGGGGGGCCACGTGAGGAACTACCATGGAAATGGATTGGGCACAGGGAAACCAACAGGGAGAGGAAAAGGAGAAGAACTGGACAAAAATTGGACTAAAATTGGACAAAAAAAATGTTTTGTTTTGGGCCCCAAAACAAAATAGCAACAGGAAAAGAACTGAACCAAGAAAGACCAATGAGAAACTACCATGGAAATGGATGGGGCACAGGGAAACCAACAGGGAGAAGAATTGGACAAAAATTGGACAAAAATTGGACAAAAATTGGACAAAAATTGGACAAAAATTGGACAAAAATTGGACAAAAATTGGACAAAAATTGGACAAAAATTGGACAAAAATTGGACAAAAATTGGACAAAAATTGGACAAAAATTGGACTTCAAAAGGAAAAGAACAGGAGAGGAAAGTGGATTACAGACTTTACATTGGATTTACAGACTGAACATTGGAATAGGGTCCCCAGGGAGGTTGTGGAGTCACCGTCCCTGGATGTGTTTAAGAGTCGTTTGGATGTGTGATACTTGGAGATATGATTTAGCCGAGGGTTGTCAGAGTTAGGGTACTATGGTTAGGCTGCGGTTGGACTTGATGATCTTTGAGGTCCCATCCAACCTGAGTGATTCTGTGATTCTATGATTCTTGGAGAGTATAGGGGGCAGAAAATTATGAGAAAACGGGAGACAGCGAATTAGGAGAGAATGGGATGTAGTGAATTATGAGGGAATTAGACAAAGAGAATTATTACAGAATTAATGGCAGAGAATAAGTACAATTAGAGGCAGCAAATTATTGGAGATGAGAGACAGAGAATTATTAGAGAACGAGAGACAGAGGGTTATTAGAGAATGACACGTAGAGAATTATGAGAGTATTAGAGGCAGCGAATTATTACAATTAGGGCCAGCGAATTATGATAGAATGAGAAAGAGATAATTATTAGAGGATGACCGGTAGAGAATTGTTAGAGAGTGGGAGGCCGCGAATTAAGATATGATAAGAGGCAGCGAACTGTAAGAGAATGGGAGGCAGTAAATTATTAGAGAAGAGACACAGCAAATTAAGAGAGAATGAGAGGCATTGAATTCTGAGAGCACGAGAGGCGTTGAATTCTGAGAGAATGGGAGGCAGCAAAATAGGAGAGAAGGAGCGGTAGAGAATTTGGAGGGAACGAGTGGCAGAGAAATATTAGAATATTACAGACGGAGAATTAGTCGAGAATGAGATGCAGAGAAATATTAGAGAAATAGTGGCAGCGAATTCTTAGAGACTTTGTGGCAGAGAATTATCGGGAAATTAGCGTAAGCTTATTATCACAATTAGAGTCAATGAATTAGTAGGGAATGAGAGGTGCTGAATTATGAGAGAATGAGACACAGAATGATGAAAGACTGGGAGGGAGATAATTATTAGAGAATGAGCGTCAGAGAAGTATTAGAGAATGAGAGACCGAGGATTATCAGCGTATGACATGAAGCGAAATACTAGACAAGTAGGGGCAGTGAATGTTTACAATTAGGGGCAGCGAATTAGGAGAGAATGGGAGGCAGTGAATTATGAGAGCATGACATGCAGCGAATTAAGAGCGAATGAGAGGCGTTGAATTATGAGAGAATGAGAGGCAGAGAATTATTCTAGAGTGACTGGCAGAGCAAGATTAGAGAATTAGAGGCAGTGAATTACAAGAGAATTAGTGGCAAAGAATTATTAGGATATTAGAAGAAGCGAATTATTACAATGAGAGTCAGAGAATTAGTAGAGAATGGGAGGCAGTGTATTATGAGAGAAGGAGAGGCAGCTAATTACTACAAATATAGGCAGCGAATTATGAGAGAATGAGAGGCAGCGAATTATGAGAGAATGCGAGGGAGATAATCATGAGAGAATGAGTGGCAGAGAATTGCTACAGAATAAGTGAAGAGCATTATTGGAGAAAAGGAAAAGAACAGGAGAAGAAAGTGGATTACAAACTGGACAACAAAAACAGAAAGGCAAAGAACCGGACCAAGAACTGGACCAGGAACTGCATAAGGAGAAGAAGTGGCCAAAGATCTTCGAAAGGGAAAGGCCTGGACAGAGAACTGAAAGAGGAGAAGAACGACAGAAAGACCTGGACAGAGAGCTGGAAGATTAGAGAATAGAGAATGATTGGAGAATGAGAAGGAACGAATTGCTAGATAATGAGAGAGATGGAGATGAGAGATGGAGGCCAAGATGTTTTGGAGCCTACCTCAGCTTTGCCCATCTCCTTGGGCCGAGTGCAGCAGGCTGCGTTGGGGGCAGCGCAGCTCCTTGGCTGCCTTGCCTCGCTCTTCCCACCCAGGTCCTCCATCCAGCCCTCCCGCTGCCAAGCGGTGGCCAGAACCTTCTGCACAACACAGAGCAATCAAGAAATCATCGTCAAGCGAAGCCACGACACCAACTCGGCCCTCCCCGAGCGGGAGCGCTCAGCCAACCGACCCCACAGAGCCGCCCCCGGGCGCAGACCCTTCCTCTGCGGCTGCCGGCCCTTCCAGGAGCTCAGCAAGGGGGTCTGGCTCCACCCAGTCCCACCCCCAGCTTCAGTGCATCGCCTGGGCCCCACTTGCTCACATCCCGCACCCGGCTGGCAGTCATTGCCTCGGGCCCTTGGTGAACATCTTCCTGGTTAACAACCAGCTCCAGAAGTCAGTGGGGTTAAGAAAAGAAGCAGAGGAAAGGCACGCGACGGAGCGGTGGCCAGCAGGCCATTCCAAGCGGTTCTGCTCAGCCCTGTGCTGGGCCGGAGGGAGTTGGGGGGCGAGAAGGGAGGGGGGACTGGGGGGGCAGGAAGGGGAGGCCTGGGCTGAGTTGGGGGGCAAAAAAGGAGAGGCCTGGACTTACTTGGGGGGCAGGAAGGAGAGGCCTGGACTTACTTGGGGGAGCCAACGAGAGGTCTTTTCTTGTCCGCTTCAGTCTCCTCCTTCTTCCTTCCTCCCTCTCAATCAGAGCCATTCTTCCTTGGCGCAGAGAGCAAGAAAGAGGAGCAAGCTGTGTGGAAACGAATGCCACAACGCCCGTTGATTCCCAGTAGCTGGCATGGAAAAGCTGTGGCAGGGCCGCAGCTGGAAATGCTGTCAGGACATCTGGACAATCCGAGGCAGAAGCAACCCGCTTGGATCCCCACCGCACCGCACATCTGTGCGGTTCCAGCCGTACGGTGAGAGGGACACAGGGGTCATGCAGATGTCTGGGCCGAAAGATGCTGCTGATGGAAAGATCATCTACGATCAAGGGCAAATGCTCAGCCATGTCGAAGGCTGGCAGCAAACTCCAGCCAGGAGCCATCTCCAGAGAAAGAGATCCTGCCTCAGTGGCAGTCAGCCCTTCCATGGGCTTGAGGAGAGCTGCAGCCGGGCTCCACCCCTTCCGGTAGCACAGCTGAATTGCCTTCACCTGTGCTCCCGCAGCTGACTCAGCGCTTGCCTCAGCTGCTCCATACCAGCTTCAGGCTGCCAGCCACAGTTGCCCATCCAGCATCTCCAAGGTGGCTTCTTCACCAATCTGCTGTCTCAATGTTCAAGTGTTCCAATGGTTCTGCTCAGCCCTGTGCTGGGGGGGGAGGGAGTGGGGGGGCGGAAAAAGAGGGAGGGCTTTGGGGGCACAAAGAGCGGAGACCACTCGGGGAGCGGAAAGAGACAAGCAGACTTGGGGGGCAGAAAGCAGAACAAGAAAGAGGGGATTTAGGGGGCAGAAAGCAAAGAGGGGACCTGGGGGGGAGAAAGCCAAAAAGAAAGAGGGGACTTGGGGGGCAGAAAGCCAAGAAAGAGGGGACTTGGGGGGCAGAAAGCCCAGAAAGAAAGAGGGGACTCGGGGGACAGAATGCCAAGAAACCAAAGAGGGGTCTTGGGGGGCGGAAAGCAGAGAAAGAAAGAGGGGACTTGGGGGGTGGAAATGGAGGAGAGGACTTGAGGGGTGGATAGAGAGGACTGAGTTGGGGGGCTGTAGAGTTGTAATTCTACAGGGCGTAATAGATGGATAGCCAGAGGTTATATGGGAAGAACTCCCCAAGGCTGAGGCTCACAGTTAAGATGGCCGCTGGCCACAAGGAACTCCACACAGGAGCAAAGTCCAACAGAGATGCTGCCTTAGTGCTGCTCAGCCCTTCCATGGCATTTGGAGAGGCGGAGTCAAGCTCCACCCCTTCCGGGAGCACAGCTGAATTGCCTTCACCTGTGCTCCCGCAGCTGAGCCGTCCCTTGCCTCAGATGGTCAGTCCCAGCTTCAGGCTGTCAGTAACAGTTCCCCACACACAGCTCGGCATCCAGGCGGGGCTGGAATATCTCCAGAGCAGGAGACTCCACAACCCCCCTGGGCAGCCTGTTCCAGTGCTCCGTCACCCTCACCCTAAACCAATTCCTGCTCACACCAAGGCCCAACTCCCTCCGCTCCGGTTTCTGCCCGCTTCCCCTCCTCCTGTCTCCTCACGCTGCTGAAAAGAGTCTGCCCTCGCCACTCGGCCCCCCACCCCTCAGGTCTTTCTAAACCTGGATCAGCTCCCCTCTCGGCCTTCCGGTCTCGAGGCTGAACAGACCCGGTTCACTCAGCCTTTCCTCACAGGGGAGATGCTCCAGGCCCTTCACCATCTTTGCGGCCCTCCGCTGGACTCTTCCCAAGAGATCCCTGTCTGTTTCGTGCCGGGAAGCCCAGCACTGGACACGGCACTCCAGATGAGGCCTTCCCAGGGCGGAGCAGAGGGGGAGGATCGCCTCCCTCCACCTGCTGGCCACGCTCTTTGCCACGCAGCCCAGAATGCCGTCGGCCCTTTTGGCCACGAGGGCACGCTGCTGCCTCACGGCCAACCCGTCGCCCACCGGGACGCCCAGGTCCCTCTGTGCACAGCTCCTCTCCAGCAGGTCACCCCCCAGCCCGCGCTGCTGCACGCAATGATTCCTCCCCAGGTGCGAGACTCTACCCTCGCTTTTGTTCAACCTCCTCTGGTGGTGGCTGGATGAAGGCTCGGCGTCTTCCTCCCCGCCTGGCGGTCGTTCTGGGATGAAGCCGGCGCTCTTCGGCGTCGCGGCCTTCCGAGCTCGGTCCCGCTTGAGAGCGCCGCCCTTCTGTGGCGCGCCTCTGCCATCCCTTGTCACGGTTGTTCCCCTTGCCGTTGGGTCCCTTCTTGGCTGACGGGAGACAGCTTTCCTTGCGGGGCAGCTCACGGCAGCGCTTCCCTGGGCTAACAGAAAGCTACGCTGATCCACTGCTTCCTTGGGGAACCGAAGGGAAGGCAAGCCAGCGCTGCCAAAAGAGAAAAGAAAGAGGGTACTCGGGGGGCGGAAAGGAGGGAAAGAAAGAGGGGACTTGGGGGACAGAAGGCCCAGAAAGTAAGAGGAGACCTGGGGGGCAGAAAGGGAAGGGAGCACTTGGGGGGCAGAACGAGAGGAGGGGACTGAGTGACTTGGGGGGCGGAAAGGGAGGACTGAATGACATGGGGGGCGGAAAGCCAAAAAAGAATGAGGGGACTTGGGGGGCAGAAAGGGAGGAAGGGACTGAGTGAGTTTGGGGGCAGAAATCCCAGAAAGAAAGAGGGGACTTGGGGGGCAGAAACAGAGGAGAGCAGTTGGGGGGCTGAAAGGGAGGAGAGGTGAGGGACTGGGGGGCAGAAACGAAGAGGGGAGTTGTGGGGCAGAACGGGAGGAGGGAAGTTGGGGGTCAGAAAGACTGAAGAGGACTTGGGGGGCAGAAGGAGGGGAGGGGACTGACTGACTTGGGGCGTGGAAAGCCAAAAAAGAATGAGGGGACTTGGGGGGCGGAAAGCAGAGAAAGAAAGAGGGGACTTGGGGGGCTGAAATCCCAGCAAGAAGGTACTTGGGGGGCAGGAAGCCAATAAAGAGGGGACTTGGGGGGCGGAAAGAGAAGAGAGGAGAGGACTTGGGGGTAGAAAGAGAAGGGTGGAGTTGGGGGGCAGAAAGAGCAGAGAGCGTTTGGGGGCACAAAGAGAGGAGCGCACTTGGGGGGCGGAAAGCGAGGCGAAGACTGAGATGGGGGGTGGAAAGGGAAGAACGGAGATGGGGGGCACAAAGGGAGCACTTGGGGGGAGAAGCAGAGGGCTTGGGGGGCAGAAAGAGGGGAGGGAACTTGGGACGGAAGAGATGAAACGACTTGGGGGGCAGAAACGGGAGAGAGCACTTGGGGGGCAGAACGAGAGGAGGGGACTGAGTGACTTGGGGGGCAGAAAGGAAGGAAAGAAAGAGGGGACTTGGGGGGCAGAAAGCTGAGAGGTTACTCGGGGGACACAAAGAGTAGAGAGCACTTTGTGGGCAGAAAGAGAATAGCGGATTTGGGGGGCAGAAGGAGAAGAAACGACTTGGGGGGCAAAAAGTCAAGAAAGAAAGAGGGGACTTGGGGGGCAGAAAGAGAGGAGAGCACTTGGGGGGCAGACAGAGAAGAGAGCACTTGGGGGGCAGAGAGAGAAGAGGGGACCTGGAGGGCATAAGGAGAGGAGAGCACTTGGGGGGCGGAAAGCACCGAGGGGATATGGGGGGCAGAAAGCATACAAAGAAAGAGGGGACTTGGGGGGCAGAAAGGGAGGAGCAGACTTGTGGGGTGGAAAGAATAGAGTGCACCTGATGGGCAGGAAAAGAAGGGAGCAGTTGTGGGGAGGAAACAGAGGAGGGCACTTGGGGGGCGGAAAGAGTTGAGCTGGGGGTGAGAAAGGGAAGGGAGCTCTTGGAGGGCAGAAAGGGAAGAGACGACTTAGGGGGCAGAAAGGACAGAAAGAAAGAGGGGACTTGGGGGGCAGAAAGCCAGGAAAGAGGGGACTTGTGGGGCAGAAGGGAAAGAAAGAAAGAGGAGACTTGGGGGGCAGAAGGAGAGGACAAGACTTGGGGGGCAGAGAGAGAAGGGAGCACTTGGGGGGCAGAGAGAGAAGAAGGGAGGACTTGGGACTCAGAAAGGAGAGGACTTGGGGGGAAGAAAGAGAGGTGGGGACGGGGGGAGAAAGAGAAGAGGGGACCGGGGGGGCAGAAAGAAAGGAGAGCACTTGGGGGGCAGGAGGAGAGGTGAGGACTTGGGGGGCAGAAGGAGGGGAGAGGACTTTGGGACGAAGAATGTGATCACTTGGGGGGCAGAAACAGAAGAGAGGACTTGGGGTGGAGAAAGAGAGGAGAAGACTTGGGGGGCAGAGAGAGAGGGGTGGACTGGGGGGGAACAAAGACAGGAGAGCACTTGGGGGGCGGGAAGTGAGGAGAGACCGAGTTGACGGGTGGAAAGGGAGGAGTGACTGAGTTGGGGGGCGGGAAGAGAGCACTTGGAGGGAGAAGCAGAGGACTTGGGGGGCAGAAAGAGGGGAGGGAACTTGGGACGAAGCAAATGAAACGACTTCAGGGGGCAGAAACGGGAGAGAGCACTTGGGGGGCGGAAAGGCAAGAAAGAAGGAGGGGACTTGGGGGGCTGAGAGCCCAGAAACAGGGGACTTGGGGGGCGGAAAGCCAAGGGAGGAGATGACTTGGGGGGCAGAAAGAGAAGGGTGGAGTTGGGGGGCGGAAAGAGAGGACTTGGGGGGCGGAAAGAGCGGAGAGCGTTTGGGGGCACAAAGAGAGAAGAGGAGTTGGGGGGCGGAAATGAAGTTTTGGGGGGGCAAAAAGGGTTCCGAACAGAATCCCCAAAAGGGCCCCAAAAGGAAAGGAACAGGAAAAGAACGGAAGCGAGAAAGAGCAGTGAGGAACTGCCACGGAAATGGATTGGGCACAGGGAAACCAGCGGGGAGAGGAAAAGGAGAGCTGGAGACAGGCGGGACAAAGGCGGGACTTGAGAATTGAAGTGAGAAAAGCAATCAGGAAAGCCATCAGAATGAGCAAAGAAAGGGCAATTCGGGGCAGGAATTGGAAGCACAACTGAGAGAGCCCTGAGAGAGCCCTGGCAGAGCCCTGGCAGAGCCTGTCTGGCTGCAGTGCACAGCAGGGAGAGGAGGTTTGGGGGCGCAAAGGGAGCAGCGCCTGAGCTGGGGGGTGGAAAGCGATGGGGGGCAAAAAGGGTTCTGCAAAGAAGCAGAGCTGGAAAAGGAAGCGAGAAAGGAAGCGGAAACGGGGTTGGAAAGGAATTGGAATTAGAAGAAGGAAACGAAGGAGAAATGGGGGACAAAAGGAACAGACATGGGAGAAAACAACGGAAGTCATTGGGAAATGAATGGGAAACGGGGAAAGAAGTGGAGGAAGTAGGAGGGGGGGGGGCCTTAAATAGGAAAAGGAAATCAGTGAGAATGAGAAGTGGGAAGGGACCGAGGGAAAGGAAATAACCCTAATTGAGAACAGAAACTAAGAAGGAGCATTGGAAAAAGGACTGGAATCAGGAAAAGAGTCAGAGGGGCCCAGAGAGAAATGGGGAATGAAACCGAATGGGAAGAGCCAGGAGAAGAACTGGAACGAGGGACAAAAAGGGGCAGAAAAAGAGCGAGAAGAAGAAGAAGAAAAGAAGGAGAAAAGGGTGAAGAAACGGAAATGGAAAGGGAGACAGGAAAAGAACAGGGGAAGAACGGGAGATGGAAAAGGAATGGGAACATGGACTGGAAAAGAGTTTGGGCAAGAATGAGGAGAAGGAAGAAGGAGAAGGAAAACCGGGAAGGAAAAGGGAAGGAAGAAGGGAAAGGAAAAAGAAGAGGAAGGAAAAGGTTTGACCCGGCCAAAGAGCCGCACAACGAAAGTGAACAGGAAAAGGACGGGAGCCAGAGCTGGACCAGGGACGTCATAAGGAAATGGACCGGACCAAGAACTGGACCAAGAAGCCAGCAATGGAAAGAGCTGGAGAAAGAGCTTAGAAAGGAAAAGGAGCGGACAAAAACCGGACCCAAAGATAAAAAGGCAAAGAACCGGACCAAGAACTGGACCAAGAACCTCCTAAGGAAAAGAACCGGCTGAAGAAGTGGGCCGAGAACTTGGAAAGGACGAGAAGGAGAGGCAGCGAATTATTAGAGAATGAGGGACAGCCAAAGAGCTGAGGAGGAGAGGCAGAGAATTGCAATAAACAGAGGCAGCCAACGAGGAGGAGGGGAGGAGAGGCAGCCAACGAGGAGGAGGGGAGGAGAGGCAGCCAACGAGGAGGAGGGGAGGAGAGGCAGCCAACGAGGAGGAGGGGAGGAGAGGCAGCCAACGAGGAGGAGGGGAGGAGAGGCAGCCAACGAGGAGGAGGGGAGGAGAGGCAGCCAACGAGGAGGAGGGGAGGAGAGGCAGCCAACGAGGAGGAGGGGAGGAGAGGCAGCCAACGAGGAGGAGGGGAGGAGAGGCAGCCAACGAGGAGGAGGGGAGGAGAGGCAGCCAACGAGGAGGAGGGGAGGAGAGGCAGCCAACGAGGAGGAGGGGAGGAGAATTCTTAGTATTAGTGGTTGAGAATGAGAGAGAATTCTTAAAGATGGCTTTGTTAGAGAAGTGGAGATGGAGAGGGAGAGAATGAGATTCATGAGAGACGGAGCATTATTAGCGATAGAGCGTTATTAGAGCGTTAAGGACGGAGAGCTCTTAGAGAATGGGAGAGTAGACTGAAAACTCTTAGAGATGGAGAACTGCTACAGGTGGAGATGGAGAAATCCCGGAGTTAGGGAATGATGAGAGAGAGAGGGAATTGAAGGCGGAATTTAAGGGAGAGAGGGAGAGAATGAAGGACAGAGATGGAGGCCAAGATGTTTTGGAGCCTACCTCAGCTTTGCCCATCTCCTTGGGCCGAGTGCAGCAGGCTGCGTTGGGGGCAGCGCAGCTCCTTGGCTGCCTTGCCTCGCTCTTCCCACCCAGGTCCTCCATCCAGCCCTCCCGCTGCCAAGCGGTGGCCAGAACCTTCTGCACAACACAGAGCAAGCAAGAAATCATCGTCAAGCGAAGCCACGACACCAACTCGGCCCTCCCCGAGCGGGAGCGCTCAGCCAACCGAACCCACAGAGCCGCCCCCGGGCGCAGACCCTTCCTCTGCGGCTGCCGGCCCTTCCAGGAGCTCAGGAAGGGGGTCTGGCTCCAGCCGGGAAACGCACAGGATAAAGAAGTGGACAGAGAACAAGAAAAAGTACTTAAAGCGAGAGGGGAATGAGAGGCAGCAAACGACGAGAGAAGGAGAGGCAGAGAAATATAACAAATAGAGGCAGAGAAGTAGGAGATAATTAGAAGCAGCAAATTATTGCAGCTGGAGGCAGAGAATTATTTGAGAATGAGAGGAAGCCAAGCATTAGAGATTAAGAATCAGCGAATTATTACAGGTAGAGGCTGCGAATTATTAGAGAATGAGGGGCAGTGAATGATGAGAGAATGAGGGCCAGAGAATTATTCGAGTATTAAGGGCAGAGAATTATTGCCATTAGACGCCGGGAATTATTGGAAAACAAAGGGAGGCGGCCAAGGACGAGCCAATGGGAGGTGGGAAATGAGAGGGGCAAACAATTGGCCAATGAGAGGAGGAGAGCGATTAGCCAATGAGAGGCGGTGAAAGAGGAGCCAATGAGAGGAAGATAACTATCAGTCAATGGGAGGCGGTGAACAACGAGCCAATGGGAGGCGGCGAACAACGAGCCAATGGGAGGTGGTTAACTGTCAGGCAATGGGGGGTAGAGAACGACGAGCCAATGGGAGGTGGCGAACAACGAGCCAATTCGAGGTGGATAACTGACAGCCAGTGGGAGGTAGCGAATGACGAGCCAATGGGAGGCGGAGAACTGTGAGCCAATGGGAGGCGGAGAACTGCCAGCCAATGGGAGGCGGAGAACTGTCAGCCAATGGGAGGCGGAGAACTGTCAGCCAATGGGAGGCGGAGAACTGTCAGCCAATGGGAGGCGGAGAACTGTCAGCCAATGGGAAGGAGAGAAAGACGAACCAATGGGAGGCGGATAACTGTCAGCCAATGGGTGGTAGAGAACAATGAGCCAATGGGAGGCGGAGAACAATGAGCCAATGGGAGGCGGAGAACAATGAGCCAATGGGAGGCGGATAACTGTCAGCCAATGGGAGGCGGATAACTGTCAGCCAATGGGAGGCGGAGAACGACGAGCCAATGGGAGGCGGAGAACGACGAGCCAATGGGAGGCGGAGAACTGCCAGCCAATGGGAGGCGGAGAACTGCCAGCCAATGGGAGGCGGAGAACTGCCAGCCAATGGGAGGCGGAGAACTGCCAGCCAATGGGAGGCGGAGAACTGCCAGCCAATGGGAGGCGGAGAACTGCCAGCCAATGGGAGGCGGAGAACTGCCAGCCAATGGGAGGCGGAGAACTGCCAGCCAATGGGAGGCGGAGAACTGCCAGCCAATGGGAGGCGGAGAACTGCCAGCCAATGGGAGGCGGAGAACTGCCAGCCAATGGGAGGCGGAGAACTGCCAGCCAATGGGAGGCGGAGAACTGCCAGCCAATGGGAGGCGGAGAACTGCCAGCCAATGGGAGGCGGAGAACTGCCAGCCAATGGGAGGCGGAGAACTGCCAGCCAATGGGAGGCGGAGAACTGCCAGCCAATGGGAGGCGGAGAACTGCCAGCCAATGGGAGGCGGAGAACGAGAGGCAGGAAGCGATTAGCTAATGGGAGGAGGTAAACAATTAAGCAGTGAGAAGCGGTGAACTATTAGCCAATGGGAGTCGGAGAGCGACGAGCCAAAAACTGGACCAAAATTGGACCCAAAGTGGACATGGAGCGAGAAGCAGACCAAGAAGCCAACACTGAAAAGAACTGGACCAAGAATGGAACAAAACCTGGACCAAAATCAACTGGACAAAGAACCAAAACATGACAAGTAGGGGACAAAGAACTGGACAAAGAGCTTCTAAAGGAAAAGAGCTGCACCAGGACCTGGACCAAGAGCCCCCGAAGGAACAGCACCGAACAG
This sequence comes from Alectoris magna, assembly GCA_030625065.1. Classification (NCBI taxonomy): domain Eukaryota; kingdom Metazoa; phylum Chordata; class Aves; order Galliformes; family Phasianidae; genus Alectoris; species Alectoris magna. The sequence continues at coordinate 268,762 of CM060562.1, forward strand.
CGTGAAGAGACACGGAAAAGGAAAGGGGGAAAAGGAAAGGAAAAGGAAAGGAGGGGGACAAGAGGGGGGCAAAAAGGGGGACGCGAGGGGGACACAGAACTTAACAAAGGAAAAGAAGTGGAGAAAGAATGGAACCGAAACCTGGACAGCAAAATGGACAAAGATCTTCTAAAGGAAAAGAGCTGGACTGAGACCCCCTGAAGGAACAGCATCCAACAGCGTGAAGAGGCAGGGAAAAGGAAACAGGAAAAGGAAAGGGAAAGGAATTGGACAAAGAGAGGCGAAAAAGGAAATAAAAAAAGGATTGGACCAAAATTGGACCAAACTTGGGGACTCGGGGGCAGAAAGAGGGGACTGACTGCGTTGGGGGGTGGAAACAGGGGAGCACTTGGGGGGCAGAGAGAGAGGGCAGCACAAAGTGGGCAAAAGGAGAGGGGAGGACATGGGGAGCAGAACGAGAGGTGGGGAAGGGGGCAGAAGGAAAGGAGGGGACTTGGGGGGCAGAAAGGTAGTGTGGACACGGGGGTAGAAAGGGACTTAAGGGGCAGAAAGAGAGGATGGGACATGGGGGGCAGAACGAGAGAAGGGGACTTGGGGGCAGAAGGAGAGGAGGGGAGTTGGGGGGCAGAAGGAGAGGAGGGGAGCTGGGCGGTGGAAGGAAAGAAGACGACTTGGGGGCAGAAGGAGACGAGAGGATGTGGGTGGCAGAAAGCAGAGGAAGAAAGAGGGGACTTGGGGGGCAGAAAGAGAGCAGAGGTCTTGGGTGGCAGAAACACAAGAGACAACTTGTGGGGCAGAAAGCCTAGCAAGAATGTGGGGAATTGGGGGGCCAAAAGGAAGAAACAAAGAGGGGACTTCGGGGGGCAGAGAGTCCATAAATAAAGAGGGGACTTGGGGGGCTGAAAGAGACAACTTGTGGGTGAAAGGAAACAAGACGGCTTGGGGGCAGAAAGAGAGGAGGGGTATTGGGGGGCAGAACGGAAAAGGGGAGTTGTGGGGCAGAACGGGAGGAGGGAAGTTGGGGGCCAGAAGGATTGAAGGGGACTTGGGGGGCAGAAAGGAAGAGGGGAATTGGGGGGCTGAAAACAGAGAAAGAAAGAGGGGACTTGGGGGCCTCTAAGCAAAGAAAGAAAGAGGGGACTTTGGGGGGCAGAAAGGGAGGAGAGACTGAGTTGAGCGGTGGAAAGGGAGCACTGATGGACTTGGGGGGCAGAAAGGGAGGAGCGGACACGGAGGAGATAAGGGTTTTGCAAAGAAGCAGAGCTGGAAAAGGAAGTGAGAAAGGAAGCGGAAATGGGGTTGGAAAGGAATTGGAATGAGAAGAAGGAAAAGGAAGGAAAAAGGATCGGAGAAAGAAAAGGAAGCGAAGCGGGAAAAGGCCAAGCCAAGGAAAGAAGCGGAATGGGAAAGGAATGGGAATTGGGCAAAGAACTGGAATGAGGAAAAGGGGGGGAGGGGCCCCAAAAGGAAAGGAACAGGAAAAGAACGGAAGCGAGAAAGAGCAGTGAGGAACTGCCATGGAAATGGATTGGGCACAGGGAAACCAGCGGGGAGAGGAAAAGGAGAAGAGCGGGACGAGAGCGGGACCAAAATGGGACCAAAATGGCCGTTACCTCCAGCTGCATCCTGGAAGCTCCTCAGCAGAGCCCTTGCACAGCTGGCCAAGGTCCCAACTCTCCGTCGCCTCCCGTTGAACGCAAGAGAAGCCGAGCAGGGCTCACCTTGTGGGAAGGAGGAAGGCAGGGCTGAGCCCTTTCCGAGCGTCAGGGCACGTCCGACGCCGCAACCCGGGGAGGTGAGGACAGGCAGCGCCGTCTGACGGTGGAGTCTGCAGCCCTAGAATGGAAGTTCAAACCCTCCCGAGCGGGACTGAACAACACGGGTTAGGGAGGAATAGGGCTCATCCGAGGAGCCCCAAGTCTTACACGGCGCTCGCCGGAAGCCCGTTTGGGTGCCCGCCTCTTCTGAGGGCATCACGCCGGGTCAGCAAGGAGCAGGCAGCGTTTGGGTCGCCGAAAGGCCGACGAGGCACCGCCGGGCAGCACGGAAGGCGAGAGAAGAGAGAAGAGAAACGCCGCATCAACAGGGAGAACGCTGCTGAATCTGCGATGGAATCCAGAACGGACAGAACAGAGCCGTGCCGATCGGGTGGGAGCGACGGGAGGCACTGCCGGCCTATCAGCACCAGGGAGCACTAAGGCAGCTGGGGCACAGGAATGGGAGAGCAGGAGGGGCAGCCAACAAGGAGAGCAGGAAGGAGAGGCAGCCCACGGGGAGAGCAGGAAGGAGAGGCAGCCAGTTATGACAATGAGAGGCAGCCCATGCTTAGGACTGGGGAATCGGAGGAGAGAATGAGAGCTGCAGGATGAGCGCTGGAGAATGGTTAGGGATGGAGATGACTGGAGGCAGCAAGCTGAGCGGTGCGGTTGATACGGTGGAAGGAAGGGATGCCATTCAGAGGGACCTCGACAGGCTGGAAAGCTGGGCTCAGGTGAACCTCATGAGGTTCAACACAGCAAAGTGCGAGGTTTGGCACTTGGGCCGGAAGAAGCCCAGGCACCTGCAGAGGCTGGGAGGAGCCGTCCTTGAGAGCAGCTCGGCAGAGAAGGACCTGGGGGTCCTGATGGACGAGAGACTTAACATGAGCCAGCAGTGCGCTCTGGCAGCTCAGAAAGCAAATGGGATCCCGGGCTCCATCGGGAGAGGGGTGGTCAGCAGGGATAGGGAGGTGATCGTCCCTCTCTACTCGGCTCTTGTGAGGCCCCATCTGGAGTACTGTATCCAGGTGTGGAGCCCTCAGTACAAGAGGGACATGGAGATGTTGGAAAGGGTCCAGAGGAGGGCCACGAAGATGATCGGGGGGCTGGAGCACCTCCCCTATGAGGACAGGCTGAGGGAGTTAGGCTTGTTCAGCCTGGAGAAGAGAAGGCTGCGGGGTGACCTCATTGCAGCCTTTCAATACCTGAAGGGAACCTACACCCAGGAAAGGAATAAACCCTTCGAAAGGGCTGACAACAGCAGGACTAGGGGAAATGGATCCAAGTTGAAGGAGGGAAGATTTAGGTTGGATGTAAGGGGGAAGTTCTTTACTAGGAGAGCGGTTAGGCCCTGGAACGGGCTGCTCAGGGAGGTTGTGGATGCCCCGTCCTTGGAGGTGTTCAAGGCCAGGTTGGACGGCGCCCTGGGCAACCTGATCTAGTAAACGTGTATGTTGGTGGCCCTGCTAGGCAGGGGGGTTGGAACTACATGATCCTTCAGGTCCCTTCCAAGCCGGGTCATTCTGTGAGGCAACGAATTGATGGAGGATTCTTAGAGATGGAGAAGTAGCGCTGGGAAAGGAACAGATTGAGTAGAGAGAGAGGATTGGAACAATCGTGAAGAGAGAATGGGACAGAGGGAAGTGTTGGTTAGAGGCAGAGAGAGAGAATGAGCCCGAGAGCTCTTGGAGAACGCCAAGGAGAGCAACAGAGAGAGAGGTGGTTGGAGAGAGAGAATGGGGAGTGGTAGGGAACGGTTAGAATGAGAGGAAGAGCGGGAGAGAGAGTTCTCAGAGCTGGGACTGGGAGAGAAGCAGAGACGGAGAAGGGCAGGAGAAGATTTCGGAGAGCACCCTTAGCCATAGAGCATCCTTAGGGCGTTCCAGACGGAGAACCGGGAGAGAACCCGAGAGGAGATGGAGAACTCTTGGAGATGGAGAACTGCTGCGGGTGGAGACGGAGAGGGATTCGAGGTAGGGAACGGTGAGAGAGAGAGGGAGAGAAGGAAGGACGCAGACGGAGGCGGAGACGTTTGGGAGCCTACCTCAGCTTTGTCCATCTCCTTGGGCCTAGCGCAGCAGGCTGCGTCGGGGGCAGCGCAGCTCCGAGCAGGCGGCGGTTGGCAGCCTGGCAAAGGAAAGGAAGGAAGAGAAACGCGGCACGGCAGCCAGCAATGAACCTGAGGCAGAAAAGCAGAGAGCAACCCTGCGTTCTGCGGGTCAGCGGGAGGCACTGAGATCCCATCGGCACCGGGGAGCCCTCGAGGTGGGGAAAGGAAGAACGGCCAGCGGAAGCGACGTGAGCACAAGGGCCGGCCGACAGCGAGCCCGTGGGACCTCTGCCAGGGGGGCAACGACTTCAGGGCTCAACGTGGCTGCCGGGCAGAGCAAGGAGCGGATCCGGGCGTCCGTCCCCGGCCGTGCTTTCCTGCCGTGTCCACCGAGAGCCTCAGCAGAGTCCTTGCAGCGCTCGGGAGGGCCGCAGTTCTCCGCCGCCGCCGCATGAGATGAGCACAGCGAACGGCCTGCTGGGGAACGGAGCGGCTTCCCTTCAGTCTGTTCAACTGGGACAGCAACACTTAATTCCCAGTGCACTACTCGATGTTATGGTGTGCCATACGGATGAGCATAAAGACATGGCAGTGACGGGAAGGGAGGAGAGGACTTGGGGGGCAGAAAGGAGAGAAAGAAAGAGGGGACTTGGGGGGCGGAAAGCAAAGAGGGGACATGAGGGGCAGAAAGCAGAGAAAGAAAGAGGAGACTTGGGGGGCGGAAAGCCCAGAAAGAAGGAGGGGACTTGGGGGGCGGATAGAGAGGACTGAGTTGGGGGGCTGTATAGCTGTAATGACACACAGCTGTCCAGCTGTAATTCTACAGGGCGGAACAGATGGACAGCCAGATCTTGGGAACCTCGGGGTGCAGAAGAAGAGGAAAGGCACGCGATGGAGCGGTGGCCAGCAGGCCATTCCAAGCGGTTCTGCTCAGCCCGGTGCTGGGCCGGAGGGGGGACTTGGGGGCAGAAAACGAGGGGAGCTCCTGAAGGGCAGAAAGAGAGGAGGGGACGTGGGGGGTGGGAAGAGAGGAAAGGAATTGGAATTAGAAGAAGGGAAAAATAAAGTAGAAGAATTGGCAAAATGAACACAAGTCGGAATAGACAACGAAATGGAATTTAGAAAGCAATGGGAATTTAGAAAAGAATTGGAATAAGGAAACTGGAGGGGGAGGGGCCTCGGGCGAGGGGGAGGGGCCTCGGGCGAGGGGGGAGGGGCCTCGGGCGAGGGGGAGGGGCCTCGGGCGAGGGGCCTCGGGCGAGGGGGAGGGGCCTGGGCGAGGGGGAGGGGCCTCGGCGAGGGGGAGGGGCCTCGGCGAGGGGGAGGGGCCTCGGCGAGGGGGAGGGGCCTCGGCGAGGGGGAGGGGCCTCGGCGAGGGGGAGGGGCCTCGGCGAGGGGGAGGGGCCTCGGCGAGGGGGAGGGGCCTCGGCGAGGGGCAGAAATGAAGATAGAAAAAGAGAACCTAATTACAATTAGAATCACCGAATTTGTAGGGAATGAGAGGCGCTGAATTCTGAGGGAATGAGACACAGAATGATGAAAGAACGGGAGGGAGATAATTACTAGAGAATGAGTGGCAGAGAATTGCTACAGAATGAGAGGCAGAGGATTGTAAGATAATGGGAGGCAGCGAATTATTAGACAATGAAAGTCAGCGAGTTAGAGAACGAGAGGCAGGAAATGATAAGAGAATGAGATGCAGCAAATTAACTAGAAGAGAATGAGAGGCGTTGAATTATGAGAGAATGAGAGGGAGAGAATGAATAGAGAATGCCTGGCAGAGAATTGCTAGAGAATAAGAGGATTATTTGAGAATGGGAAGCAGCGAATGATGAGAAAACGGGAGGCGGCGAATGATGAGGTAATGAGTGGCAGCAAACTACAAGAGAATGAGAGGCAGTGCATTATGAGAGTATAGGGGGCAGAAAATCAGGAGAGAATCAGTGGCAGAGAATGATGAGAGACTGGGAGGCAGCGAATGATGAGGGAATTAGACAAAGAGAATTATTACAGAACTAGTGGCAGAGAATAATTACAATGAGAGGCAGCAAAGGATTCGAGATGAAAGACAGAGAATTATTAGAGAATGGAAGAGAAAGAATAATTAGAGAACGAGAGACAGAATTCTTAGAGAGTGAGAGACAGGGTTATTACAATTAGGGTCAGCGAACGATGAGAGAATGAGAAGGAGATAATCATTAGAGAATGACTGGCAGAGAATTGTTAGAGAGTGGGAGACTGCGAATTAGGATAGAATAAGAGGCAGCGAACTATGAGAGAATGGGAGGCTGGGAATGATGAGAGAATGAGTGGCAGAGAATTATTAGAGGATGAGATGCAGTGAAATATCAGAGAATTAGAGACAGCGAATTATTACAGAATGAGTGGCAAAGAGTTAACAGAGTGCTAGAGGAAGCTAAGTTTTCTAATTAGAGTCAGCGTATGATGAGAGAACGAGAGGCAGCGAATTACAGGAGAAGGAGAGGTAGAGAATGTTTCAAGAATGAGAAGCAATGAATAACTGGAGAAAGAGAGGCAGAGATACATTGCAATGGGCGGCAGTGCGTGATGAGAGAATGAGAGGGAGCGAATGATGAGAGAATAAAAGGCAGCGAATTCTTGGAGAATGAGAGGCAACAAATGATGAGAGATTGTGAGGGAGATAATGAGTCGAGAATGAGTGGCAGAGAATTGTTAGAGAATGAGAGGCAGAGGATTCTTAGAGAATTGGAGGCAACGAGTTATGAGAGAATGGGAGGCAGCAAATTAAGAGAGAATGAGAGGGAGATAATTAATAGAGAATGCGTGGCAGAGAATTGTTAGAGAATAAATGGCAGCTAATTATTAGAGAATGAGAGTCTGCAAATCTGGAGCGAATAGGAGGCCGTGAATTTGGAGAGATCGGGAGGGAGCGAATTGTTAGGCAATGAGAGACAGAGGGTTATTAGAGAATGACATTCAGAGAGATATTAGAGAATTAGAGGCAGCAAATTATTACAATCAGCAGCGAATTGTGAGAGAATGAGAGGCAGAGAAACGTTAGAGAATGAGAGGCAGTGGATTATGAGAGATTCAGTGCAAAGAATTCTTAGAATATGAGCGAAAGTTAATTCTTACAGTTAGAGGCCGAGAATTAGTAGAGAATGGTAGGCAGTGTATGAAGAGAGGATGAGAGGCAATGAATTCTTTCAATTAGAGACGGCGAATTGGTGGTGAATGGAGTTAAATCCAGCTGGCGACCGGTCATGAGCGGTGTTCCCCAGGGGTCGGTGCTGGGGCCTGTCCTCTTCGATATCTTTATTGATGACCTGGATGAGGGCACTGAGTGCACCCTCAGTAAGTTTGCAGATGACACCCAATTGGCTGGGAGCGTGGATCTGCCTGGGGGTAGCGAGGCCCTACAGAGGGATCTGGACAGGCTGGAGAGCTGGGCTGAAGCCAATGGGATGAGGTTCAACAAGACCAAATGCCGCGTCCTGCACTTTGGCCACAACAACCCCAGGCAGCGCTACAGGCTTGGGGCGGAGTGGCTGGAAGACTGTGTAGAGGAGATGGACCTGGGGGTCTTGACGGATGCTCGGCTGAACATGAGCCGACAGTGTGGCCAGGTGGCCAAGAAGGCCAACGGCATCCTGGCTTGCATCAGAAACAGCGTTACCGGCAGGAGCAGAGAGGTGATTGTCCCCCTGTACTCAGCACTGGTGAGGCCGCACCTCGAGTGCCGTGTCCGGTTTTGGGCCCCTCACTGCAAGAAAGACATCGAGGCCCTGGAGCGTGTTCAAAGAAGGGCAACAAAGCAGGTGAGGGGTCTGGAGCACAGGCCTTATGAGGAGAGGCTGAAGGAGCTGGGAACGTTCAGCCTGGAGAAGAGGAGGCTCAGGGGAGACCTTCTTGCTCTCTCTAACTTCCTGAAGGGAGGTTGTGGTGAGCTGGGGGTCGGCCTCTTCTCTCGTGTCATTAGTGACAGGACTAGAGGCAATGGCTTCAAGCTGCGGCGGAGGAGATTCAGGCTGGACATTAGGAAATGTTACTTCTCAGAAAGGGTGGTCAGGCACTGGAATGGCCTGCCCAGGGAGGTGGTGGAGTCACCGACCCTGGGGGTGTTCAAGGAACGATTGGATGTTGTGTTGAGGGACATGGTTCGGTGGGAGCTATTGGAGATAGGTGAACGGTTGGACTGGATGATCTTGGAGGTCTTTTCCAACCTTGGTGGTTCTATGGTTCTATGAACTAGAGCAGAATGAGAGGCAGCGAAGGATTGGCGTATGAGAAGCAACGAATGAGCAGAGAACGAGAGGCAAAGAGAGAGATTACAGGGAGAGGCAGCCAATGACTAGAGAATGAGAGACAGGATGATTAGAGAATGACATGCTGAGCAAAATGAGAGCATGAGAGGCAGCGAATGAAGAGAGAATGAGAGGCAGCGAATTAGAATAGAACGAGAGGGAGATAATCATTATAGAATAAGAGGCAGAGGATTGTTAGAGAATGGGATGCTGCTAATTATAAGAAAATGAGAGGCGTTGAATTCGTCGACAATGAGAGGGAGCGAATTGTGAGAGAATGAGAGGCAGCGAATGACGGGATCATGAGAGGGAGGTTATTAGAGGACGAGTGTCAGGGAATTGTTATAGAATGAGAGGCAGAGGATTATGACAGAATGGGAGGCAGGGAATTAGGAGAGACTTAGTGGCAAAGAATTATTAGGATATTAGAGGCAGCGAATTATTCCAAGGAAAGGCAGAGAATGAGTAGGGAATGGGAGGCAGCGGATGATGGGAATGAGAGGCAGGAATTGATGAGAGAAGGAGAGGCAGCGAATGATTACGGTTAGTGGCAGCAAATGAGAGGAGAATGAGAGGCAGGGAACGATTGGAGAATGAGAAGGATCGAATTGCTAGATAATGAGAGGCAGAGAAATATTACAATGAGAGGCAGCGAGTTATTAGAGAATGAGAGGCTGCACATTATGACAATGATTTGTAGAACGGCATTAAGATTAGAGGCAGCCATTTTGAGAATCATCAGAGAATGAGAGATACAGAATTGCAGAGGAAGAATTTGGAGGGATAGAAATTGTTATAGGCAGAAAATTAATAGATTATTGGTATGGATTGAGAAGGATTAGGGGTAAAGGTTGAGAATGGTTTGAGATGGAGAATTAGATCAACAGTTAATAGAGAATTAGTGCCAGAGAACTGTTTGTTAGAGGCAGAGATAGAGAATTAGACCGGGAGTTCTTAGAGAACTAGAAATACAGAAAGAGAGAGAGAGATTCTTAGAGAGAGGGAATTATTACTGGTAGAGAACTATTAGTATTAGTGGTTGAGAATGAGAGAGAATTCTTAAAGATGGCTTTGTTAGAGAAGTGGAGATGGAGAGGGAGAGAATGAGATTCATGAGAGACGGAGCATTATTAGCGATAGAGCGTTATTAGAGCGTTAAGGACGGAGAGCTCTTAGAGAATGGGAGAGTAGACTGAAAACTCTTAGAGATGGAGAACTGCTACAGGTGGAGATGGAGAAATCCCGGAGTTAGGGAATGATGAGAGAGAGAGGGAATTGAAGGCGGAATTTAAGGGAGAGAGGGAGAGAATGAAGGACAGAGATGGAGGCCAAGATGTTTTGGAGCCTACCTCAGCTTTGTCCATCTCCTTGGGCCGAGAGCAGCAGGCCACGTTTGGGTCATTGAAACTCCAACGAGGCATTAGTGGACAGCATGGAAAACAAGCAGAGAGAAGAGAAACGTGGCATGACGGCCAGAAGCAGCACCAAAGCCAAGGAGAAGAGAAGCAACCCACGTTGGGTGACAGCGACAGGGGGGACTGCCGGCCATCAGCACCGGGGAGCCCGAAGGCAGCTGGTCCATGGACAGCTGTGACGTGTGGAAATCAAACTCCATAAGCACAAAGTATTTCTAAAGCAGGTATGTTTAATGAGCGATGCGCACACACCCTGGTGCAAGGGGGATAGCTCCGCCTCGCTTGCACACCGCTGGGAGAAAGCGTGCTGCAGGTAGAGGCTGAACTAAGACAGAATCAGTTGTTGGCAGGAATTCGGATCCATATCCATGACATTCCTGAGACCCCATGAGCATGCGGTCCCTCCCCCCTTGCGCGTGCGGAGTGAGTCGTGGGGGTGGTCGTGGGATGAAGGCTCATCGTCTTCCTCGCTGTCAACTTTCGACCCAGGGGGAGGGGCACCCCTCAGACTGGTTCCAGCTTGCCCTGTGGACATCCAATCACCTCACTGTTCTCGGGCTGTTGCACCCTTGTCTTGCTGGCCTTCATCCGCCTTGTTATTCCAGACACGGTGTCTGCAAGCCCCATTCTTCTAACAGCTTCCACATCAACTAGCTTTTCACTACCCCTGTCCCAGTTTCTGTGAAGTTCCTTTCTCTCCTTTACTGTGGGGGCCTTCTTTCAGCTTTCAAAAGAACAATAAAAATGAAAAGTATTGGATAAAGAAATGGACAAAGATCATATAAAGGAAAAGAGCTGGACTGAGACCCCCTGAAGGAATAGCACCGAACAGCGTGAAGAGACATGGAAAAGGAAAGGGGGAAAGGAAAGGAAAGCAAAAGGAAAGGAGGGGGACAAGAGGGGGGCAAAAATGGGGACACGAGGGGGACAAAGAACTTAACAAAGGAAAAGAAGTGAAGAAAGAATGGAACCAAAACCTGGACAGCCAAATGGACAAAGATCTTCTAAAGGAAAAGAGCTGGACTGAGACCCCCTGAAGGAACAGCATCCAACAGCGTGAAGAGGCAGGGAAAAGGAAGCAGGAAAGAGAGGCGAAAAAGGAAATAAAAAAAGTAAAAGGATTGGACCAAAGTTGGACCAAACCTGGGGACTTGGAGGGCAGAAAGAAAAGAGAGCGCTTGGAGTGCGGAAAGAGAAGGGAGGAGTTGGGGGGCAAAAAGTGAAGAGAGCACTTGCAGGGCCTGAAGTGAGGAGAGCGACTGGGGGGCCGGAAGAGAGGAGAGCGCTTGGGGGGCAGAACGAGAGGAGAGGAGTTGGGGGGCACAAAGAGAGGAGAGGAGTTGGGGGGCACAAAGAGAGGAGAGTGCTTGGGGGGCAGAAATGAAGTTTTGGGAGGGGCAAAAAGGGTTTTGAACAGAATAGGAAATGAACAGGAAAAGAACAGAACCAAGAAAGTGCAATGAAAAACTCCCATGGAAATGGATTTTACCAAGAAAAGGATTGGACCAAAATTGGACCAAACTTGGGGACTTGGGGGGCAGAAAGAGAGGAGAGGGATTGGGGTGCAAAAGGAGGAGAAAAGACTTGGGGGCAGAAAGGAGGAGGGGAGTTGTGGGGCAGAACGGGAGGAGGGAAGTTGGGGTTCAGAAAGACTGAAGAGGACTTGGGGGGCAGAAAAAGAGGAGGGGACTTGAGGGGCAGAAGAAGGGGAGAGGACTTGGGGGGCAGAAAGGAAGAGGGGAGTTGTGGGGCAGAACAGGAGGAGGGAAGCTGGGGGTCAGAAGGAAAGAGGGGACTTGGGGGGCAGAAAGGAAAGAAAGAGGGGATTTGGGGGGCTGAAAGATGAGGAAGAAAGAGGGGACTTGGGGGAGAAAGCCCAGAGGAACTGCCATGGAAATGGATTGGGCACAGGGAAACCAACCGGGAGAGGAAAAGGAGAAGAGTGGGACGAGGGTGGGACAAAAAAGGGAAAGAACTGGCCAAAGATCTGGAGCAGGAACTGCATAAGAAGTGGCCAAAGATCTTGGAAAGGGAAAGACCTGGACAGAGAACTGAAAGAGGAGAAGAACGACAGAAAGAACTGCACAAAGAGCTGGACAAAGTGCTGGACAGGAAAGGAACCGGACCAAGAACTGGACCAAGAACTCACAGCTTCAGGCTGTCAGTAACATTTCCCATACAGGGGCAGAAAGGAGGACTGACTTGGGTGGCGCAAAGGGAGAAGCGACTGAGTTGTGGGGCAGAAAGTGAGGACTGACTGACTCAGGGGGCTCAAAGGGAGCACCGACTGACTTGGGGGGCGGAAAGGCAGGATTGACTGACATGGGGGGCGGAAAGGGTGACTAAATGACTTGGGGGGCGGAAAGGCAGGAGAGACTCACTTGGTGGGTGGAAAGGGAGCACTGAATGTCTTGGAGGGAGCAAAGGAAGGAGTGACTGAGTTCAGGAGCAGAAAGGGAGCACTGACTGACTAGGGAGGCAGAAAGCCCAGAAAGAAAGAGGGGACTTGGGGGGCAGAAAAATCCAGGCAGTAGGAAATGGGTTGGGAAGGGGAAAAAGGGTTGAGGGGGGATAGGAAAAGGGTTGGGGGGAGCAGGAAATGGGTCAGAAAGCAGCAGGAAAAGGGCTGGGGGTGGCAGGAAGTGAGTTGGGAAGGGGAAAAAGGGTTGAGGGGGGACAGGAAAAGGGTTGGGAAAGAAGGAAATGGGGGGGGAGCAGGAAAAGGGTCAGAGAAGGGAAGGGTCTGAAAGGAGCAAGTATTGGGTCTGGGGGGGAGTAGGAAACGGGTTCAAAAGGGGAAAAAGGGTCAGGGGGGAAGCCTGAAAAGTGTCAGGAAGCAGAAAAAGGGCCAGGGGGAGCAGGAAATGGGCTGGGGGGGAGGAAAAGGGTCAAAGGGGAGCAGGAAAAGGGTGGGGGAAGGGGATATAGGATGGGGGCGGCAGGTAAAGGGCTGGGGGGAAACAGGAAAAGGGTTGGGAAGGGGAAAAAGGGTCAGAGAAGAGCAGGAAAAAGGCCGGGGAGGGGGCAGGAAATGGGTCAGAAAGCAGCAGGAAAGGGCCAGTGGGGGGGAGAAGAAATGGGTCAGAAAGCAGCAGGAAAAGGGCCGGGGGGGCAGGAAATGGGTCGGGGGAGGAGTTCAGGTGACCAGGAAACAGGTCAGAAGTGAAGGAACCAAAGCTGAGCCCAGCCCAAAAGAGATCAACAGACCTTAATGAATGCAGGTTCCGTTCCGGTACCGGTTCCGCCCAGACCGCACCCCCCCCCACCCCACCCCCCCACCTGCATCAGTATCAACCCAAACCGGTACCAACAGCATCAGAGTACCGAATGGAACCCAAAAGGTTCGGAGCTACCAGAACCAAGACATTACCGAACCTCCCCCCAACCCCCCTTTCCGGGCCGAGACAGAACCAGCAGCCCAACAACAGGTTCATTTCATCATTAACAGCCCATTAAAGAGCCCGGCCGGCCCACCTTATAAAGCAGCCGATTGGGTGGGGGGCGATGATTGACAGGTGGGCGAGTAGGCGGTGTAATCAAGAAGGGGGCGGGACTGGGCGGAACCAGAACCAGAGCCGAACTCATTTAAGGCTGGGCAGCGGCACTGAAAGGACCTTTTGTGGGCTCCTCCATGTGGCCCTTATTGCCCAACCCCCCCCCCCCCCCCATCCCCTTTATTCCCCCCTTTATTCTCCCCATTATTCTGTGCCCTTGACCCTTTTTTCCCCACCTTTCCCCCTTTATGCCCCCCATTTCCACTTTATCCCCCCCTTCCCCCTTGATCCCGTCCCCTTTTCCCACCTTATTTCCCCCCCCTTTCCCCTTTATTCCCTTCCTACCCCATTTATCCCACCCCATCCCCTTAATTCCCCCCTTTATCCCCCCTTTCCCCTTTATGCCCCCCTTATTTCCCCTTTATTCCCCCTCCATCCCCATTATCCCCCCCTTCCCCCTTTATTACGGCCCTTTCCCCTTTATCCCAACCTTCCCTCTTTATTCCCCCCACATTTCCCCTTTATCCCAACCTTCCCTCCTTATTCCCCCCCCATTTCCCCTCTCGTCCCCCCCCCATTTCCCCTCTCGTCCCCCCCCATTTCCCCTCTCGTCCCCCCCCCATTTCCCCTCTCGTCCCCCCCCCCATTTCCCCTCTCGTCCCCCCCCCCCTTTCCCCTCTCGTCCCCCCCCCCTTTCCCCTCTCGTCCCCCCCCCCACTTCCCCTCTCGTCCCCCCCCCCCACTTCCCCTCTCGTCCCCCCCCCCCACTTCCCCTCTCGTCCCCCCCCCCCACTTCCCCTCTCGTCCCCCCCCCCCACTTCCCCTCTCGTCCCCCCCCCCCACTTCCCCTCTCGTCCCCCCCCCCCACTTCCCCTCTCGTCCCCCCCCCCCACTTCCCCTCTCGTCCCCCCCCCCCACTTCCCCTCTCGTCCCCCCCCCCCACTTCCCCTCTCGTCCCCCCCCCCCCACTTCCCCTCTCGTCCCCCCCCCCCCACTTCCCCTCTCGTCCCCCCCCCCCCACTTCCCCTCTCGTCCCCCCCCCCCCACTTCCCCTCTCGTCCCCCCCCCCCCACTTCCCCTCTCGTCCCCCCCCCCCCACTTCCCCTCTCGTCCCCCCCCCCCCACTTCCCCTCTCGTCCCCCCCCCCCCACTTCCCCTCTCGTCCCCCCCCCCCCACTTCCCCCTTTATTCCTCTCCCTCGACCCGTGATTCCCCCTTTCCCCTCTGTCCCCCCCTCCCCCCCATCCCTTCCCTTCCCCTCTTAGCCTTCCCCCCCCCCTTCCAGACCAGGATCTCGGTCTGTTTCTTTTCCCTCTCCACTTCCGGGTCCACTTCCGGTTCTTTCCCTGCTATCCATTCACACTGCAGTGCTCGCTGCCCGCTCCACTTCTTCAGACATGTCATCCCTCATGATGGCCCCTCGAGGTCCCCTTGAGGTCCCCTTCCTTCAGGTCCCCTTTAGGTTCTCTTCAGGTCCCCTTAAGTTCCACTTCTGGTCCAATTCTGGTCCATTTTAGGTCCCCTTTAGTTCCTCTTTAGGTCCCCTTCAGGTCCCCTTTCGGTCCCCTTGACATCCCTTTAATTTAGGTCCCCTTCAGGTCCCCTTCCTTTAGGTCCCTTTCAGGTCCATTTCTGGTCCCCCTGAGGTCCCCTTAAGGCCCCCTTTAATTCCCCTTACTTGAGGTCCCCCTCAGGTCCTCTTCAGGTCCAGTTCTGGTCCCCTGGTGTTCCCCTTTGGGTCCACTTACTTGAGGTCCTCTTGAGGTCCCTTTGCAGTCCATTTACTTGAGGTCCCCTTACTTGAGGTCCCCTTGAGGTCCCATTTAGGTCCACTTCTGGTTCTCTTTAGGTTCTGTTTAGTTTCCCTTGACATCCCCTTACTTCAGGTCCCCTTTACGTCCCCTTACTCTATATCCCCTTGAGGTCCCCCTGAGGTCCCCTTAAGTTCCACTTCTGATCCAATTCTGGTCCCCTTCCTTGAGGTCCCCTTCCTTGAGGTCCCCTTCCTTGAGGTCCCCTTCCTTGAGGTCCCCTTCCTTGAGGTCCCGATTAGGGCCCCTTGAGGTCCACTTACTTCAGGTCCTCTTTAGGACCAAATCTTTAAGGTGCCCTTTAGGTCCACTTACTTGTGGTCCCCTTTATGTCCCCTTGAGGTCCCCTTCCTTCAGGTCCCCTTTAGGTTCTCTTCAGGTCTCCTTAAGGTCCACTTCCTGTCCAATTCTGGTCCCCTTTCGATCCTTTTCAGGTCCCCTGTAGGTCCACTGACTTGAGGTCCCCTTCAGGTCTGCCTTCAGTCCCCTTGAGGTCCCCATCAGGTCCACTGACTTGAACTCCAATTGTGGTACCCTTCAGGTCCCCTTCTTGAGGTTCTCTTTAAGTCCCCAGACTTGAGGTCCCCTTCATTGAGGTCCCCTTGAGGTCCCCATACTTAATGTCCCCTTACTTTAGGTCCCCGTTACGTCCCCTTTAGGTCCTCTTCTGGTCCCCATTAGGTACCCTTTAGATTTACTTAAGGTCCAATTCTTGAGGTCCCCTTGAAGTCCCCTTTAGGTCCTCTTCTGGTCCCCATTCGGTCGCCTTGATGTCCACTTACTTGAGGTTCTCTTTAGGTCCCCTTGAGGTTCCTCTTCAGGTCCCCTTAAGTTCTACTTCTGCTCTGCCTCTGCTCCAATTCTGGTCCCCCTGAGGTCCCCTTTAGTTCCTCTTTAGGTGCCCTTGAGGTCCTCTTCAGTTCCAATTCTGGTCCCCTTGAGGTCCCATTAATTTAGGTCCCCTTGATGTCCCTTTTAGGTCCACTTTCTTGAGGTCCCCTTCAGGTCCACTTCAGTTTCTCTTTAGGTCCCTTTAATTGAGATCCCCTTACTTTAGGTCCCCTTTAGGTCCACATTAGGTTTTCTTCAGGTCCCCTTAAGGTCCAATTCTGGTCCCCTGTTGGTCCATTTACTTGAGGTCCCCTCGAGGTCTACTTTGGGTCCCCTTACTTTCGGTCCCGTTTAGGTCCCCTACTATAGGTCTACTTACTTTAGCTCCTCCTCAGGTCCCCTTGAGGTCCCCTTAGGTCCCCTTTAGGACCTCAATGGGTCATCTTTAGGGTCCAATTCTTTAGGTTCACTTCCTTTAGGTTCCCTTTAGGACCAACTCTTGACATCCCCTTTAGGTCCCCTTAATTGAGGTCCCCTTTTGGTCCGCTTTAGTTTTTATTTAGGTCCTCTTATTTTAGGTGCTCTTCAGGTCCACTTCTGGTCCAATTCTGTTACCCTTTAGATCCACCTGACTTGAGGT
Organism: Alectoris magna; assembly: GCA_030625065.1. NCBI lineage: Eukaryota > Metazoa > Chordata > Aves > Galliformes > Phasianidae > Alectoris > Alectoris magna. Next base: position 285,046 of record CM060562.1, read on the forward strand.
CCCCTGACTTCGGGACCCCTTTAGGTCCCTTTGCAGTCCACTTACTTTAGGTCCCCTTACTTGAGGTCCCCTTCAGGTATACTTCTGGTCCCCTTGATATCCCCTTACTTGAGGTCCCATTTAGTTCTGGTCCCCCTCAGGTCCACTTCCTTTAGGTACACATTAGGTTCTCTTTATGTCCCCTTAAGGTCCAATTCTGGTCCCCTTTAGGTCCTCTTCAGGTCCACTTCTGGTCCTCTTGAGGTCCCCTTATTTTAGGTCCTCTTGAGGTCCCCTTAATGGAGGTCCATTTCTCGTCCCCTCTGGGTCCCCTTTAGGTCCATTCACTTTAGGTCCCCTAAGGGCCCCTTAGAGTCCAATTCTTGAGGTCTTTACATCCCCTTGAGGTCCTCTTCAGGTCCAATTCTTTACACTCAGTTCTTGAGGTCCCCTTACTTGAGGTCCCCTTACTTGAGGTCCCCTTACTTGAGGTCCCCTTACTTGAGGTCCCCTTACTTGAGGTCCCCTGGAAGTCCCCTTTAGGTCCACTTACTTCAGGTCCACTTCTGGTCCTCTTTAGATACCCTTTAGGTCCCCTTGAGGTCCCCTTTAGGTTCCCCTTTTGGTCCCCTTGAAGTCCCCTTTCGGTCCGTTTTATGTCCACTTACTTGAGGTCCCTTTCAGGTCCACTTTAGGTCCCCTTACTTTAGGTCCCCTTTAGGTTCTCTTTAGGTCCCAAGAATGTCCATTTCTGATCCAATTCTGGTCCCCATTAGGTCCCCTTGAGCTCCCCTTCAGATCCACTTACTTGAGGTCCACTTTCTTCAGGTCCCCTTTAGGTCCAATTCTTGAGGTCCCCTTACTTTAGGCGCCTTGAGGTCCCCTTTATGTCCTGTTGAGGTGCCCATTAGGTCCCCTTGAGGTCCCCTTATTTTAGCTCCCCTTGAGGTCCCCTTAATTTAGGTCCCCCTTTAGGTCCAATTCTTTATGTCCAATTCTTTAGGTCCCCTTATTTTAGGTCCCCTTCAGGTCCACTTAGTTTAGGTCCCCTTTAAGGTCCCCTTTTGGTCCCTTTTAGGTCCACTTGCTTTAGGTCCCCTTTAGGTGCCCTTACTTGAGGTCCCCTTGAGGTCCCCTTACTGTTGGTTCTACTTAGGTCCCCTTCAGGTCCATTTGGGTCCTCTTCAGGTTGGCTTCTCGTCCCCTTACTTTAGGTCCCCTGTCATGGTTTTGTGTTTTGTAATTTTTGCTATTGGTATTCCACATCACAACATCATGTGCAGCACAGAGAAGAAGTACTACACGTCCCAGGGGACCTCGCGGCCAGAGAGGGAAAATACGTCACGGAAGCGACGCTCGCTCTCTCTCTCTCACTGCCTGGCAGCGGGTGTGGGTGTGCTTCCAAGCCGCGGCGCCTCCAACTTCAAAGTAGGCTTCTCAGTCTTCGGAAACCTCTCTCTCTCATTATATTTGATTTATTAGCTTCAATTCTAATTATATTGTATTATAGTGTGTTATCTTGCATTCCGATATCATAGTTAGTAAATAAGTTTTACTCCTCAGATCGTTGCCGCTGCTCTGTTTGTTCCCTTGAACTCCCATCTCCCTACCCCTTTTCCCTTTTTCCCTTTTTTTTCAAGGGGGCCGGGGGGCTACGGGCCTACTGCCCCCTCCCCTGTCACAGACACAGATTGATCTCGATAACCCCGTGACAGTCCCCTTACTTTAGGTCCCCGTTACGTCCCCTTTAGGTCCTCTTCTGGTCCCCTTCTGGTCCCCATTAGGTACCCTTTAGATTCACTTACTTTAGGACCTCATTAGGTCCAATTCTTGAGGTCCCCTTGAGGTCCCATTTATGTACCCTTTAGGTGCCCTGACTTGAGGTCCCCCTGAGGTCCAACTTAAGTCCCCTTTAGGTCCCCTTTCAGACCCCTTGAGGTCTGCTTTATGTCCACTTAATTTAGGTCCCCTGGAGGTCCCCTTCAGTTCTACCTCTGGTCCCCTTCAGGTCCACTTACTTTAGGTCCAATTTAGGTTCTCTTTGGGTCCACTTGAGGTCCCCTTTAGGTCCAAATTAGGTCCCCTTCAGGTCTACTTCTGGTCCCCCTGAGGTCCCCTTACTTCAGTCCACTTTAGGTCCAATTCTTTAGGTCTCCTTTATGTCCCCTTTAGGTGCCTTTACTTGAGGTCCCCTTACTTTAGGTCCACTTTAGGTTCTCCTTAGGTCCCCTTACTGTCCACTTCTGGTCCCCATTAGGTCCCCTTGAGATCCCCTTAAGTTCCACTTCTGGTTACCCTTTAGATCCACTTACTTGAGGTCCCCTTACTTGAGGTCCACCTTAAGTCCCCTTTAGGTCCCCTTTCAGTCCCCTTTAGGTCCACTTACTTGAGGTCCCCTTGAGGTCGCCTTTAGGTCTGTCTTAAGTCATCTTGAGGTCCCCTGACTTGAGGTCTCTTTTAGGTCTGCCTGAGGTCCCCTTCAGGTCCACTTCCGGTCCCATTGAGGTCGCCTTGAGGTCCCCTTCCTTGAGGTCCCCTTGAGGTCCTCTTCAGGTCCCCCTGAGGTCCCCTTACTTTAGGTCCACTTTAGGTCCAATTGTTTGGGTCTCCTTTATGTCCCCTTTAGGTCCACTTACTTGAGGTCCCCTTGAGGTCGCCTTTAGGTCCAACTTAAGTCCCCTTTAGGTCCCCTTCAGGTCCGCTTCTGGTCCACTTCATTCAGGTCCCCTTTAGGTCCCCCTGAGGTCCTCTTTAGGTCCCCTTTAGGTCCACTTACTTTATGCCCCCCTTTCGGTCCTCTTGAGGTCCACTTACTTGAGGTCCCCTTAAGGCCCCCTTTAAGTCCTTTTGAGATCCCCTTCAGGTCCCCTTGAGGGGCTTTGTAGGTCCAATTCTTTAGGTCCAATTACTTCTGTCTCACTTAGGTCCTCCTTAGGTCCAATTCTTCAGGCCCAATTCTTCAGGTCCCTTTTAGGTCCCCTTTTGGTCCTTTTCAGGTCCCCTTTAAGTCCCCTTCAGGTCCCCTTACTTTAGGTTCCCTTCAGGTCCCCTTTAGGTCCACTTCTGGTCCCCCTGAGGTGCCCTTTTGGTCCCCTTTAGGTCCACTTCTGGTCCCCCTGAGGTGCCCTTTTGGTCCCCTTTAGGTCCACTTACTTGAGGTCCCCTTGAGGTCCCCTTTAGGCCCTCTTCAGCTCCACTTCTGGTCCCCTTTAGGTCCACTTACTTCATGTCCCCTTTCGGTCCTCTTGAGGTCCCCTTACTTTAGGGCCCCTTTAGGTCCACTTACTTTACGTCCTATTTATGTTCTATTCTTCAGCTCCTCTTTAGGTCCCCTTCCTTGAGGTCCCCTTTTGTCCCCTTTAGGTAGCCTTACTTGAGGTCCCCTTTAGGTTCCCCTTCAGGTTCCCTTACTTTAGGTCCCCATCAGGTCCACTTACTTCAGGTCCCGTTGAGGTCCCCTTGAGGTCCTCTTTAGTTCCCCTTTAGGTCCACTTACTTTATGTCCCCTTCCGGTCCTCTTGAGGTCCCCTTACTTTAGGTCCCCTTTAGGTTCTCTTCAGGTCCCCTAAAGTTCCAATTCTGGTCCATTTTAGGTCCCCTTTAGTTCCACTTACTTTAGGTCCCCCTGAGGTCCACTTTAGTTCCTCTTTAGGTCCTCTTGAGGTCCCCTTGAGGTCCACTTACTTGAGGTCCCCTTTAGGTCCTCTTCTGGTCCCCATTCGGTCCCCTTGAGGTTCACTTATTTTAGGTTCTCTTTAGGACCCCTTTAGGTCCCATTCTTTACTCCCCCTTGAGGTTCCCTTACTTTACGTCCCCTTGAGGTCCTCTTCAGGTCTCCTTACTTGAGGTTCCCTTGAGGTCCTCTTCAGGTCCATTTTTGGTCCCCTTTAGCTCCCCTTCCTTGAGGTCCCCTTTTGTCCCCTTTAGGTAGCCTTACTTGAGGTCCCCTTACTTTAGGTCCCCATTAGGTCCCCTTACTTCAGGTCCGCTTGAGGTCCACCTTAAGTCCCCTTTAGGTCCCTTTCAGGTCCATTTACTTGAGGTCCACTTCTGGTCCCCCTGAGGTCCCCTTTAGGTCCACTTTAGTTTCTCTTTAGATGCTCTTGAGGTCCTATTCTTTAGGTTCCCTTCAGGTCCTCTTACTTTAGGTCCCCTTTAGTCCCCTTGACGTACCCTTCAGGTCCACTTGAGGTCCCCTTACTTGAAATCCACTTACTTTAGGTCCCCAGTAGGTCTGCTTACTTGAGGTCCCATTCAGGTCCACTTCTGGTCCCATTGAGGTCCCCTTTAGATCCCGTTTAGGTCCCCTTTAGGTCCACCTCAAGAGGTCCCCTTACTTTAGGTCCTCTTAAGGTCCACTTGAGGTCCAATTTAGGTCTGCTTACTTTAGGTCCCCTTGAGGTCCCCTTATTTGAGGTCCACTTTAGGTCCAATTTTTTAGGTCCCCTTGAGGTCCGCTTTATGTCCACTTACTTGAGGTCCCCTTCTGGTCCTCTTTAGGTCCTCTTTCTTTAGGTCCACTTTAGGTCCAATTCTTTAGGTCTCTTTTATGTCCCCTTTAGATGCCTTGGCTTTAGGTCCCCTTCAGGTTCGCTTCTGGTCCCCTTGAGGTCCAATTTAGGTCCACTTACTTGAGGTCCCCTTTAGGTCCAATTTAGGTCCACTTACTTTAGGTCCTCATTAGGTTCTCTGTAGGGCCCCTTGAAGTCCCCCTTACTTGAGGTCCCCTTGAGGTCCTCTTCAGGTCCACTTCTGGTCACCTTGAGGTCCCCTTACTTGAGGTCCCCTTACTTGAGGTCCCCTTACTTGAGGTCCCCTTACTTGAGGTCCCCTTACTTGAGGTCCCCTTACTTGAGGTCCACTTGTGGTCTCCATTCGGTCCCCTTAAGGTCCACTTGCTTTAGGTCCACTTCTGGTCCCCTTGAGGCCCCCTTACTTTAGGTCCCCTTGAGGTCCTCTTCAGGTCCCCTTGAGGTCCCATTTATGACCCCTTGAGGTCCCCTTTAGGTTCAGCTTAAGTCCCCTTGACGTCCACTTCTGGTACCCTTGAGGTCCCCTTTACATCCCATTTAGGTCCCTTTACTTGAGGTCCCCTTTAGGTCCCCTTGAGGCGTACCTTAAGTCCCCTGTAGGTCCTGTTCAGGTCCCCTTTCTTGAGGTCTCCTTTAGGTCGACTTCTGGTCTCCTTTAGGTCCAATTTTTCAGGTCCGATTCTATAGGTCCCCTTACTTTACGCCCCCTTGAGGTCCCCATACTTTAGGTCCCCATTAGGTCCTCTTGAGGTCCAATTATTTAGGTCCCCTTCAGGTCCTCTTACTTTAGGTCCCCTTTAGTCCCCCTGAGGTCCCCTTCAGGTCCCCTTACTTGAAGTCCCCTTATTTTAGCTCCCCTTTAGGTCCCCTTCAGGTCCGCTTACTTGAGGTCCCTTTTCGGTCCCCTTCAGGTCCAATTACTTCAGGTCTCCTTTAGGTCTGCCTGAGCTTCCCTGGAGGTCCCCTTCAGGTCCCCTTAATTTAGGTCCACTTTAGGTCCAATTCTTTAGGTCCCCCTCAGGTCCATCTTAACTCCCCTTGAGGTCCACTTACTTGAGGTCCCCTTCTGGTCAAGGATCGGCAGGTGACCGGAGGAGGGTCGTGCTTTTCCCCTGTCAGCCTGACACAGTGCGTTTCCCTGCTCGCTTCCCGCTCCGTTACGGTACCGTCCTACCGTCCCCGAGCCGAGCCGCCGAACGGCCCCCCGGCGTCCCCTCCCGCCCCCCCCACGCCCACAGCCTCCGCCCCCCGCCGCTCGACAGCGCCGCGGCTCTCTGCTGCCGCCCGGTGGTCGCCGCGCGGTACTGCAGGAACTGCCCACACGCCCGCCGCACGGGAGCGCCGCTGACGCGAGCACGCGCCGAGCAACGTGGCTGCGCCCTGCGGGAGCGGCTGCTTACCTGCAGAGCGCGGCGAGGCGCCTGGAGCCGTGAGGCGCTGCCACGTGAAGGAGCTCGGCGGTCGGGGCTGGGACGGGCCCGGACCGGTGGAAAAGCCACCGTTCAGCAGCTCCTCGGAAAGCCGGCAGGACGCCGCTCGGGGTGGCCGCGGAGCCGCTCCGTGCCGGTACCGGGAGGCTGCGGTGCCCGGGGACGGCTCCGCGCCGCTTCCGCTACCGCGAAACTCCGAGCCGCTCGCGTTGCACCCCTGCCGAGAGCGCTTTTAAACGGCTGGGGGGCGCCTACCGGTCCGCCGCGTCGACGAGCTCGTTGGATGCCCGTCCGAAAATCCGCGCGCTCCGTACGTCTTCGAGCGCATGCGTCTTGCCGGCTGGAGGGCTTCTCACCATAGAGATTGGCGGATTCGCTGCGCAGAGCGGTCGAAACTCAGACCGGCCACTTCCGCATCCAGGTGCGCCTGCGTCGCGCCGCCTGCAGTACCGAATTCTCCTCCGTAGGCGGCAGCACCGAGCAGCGCTGCGCTACTGCGCTTGCGCGGTCCCGGGCGGGCAGCTGCCGGTCACGCGCAGCTCTGAGCCAATCGGGTACCGGGACGGCCGCAGGGGCCGCCGGGAGCAAAACCCGTCAGTGCCCGGGGCGGGCTCGGGAGAAAAACCGCCCGAGGAAACAGGCAGCGGGCACCTCCTTAGTCGGGAAGAGGGGCGCGTAATCGCCGAGCCGGCGATCCAAGGCTGGACTGCTCGCCCGCTCCTAAGTGTTCCTTTTCCTACGGGCTATTTATACTCGGCAGGGCGCATGCGCACCAGCGTCCGGAGGACTTAGTAGCACAGAGATGGGCGGATTCGCTACGCAGAGCGACGACAACATCCGGGCGCCACTTCCGCCTGCCTGCGACCAGCAAACATACACGCCTGCACTACCGCCGACTGGCCACGCGGGGGCACTACAGACCGCCGAAACAACGCCTCTCGCCGCATCGACGCGGACGCTCACCGCGCTCGCCTGCCGGCCGTTCTCTCTCCTGACGGCGGAGGAAAAACGCCAACTCAGGCGGGGAGTGGGGGGGCGGAGGCGGGGAAAAAACTCCGCGTTAAAAAAAAATTAAAATAAAAAAAAGACGAAGAAAACCAAGGAAAACTTGGACAAGCCTAAAGTCTAGCACTAATGCGTTAACATGTTCCGTAGTAAAATGCTTTGTACGGCGTGGGAAGAACAATTTAGAGTCCTATGAACAGTGAAACAGTATCAGCTCCAAGGGGAAGTATTTCCAGACGAATCTCAGTGAGAATGGGAATCTCAATCTTAATCTAGCAAGGGAGGGTAACCTTGCTAGATGGAAGAAAAGGGGGGAATTGAATTAAGGAAAATAAGTTAGGTTGAAAGTTATGCGCCTTCACGGGGTGCTGAATTGGCAGCTACAGATCCGGCCTTTCTGATTATTTTCGAGCTCTCTCGTCCCCACACAGCCACCAGAAGCCCTTCCTTAATGGCAGCCACTGTTAAATTTAGAAATGTAAAATTGATCCAAGGTACTTCGGTGGATAAGGGAGAGTATGTGGAGTCATTCATGCACGTACTTTTAAGTTGGGTCATCCCATTACGTGCCCAAAATATGAGGTTGAGTTTTGGTACTAAAATAACGGTGCTGTTAGCAGCATCTTCCTCACCTGCCCCTAAGCAAATGGACTCCCTCTGACCACTTTTGTATTTGTACTGAGCAGACTAATTTAGTGATGGGACCCCAAATCTTAGAATAACCTCCTGTAACAACACTTTTATTACCTCATGTGCCTTATTAGTTTTACAAAGGAATGCCTCCAGCCACCCTAAAAAGGTATCAGTTGGTACCAAAACGTAGCCATACTCCCCTTTTCTTGGGAGTTCCAAGAAATCAATTTGCCATTGTCACCCTGGCAGGTTCCCTTTCCCAATAGGCCCATTTGTACCCTGTTCCTGGTACTAGGATTGTCTTTTGTAGTGTCTGTTCCTCCAGTATGCTTTATCATCTTCCCTTAGAACCAAGAAGTTTAGCAATTGTTTTTTGCATTACCATTAGGGTTAAGGTTACTTTGACAGAAAACATGGGGCATTACCTACATTGCTGCACTTCGGGTTAGAGACACTTTTAGTACTGAGTTAAGGGTTAGGTTTAGAGCTACATTGTGTTTTAATATAATTATCTTTAGAGCTCCCATTACATTTGAGGTTCAGGTCAAGATAAAAATTAATGCTGCCTCCCAGCCAATCCCAGTGAGGCAAAGGCAAGGAGAACACCCAGGGCAGGCAAAGGTGAGGGCAAGGAAAACACAGTGGAGAACCACCAAGGAAAGGGCAAGGGCAAAGAGAAAGCCACAGGGAATGCCAAGGCAAGGGCAGGGCTGGAGGCGAGGACAACACTGCAGGGAAAGGCCAGAGACAAGAACTCAGGAGGAAGAAGACAGGCAGACTGTAGAGTACCCTACAGCACAGTAACGAGCTCTGGGAGCACTACGTTGTGCCATGCTAAGCCATGGGTAAGCGTTGGTGGGTGTACATTGCCATTACCTGTTTGGGCAACCAGCAACCAGTCAGCAAAGTCAGGTTCTGGGGCATTCCAGGAAATGGAGCTTTCTGTTCCTCACTGTTCTCATGAAGAGCCACAGATTCCTCAGTGCACTTGTTACACCGCCCAGGAGCACTGCAGTTCCCCCCCACACCTGTTGAATGCAATACAGTGACGAAGGCACTGTCCCGCACATGCAAGGTAGCATCTTGCACAAAGGGGCACCGTAGTGCTCCCTTCTCTGAGCAAGGTGACCGCGCTCTGTGCACGACACTGCTTACCAGCAGCACTGCAGCTGGTAACAGACAAGGAGAAATCCATTCATCCAGTCTCACGGAACACCCTTTTGCCAGCCCGTTATCCAGAGACAATTACGTTTATGATCAGTATTTTGCCTACCCATTTTTACTGGCAGTGAGACCCTTCCAGTCCCACTGAGCTTTGGACTGGGTGGCCTGTGGGCAAGGCTGACCGCTGCAAGCCTCACTGCCCACGGCTCAAATTTACTGGAGGAAGAAACCACTGGCCCATATTCTCTCCCATGGTTAATTAACTCTTGGGCAACCTCCCCCCACATCCATACTTTGTATCATGACTGCAGATGGTTACAGGTTGCTGCTTGAGCTCTTTCTCCTTGAGACACAGCCCATATCTTTCCTCGCAGCTGCGCGCCTATGAGTTTCAGCGATTCTGGAAGACCTCTGATTAAAGGGCTCATCCTCTCCGGATCAACAGGCATCACCGTGGGTGATTCATGGTGTGCCTGCAGCTTTCTATCATACATCAATTGGAGACCGGCAGCCTTCTGAACATTCTCTACTAACTGACCAACAGTTCCAGTAATAGCAAGAGGGTCTCCCCTTTCTAAAGGGTTGAGACCACCTGCCCAATAGGCAGCCCTCCGTGTTAAGGAGCAGGGAGCACGATTATTGCCAGCAGTTAAAAACTCCTGGTCCCCAACAAACTTCCGCTTCTTGTTCGGTTAACAGAATCCGGTCTCGAGCAGTGAGACTAGCCCTCCATCCATGCTCTGCTTCTGATTCCTTTGGAGAGCGGCCAAAATCTGTTTCCAATTTTGCTAGTTCAGTGGCTGCGAAGGGAATTTCTTCAACATTCATCTAAGGATCTAGATCCTCGCTGTTATCCAATGTGTATTCAGCTTTCATCAAAGGACGCAACGGGGCTATTGGGCTTTCTAATTTATCTGGCCTTTCCTTCATTCCTTGTAGCTCCTCCTGAGGGTAAGTTTTTTCTTGAGGTGCACTATGGATAACAGTGCCACTGGTGTCCTTACACGTTAGCAGTTCCTTAAAGGCCATTTGCAACAAAGCTGAATTAGGTTTCTCTCTTTCCAACTGTTCCTCAAGGTTCACTATTTGATTCTGCAGAGTTTTTACCAATTCCTGTGTTACTTGAACTGATTCCTGCAACGCTTGTATAGTTTGGGTGTCTGCTGAATGCTTTTCATCTCAGAACTTCACGGCGGCTTTTAAAGCAGCCCCAAGTACTGCACAAATAAACGGTTTCTCTTTTCCACACACCCCTACCGAACAAATGCAAATGCTCCAATCAGTTGCGGACTGTAACTGTAACTGACATTAAAAGAAACAGCCCAACCACTTCAAGTTCCATGTAGCTTTTTATTAAAATAGCATTTATAACTGATACATGTTGGCAGACGTTCTTTGCTTTTCCAAAAGGACTGGTAGTGGGAGGGCCGCAGCAGGGATCCATGCAGGGGAAGCAGCTGTGGGTGACCCCTGGGGGCTGAGATGTGGGGTGACGGCCCCAGCCAGGAGCTGCTCGGCGTGCTGCCTGCTGCTTTCTACAGGAACCCGAAGAGAAATGCGAGCAACACGTCTTAATGCCTCTTTGTGCAGTTTTTCTAGTAGCTGTAAAAATTGGCGACATTCTTGTTTTCGCTGTTGGAAAAAGACTTGTGTTGGTCTGAAGCATTTTTTAAGCTCCCGACAGTACGTGAGGAGAGAGCCGACAAGGCGGGGAGCACTGAGCGAGCACTGACACGTTTCAGTCAGAGCCTGAGAGGAGCTGCCTTGGGTAGCTGTTCAGAGAGCATCGGGTCAGCCTGGGTCTGCGGGTAACTTGGGTAACAGTTTTTCAGCCTTAGGTTAGTAAAGGCACACACGGTGCTCCTCTGCTGCTTGAGTAGCACTGGAGGTGGTTGATCATCTTTACCGATGGAGAAAAGACTCGAGAAGAAAAAGAGACGGCAGTGGGCAGGGGAGCGAGCACACGGCAGCCACACTGCGGGCAGCTCCGCTTTGACCAGCAAGGAATTCCTCAGGTCCTTCCTGCGCAGAGCTGAGGGCGCAGCACCGCCATCCCCAGGTCCACGCAAGTGCCGTGCGGCAGCACCTGGCTCAGAGGTGCCAGGAACTCCTGTGTCCCCGTGCAGCACAGAGTCACTTCTACAACTGCACAACAGCGGTTCTTAAAGAACACTGGGAAATGACCGCGTTCAAATCCTGAGTTAACTTACCATGTACAACAAACCAAACAAAAGCAGTAATTATGGAATTACAGGGTCACATTTTAATTCCTGAATTTTACAGTTCAGCATTAATATCACCACGTGTATACAAATGGTGTAAAACAAGTACAGTGGTATTTTTAATACAAAATAAACTTCTGTTTTATGGAAAAACTATACTTCATATCTACACAGACAGCCCATCTTTTTCCAAACGATAGCTAAAATTAAAATTAACTACAAAATCTCCAAAACAGAGAAACTGCTTCAGTTCAAACTATTCCAGGAGAAATGGACCCATAACACATTACAAGAGTGATCTACATGGTGGACTGCAGCTGGTTTCGTAGCTCATTCTTTTTTAAACATCTCTGACGTCACGTGGTGGGAAGTTTCCTCTCCCTTCTTCATGATCTCAGACCACATATGGGCAAACTAACATTAAAATATTTACAGTTCGCTTCCTGCTCTTGAAATAAAATCCTGGACCGTTTGCCTCTCCCGGCTCACCTGGCTTTGCGGTGGTTCGTTCACCTGTGTGGAATGTACTTCTGTTCTTTATCTTTAAAAAGCAGCTTCCGTCCCGCACCCAGACTGAGGCGCTGCTGGCTCATTCTGCCTCAAAGACCGCTGTTCTGCTCCTAGGATCCCACCTTGGTCCAAAAAGACTTTGCTGTTAAGCGCCACTAAACTCATCACTAAGAAAAACCCGTTAGTGTTTCCGAATACCACCTCTGCTATGCAATTCAAAGTTGCAAACAGGGAAATCTGCTCTGAGAAGCTGCAGCTCATTTTAATGAAGCAGAAAATGATTCCAATTCTGCGTCTTCCACAGTGTGAAGCCGACAGCTGTGACATTGCAGTCCCTGCAGATGTTTGGGAAGCAGTCAGTCCTTGGCTTAGTTATTACTGGATATCTAACGGGGGGGGCGGGGGAACAAAAAGAAAAACAACCAACCAAGCAGAACCATTAATTCTGCATCCAGCTTCCATTTTATCCTCTTGGAAAATAGAAACTAAAACTGATTTTTAATTGTTTTTTTTTTTTAAAAAACAAAAACCCAAACAACTCGGCATGCACTAAAAATGCAGTGTCCCTCCCTCTGACCACAAGAATTTCATTTGTAAGAAATGGTCCCCAAAATCTAGATTGTTCTTATGCAAATACAGTTAGTTTTCCCTTAATTTTTTAAAGTTTTTTAAGTTTTTTTCTTAAAGAGGCATCGCTAAAAGAACACAATGTGACAGCACCATTACAAAATTAACATTACTGGGTTCAAAATTTAAGCCTGATTTTTCTCCTGGTTCTGTTAAACACTGGGGAAACCCTGCAATAGTTTTTTGTAGAAATCGTCCCCTTCCCCCCACACCCTCCCAACACCTGAGACTTTCCTTGCTGAGAAGCCATCATCCAGGTTCTGTGAATACTAACCCACTTTTGTTTTGTTTTTTTTTGACAGCCTGAATGGCAGGCTCTTTACTTTCTAGAAAGACATTCAGTTCCTTGGAAGCCTTGTGTTTACAGAACTAACCCTTTCTAGCTCACAGACTGAGTTTCTTTTGCTACTCCTTGCATTATCTCATATACTCGTGGGAGAAAGCTTTCTCAATCAGGTTCTTTTTTAGCTCTTAAAACAGTTGCAGCATTTGAAACCCCGTAATAAAAAGTTTTTATTCCAAAGTTTTGGTTTCCTTTATGAACCCAGACGAGATCTTTTCCTTGGAGATGTCTCTTCCTCTTCGTCGTCATCTTCATCGTCAGGATAATCCACCAAGCCAACCAGACTTCCCTGCCAATTCAGAGAAAAAGAACAAATCTCACATTGAAAAAATACCCAGGGAAGTGCCATTCTTAGCACATGCCCCCCCTAAAGCTCACCCAGGACACAGGAGCCTGCAGGACACCAGGCCCTCCTTAGGATGGCACTCAAATCTACTGCTGCTTGGTTTTACAACTTTCCATAAAGTTCAAGCAATTCTCCTCTAAGGAGTTACAAATAGCAAGCACTATTTGCAAGCTGGGGACTGCGCATCTCCTTGGCGATGCCTTTTCCATTCAGAGACTCATTTGTCTTCAGAATGTTTTTCAATCTCAAGGGTAAAAGAAAATACTGAAGCATCCCTGCTCCTCTGCATCCGGCCTCAGAATTCTTTCGTATCACTGTAAGCTCAAATCATTGCTACAAAACTTAACGTGTACACGCACGTTTTCCTGGTAAGGCTCAGGAGCGTGCAATAAACATTTTGGCACATTCTCCTCCAACCTCTCCAGAGCTTTCAGGCTAACACTGCATGTACAAGACACACCAGGTGCATCAGCTAACTTCTGAATTTCATCAGCCTAAAAACACTGAAGCTCTTGACAGTGCAATCCACTGATGTAATTCAGGAGGAAAAAAATAAGCGTATCACACACACAAAGCAGCAACTGGACTTAAAACAGCTGAGGACTGGGAGCAGTGGAGTTACGTAAAAGATGAGAGATTCCCACTCACTGCTTCAAACCTTCCACAAACTAGCAGGCATTCAGCTAGGTGGGGCACAGACAAATGTACGCTGCAGTAAAGCACCACCTAGAGACCAGTGCCAACCTGCTGCACTGCAACCTGAAGAGTTTGTTACGCAGCTCTGCTGCCCTACGTGAGGACAGCTGCTTTCACACAGATCTCCCACCTTTGTGGCTGTCACTGCTGTGGTCAAGGTGGCGTTCTTGGAAGAGGAGCCGTTGGAGCTTGCTGGTGATGTCTGAGCTGCCACAGATTTGCTGTTTGCACCGTTTGCACCATTGGCTGCGCTGGCTGAGTGGGAAAAAGTGAACTTGAATCCCCCAGCTGAAGTCCTTTTGGGAAGATTCTCTTTATCTTCACTCTCTTTAGCTGAGGGGCAAAATTTTCATGCTTAAGTATCAACCATACACCACAGAGCACAATCCACATCACTGCATAACGGGGCAGAAGCAGCCTCTTTCTAAAATTCTGCTTTAAACGAGCAGCTTGCTCACTAACCTTGTGCAAAGCGTGCCAGCATTCCAAGTAAGAATGGTACAGCTTTGGCACAGATGGTGCTCACCCAGCATGCACACACACAGAGACATTTGGTTTTGAATGCCAGTTAAACCAGGTGCACGTCTGGAGCAACTGCGCTTGTTTTAATCCTCACCTGGCTTGCAAAGACACACTGGCAGTTCATCCCTTACTGCAGAGCACCTTTCTTCCTGCTTATGACTCAACTCCCAGGTTTGTGCACACAACACTCTACATATCCTGCAGAGAGTAAATATGGTGGCAATGAGACGAAATGGAGGAAATACCTTTTTTAGTTTCCATAAACTTTTCATAGCTGTCTGGAAAATCATCCTCTGGTTTAGACTTCTCAACTGGAGGTACAACAGCTTCACCTTCCTCCTCTTCATCTTCATTGAACCACATTTCTTCATCCTCCTCTAAGGCTCTTGCATCTCTGCGAAATCTATTGCTACGCAATATAGATGGAACACTGTAAGAGACACATGACACGTGGTTCAAGTTTTGCACGCTGTCTCAGGATCCGACAGGATGAGCAATGGCTTCTGATGCCTGAAGGTGAACCACTCCATTCTGCCACCAACAGACCGAGGCCTAACTTCGAAGGAAATGGCTTCTGCTCTTTTAAGCTGAATGTTTTCCAAGTAACATTTAACACACTGACAAACTGAACTGTACTACAGTAGGCCAATGATGGAAGCCAGATGTAGGCCTACTCTTAATACATATAAAAATACAAAGAAGCTCACACCTCAACCACAGCTTCCTGCTTTTTCTGACATTTATGAAAGAATTAAAAAAAAAACAAAACAACCAGCAGTAAGATGACATTACACGATATTAAATAGAAGCAGTATTCCAAAATATAGTTATTACCTGTTCAGTTTCTGGTTTTGTCGGTCTTTCTCTTGCTCATATTTTGTCTTCAATCCCTTGAATGTCTGAACGTATTCGATAGATTCAAGTGCATTATAAAAGTTTTCAACTATATGTGCAATAAGCGACTTAATATCTTCCTGCATAAGAACAAAACAATATTTAAGTCTGCCAAAGTCCAGAAAGCTTTAGAATTGATTAGTTTTAGAAGTAACTGATTAACTGTCCCGAGTGAGTTAAGAAGTATGTGGCCAGCAGGGCCTGGGACGGGGGGAGGGTCCACCTCTGCTCTGCCCTCATGAAAGTCCATCTGCAGCACTGCAGCCAGGCCCCCAGCACAGGAGGGATGTGGAGCTGCTGGAGAGGGTCCACAGCACAAAGGAGACCCTAGAACAGCCTTCCAGTACCTAAAGGGGACCTACAGGAAAGCTGGAGAGGGACTTTTTGCAAGTGCATGTAGTGGTACGACAAGAGGGAATGGCTTTAAACTAAAAGAGGGGAGATTTACATTAGATGTTAGGAAGAAATTCTTCACTCAAAGAGCAGTGAGGCCCTGGCACTGCTGCCCAGTGAGCTGTGTGTGCCCCATCCCTGGAGGTGCCCAATGCCAGGTTGGATGGGCCCTGTGCAGCCTGCCCATGGCAGGAGTAGCACTGGGGGGGGGGAGGGGGGGAAGGGACACTTGAAGGTCCCTTCCAACCCAAGACATTCTGTGACCATGATTATTATAAAAGTGTAAAAATCAATTGCTGTTTTTCATATTATTTCTCAGATTAATGGACAACACTCTGTATTTTACCAATCCTATTTGTTATATTTTGATTAAACCATGATATTCACTATCCCAAACTAGGCTTAATTGAGGAAAAAAAAGTTTCATTAGGCCCTGCTCTCCCCCTAAGTTTTACTTCTCTTTATAGTTCTAAACAGCTGCATCAGCACACACTGAACATGGCAGCTTTCGTTCAGTTGCCCAACCATAAGTCTAATTGTGTTGTGTAAGCCTTAGCACTCAGACCACATCTGAAAAAATAACACATTTTTCCTTTTCCTGTGAATGAGAGCAACTATAATACCCTACGTCTAAGAGGTGCCTTCATTTTCACAGACCACTAAGACTCCTGAGAAGACTCCCACACCAGCGCACTCACAGCACACAGCTCAGGACCTGTTGTAAGTCCTTGTTTCCTACAACACAATACAACAACCAGGTGCTCCTGCTCATCCTGTCTGTCCTGTCCGTGCACTGCCAGTGGAAGAGCCACTGTTACAGAGCTGACACCATCTCAGAAAGCATGATCTTAAAGGACAGTGATCTTTCCAATTTACAGTCAAATCATCTTCCTCACTTCCAAGTCTGGTCTCAAACAACTCAGCCACTTAAAAAGAATTTTGTCTCCAGGATGCTATCTTCTGCGCAGCCATGGATATAAGTAAGGCTTCTACATATACCTTCAGAGAATGATCAAGTAAAACAAGCATGAAGCAGATTATGTCTCTTTTTGGCTTTTAATCTGTGCCTTTAATTACTGATACGCTATTTCCCGTGAAACACGTGCACTTTGTTCTTCTACCTGGGGTGACTTGTGTGCACACATATATGCAAGAGCTGGAGAAGCTGCTTAACTACGTACCACTCTGATGAATTCAAACAGTTCAATCACAGCAGAGTTGAGCAGATTGTATCTAGTTCCATTATCCAACAGAGCATTTATAACCGGCTCAAAGAGATTTCCCTTGGTGATATAGCGGTTATAAAATTCATCTTTTAGGCCAATTATCCTCCTCATAAAGCGAAGAGCACCTATATGAAGAAAGAAATGAAAGAATAACTACACATCCAGCCTTCACTCTGCCCCTCTTGGCAAGAACTGAAAGGACAAATTTGGAAGAGAAATCTGCAGACAGTTAACTTGGTTTCCTCCTTCATTCTCTGACTTCCCTCTGTATCTAAATGCAATCAAGATCCATCATGGTCTTTTTGAAGCAGTGCAGTAACAAACCTTAGCAAGTGTGAAATTAAATTATTAGGTCATTTCCCATGCTTCCGTGTGCACCTTCCAGAGCCATGTTTCATCTAGTCCATTTGCTCCCCATGTGCAATGCCAGATTTAGGAAGTTACTTAGAAAAGACATGACTTCCACTTAACACAGATGATCACAACAGAACCCTGCTACCACATCACTAGCTGCGACCATTCTCCTTCCACCACAAGCTGCATTTACCCCCAGCAACAGATATCTGCCACTTTTTTTTTTCCAGACTTACTAAACAGTGAGCCGGTAAAAACAGAGATTTACCCCCAGTATCAAACTCAGGCGTATCCCTTTATTTACAACACATTCATCCTGAGGAAGGAAACTGTGGCAGCTCCATACTCACACAAGGCCAGAAAAGCGTGTTTTGAATTCATCAAGACCAGCACTCTTCTCAGCAAGTCTTTGTTCATAATGTAGTTCTTGATGTGATACGTATGGTGCTCCACACAGAAAGTAAGCAGCTCCAGGATTAAGGCGAGCAGCTGTGCCGTTTGGTAATTATCTACAAGAAAAATGCAGGCATGAACAGACACTAAAGAGAGGATCTTTCAGAAGCAAGAGAGACTGGAGAGGGGAAAAGAAACAAAACACAGCTACTCAGAAGTAGATGAAAATGTTCTTCTAGCCTCTTGCAATCTCAAATGAAACCCAGCACCTACATCTCCTTTGATAATAAATGTTTAAGCAACAAAATGAACTTTCTTCTTTAAATGAAGATACGCATGATACAAGGTTCAAAACTCAAGGTCAACCAAAACTTACCAGGACAAACTGTATTACTCTTAGTGGACCCAACTACCGCATCTGATAAATAAAAAATAAAAGCAAATGTAAGAAAAAGTTTTCAAAGCACTGCGAATATGCAAAAGATAGGGATAAGTAGTTCTACCAGCTGTTCAAGCTTTTAATTTAACCAAAACTCTGAGCTACAGGGAAGCAATCGTACAGCCAGAACGCATGCCAGCTGAAATCTCAGTCCATTTATGTTACAAAATTTCAAATGCAACTAGGTGAAAATACACAATCTAACACTGAGGAACATTATTCCCACACAGCAGATTCTATTTTCTTCAAATAATATCTCCAGATGAATACTCCAGATATTCTATTTCTGTTCTTCATTTAATGCATATTTGGCTTTTTTCACTTAACCATGAGAAGATGGGTATGACGAAATCAAACACTTCAACATGTATTTGCAAAACCATTCCTTTCATCCCTTGAAAAAGTACTTAAAAAAAAAAGTCCTGACTCAGATGCTGTCACGACATTAAATGTCTTCATAAAGCATTCAACTAATGTGAGTGCTAATTATGTAATTAAGTGCCAATTCATTCACCATTACCAAGTTAGAGAAAGAAAAAGAAGCTCCGAGTTTCTCTTGGCTGAGCTTTCTTTCAGCATTTCTCCACTGTTGCCTAATCCAGGCTTCAGTCGATCGCCTGAGCTGACAGTAACTTCCCACCAATGTCACAGCATTTCTGCATCTGCTTTTCTAAAAGCCTCCCATGAACTACAGACACAGCTTTATGGCAAACATCCTCTTCTACTGCCTGGGTAAAACTGGCACATGACTTGTTGCACATGTGAGCAGCTGTCTGAGAGCACAGGCCTGCATGTCACCACGCAGCACTGCAACAAGGGCTATGAATGCTCTGTGCTCACAGCGGCCCAACAGTTTCCAGGACATATATTCCCACCTTGCATCATGGGCTTATTGCTGGTATTTACCAAACTCTAAATACAAGATTTTAACACCAAAAGTAACATTACCTTTTTCACATTTATCTTCTGATGTATTAGCCAAAAGTGGAGCAGTAAGAACGTGCATACAATGGTTGTAGAAGAAGTTGAGAAATTCACTTTTTTCTGTTTTCTAAAGCAAACAAAACTTTATTAAACACTGGCAACTACATATAGACTCTTAACTAAAAAGCAGTAGCAATAGAGGTATCCTACAGAGAACTGTACCCAACCCTCTCTGGTCTGCCTGCGTCTTTTTGTTCGGACCTGCACTGTTACCCTCTCTCAAGATATATTTCTTTATTTTGGTAAATTGATCTGAGACACCAAACCAACTTAAGTACTGACAGAAAAAAACACAGTGGATGCAAACACACACAGAAAAGACAGACCGGACTCTAACCGCTTCACAGAGTTTGCTTCAACCACTCTTAAAGGCATTAATTTTACCCATAATCACCTCCAACACATCACACTAGAACGAGCATCACCTTGTCTATTTCCTTACATTCTATACAGTGCATGCCCACCAACACACACTGTGCCTTCTTAAGAACAGCACACATTAAATATGCATTAAATTTAGGAGGAATTTTTTCACCCAGAGGGTGGTGACGCACTGGAACAGGTTGCCCAAGGAGGCTGTGGGTGCCCCATCCCTGGAGGCATTCAAGGCCAGGCTAAATGTGGTTCTGGGCAGCCTGGGCTGGTGGTTGGCGACCCTGCACGCAGCAGGGGGGTTGAAACTGGATGCTCATTGCGGTCCTTTTCAACCCAGGCCATTCTGTGATTTGATGAAATCACAAATATATTTGAACTTGACAAAAACATTTTGAGAAAATCAGGACTAGCTATGCTTTAAAACACAGTTAGACCACACGTGGTCCACATATGTCACGTATAACATTCTGCCCTTGAAAAAGTCTGCATTCAGAATGGCAACAGCCAAAGGAAGAAACAATCAAAGTCTTAAAGCAAACGTCTACAAATCTCCTGTTCTTACTTTGATCTCTGGAAACACGTACAGTTTGGCACTGCAGAATACTGTAAATACAGTAAATACTCTGGCATGGTGCTACTAGCAGCTGCATTGTGCCACAGGTTTTAAAACAGCAACTTGCTACAACACGGACCCTCGTGGACTCTCTTCTCCATGTATCCGTAGTTGAGCTACCAGGGGTTACGATCAAATTAGTGTTATTTCATTGAAGCCTTCAACTGTTCGTGTTAACAAACACTTGGGCAAAGCCACATCCACATGTTATCAAGGGTCAAAGAAAGCTACAGTTTATTTTTTAGCTTGTTAAAACTGGCACTGTAACAAATATTCTTCCTTTTTTTAATCCTCTGATGAGAACAATATGACAAATAGTTTTTTATTTCTACTGAGATGGTAAAGTGTCTTTACCCCTTTGTATTTTCTTACATTAGCTGTGGCCAACATATTCTCTGGATCTATCAAAGTGCGCAGGAGTCCCATCAGCTGAACAGCGCCGCCGAGTTCAGGATCAGTGTCACAGATCATCTGCTCGATGACCACATTGATGAGGAGGATGTCCTGGGAAAACAAAAGCTAAAAATGAGGCACAGTCTCAGAAGCCCAATGACTCCCACAGCTTCCACATCAGGGTGTTCTTCTTTCTCCCCTCCAATAATGAAGCAAAATGTGAAAATGGAAAGAGCTGCACTTAAACGCTGGAGTTTTTGTCATGCAAAACCCACCTCAACTAAAAATTACTGTTAGGAAGAGTTATGAACTTATGGCTATGAACATATGGGATACCATCAAGTTCAGAAATGTTTGGATCTGACATCTAATTTTTCTTGTTTTTCTGCCATCTACATTTCTGGATTAACTGCATCCCAAGTGCCAGGGAGGCTTTTGGTTTGTGGGGGTTTTTTTTGTTTGTTTGTTTTTTAAACTAATATATTTAATGCATTCAACAAACTTTACAACATTTTCACTTACATCATCACTCTGCTGGGCCTCTTGCATTACAAATTCTCGAACCATGGATGGACTAAATTCTACCAGATAAGAAAATATATCTGTAGCAGCAGATCTAACTTGCAGATCGTCCATTCCCTAGTAAAAATGAGATCAATTCAGCAGGGAGTTACAAGCTTTGAGAATACGTTACTATAAAGATTTATACAGCAGCAGAACAGTGACAGAAAAAAGAGCAGTGACTTTTTCCCCCATCATTTCCATCCCTTAGAAGATCACAGGGATTTCTGTCGATTTGATACCTCTAATTTAGGCAATAAATGTTTTATGGTGTTATTCCCTATGGCGCTGAAGATGCTAGTATTCTACTATGCAGAGTTCTGTAGAAAAGAACCAGCTATATATTTTAGTACAAATTAATTTGCATCTCACTCAGACAACAAGAGAATGTACAATTTCTAAGCTTAAAAAATTAACAGGATGGGAAACACTTGGAGCAGTCTACACAGGGAAAAGAATCACGAGATTAGGATTTGTCCAATCACTTATCATTTATATTGCTTTCACATTTACGTAACAGTCAATGTCCTATGATAACATCATAGGTAGTTTCTCGAATATTAAAAAAACAAACAGTAACATGGTTTCCAACAACAGCAATAACACATAAGTTGTAACATCAAGCAGCAACAGATGCTTCAACCAAAGGAGTGAAAAAGCATGTTTTCACATTGCTGATTAAGATGGATTAATCTGCTTTATACCACTGAAAAGGCAGGATTAGGATAGGACAGGAACAGATAAGAGGTCAAGATTATCTAAAAATAGTTCTCTGGTGCTATTCCAACAACAAATACAACATCAAGCTGCAGCATGAAAGAATACTTTCTGAATTTTACACTTGCTGTCAAGAGGACTGCATCATTGCACAAAGTCGAAACAGTCACTGTAATGAAGTTGGGCCACTCGGACATCCTCTGGATTCTGAGTGTTATTTTCAGAATGAAGCCATCCAATAAAACTTTCAGAAAGGTTATCGGGCAAATCTGCTTAAATGGTCACAGTTTCCCCCCCTCCTTATTTGAAAGGGTTCTGAATTTTCACTTACCATCACAATTTCTAGAGCTGGAAGGATTCCCAACTTTGCCAAAGTTTTGAAAAATGCATCTCTGTTCTGAGGTTGCAATGTCTGAGAAAACGCACAGAACTCCTTGAAAAAGTTAACCTGTAACACAGGGGAAAAAAATGAGCATTTGATTCAGGAGACTCTCAAAGTATTAAATGGTTATGATTTGTATCAGTTTGTGCACTAGCTGG
This sequence comes from Alectoris magna, assembly GCA_030625065.1. Lineage (NCBI taxonomy): Eukaryota > Metazoa > Chordata > Aves > Galliformes > Phasianidae > Alectoris > Alectoris magna. Next base: position 306,937 of record CM060562.1, read on the forward strand.
TGTATGCCTGCCTGGTAAAGGGACTGTTCTGCTCCTCTCCTCCAACCTTCAACATCAGCTAGGTGAAAATAAGAATAAAAGGAAAGCAAAAGCAGTTAACAACAAAATCTGTTAAGAGGCTGAAATTTACCTCAAAGTAGTACAGTCATCCTATGCTGAATGTGTTAAAATAGCTACAAGAAGGATTTAAACTTGTACAGTTTGCCTTCTGTTAAAAGAACAAACATGTTCTGCCTCGCTGAAAACATTTACTCTAGATTTTAGTAAGGCAATTTAAGCTGATAGAGAGAAACAGGATGCCCAAGGAGGCTGCGGATGCCCCATCCCTGGAGGCATTCAAGGCCAGGCTGGATGTGGCTCCGGGCAGCCTGGTCTGGTGGCTGGTGACCCTGCACACAGCAGGGGGCTTGAAACTGGATGATCACTGTGGTCCTTTTCAACCCAGACCACTCTATGATTCTATGTTTGTAACATACATACTAAGAGACTACCGTTAACCCTCAGCCCCAGGGCTGAAACATCTTATTGACAAAGCAAAATACAATGAGAAAAAGCAGTAACTGTACAGTAAGCCTAAGGGAGAGAGCATGTTGAAGAGCACTTTGGATCATTCACAGGATGTCAAGATGGAAGGGACACACAAGGATCCCTGAGTCCCATTCCTGGATCCAGACAGCACCACATGCAGCTTGTCACCAACCAGTGAAGGAGGTGCACCTTCAAGCTTAAGACTTTAGCTTAGCGCTGGCACTTTCTCAATAATAGAACAGTTACTGTGAACAAATAAATCAGATTTTTACCTCACAAGAAATATTCTTCCGCTGAGTACAAAACCAAAGACAATGCTACAGTAGAAACGGCTCACTCCAGGGTTACAGAAATACCTGACTGGGGCAGAACTAGCAGAACAGCTCCAATGTTCCTGCTTTGTGCCTGAAGATTAAAGTACTCCAAGAAGTCCCAAGCACATGGACTTACCAATTCACATCGTTTGTCATCATCTGTAGCTTCATCTGTTAGTTGTGCAAAAACTTCGGACAAAAATTTTTCATCTTCCTGTGTAACACAAAAGGAAAACAACTTACACAACACAGCTTACACAAAGAACTGACCCTTACAGGCTGACACTATACAGTCAAACTTAACTACTTGCTCACTTCTTAGAAAGGAAAAAACACGCACTAGTAGATCTGGCAATAAATATATACATTATATCACTAAAAAAGGAAATGCAAGAGTGCAAGTTTACAAGTATCACTTCCAGTGTACTCCTTCAGTCCTCATGCTGTGCAGCAGCACCACACATGAAGCTGAGGATGGGTGACGTGATCAGAGCTGCCTCCCAACAGCACGTTTCAGCAGACCTCACCTCTCCCTGCTCTCCTCCACATGCCCGTGGTGTTGTGAAGCACAGCGAATGGCTTGCTGTGTGACATCCTGCAGCCAACAGGCAGCACAGTGCCAGAAGTGGTCGCTTCATGCTCCAGGCTCCCTCTGTGTGCTGCACGGGGAGCCCACCAGGGAGGACGTCTGCACAGCCCTGCAGCAACAGCTGCTGGCGCAGCTGGCCATGCTACACTCAAGCTGTAAGCACCGCATTGTTAACATCAGATCCCACAACAACTACTACTTCAAACATTCTCTCAGTCCACCAGTGCTGTAGGGACCACACCATGGCCACGATCCCATCAACCCTCTTCTCAGCAAGCCAAGCTCCCTTACTTGCACCAACTTTAGTTTTCACCCATCTGAAAAACTTTTCTGATTATTTGCTTTTCACACCAAGATCATCTACCACCAAGGGATACCCCTCAAGCGCACACGGGACAGCAACTCATTTCTTGCCAGACGTTCTGGTCACACCACTGCCTAACGGCCAAGGCAAAGTACACCAGGATGAGCCCCCACCTCTCAGCAGTTCTGCCCCCCAGCCCCGGCTCTCTGTACAAGGATCTTCCCCGTGGTCATTCACGAGGAAGAGTGCTGGTGTTCTTTCAAACCAAACAGTCTGTTGCTCTCCAAACACAGTACAAATCTTAAAGCCAACAGTAACATTATGCTTTACTACATGTGATACCTGAATCAGCATCAAATGGAAGATGACCTGCACAGGCTTACTGTGGTTTATTTTAAGTGTTGCTGGCTTTAACAGTTAAATTAAGCCTGTTAAAAAAAATCGTATCACAAAAAGAAGATTGTGTAAAGCTGCTGCAGCTGTAGTCCTCATGTCCTAGAGCACAGCACAGCTCCAGGCTTGCTTTCTGTGCTTCCCACGTGCTTGCCCTGCCCCCGCAGCAGCACCGCATCACAGAGCCCTGCTGCTGCACAACCTGTTACTCCTATGGGCTGCCTTCCCCAGGGAAGCACTGGTGTGCCTAAGGCAGTAAGATTTCTAATTTCTACACGAAACCCAGAGCAGCTTTAGGATTCTTGCGCCACACAAAGAAGCTGATTTACACCAGGAAAGTGGGAAAAGCTCTGAACCTCCTGTTAGTACCACCGCACAACTTCCCTGTGCTACGACAGCCAGAAACTTCTCCGTTTATGTTTTCTTTGTAACCCTCAAGGCAGGTTAACTGATGTAGGTATCAATATCCACTTGGTAGATCAACGTGCATGCCCCAATTACCGTCCTAACACCAGATAAGCTGGTGTGCCATCTACTTGTCTCAACCACAGCCAAGATGGCAGTGATAGAGCAGCACAGAACTGCCACAATCCCAAAGCTTCCTTTGAAGAGTACCAGAGAGAAGAGCCACGAAGTGAGAGTTTTCTGCTAGGGTACAATTAAACGTTCAGTACACTAAAACTTAAATGGAATGCAAAAACCTCTTTTTTTTTTTTTTTTTTAAAGCATCCCTCTAAATGGAAGTAGGGCTGTGGCCCTAGGAAAATGATACTGAATGTAGTTTTAGATTTAGGAAAGCTACAAATGCAAAATAATAAAGTGGGGAAGATTTACTTAAGCAAGTTATTCTTCTTGCAAGAGACCTGCTTCGCTTCTTTCTGCTATTCAACCCAAGTAAAAAGAAGCCCCAAAGCTTATTTGCATAATTGTCCTTTGTTGTTCCATTGTGTTTGGGTAGTTCTAGGTTTTTGTTTTTTTTCTCCCCAGTCCTCTATTGCAGTCTTTAGAAGCACTCCTCATGGCAACGTTATTTCTCCAGTGCCTACTTCTTTCCACAGCTTTAATACTCTCTCCTTCAAAAGAAAACTGACGTGTCTGTAAAGTTCTGCTTCACATAAATGTGCCATTTTCCTAAGTACATGGACCACAAACAGAACCAAACCACTCTGGTAGCCATTAGTATGCACAACAAAATACGAACTGAAAACACCCAAAACATCCCTACATGCATGCAGAGCACTTCACACCTAAGGCTCTTTCCATAGTCCAATTTGTCCATGACAATCAGCTGCTTTTAAGTCTGTTTCTGACTGTGAAGTCTTAAGGATATTTTTCAGGGCCTTGGAATTGTAATATTCTCGTTATATATTATTACTGAGGGAAAATCAGTGAATTAACTACTTCATATTGCAACATGAGCATCAGAAATCAGTACAATAAATTATTTACAACATATTGAAAGCCTGTAAGTCTGAAGTCTAATGTTTTTAAAAAACAAAAATAAAATTAAGGTATCAGAAATCAGGGGAAAGCATTCAAAATACTATGCAAATGAAAGCGTGCACAATTACTTCACACACTGTTAAAGAGCCACAACCAGTTTCCAAACTGCAACTGGATGCATCCACGCATCAAGAATCTATGCCACATTAAAAATCACTTACCTGCAACATACTGACAATCTCAACTTTGTTGAAGAAAATAAAGGAAGTAAGGGTAGAAAGAAAATTCTCTTCAAAAACCGATGGTGTCGGCAAGATGATGTCCTGAATGTACTGTACCCTGTAAGTCTGATGGATTTTTTGCCTGAGTTCAGAGTCTGTTATAGGAATAACCTCCTTAAATTTTGCTGTTTTGGTCAAGAACTCCCTGTGCCGTTTTGGCTGAGCCAAAGAAGGGTCATACTCAAGGCATCCAACAACATCCATAATACACTCATCAGAAAACATCACCTCAAACAGAGTTGCTTTATTGAGGAACAAAATTCCTCTAATAATTTCATACAAATGATGCAAGCCTTCTGTGTTCTCTAAATTCTCGCAGACTTGGAAAAGCTGCAGTAGTTTTTTAATATAGCCTTCATTCTCCAAGGCCAGTGCTAGCTTTTCTCTACGGATGGGTGAGGAGAGAACAGAGGTAACTAAGTCAGCAATCTCTTCAAGTTTGTTGAGTTCACAAGAAGGAAGGTCAATCAAAGGACTAGTTTCAGGCATTTCTTCTATGTGCTCCTCTTCAGACTCGATAAGGTCCTGCGTGACTTCCACTGATGGATCCTTACCCTGAACCTAAAAACAGTGCACACAGTTAACTGCCTCATTCCAATACATACATAAGAGTAACCAAGTAAATAAAATGTACATAAATCCCTTCATACCTTCAGTTGCCTGGAAAGTTTCTAGCCCTGAAGAAAAATTGTTAAGTTTGCTGCCTGTGAATTCTACAGAAGTCACTACCCACTATCTCCAGGAGGTATTTGCCAAAAATCAAACAAACAAATGAACCCACCAAAACCTAACCTGTGCAATAAAGAAATCTGAAGCACCTTGAAGATAAAAACAGAATAGAGAAAGTAAAGAAGGGCATTACAAAATCTTCTTTCAGTATCTCGAACAGAAGGGAAGACTAGGGTACAAAGTCATGGTAAAAGCCCACAGCTATGCTAACATGATGTGAACAATAACAAAAAGACCAAGAACAAAGGCATAAAGGTATAATGGATGCCCAAACTGAACAGGGAAAGAGGGATGCAACTGACTCCCACTCCGTACTCTCGTTCTGTTGAGTATGCTCCGCTCCTCCCCTGAGCCTACTCATACACCCTATACTTTTGATTTCCTTTATTGATCCTAAGATTCATAAACTCCTATCAGACCTCCTCCCAAAGAGGAGTCCCAAAGCGCTAAGAGTTTCAAAATCCAGTGTAAGAACTAAGGCTAATGGCTGGCAGCATCTGACCACATGAAGACCTTCCTCTCAGACTGATTATCAGATCAGCATCACACAGGCCTAACTGAAAACCTGGACTACGTATCGACATATCTGCAGCTACTAGCATCAGTTCCTTTCAGTATTTCACAAGTGACTGAGAAGATTCAAACTCAGCATGTTTATAAGCAAGCATCTTAATCAGCTGTTTTGTTCAAAGGAAACTGCTCAGAAATCTGAGTTGTAAGTTTCATTAGTTACAGCTTCATGTTTCCAGAATCCGAGACAATTAGGATCAATTCTGACACAAAAGACTGGGTTTCTTCTGTGAAGTACACATGGGGCTTAACTCCACTGACCTGTTATCAGTAGAATTTAAAGCGTGAGATCGGAAGTCTGTTACCTAATAACAGAGTGCAGACTGAAACATCCCTAAGACATGGTAAGTAAGACTTAGGCCCTGATGGAAAAAATGACTGACATTTTGAGCTCAGACAGCAATGCCAGCAGTGCCTCTCACTGAGGGAGAACCAGCCCCACACGTATTACAACTGATTACAACTAGCTAGCTCCCTACAGGATAGTTAAAATCTGGTGCTCTAGGTTTTCTAGTTTTTAACCTAAAAAAAAAAGTCAAACCCTGGGTTTCTCTTGTGGATTTTAAGTGCGGGAAGGCCAACTGTGAAAAACACAAATTTTGTTCTAAATAGTGGCGACTTAAGATTTTATACAAAGGCCACAGAAAGCAACGACAAAGACATGCTCATTTTACAAATAGGTTTTAAAAGTACAACATGAATACATGAAAACACACTAAAACATCTGCAAGAAACAACAGGAAAATTTAAGTGTACCTGGCAGATTTTTTCCCAGATTTCATCACAGCCAGCTTTCTCTTGAAAACTCAGTGCCAAGTCATAGTTCTCTGCTTCTGACCAAACAATCAACGTGTCCTGTTTAAGACAAAAAACAAAAAAAAGCCCAACCATTAGTTTCTCAGGCAGTTCAGATCTTCACCAGGGATTTAAATGTATTCTGTTGAATCACATCTAAGGAATAAGTAATAATTAATGTTACGTTTGTCAAAAGAATAGCATAAGTCACTGAAATCTTAAGTTATCTGTTCTGCTCTAAGGGACATCACCTTTCTTTTTTGCTTTATGAAAGTTATCCTGTAAATATATCTTTCCATATTGAAAACATTCACAATGGCATTTCTCTGCAACATACCTCCCAAGCCAGCAGTTCTGATTGTGCATATAAATGCACACAAAAAAGTTCAGCACATTTGTAATGGAAATATGAAAAACCTTAAATTCTTCTGAAGCTGTAGACAGAAGTAAAAGATTATCATTTCCTTCTCAGAAGGAGTTTAATACAGCTGTAACAATGTGAGAAATAAAGCCTCGAGTATTACAAACCTGAACACATGCAACATCTTTTTCTAAACTAAAAGACACGCAAGTTTTATGTAATCCAAGCAGGAAGTTACTACCAAGTCTACAAACACCTTGGCAACAGATATTTCCAAGTGAGCAAGTTTTCTTTTCCTCCGTAATTACTGCCTCTATTGATTGAATTTGTATGTTTGCACAATACGTTTTACGTTTGAATTTTTGCATAGACTATCCAAAATCTTTTTTAATGAGGTTTTGTTAGGTGACTCGCTGCTCTAAGTTGCGCATTCCTCTTAGCAGGCATCTAAAACATCTTCTGACTTACCTCACTATATGACACTACCAATAGAGTCTCTTGCTTTGAAACAAGCCCAACTTTCTTGTTTAGGGTAGAGTATTTCCAAAACAAGGCCACTCAAACACATACCAAATAATGGCACTTGCAGAGCAAAGCTGCGTGAACATAACTTAATTCATAGCTGCTGAGAATTTCAGCGCATTAGGCTCAAAACATGTGAATTACCAGGTCTGTAGCAGAGCTGCCAGGTCAGGAATGAAGCCTGTGCCTGTAAACCCAAATCCTACAATGAACCCATCTGCACATCAAAGTGCTTCAACCCATCTGCTCTCTGCTGACTTTGTGAGCCACGGCAAAACGGTTCAATGCTGTTACGTCTGTTGACTTCCTGAACTGCTACCACAACTTGTTTTAAATCCCAGTAAACTCTTGCTACATGTCAATAAGGCAATTCACTTCCTACTTTTGCTGAGGACAATATTAAGCGCACAACTTCCTGAGGCCTGTAAGTCTTGAGCCTTCCCCTTGTATATCACTTTTGTCACAAACAAAATACCTGAGTGATGTGTTTAAGCTTAGCAATCAAACCCAAGCAAACGACTGGGTGGCTTACAGACACCCAGTGTATTAGAGGAAAGCAATGGGCAACAAGGAAAAGAGGTCCCCGTGCCCCCTCCCTCACATCCTTACCCTGAACAGCTCTCAACCCTGGCCCGTCCCATGTCGAAGGGAAGGAGCCTTCTCCTGAAGGTCTCACACCCAGTAAGGGATTAATGCCTTCCCAGGTGATCCCACTGCTCCTGCATCTCCTGTCAGAGTCAGCATTCCTTAATCCTCCCTGAACCAAGCTGGGTTAGCTCAGATGCTGTGAGCAGATCCAGCAGCAGCTGGGGGACAGCGCAGGGAGTAGGGAGCTGACCTGCAGCTGCACGGCTCACAAGGGGACTCTCCTCCCATGCAGCATGCCAAACAACTGCTGCTGCAGCATCACTCACCAGCAGTTCTCCATGGAGGTTCTGCAGTGCTCTCGCAATAGCCAAACGCAGTGGCATGCTTTCATCTTTGCTTCTCACACATACTTATTTGTTCTCTTATGGCAACCTTGTTGATGAAGACCTACTACTAGATCAGCTTCTGTATTCCACAGGAAAACCACAAGCCACACTAAACAACAGCAATTGTACAAGCTCAATTTTTTTCCCCCCACTTGTCCACTTTTCCTTAAAGAGACGGGTTTTCCCAAGCAAAGCACTGAGGTCACTGCACTGCTCACAAGAGCTGTTTGTTACTACAATGCCTCATAAGACACTTGCACTTTTCTCCTACATTTTCCCTGCTTTGGGGTTAACCCATGTGTGCAAACAGCACAGCTTCCTATGGCTGGCACCACTCTGCTCACAGCTGTTGAGTCTTGTCTCTGGCTCACAGACAGCTCAATCCATGTTTACAGTGAGAGTGACATTTGAGAGAGAGCAGGGAACTGGCCTTCAAGGAACAGTAACAGCTGGAAACTGCAGAAACTGAAAATCTCCCAGACCCAATTCCAACTGAGCTGTCACAGAACCCAAAGAAGACAGCAGAAAGAGGTTTCCCAAGTGGTCATTTGGTGTTCCCAAAGGAGCTTGTTATTTGCAGGAAGTGAAAACAAAATACGTAGGTTTTTATACCAAATACATTAGCAATGGTTTTGATCAATATATTTGATACAGGCTATCTGAAAAGAGCTCAGAATCACTTTCACTCAAGCACGTATGTGCTGAGTGATGCCTGTTACCGCCTGAAGAGACTTTACAACATAAAATCGGTCAACAGTCTAAAACAGAATGATTCAAATGATGCTGCAAGTTAGTACCATCAACTTGTCTTTCCTGTAACATCCTCCTTAAAAAGACTTGTCTTTTACAGACTAACTCAATTAAAGAGAATTCTTCAGTACAATTTCATGGGATTTGCAGAAATCAAAATGGGAAAAGTATATGTGAAAGTGTTCTGTGAAACCACTGATGCCCTAATGCTCACAAACCAGTGCTGCTGCATGTAAGCTGAACCCCAGAGGAAGCTTAATGAACATGGGGGTGAAGAAGTCCTGCTCGCAGCCCAGGATCACACAAGTACCAGATGCACGGCAGTGACTTCAACGACTGCATGCACCCAGAGTCTGTGCTTAAACATTTGGTGAGAATTCTGAGTTACTGAATGGTGCCTGCTGCACTCTGCAATGCTTGCACAAGTTATGTAAGTTCCTCCAAAAGTATTTCCAGAGGACTTTGAAACATAAACTGTCTTAAGCGCTTCCTAAGCACAGAGAAGAACTGCAAGGAGCAAGCAGGATCCTTCCTGCTCTCTTTAAACACTCCCACTCACAGCTTATAGGCAAGATGCTGCCTTTTGTCTTCTTCAGTTCCATCAGAAAATAACCATCCCACACCAATACTGAATTTACCCGTCATCCCTATGCTTCCTGCATGACCCAAGAGCACTCAGCATCACAGACTGACACACCCCAGGCCCAGCTCCTTCACACCAACACCGCTCTAGAATGCTCAGATCAGCAACAGCCATCTTCCTGAATTCACTCAAATGATACAACACGAGACAACATAAAGCAAGAAAAAGAGTAATTCAAATCAACAATCTGAGCTCTAAGAGAGCAGCTCACTCCCTCCATACTGTCACTGCAGGATCACACAATGCCTGCTGCTCCCTCTCAGTGCCTCCATGCCAGCCCCTCGCTCTCCTCTGATGCTTACAGAGAGGGGGGAAGAGGCAGGTAGCTCAGCCAGCAGAAGGAGATGTTCGGTGGGATCTGCTCCTACAGCTGATCTGCCAAGCAGCTGCATGGAAGCTCATGCTAAATGCTTGGGCTGCCGTCAGCCTTTTGTAGTTTAAACCAGCAGAAGCTCAGCACCATGTGGCCATTCACTCCCTCCCTCCCCACCCAGTGGAATGGGGGAGAAAATTGGGGGGGGGGGGGGGGGGGGTGAGAAGAAAAAACAAAAAACGCCAAAGCAGAACTCACAGGTTGAGATAAAACCTATTTAGTAAGAGGAAAAGGAAGAAAAAAATAGCAGTAATGATAATTATATTTACAGAAGAACTGATAAACAACACAGTTTTGCTCACCACCCACAGTCTGATGCCTAACCATGGCCACTGGCTGCAAAGCCCCCCCCCCCTCCAGCCAACTCCCCCATCTTTATAGCTTTCCAAGTAATGCCATATGGTATGGACTATCTGTCAGCAGTGCTGGTTGTGCTCCTCTCCGTTCCTTGTGCCATCCCAGCCCCTTTCTGGCAGGACAGTACAAGAAGCTGAAATGCCCTGGGCTGGCTTTGCACATCACCACTCACCAACAACTCAAACACCGGCATGTTATCAACACTATTTTTCTCCTAAAGACACAACACAGCATCATAGCAGACATCATGAAGAAAACCAACCCTATCCCAACTGAAAGAAGCACGGTGTTGCACCACTGGAAGCACATTAAATCCCAGCCTCAAGCAACTCTGCTGACTTTGCCTGAAGCAAATTGCTCTGTTGTCACTGGAAAGACAGCAATTGTGCTTCAAAAGCATTCCTCATCCCAGATCTGAAAACAGGTAACGCTCCCTTTGGGGTGCTCTACCATCAGAAGGTGCTGTGCACAGTGAGAATTTCTGTAGCAGCTTCAAGACTTAAAGCTGAAAACGACCGCCCTCGGAGCTGCGCGGCAGGAACAAAGCACGCAAAGCCTTCTGATTTCACTGCAGCACTCATCCACCCTGCTGCCAGCCCTGCCAGGGAACAGTAACCTCAAGCAGAGGGTGGAACAGCGGATGGGTGCGGCAACAACTTCTGAAACTGCTCCTGCCAGAGCCTCCAGAGCACATCTGACCCTGCCCTTTGGCAACCACCCTGTGCACAGAAGAGGCGCACTGCTCTCAGAGCCCAAGCCCCAAACGCAGGGCGTCCTAAAGTTCTGAGGGTGCCTCTTGCTGTTTACAGACATGAGGTCATGACTATTGCATGCTAGGGCTGTGACAGAACAGAATTCTGCACAAAGCCAGGCACCACAAGCAGGATTCAAGAAGGCAGTTTTGTTTACAATTAACCAATAGTTCTAGTACTACTTAGCACAAATTGGGAATCACACACTGATGCACAGTGATTAAATAACGGGGTGTTTTTTTTTTCCACCCACAGAACGATGTTATGCAAATCACAACTGAAGCAACAGCTACTCTGTAAGTGGATTCAAGTCATTCACAACACGTAGGCAGCGCAGGCTTCCTTTCTGTCAAGCTGCACCATCTTGCGGCTTCCCCCAGACCCAAGGTGAAAGGCACCTTAAAGAAACCTGCAGCTGAACTCTAACACCACCTGAAGTGCCCGGCCTGGACAGACAGGCACAGCTTCCAAGTCCTCAGGCTGCCTGCACAGCAGACCTCAGCCAGGGGTGCTAAAGAAAGACAATCCATGTTCTTATCTGGTCAGCCAAAATATTTTGCCTGATTCTTCCCACTGTTTTAATAACTGAGAAATGGACCTGTGAGAACCACAATCTGAGCTGAGACTGAAGCACAGGACAATCAAAGGTTTGGCTCTTTGCAGTAGGCACATAAAAACTGAAGACAAAGCGCCAGTCAAATAAAAGCAGCGTGAGTTCATAAATGAGACAAATTTCGAACCTGTCTCTGGAAAACACCCATCATTATTCCTTTAAAAAAAAAAGAAAAAAGACTTCCCCAGAAGAGTGAGAACTGAAGCAAACACTCAGCCACAAGGGCAAAGAAGCATTAGAACTGACGGTAAGAGCCAACCCAAACAAACTTCAGCCTAAGATAAGGTTTTTAGAACTATAGCCTAGAAAGAGTTTTCCACAACAACAAAAAGCCAACCACCTAATTAAGTCACTTGAGACTTCTCTCAGTTTTCAAACAAGTAGCTGTCTGAGGACTTCAGAAGACAGGCAGCAAAAGGAAGCACCTCAAGCTTTGCAGCAAGGCAGCCTGCACTGGTGTTTCTGTTAGGCATTAGCTTCCTGCACCAAACAGGAAGCAGCTCAAGGCCTTTGACTCGCAGAACCCTGCAGAACTCCCACGAAGATCTCCTGCCACCTGCCCAAGAGAAACCAGCAAGCATCACCTGACTGAATACACCAACATCTCACCAGAGAAAATGGAAACCACAGACAAAAGCTTTCTGGAAAGTGAGCCTAAGTCTGTCTGCAGCCAATCTGTGTTCCAGAGCTGCATGAAGGCCCCTCTCCTCAAATCCTCATAACGTAACTCACCATTTTTCTTTTGAAAAAATCTGAAGCGAAACACTTCAGCAGGCTCTTAATGATTTCGGAAGAAAATCAAATTGTTTTCTAGAGCTGCAATGCTTCTGGATAGCATAATGATGAAGAGCGGTATAAAACACTGAACAAAAGAAACAGAATCCATTGCAGAACAAAGAAATAGGCAGGAAAAAAAAAGCCAACACAGTACAAAACCATGAGAACAATGTAGGCAGCGACATCAAAATGGAACACAGAAAAAGGAAAAACATGATTCTATGAAAATGCAATAAAAGCAACAGATTTCGGAGACAAAATGTTTTAGCGCATTAAACAAAGATGACCCACTAACATAGCTCCCAACTGTTTTGCTGCTTTGTTTTGCAGAAGCCTTACCCCCAGGAAAGGCAACTGTGCAGCTAAGTCCCTCAACTGCAGGCATCTCACTGAGGAGAGCAGGGGGTTTCAAGGCTTAAAACAAGAACTCAACAGCAACAATAACAATGCCCACAAACTCCTTCGTACGACTTCCAAAGAAAGAATGGTGGAAATAAACACAGCAGAAATCACACAGGGCTGAAACATTACCTTCCTCATCTATCAGCTATTTCATATGTACAACCCCTGTCTCCCACTATGGGCTGTGTATGTTTGTAACTAACTTTCCTGTAACAAGGGCAATAATTACCCAAATATTTACGCAAATATTACGCACAGATCCTCTTCAAAGCCTTCATTCCAAAAGGACTTTTTAGGAGAACAATATTTACATTACCAGAATATAAAGCCAGACAGCACCTACAGGCTCCTAACTTAAGTTCTTCACCTCTATGATAACGCACCACCAACTGCACATCACACCTCTCTTTTTTCCTGCAGGACAGTCAGTCTGAGCACAAAACAACTGAGCATCAGTAGCCAGAGAAGATGAGGCCTGGTAACAATACTTACCTGCTGCTTCTGATATGCAGTGTTTGGATTTATCTTCGACTCTAGCAGTAGCGAACCTGAAAAAGTTATGAAAACACTTATTGAGTTTAACAAAGCAAACATTTCCATGGATCTTACACCAACACCTCCTGAGCCTAAACCACATCTTCCAGGAAGTCCTACAGAACAATATTCTTTAAACACAATTCCCAACAAGTAAGCCAGATAAAACAAGATTTAACACCTACAGTAAAACTCAAAATCAAAATTCTCGGCACCATGTTTTCCCCAGGAACCAAGTGTGACAATTAACTGCTTTAAGGGCCCTGTAATAAACACACACAAATTCGCAGCAGGTAACACACTGCACAGAATGAAAACACGTTTGCCCACACAAGCCACGTGGGGCCATTTGCTTTTATTTCCTTCAACTGCCCTTCACAAGTGAATCATCCAGATAAACCCAATGCTTGACACTGTGTATGTGAGTAGAGTATGTATCCTGGCAACAGCTCCAGTGCAATCCATATGGCTCTGAGGTGCTTTATTCAGCACGCTGGCACCTGTTAGCTGCAGAGCGGGCAGAGCATACAGTGCCAGGCAGAGCTGTACAGTGACTCCGGAACATGGAGCAACAACACACAACGCAACCTGAGCGCACTGGGACAGCATCATTGAACTCCTGGGGTGTAAAAAGCCTTTCTAGAGCACCGAGCAGAGAAAGAAAAAAGCATTCCAGGACCAAAAAGAAGCCTATGCTGGCTGGAGCCGAACAAGATGTCGTCACATATAGCAGCTCCATCTCCCCTCGGCCAGGGGCAGGGCAGGAGGGAGTAGGAGGCAGGCACGAGCAGCACAGTCAGGCAGGGAGAGGCCTCGAGGCCTCCTGACTGCCGAAAGGGAAAAGGAAGGGGCAGCGCCCGGCGGCGGAGGCCCGGAGGAGGCCTAGGCCTCCGCACAGCCCCGGCCACGCTCTCACCGTCCGACTCGGCGCGCACCAGCAGCGACATCCCCTTGAGGCGCTCCACGTAGGTGGAAGAGACGTGCCCGGTGCCCCTGTCGTCCCATTGCCGATCCTCGTTGAGGGTGTAGACCTTCACCCGCCGGCGGGTGTCCGACATGGTGCAGCCCCGGCCTCGGGCCTGCGCGCCGGCCCCGGGCCCGCCCGCTCCGCCTCTGGGGGCGATGGAGCGAGAGCGGGGTTGGAAGCGGAGCCGCGGCCGCTCAAGGGCAGCGCGGGGCCTTTAACGCGCCGCTTTTCATGGCTCCCCGCCGGCGAGAGGGCGACGCCGCACCCCGGCTCGGGCCTCCCTGGTGCCGCTCCGCCGCCTCAGCAGCTACCGCAGCGCCGCCGCCATCTTGTAACCCGACTCTCGCCGCCTTTCTCTTCCTCCCAGCCCGGCCACGGGCTCCCCTCGCAGGGGCTACGGCGGCCGGCAGCTGCCTCAGCGCCGCAGCCGGGACGGCGGCAGCGGGCAGGGCGGGGCTGCGGCGGTGCCCGCCCGGCTCCTCGTGCCGCCGGTTCTCAGCCCGTCGAACCGAGGTTTTATGTCTTTGTAGCACAGATAATATGCATCGTGTTGCGGGTTAATCCGGCAGCAGCTCAGCACCACGCGGCCGTTCGCTCGCTTCACATTCCTAAAGCCCAGCCCGAGAGCTGGTACCCGCACAAAGTCCATGACCAAGTTCTGAAAGCAAAGACTGACGTTTCTCTCACAAAATAGCACCAGGATTGGTCCACAGTATCTCCTTTGGCCACTCACCCTCTGTCACAGCAGAGCAGCACCACAAGCCAACACTATGATGTGCGTTCTGTTGCACTCCCACTGAAAACAAAATTATTACCATATTTTGCAATGGACAAAAAGAGATATGCCTCTTAGAACAATCCTACATGCTTATTCCGAACATTCTTTCTGTGTACATCTTACAAGTATGGATAAGCAGGCTGGTAACTATATAGAAAAGTCTGTGTTGTGTTGTGTTATCTCAGTAGTTCTGCTACTCATGCTTTGAAGAACACACAAGGCAGCTGGGCTCCCAGCTACTACCTGGTGGACATTTCTACATTATATGACCTGATCCCCTCCAAGTTTTACAGATCAGGATTATTTCTGCTCCAGTGAGAGCCCAACAGATACAAACACAAAAATTAGCTCAAAACTCAAAGGTCACAGCATGCTGCTGCCTCAGGACACCAGCTACTCCACTCCTGCCTCTGCAAGACCTCTACATGCATTCAGCCTTCAATAAATGTGTAAAATGAAGGATGGCCTCACCTAGACTGGGGAGATGTAGACGGGGTGTTAGCAACTGTAACATAATTTCATACAAGCCACTAAAAATCAAATCCATCTTAAAACTTTCTTTAAAAGTTCTCACCAGTTACGCAGTATGGCCAAGTACCATACCTTCACTGAAGCTGTATAGTTCTTGCCCACCTTCACTTTTCATAGCGATTCTTCTCAATGGCCCCATTTGGGATGATGGAACATTAAAAAAGCTGATTATCTACAGTAGTAGTGACAAAACTATCTAAAACATCACTATTTCAAACATGAAGAAATAGACACCTGCTCTCTGATCACAGCTGATAACCTGAAGGGAGAAGGCAAGCACGTCCAGCCACAGCCCAACCTGCTGCTATGGACAGTTCCCAGATGAACGTGGCCAACCTGCCATCCCTCCAGGAGGATTCTCACTTACACACGTTTGCTCAGTTCCTGGCTCCATCGGAGCTCCTCTCCTCAAAGAAGAGCAGCTGGTCTGTGCTCCTCCCTGACGCTTCCCAAGCAAAATCTCCTTCTACCCCCTCCCATAGGGTCTAGAACTTGTTAAAACTGCAGAAAGTCAGGTTGGCTGTAGAGGTTTCACCCGTGGAAACATTCGCTTCTCCCCCCCCGAACAAACAAATTCCCCACCACCCCCGTAGTTCAGTTACTGAGACCTCCACAGGGAGGAACACAAACCATCAATACTGTTCTTGCTGTGGGTGAGAAAGTACACTTACAAGGAACAATGGCATTCTTCATTTTCATTTTCACTTTTCATTTTCAGACTCAAATGCAAGCATCTTATTGGCAATGTATCAGCTAAAAACCTCCTAAGTATTTTGTACGGTATTTTAGTAACTGTCCAACTACAAAAAGGAACTTTACAGAAAGTTTACTATAATGAAGAGAAGCTACACCTTGAAAAAGCACACTATTTCATTAACACTATCAAGAACATTACCTAACAACTAGGATACCAGTCAAGTTAGCTAGCTCATGGTAAGCAAAGACATTAGAATTCTTACTTAGAAATATAAGAATACAGTCCTTACAGATGAGCAAGATGACTTAATGACAGACAACAACAAAAAATGTTGATGAGTCACTTCTTTAATATTTTAGGTTAGAGTAAAAAAGGCAAAACCATTTTTTACAATAAAGTCACATCTCTTTTTCTCCCCAGTGTTTTGTTGTGTTTTGTTGTGTTTTGTTTTTTTTCCTTCAAAGGTCCAGAGCCCACTTGCTGTTAGAAATCTGATTTTCCTATGAGGAATATCTACAAATTTGAGTACATCAGAGGGGATCTCTCCTGTATTTTTAAGGTCTGTATTTCACAGTAGGAGAACAAGAAGTTCTAGGGAGACCCTGGGAAATATTTTGAAATTCCAAAGATCAGTAATCCTGACAATAGAACACAATCAATTTTAGCAATTCTGAATCCTATGGCAGTCATTGATGTATTTACCTGAAACAGCATCTGTCACGATAAGGGTGATAATTTTTAAGTTTACACATTTTGCTCAGCATTTCAATCTTGTACTCTGAAAAGCCAGTAGAACTTGGTCTGGCCAAGTACGCCTCAACCACTAACGTACCTCACTGACCAAATGTACAGGATAATTCCTTCTCCCAGAAGTACTTCTTCAGCACTTCTCATCTTTACATTTTTATCCCGGTATGACAGCAAGAAGATCTTGCTGAAAATCTTGAGAAATGAAGCAATTGTAGGAAAAAAAAAAAAGCAGCAATCTGCTCTTTGATGTATACAATTCCACATTCCTAGATTCTCACCCATGATACACAAGGTAAGAGCATTGCTTGTTTCTGTCTTTCTTCTGAACAGTGTTTTAATCAGTTTGAAGACTTTGAAGTTCCACATCACCTTTATGCATGAACAGCATCTGTTTTAAAAATACGGTTCACTCCTATCCATACAGGGATTCTTCTGAAGACATCTGCAGACTCAGGTGAAGATGATTCATATTTTCAGGAAGAAGCCCTGGTAGATAATGGAAGAAATAGAAAATGCTCTGTAACCCAATACCAGGGCACCAAATTCACAAATGGCTCTGGTGCCAGGTTAGAGAAGACTGAATACTTAAATAGATGTTTAAGAGAGAAGTTGGTTTTGGAGAAAGTACTCTGTGTCTACGAAGCTGGAAACTGTCAAGGCATTTGAACCCACTGCACAACATCAAGCCCATTACGAAAAGTTGTAACATAGCTGGCAAGCAGTATTCCCACATCACTGAAGATTAACTGTACAGTATAAGAAAGACCGATAGAACTCCATGCAGTACTTGTAAGGAAGGTACAGTACAGAGTTGTCCCTCATATTTCTGGAAGCCTTACTTGTCACTGTGATGAAGTAGATGACTCTGGAGCAGTACCTCCCAGGACAATACTGTTTTTGTCTGTAAGGGTTTTAAGCACAGTTGTGGCTGGTGACTGCAGAACTTTGCGTGAAAGCCTCATTCTACCATCAGTTGGATCACGTCCAAAGTATTTAACCTGTTAAGAAAACTTGTCATTTAAGATCACCACAATGCTTCGGACATTATAAAGTTATATTAAATAACAACATGAGTGAACAACTTAAGAGAGCTCGAACTGGCATTTTCCTTAATTTACCTTTTTAGTGCAAAGAAAATCACATACAACAGACACTGTTCAAGTCTATACTGCTCAGCCAAATTAATATGCTGCTCAGGATAGCAAGAATATGACAGCAAAACACTGATTTTTTTGAAATTATCAGGCATTTAAGCAGCACAAAATAATCTGACACAGTATTTCCCTCATAAACACAAAAATACTAACACATGAATGGCAGTTTGTTATCAATTTAAAGTCCATAAAGTTACCTGGATTTCTTGTCCAACCTCTAATCCCAGGGCACTAGGATGTTTGATCTAGAACACAGTATTTTTCAGGAAAAAAAAACAAAAAAAACAAAAAAAAACCAACTTTAATCTTACAATTTTTTAATGTTTTGTTTTAAAAATACCTTCCTTTAGGAATTTAGCACAGCGTGAATCCTCTTAACAACAGTAGTTTTGGTTTTTTTTCTGTAAAAATATACCAAAGAAACAATGTATGGATTTGTATTGCATTAGGGTGAAAAATGAACATAACCACCAAGTAACAGCAGCTGGAAAGGAAACATTCTTTCATTAACAGTTGATACAAATTATCATCTCAGCAACAGCAAGGCAAGAATTTAGACCTGCGCCGTCTCACCAGTTGAGAATTAAGAATAATTATATGCTCTCTACGATGCTCATGTTGTTTTAAAGTACATTAACAGTGAACTGCAAACCACTATGAGGTGCCTGAAACAACTACTGTCTCCTGGAAGAAGCAACCAGGTTACAGAAGGACAACGAAGAAATCACAGTACATTTTCCTCACAAACAAGGCAGGTGGAAAGCTTGTTAGCAACGTATCTTGCAAAGGACTGTTAGCTAATGTACAGAATACATGATAGCAAGAAACAAAAGAATATTAGTAGATCTATTTATTATTTGCTGCCAAGCCAGAGACAGCAAGAACTTAATTAACGGATCGTTTATATAGATTAAATACAGAATACACTATCAGAAACGTAGCTAACAGTTACATTTAAATAATTACTACTTTTTCCTACATCTGCATCTGTTAAAACCACACTTTTACTTCCTTAAGCCACTCCCTGCTCTTCTGTCAGCAATACATGCAGGTATTTTTCCAGCACTGACCAAATCCTTTCTTTTGTGCTTGCCTTTGTCATTAACGTGAATTTCTGCTACCAGTTTACACCAACATAGTTTTCAGGAGGAAAAAAAAGAAAACAAGAACAATACATTTTTCTTCATGTTACGTATCAGGCAACTTTACATGGACCTAAGAGGCTCAATACAAGCTAACGAGCAACTGCTGTGTTACACAGGACAGGGTATTAGACCTAAAGATGGTGACGTGCTTAACAGCATCAAGAGCAGGACCATAGCACTCAAAAGTAAGATTGCCTGCAGCTCTAATACAGGACAAAGGTTAAACAGGAAGATGCTGCTAGACTCAGACTTCAAAACTCCACTATGTGTGAAGACTAAGGTAATGCACGCTAGGTGTAGTGAGAAATGATGTAAACTAGAAACTCTTAACTGTTGGTTTGTTTTCCACTTGTTTAAGCACTTATTACCTTCCTTTGATCAAGTTGTGAATTATGAAGTAACACTGGTGTCATGTTTGGATACAATTTTACCATCACTCCAGAATCTCTGAAACAGAGAATAGCGCTGTTATCTCAAAATACCATGAGAGAAATTTGTACTCAACTTATCTTGCAAACTATCTCCAAAACAAGCTCTGCTAAACTTTTCATAAACAAGATTTTACTTATCATTAAAAATAAGTCTTATACCAACCACAACATGTCTTTGCATTTCTCCTTAATTGAAAGCAGATGGAAATTATTAAAATGCATTGTTCCACAATAAGTCGAATATCCATCACGTACATGTAATTTCAGTACAAGATTTGTTTGTCCTCACAGAAAAGTGAAAAGCAAGTTCCAACCACCTCTCTCATACAGAGGCAAAAGACCACCTTAAGGTTTATAATTTAAAGAGACATTCTAAAAACTAAGTAGCAAAAATAAGCAGCCGTATTGAGAAGAGAATGTTTTCAACAGAGCAAAATATCAGGAATAATGCAAGTGCCAAAGTCACCAACATGAGTTTTTTGGTGTCCTTTAGAAAATCAATTTTACCCCACGTATCAGAAATATACCCGAGTACGTAAGCTAAATTCAACTTCAGAGCACTTTTCGTACCTTATTTCAGTTATTGTGGCTGTATAAACTGCACCAAATTCCAAATTAACTTCCTGCTACAGGGGAAAAAAAAAAGAAAAAACAGTAAGACACATACTTACAAAATACAATTTGAAAAAAAATAACAACAAAAGCTTGTCCTTACATCATCTTTGCAGAGTTCACCGATAAATTCTCTTGCTTCATGCATAGCACTAGGTGTGGGAGCAAACACAGAATACGTCTCTTCATCCAGTTGACTTAAAGTTACGCCTTAGAAACGGAATTTGTTAATGAAGAGATGTCGGTAAACATCCCTAAAATTTCAGCAAGCAGAAAATTCACACCTAGTAAAGACTGGCAGAGCAAAATCATCTTGCAGATTTAGACAGAGATCTGTTATAATCGTTTCAAATATTCCTTGCAACAGACAGCTTTTGTGCTGCAACCATTTTGCAGGTATGCTTGTCAAATACTTGGACAAACTTGTGCCCCACACAGAATCATTCGCGTTTGCAAAACTATTCTTTGTTATCATCTTTTTGTAAGAAGAAAAATCATTAAACTAAACCCTCTCAAGATAAGCGTAAGAAATTAAAAATTAATTGAATATCCATCTTAATAAAACTAAAGCTTTCACTAATGGCTGATAGAAATTAAAGTGCTTCAGAGTCAGAACACAGTAAGATTGCACAGCAAAATTCTTCACGCCCCCAGACTAGTTTTCCCACCCATTTCTTTTTTCCTCAATTTTTTTCCAGCACCAAAGATTAAGCATTTCAAGCCCACAACAGCTGAAGCAGAACATCTGCTAAATACATGTTCAATATATCAGGTATTTTAAAGACTTCTAGAAGTAGCTTTCTAGAATTAGAGATTTACTATGTGAAAGAAGAAAAGAATCTCTGCTTACAGGAAAGTACTCAGAAAAAGACTTATGTGTAATAGTATCACAGCACAGACACCTCTGTCATGGCTGAATGTTGCTTACAGTTATCTTGTTAGCAAAGTGGACTAAATCTAGTTTCACTGATGTCAATCATATGGACAGAAATTGTGGTTTTTTTGGGTGTGAACAAACACAAAAACCCCATGAAGCACAATAGCTCTCTTCTTCTTACACTCCCAGTAGCACTTTCTGAAGTTGTCTGTAAGCGTCCATGAATGCAATGATTCATTTGTTCCTAGAAACACAACAAGCTCAGGAAACTCTCAGGCCACTTGTTATCAGTTTGAGCCCTGGTTCAGATTACTCCTACCCTGTGATTACTCCTACCCTGTGATGCTGTACTCCTACCCTGTGATGATATTTCTAACATATCCCAGCACGTTAACAATATATACAAACTCTTCACAGCATGCTAGCAAAACTGCATGAACAATGTAGGAAGGACTCGATATCCCTTCTTAATCACAGAGCTTCAGTCCGTAGACAAAGAAGCTGCATATATTTTATCTATCCTGAAACACATTCGTAACACATCAGGCTTGCCTGCCTTCACTGCTCATTCAACATTATCTAGAAAATGGTCCTCAGAAAGATCTTTAACTACCTCTCATGTAAGCCCCAAGAAACACTGCCATAATTGCATCATACTTCTGGAAATTCCTACTGCAAGATGAACTGCAAACAACTCTAAGGAGAACCTACACACTTGAGCTCACTGAAGTGAGCCTTAACAACTCAAAACACGGGCATGTCTAGCAAAGAGAGAGCAAACACATGATTTCTACTGAGCACTGGAACAGTTGAATAAACAAGTCTGAAAACAAAAGCCATTACATAGTCTGCATCGCAAAAGTACACTTTTTGCTCAACAGTACTTCTTGTGTATTTCCTAAGGTGTTCTTATTGGAGCACAAATGTCACTTGTACTAAACAACTTGGGAAGTTTAAGCTTCCCTGCTTCTAAGTTCTGAAAGGACAAGGAGAGCATTAATGCTTAACAGTAGCTGTGATAACACTACTTGTGCTACCAACATCCACTAATTAGAACTCTAATAATTTTTGTACAGTGAAAAGACACTAGGAACACATTAGGATAAATTATCACAGCAAGCAAGGATTTCTTACCAGTCTTTGCTTGCAGCTTCTTCAAATTATAGGCCCCAGGACCAAGGAATCTTAGCCTTTTTGATAAGGGAACATGGATGGTTTCTGAAAGAGCATGTAAAGATACTCTGAAACTCTAAATACGATAACCCTGAATACCAACATAAAAATCAAGTCTAATTCATTTACGTTTAATTTTTAACAGCTATTTGTATTATATGCTGAACAGTGATTAAATTACATTTAAGAATTAGAAAAAATGAAAATATAGAATGTAAGCACTTAGAGCATAAATTACCACACGCCATTCCAGTATTGACATTCATATCTCTCATGAGTTTCACACAGTTTCAGCTCAATTCTGCTTTCTGGTGTTGAGTAAAATGGTACAATACTGCCCTCCAGGCAATAAAAAGCAAAAATTCACCTTAAAGCACACATCAGAAAGTATCCCCGGTGGAACAGAGACAGAAAAATTAGACATTTGTTAATAAAAGCTGTTTTCTGTAACAGCTGCTTAAGAACTATTAAAAGGCATCAATTCATATCAATGTACAACTAATATTACCTACAACTGGTCCGCTTTCTTTTCTGTTAGGTCTGGGTTTTGCCAGCGTTTCGTTCATGATTTGTAAGATCTCCCTCTTTGCAGCTGCAGGGGTTGGGGAAAAAGGAAGCAGTAGTTTTGCATAAGATTGTGACGAAACCAACAAACTTCAGAGTAAGTTAAAAGCAGATAAGCACCCACTTATGAAATCTACCTTCTGCCTAATTTAAAGCATCATAGTAACATAACACAACTCGGGTAACCCTCCCCGCACCTCACCAACATACGGTTTGAGTACATGATAACTTTTTATTTCTTTAAACGGACATGGCTTAGTAGGATTGCATTTCTTTGCATCATGCAACTCCAAAATACTGGAAGCAAATACTTCATAATACATACCACCACCTCAACGCTGTTCTGTATAAGGGACTTTCCTCCCCAGTCTGCCGCTACAAGTTTTAATGCATTTTTTTTCCAAAATGCAAACACTGCTCCTACAATGGTGACACTAATTGCACTTTTTTTTTTTCCTGCACTTAATAGAAAAGTAACCTCTAGAAGTAGCACATGTTTTCGTTGATAGTATGTACAATGATATGAAACACTGCAATGGAAAGGGTCAAGCTCTTTGGAGGCTGAACTCTCCTCCGATAAAAACATATAACCATAACATACGGGACAGGACGGAGGGGGGGGAGGGGGGAAGGATAGATGGGCTCTTCCTCATTTTCCCCAGTCTCAAGTAAAAATAAAGTACAGCTTATAATTTAATACATTTCATAATAAAATGGATGCAAATGTGTGCACATACCTGTAGCTTGCTGAATAGCTTCCATGATAATTTTTATTGGTATTCCTGGTAGTTTTAGATCAACCTAATGTGAAAACAGTTCAGAGACATCAATATGTAGGGAAAGCTTTTTTTAAGAGAGAATCTTCTTGAAGATTAATTATAGCAGTATTTCCTGTTAGTGTACCTGCAAGGCAGTTACTCCTTTACTAGTACCTGCCATCTTGAAATCCATATCACCATAATAGTCTTCAATTCCCTGTCAGTACAAGCAGAAAAAAAACAAATTGGCATAAATACATCCCAGTGCCAAAACTCATTATACCTAAAGCACATTCTAGGTGTCAATAAGCCACAAAGTGGACCTGAAGCCACTTGCAGAGTTGTTATCACTTTCCAGATTTTTCTCTTCCTCACCGTTCCCAATCTTACCTCACTGTTCCAAATGAATATGGTTTCTTTCTCTTCTTACAAATTAAGAACCTTTGTGGATTCATTTTCTGAACTAATCTACAGTTGACTTGGTACTACCAATTACTGCCAAAGGAGGAAGGATGATAATGTGCATTTTTTTCTCCTCAACAACCTTGCCAGCAGCCTATTTTCCTCCTAGTATATTGTGCTTCTCAGTACACTAAAGCATCCAACAATTACAAATCGCTTTCTTCCAAAATTCAGTGAAAACAGAAAGCTTCTAAGAGCTTAAAAGAAATAACACAGTAGCACCTAGAATTACGTGGATAAAACGTTACAGAAAAAAGCTGGAAGCATCAACAGGAAGTGTGCCAAAAACACTCACCAGGATGTCTGTCAGCAAACGGTAGTCCTCAAGATCTCTTCCTTCCAGATCATATTTGGTAACAAGACCTACTGCTACACCTGCCACTGCACTTGATACAGGAACTCCTAATAATGGTAGTTAAAAACACAGTTTTATAAGCTTGGATTATTTCAAAATCCTTTTACGTATTACAATATGCAGTTTATAAGTACCACATTTTGTACCTGCATCCATTAATGCCAGACTTCCACCGCATGCAGAAGCCATTGACGAGGACCCTAAGGAGTCAGAATAAAAGGGAAAAATAGCATTAAACATTGGTCAAAAGCATCTGAAATAAAATCTGCCATTTATGTTCTTCAATGACCACCTGGAAATTAACTCTGCTAACCAGAAGATACGATACAGCAACACACATACCATAATAAATAACAACACTTGGCCAGAAGGTTTCTACAGAAGAAGCCCTTCATAAAGAAATGGGTAAGATCTTGAATATTTCACGATACTGGTACCAAGAGGAGACCAACAAGCACCATCACTAATATTAAATATTCTAGATAAGTAAGCTAGGGGCTAGTCAACTGCAGACGGGGCTTATTCTCTTTCTTCACTAATTCGTCCTTCCCAGCACCAGATCTACACTACACTGCTAAGAAATTGCTGGTGGACCTCACAGAACTCCTGGCCACAGAAGGGAACCTGCAGAAAGGTGAAATCAATAGCTTTCTCCCAAACTGGGGAATGAGAATAAACAGACGGATGTTATCTGTAAGTCAGCTGCAGTTAAACAGTGAATAACCCGTCCCTCTACAAGCCTTTTTATTAAAAATCAAATTTAAACTTACATCTCATAGTGATACTGTGCTGTTATACAAATTGAAGGGTTTATTATTCATGACTATATGTATTCTTTCCATTTTAAAGTACTTCAGATAATAGAGCTACCAAATTTTAGAACTTAACAATTAAATTTGTGGCCTACAAAAACCACGACATCTAGACGCTTCTTTAAGAACCGATCTTCATCTCTCATTTCTCAAAGATTAAGAAAATCATAGTACCATTTGACTCTAAGACTTCAGAAGTAACTCGTATCGTGAATGGGAAATCCTGGGGAATAACTGGTTTCAATGCTCTCTCTGCCAGCGCACCTGGTAAAAACAAACGCAAAAATTAAGCCAGTTAAAAAATAAAAAAATATAAAAAAAAAAATCAACCAGACAAAAATATTAAAGCTGACAGCATCAGACAACTTCCGTAGCCTTATCTTACCATGTCCAAGTTCTCTTCTATTCACACCAGTAACTTTGCCAATCTCATTAGTTGCATAAGGAGGAAACTGTAGAGAAGAAAGAAATTCCAAAACACACATACAGAAAACTACTATTCTTTCCTTCAAAACACACACTTTGAAGTTTTGGCGCATCTCAAGGTGAAAACAAAACAGAAACAAACAAAACAAAAATCTAACAACCAAACAATATCTATCGGTCACTTAGTCAGCAAGTTGAGATTAGCTGACATAGTGTTTATTTTACACATGCTTTAATACCACAGAACAAGAGGGAATAAAGCAGTTGCAAGATAGCAAAGGAATAAGGCAACGAGCTTACTCTCAGGAAGCTTGCCAAACAACACGTTAAAAATCTGGTTTCTTGTCTTCCAGAAAATGCAACACATGTCTCTTTCCCTTACAAAATACCATGGGTAAGTTTCAAAGGGTGTAACAAACACTATTTACTATCGCTGCAGAATGGCAGCAAAATATATTAATAGTTTACTAGAAATAATTGAGCAGGTTAATCCTATCTGCAGTTATAACTTGTCCTCAAGGAGCTAACAAGTGTTAAACTACTAGAAAGATTGCATAAAACGGTAACTTGCAAATTATTTATTTAACAGCACTTTTGTTCATACACTGCAGGATAAATTCACATATAAATTGTAATTTATAAGTTCCATTCAGATCTAGAAATAACTAACATCCTTGGAAGGGACCGATTTCACCTTTAAAAGCAAGACCAGAAGCTCTCACAGTTGTGACACAATAAAACACTCACCTCATAATGAAGCATGAAGTTCTTATCTTTTATTCCGCTATTAATTAAAAAACACAACAAGAACATATCAGAAGAACACATCTTACATCCTATACATAATTACTAAGATTACATTCAGCTCTGCTTACAAATTGACCAAAACAGCAAATCTACATTTGTCTTTTTTCTTTTCTTTTCTATAGTTGTTTCCCCCCCTCCCCCCCAGTAATTGTATTAAAACTATGGTCTACCAAGAAATGAGTATCATATGTCAACTGTAGTCATTTAAACAGCTTTCCTAGTTTTATGCTCATTTTGATCCATCAAATGATAGACAAACTTCAAGAACCAGTATTTTACCACACACACTTCAATAAGGACTAAGAAAAATAAGCACTAAGTAGGAAAAAATCAAAGTCTACAAGATTACTCAACTTGAAAGACGCCTACAGTCAAAAATTTTATCTAGTTATCCCAAGAATTGACGCTTAACAACAAATGGAAATGCTAACCTACAAAACCCAGCTGTTTCAGGTCAAGACTTGTTTCACTGAGCTTTACCATACAGGCAGTCTCTCTCTCTTGTTTATGAAGCAGTCTACTGGCTCCCGGTTAGAGAATACTAAGCATAAACTGAATTCCTCAAACAGTAAAACTAACAAACATGGGCACGCACCTCCAGGTCAAAAATTAGTAAGTAAATGAATAAATAAACAGAAAGAAAACAAACCTTACACTACTACGTGAAAGCTCCCACATTGATGGGATGAGATCACTGAACAGCAGCTTTAAAAGGAAGGATTTTCATCTTCCCAACAAGTTGCTCTCAGCATTAGAAAGTTAATGGCACAAGGGCTTGTTTGCTACACCGCAAGTTCAATTTTCCTTACCCCACTAAAAAAAGACCACAAACATTTTTACCCTCTGAACATTTCTATCTTTGGGATAGAATATTTTAAAAGGCTTATTCAGAAGGGAAAAAGAAAAAAAAAAAACTCTGCTGTTTTTTGCGTGGGAAACACTTGAACCAAGATTGACAAACACAGCAGTGCTTCATGGGCTACATGAATCAGACGCTGAAGAAACACTTCAAAACCCATGAGAAAGCAATGAAATGACTGGAAGACGTATATTGAGTTCCAAGTATGATGGAACAAAGAGAATCAGCTTTGATACATATATATATATATATTTTTTTTTTTCTCCAAGAGACCTGACGTACTGATGCAGTTTTAGAAATGCAAAATTCATTTGCTATTTTCTTTCTCTGAAAACCAGACTGGACACGACTTGCAGTACCCTTGAACTTCAAATGTGTGTCTGTGGAATTAATATATTTTTATAAGACGAGTACTTTTACGAACATGTTTACGTTCTCACCGCTGACAAAAAAAAAACCACCCAAAGATACGCATACCTCACAGCTGTTGAGATAAGATCTGATTTTACACTTGATTCTATGGAGTCAAACGTAACAGTGCAGAGAACCTGGAATAAGAAAACAAGGTAAACACTCTTCATACCGGTAGAAAATGAGAATGATTTCAGCAACAGATATGATGGCACCACCTACCGCTTTTTCTTCACACCTCAAACATTCACGACTTGGAAAGATTATATGATCTTACAAGCGATCGCACCTAAAAATACCAATTTAGTATTTCCTAGTTTGTCAGAAGCCAACAGTATGTTCTGTAAAACAGAAGTAGCTCACTTAAGAATCAAGGTTCTTAGTTGCGCAGACAGTGGTGCGTCAAATAGCAAGACACATTATTTTTAGCAGGATATCCAGGACCCAACAGTATGGAGCAAATCAGTCTTTCTGGCTACCCACATACCCAACAGTGAGTCACAATAATGGGTGAATCTTTCAAGAAAAACAGATGTTTAATACATAAATAAATAACAGACCTGATCATAGAATCATCAAGGTTGAAAAAGACCTCTGAGATCATTCAGTCCAACTGTCCACCCACCACCAAGACAACCACACTAAACCATGTCCCTTGATATCACATCTATACGTTTCTTGAACACATTCAGGGACAGCAACTCAACCACCTCCCTGGGCAGCCTGTGTCAATCCCTCACTTTTTCAGAGGAGACGTTTTTCCTAATATCCAAACCGAACCTCCACCTGGCACAACTTGAGGCCATTCCCTGTAGTCCTGTTGCTAGATACGCAGGAGCAGAGGCTGACCCACACCTCACACAGCCTCTTTTCAGCTCATTGCAGAGAGCCATGAGGTCTCCCCCGAGCCTCCTCCAGACTGAACAGCTCCGGTTCCCTCAGCTGCTCCCTGTCACACTTGTGCTCCAGACCCCTCACAGCTCTGCTGCCCTTCTCTGGAAACACTCCAGGCCCTCATTATCTTCCTTGCAATGAGGAGCCCAACACCAAATGCTGCACTACATGTGCGGCCTCACCAGAGCTGAGTACACAGGGATGATCACTTCCCTGTTTCTGCTGGCAACACTATTTCTGATACAAGCCACAGTGCCATTGGCCTTCTTGGCCACCTTAGCACACTGCTTGCTCAGGTTTAGCTCAGTATCTGCCAATACCCCCAGGTCCATTTACTCCACACAGTCTTCCAGCCACGCTGTTCCAAGCTTGTAGCAGTGCCTGGGGCTGTTGTGGCCAAAGCACAGCACCCAGCACTTGGTCTTGTTAAATTCCATCCCGCTGGCCTCAGCTCAGCAACCCAGCCCATCCAGATAGCTCTGTAGGGCCTTCCTACCCTCAGACAGATGGACACTTCTTCCCAGTTTGGTGCCATCTGCAAATTTACTGAAGGTGCACTCAATCTCTTCATCCAGGTCATCAATAAAGATATGGAACAGGACAGGTCCCAGTACTGACCCCTAGGGAGCACCACTCGTGATCAGACACCAGTTGGATATAACTCCATCCTCCATCACTCTCTGGGCTTGGCCATCCAGCCAGTTCTTTACCCAGTTAAGAGTGTGCCTGTCCAAGCTACAGGCTGCCAGCTTCTCTGGGAAAACAAAGTGGCAGACAGTGTCAAAAGCTTTGCTGAAGTCTAGGCAGGCTACATCAACAGCCTTTTCCTCAACCACCAGGAGGGTTAATCAATCATAGAAGATTAGGTTGGTCAAGCAGGATCTGCTTTGCATGAATGCATGCTGGCTGGACTTGATCTCCCAGTTATCCCACAAATATCATGTTATCTCACTCAAGACAACCTATTCCATAACCTTTCTAGGCACTGAGGTCAGACTGACAGGTCCATAGCTCCCCAGATCCTCCTTATGATCCTTCATGTAGATCCTGAGCATAATCTTAAAAATCTATCTCATGCTTTTGGGAAGGAATTAAAAAACCCAAACAGCCCATATCATCATATTAATGTAATTTTTTTGTATTATTTCCCCTTTAGTCCAGTAATATATTATTGAATATATAAAGTTTAATTTAGAGGATCTCATTATATGTACAACTTAACATCACCCTACGTATCAAAAACCCCAATTAGGCAAATGCCAGAAAAATTAAAGTCACCCAAACGCTTTCCTAAATATGAACAGCACTATATTTCATACAAAAGCCTTTTGTTCCAACATCTTTTTAACATAAAAAAATACTACCTGTGTTTGACCTCTCTGAAATAAGGCAGATCCATGAAGCATTTTAAACATGTTCACTTCACATTTAATATCTCTGAGGGAAGTCAAATCTCTCCCATCGCACCTAAAGTGAAAAGCAGAAATTATGAGATCAATGAAACTATAGTCTTAGATTAAAAAAAAAAAACTTAGAAGTTACTGTTCAGCATGGAGTTTGACTGACTTACCTTCTGTATTCATTCAGAATAAGATTTCTAAAGATATCCTTTGAGACTGCATTGAAAGATTCCATAATTTCATAAGGCTCAGCCTCTGGAAATTTTTCTAGGCATAGAAGAAATAAATTAGTTAAAAAAAAGAAAGAACAAAAAAAAAGAGAAAGAAAAAGAGAAAGCAATTGCAACTGAAACTAGAAAATGAATTATAGACAACTGCTAAGATAACCCTGCCAAAAAAACAGCATACTAAATTTAAGGAGCATCATTTAAGCTTTTCTTAGTACCAGGAAAGCAGAAAATAATACCTTTCAGCTGCTCTTCTGTTTCAAGTCTTACTTTGTTAATTGCTTCATCTCTAGAAATCTAGAACACAGGATTTGCTATTAGTTAACTCCACACAGAAGAACAGAGGAAATCTGGGCTGTAGTTGGGTTTGTTTTGAAGTTCTGTAAAACTCAAAGTAAAAGTAATAGAACATGTAATTTCAGAGAGATTGATAAGCATTGCTACAAATTAGTTCTGGTAGATAAGGACTTACAAGACAATTTATTATTACTACTCCACATACATTCAAAAAGAGAACAAAAGCTAAATCTTACTAGCTTTATTATATTACAAATAAATCACGTTTGAATTGTACTTACTTTATCGTGGCTAAAATCTGTGAACACCGCATAGATCTTGTTAAAAGCAAGTCTGCAGGAAGAAAAGAAAGGATTTGAAAACACGGTTTAAAGTACAACCGTGTTTTCATATTTATTTTTTAATTTTTGGAGATGGAACATTTTTATGAGAAGCACGAAAGCATCAGACTTCTATTACCAAACATCACTAGCCCCAGCTGTCCATCTTATATGCTCTCCCTACTTCTTATCTCCGCCACGATAAAGCTCACAAAAGCCACACAGCATGGGCTTTTTGTGTCACCAGTTCACAAGAATGGCATACAGTTTTCACCGAGTTTCCATGCCACTTGTTTTGCCCTGCTCACTAAGCATTAAAGCAGAGCTGAAGACAGGGTCCCCAATTCTCACTGTAAAAATGCTGCAAGAAATCCTAAAAGTTCAGAAGATGACTTTGTTGAACGATACTCCACACTTTTTGACCATAGATGACTAAATAATTTTTAAATATATATTTTTGAGCCAGTTAATACACACCAGACCAAAACTATTTGTTCCCAACTTACTTCTTTGCACATTCCACAATCTCTTCAGGAGCAACAAATAATTTCTGAACAGTTCTCTTGACAACACCGCGCTCTTTCACTAGCTGCTGAATTCCTTGAATTATGTGCTGTGTTTGCTTCACCCCTACTTTGATAGCATGACAGAAATCTTGCTGCAATATATTCTCAGCAGTTGCTTCCAACATAACTATCGATGAAAAATTAAAAATTAAGTTAATTACTGTTATGTTTTTTTTTTCTAATAATAATAATAATCTATAACTCAATCAAGAAAATACACATTGCCTTTAAATGGTATAAATATAATGGAAATTATTTTACCTAAAAGTTTCCTATCAATATTGTCTAAACATAGAATTTTCAAAGATCAGAAAAATATCTGTAACGAGGCATTCGCTTGATTTTCAAACTGAACATTCAACAGATATTAATTATTGTCTACTTACCAACTTGGTTCTGTGGGGCTGCAGCAACAACTAAATTCAAGGTGCTAGAAGACATCTGCTTTCGAGTTGGATTGATTACAGTTTCTCCATCAACCAGTCCTACCCTTACTGCACCTAGAAAAAAAAACTCTAGAGAATTATTACTAAATACATTTTAAAAAAAAATAGTTATTTTAAGGCATCATTTTACTTTGAGAATTATACATTTAAAAACAATATTTCAAAATAAATCTTGTCCAGAAAAAAATAATAATGATTTGAAGTAAAAAATTCTATTCACCATAAAGTGAATTTCAATACATTAAACGAAAGACAGCAGTCTTTACATTCAAAGTTCTGTCAGAAGAAGCCATCTGTAGCCTAATTCTTCCATTATGTTCAGGTCACCCACGGTTTCAAAATACATACTTACCAACAGGACCATTCCATGGGATATCAGATAAAGCAAGAGCTGCAGAAGCTAGAATAAAAAGATGAAAATCCCTATTAGCCAGAAGAGATTACATTAAAATCACCCAAGCAATATGTTATTAACAGCACTCTTACCTCCATTAATTGCCAGAACATCAGGATCATTGACACCATCTACTGCTAAAAGATTACAAAGGATCTGGCATAAGATAAAAGACAATAAATAATTTTGATCTATACATCTGTATTAGCTATCATTACAAAGCTAAAGACAATAAAACAAAGCATTTCACAAACTTATACAAGATTGCCTACAAAGAAAAGCCAGTTCAGGTGCTTAAGCCAGGAGGTTAATGCTAGAGAACCACAACACTAATGCTAAATCAACATCACGTAACACTTATTATCTCTTCTTTCCCTTGCTGTACACAGCATTTTTGAATTTGTCTCTGCACCTCTATAACAAAATTTGAGAACCAGTATGTAATAAAAAAGTTTTAAGGCAAAAAAAATGAGAAATTAAAAGGCAGAATTACAGTATCAGCCTGTTTTTCGAAGCATAAGCCCATCCTTCATGCTAATGATAACTGCTTTTCTAAAAGTAGTCTCTGTATTACATGTGATTGTCTTCCATTCTAAAGGCAGCTACAGTGAACGACTGTGACTTACCTGTGTATCATAAAAATAGCCTACTGGAAAGAGTGGTCTGATTGACCTATCTGCAAAAGAAACATTCAAATGTTCAATTTTCAGTAGCCAGTATCCAGCTTATCTTCTAATAAGCTCCACAAGAAGCTGACAAGATCATTTATACGAACAACTCAAGCAAACAAGAAGGAAAAAAAGTGGAAAACCCAGAAAAAAATTTAGTACGATATATAATCAATGCTAAAATTTCATCAGCACTCAGAGGAATATAAGACATGTGGGTGAGTACATCCACTGTGATGAAACACAGGATAAAAACATTTTAAGAAGTCTTCATGGTTTGTTATGGTTACAATCTTATTACCAAAAATGCCTCTAATGAAGAGACATGAAAAAGATACAGTCCTCAAGGTAAAACAACAAAAAGCATGTGTGTTACTTCCAAGATGCCTAAATGCTCTTAATTTTATCTGTAAACTTTAACAACCCAGGCCTTAGAGTTCTTCTCAACTCAGAAGTGCAGCCTTAAAACACTGACGCATTTGACACCAGCTTTATGTAAATGCTGAATCTCAAAGGCATTATTTTATCCACGAAATAATCTTTATCCGTGCTAGAAATGACTCCTCAAGCAGAACGGAGAGACACAGACCATTCAGTAAGTTGGTGTCCAAGTTCTTTTGAGTTTACCTTGTTTGTTTTTTCAATCTCTCTGAATAGATGTGCAACTGGAGAGGTGACCTCTCATTAGGATGAGAACTTAGGTACAATAATCTCAGAGGTACCAACATAGAAGTTCAAGATCCAGACACATACATGTGTCTTTGCAAGACACGGTTATAAATTACTGCCTCTTTTCAAACATACACAATGTGATGAAATATTTTAAAGTACTGCAAATAAAATGACTGCAGCTTACCTATTACTCTGCTTGTAAGGATTTCTTTATCAGTAGTACCGAGTTCTCTTCTTAGATAGTTTGTTGGAATTCTTCCTGCTGCTGCAGCTTTCTGACGATAGTCAACCTTTTAAAAAGCAAAAGCGGGACTCTTAAAGGCAACGGACCACTAATTTCAGAGCTACAGAATCACTCATGCTAGAAGGGATGCCTCAGAAGGTCTGTGGTCCAACATTCTGCTCAGAGCAAGGTCAGTGCTGAATCAACTGCACCTTGAGTGACGAGCATAAATTCCAGGTCACAAGTAACAAACGATACAAGTAACAAACAGGCAATGTCCAAGGACAGACCCCCTGAAAAATTTACTATTAATCAGCCACAAGTTAGAATATGAATCTTTAACCCTTAATAACCCTTCAAGAGTCACAATCCAAACAGCTTTTCCACACATTTAAAATATAAAGTTTGAAGTCTACTGTTACAGCAGACATCCAAACCCACATGGCTTTTGGTAGGTAGACAGCATCTATGGCTCATCCTTCATCCATAGATATAATAATTTTATCATAGGCTTCTATTCTGAAACCCAACTCTGTACTCTGCTTTCACTCCCCTCAATGTGCTCTCTGTTCAATGACTTGTGCAACTAAGGCTGCCACCGACCATCAGAAAACAAGCTTTGTCATTAGAACTTACCACTAACGGCATGAACTGGGATGGAGAAGGTTTGGTTTTACTGACTGCTGTGACCATTACTGCCGTGTCACCTAGCTGGATCAAGGAAAACCATATTGAGATTATCTGCCTGTTAGCATTTAAGTCCCAAACTTAATCAGATCTTAAAATTCTAGCTCAAAGCATTCTCTGTAAAAAAACACCTCACACCATGTTTTGCAGCAGCAACCGTTCAGAAAAAAACAGCCTGCCCCCTCCCTTCCCATAACAGACAGCCAAACACCTATTAGAGAATGCACCGCTCCTTGAGGCGCAGTGCTCCTATGCACACCCTTATGTCCCACTAAGATGTGAAGCTTCCCACACCTGAGGCTGTTTTTACCTGAACGACAGCAGCTCCATCAGCAAACCTGGCAAGTTTTCCAGAAGACAGTTCCATCTTCCTGTTGGAAAGAAACAATCCCGTACTGACGACTGCAAACCCATCACACGTTCACCTGCAGCATCCATTCGGAAGGACGGAGGCCGCAGTTCGTACTGATTTGTGAGGCCTCATTACACACAAAGGCCCAAAAGCTGCGCTCCAACGCGCCTTTGCATCACAGCTCTTCCAGCCGAGAGACGCGGCCTCGCGCAGCCGCCGCCACACCAACCCCTCACCTGCCCCCGACGTCCACCGTCACGGCACAGCAGGGCCCGGGTTCCGCCGCCGCGCTGCGGGCGGACACTAGCAGCGGCCCGCTGCCAGGCAACAGGAAGCGCCGCCATCGCGTCACGGCCCGACCGCTGACGGCTCCGACGGACAAACCGCCGAGCGCGGCCCGCCGACAACTCGTGGCTGCGGCCATCGCGCCGGGGCTGGGCGGGCACCTCGGCGGCAGCCGGCACCCTATTGGCTGCTGGAGGGGCCAGGGGCGGGCTGCCGCGCAGTAAGCTCGAAGCGGGTTGGCCCTCGCTCCGGCGGTTTCGTTTCGATTCCGCGGTGTGAGCGCATCGCCGCGCTTCCTGGCGGAGTCTCGCCGGGTACGGCGGCCGGGTAGGGCCGCACCCGCGGCAGCGCGAGGAGGTGGGAATGCCCGTAGCTTTATCCAGATCCAGAACCCACCGCTGCAGTTCTATTTTAGTATTAAAGCACGTCAGGTTTGCCTCCGTAATTTGTAGAAATGTGATCACACTGCTCCTTTAGAAATTCCTTCTGTAACTGTTTCAAAGTCTTTCATAATGCCTGCCCTGTAATTATAAGTGCACTGGTAGTAATCTGACATTACATCCTAAAGAAGCCATTAACAACTTCAGGATGTATGCATTTCCTCTGCCCAGAGATCACACAGTTGCTCCTGCAGCACAAACCTCAGCCCAACAGGAAACTCCCTCTCCGATGGTTTCTCCTCTTCTTCACCCAGTGATTTGGCAGCACTGAGCATGCACTGTCTCAGACATTGCAGCACAAGTTTTGGATGCTGAGCACTATTAGGAGTCAGTGTGAGTACTGCAAGGAGTTATACCTGTAGAGAGTCTTTTTTCCTCAACTGTGCACAGGAATTGCCTGTGTAAGGATATTCATGATTAGAAAGGAAAAAAGCATCTTCAGTGTAAATGCCATTTCTCTCCATCAGCCAGCATGAATCTGCAGCTGGGATGTTGGCTATCGCACTGCTTTAGGCTGCTCCAGGGTCTCAGCAGCCTCCCCAGAGCTGAAGAGAAAAGCAGAATAAAGTGCTGCTACTCCTCCTTTATACCTCTATCGACAACAGTAGCACAAAGATCAAGCAGGACCTAACAGCTTGGTTTTCTAGTATTGAGCACCAGCGGCTGCCACCGGATGTTTAGCATTAGTGATCATCAGTTTCTTACTTAATTCATGTAATTGTACATCAAACCACCTATCTAGAGGAGAAGATAGGTCTCCAGGGAGAAGCATTTTCTATAGTAAGAAAACACATGTGGCCTTTAACGCTCATGAAGATTTGTACAGGTAAGATTTCAGCACCACAGATGATAAAATGTACGTCCTTCATGATAGGTGCTCCAGTCACTATTTTGCACGCATACTTTTACCAGACGCCTTCTTATAGTGCTGCTTTCCCCAGTCTTAAGTTTACATGCTACGGCATAAGATTAAACTGAGCTCCTTAAATAATTACAGCATGAAAACATATACACCTTTTTTTTCCTTCTTGAAAGTAAAACCCATTGCAGAAGCCTAGCTACATGAAAGCAACTTGTGGGGGGGAAAAAAGGAAAACCCAACAAAACAACAAAAACAAACAAACCAGAAGCAGTACTTACCTTTAGAGAAAATCTGCAATTACAGATCAGCAATTCAATCAACAGTTGAACCACGCGTGTAGGTATACACATACATAAGGTCTGTCATATAACCAGTGTAACAGATATGTGTAGTTTCTCATACCTTTTCTGCAGCCTGTTTTCAGCCTGAACACCCTAGTGGTGTGTGTGACAAGAGGCTTTTGCAACAGAGGGCTTTGCAATAGGCTTCATGGAAAAGAAACAAGCTAACCTGAGCATCTGTGTCTGTTGTAGCCTCCTGACAGGTTCAAAGTAAGCTCAGCATAGGCATGTGATAGGAGTGGTCTTTCAATCTGAGGATGTCTAATGAAGCCTGGTATGCTGAGGTGTGGGGGCTTTGTAGCAGCACACTTAATCTCTCAAAAACGTGTTCATGTGAGATCACAGCTGTGGTTCTGAGGGATGGGGGGGTGCTAGGCTTGTGCTGGCAGAAATGGTTACATGTACTCATAGGAAACAGCCTCTGCTGTTTGGAAGTGGACTTGCTGTTTGCCATTCTTTCCAGAAAAGTGAACATCCTTGCACAAACTGCTGAATTGCAGTGGGGTTATAACAGTTGCTGCTAGCTGTGGTTTTGGGTCCCTTGGCAGCTGGAATTCCCTTAGTTTACTTGATCTGATGCTTTAAGAGATGTAGTGCCAGCAACTACTGCTTCGTTTCGAGGTGGTGGGTGAAATATAATTGCTGCATGTATATTTATTTACTAAATATACTTTTAGGAAATCCTTGATTTAGCATCTGCAAAGATTTCTTTTAAGTGTTGGTAATGTCTTGGATGTGCTGAGTGTGCTTTGTAGGTGGATACCGAGCTGTGGAAGGAGGTTGGGGTTGGGCTGAGCACAGCACTAAGTAGATAGGCCCCAGGCACTTGTACCACGTTTGTTGTTGTGCCACAGAAAAAGGGCGCTTGAGTTGGAAAAAGGAGGAACGTCACAGAGTAGGGACAAATGCATGTGTGTAATAACTTGTGAAAATCTGGGCAAATCTCACTAGATGTGAAGATGGGAGACTGATTGTCTAGATCTGATATAGTTGGAGACCTAATCCCTGCAAGCATCAACTCAGTGTGGCCTGGTCCTGTAGGTCTCAGATTGTGCCATCATTCCTATTTTGCAAGTCCCCTTCCCTTGCTGTTGCAAATTCTGGTGGAGAGAATGCCGTGCGAGATCAGAGGGGTTTTGAAAACATCCGTTTGTAGGAGAAGGTTTCTCTTTCCTGAAGATGTTACTTATCCATGATGAAGAAACTGAGAATACCCTGTGATAACTTGCAGAAAGCTTCCTGGATAGAGAAAGACAAATGTTTTCTGCATCTTTGTCTATTTAATTTTCTGCCATACGGTGGCACTGGTTAGCTGACCAGAGGAGCTGGTGGTTTACAGGCCAGGCCCTGGCAGCCCCACAGAGCATGGCTTCTGCCCACACGTCCCCGCCACAGCTTGCTTGGAAACTTGGGGGTGCACCGAGTGTTTGTGAAATAATATAAACCAACAGTTTGCTTTTCATTATATATTACTTCATAGGTCTAATCCCTGAGATGGATCCACAGCTTGCCTATTTGGTACTGTGAAGCAAAATACTCATGGGTAACTTTTAAATGGTGGAGGAGAATGAGTGGCACAGGAAAGAAAAATTAAAAAAACCCTTTACTTAAAGACGGAGGGAAAATCTACGCAAATGATAAAGCTTACAATAGTTACAAGAGATGGCGTTAGTCTCTTTTGTGAGTGTGCCATGAGAGTGCTCAAGAGCTGCTAGCTCATGGCTTAAAGAAGGACCTGGAGGTGTAATTTTAAGCCTTTTCAGGCATTTAAGTGAATTATAAGCACTCAGCGTGTTCTTCAAACTAACAAACAAACATAAACACCAGGAAACAAAAGCAATCAGCTAGAACCTAACAGAGAAACACAGAAGTCCTCTGTCAGTACGGGATGATTGTAGTTACCTGTTCTCAAAAAGGAATTAATGATGCTTCTAACACCAGCGAGGACTTAGCTTGCCTCCAGATGGATGAGTGAAAGAGGTGGATGGCAATTAAACAATCTGAGGGGATGGAGGAGAGCAGCAATGAGGGCTGGTGGTGCGACTCAGGTTGGCAGTGGGGTATGGGTTGAATGTGAACTGTGATTGATCTGTGTGCCAGATGTTGCATTGAAAGCAATCGAAGGGATAAACTTGGAACTTTTCTAATCTGCTTAGTTGAAAAGCTGGTCGTGAATAATTAGCTGTGGTTGTGGCAGTTTGAAATAGCAATTTAATAATTACTTAAGCCTTCATATCAGGCAGGAGTAACTTGATGGCTTTTATTTTTAAAGCATCTTAACCACTGAATCATTTTTATACTCGCTGTTTGTAAAATGCAAAGCAAGTCTTTTTTTAACTGGCAAGACTGAAACTTTGGACTCTGACAGACTTGGAGCTTACATCAATACTATGAGCATGATGGACAGCACGCTTGAAATAAAGCAGCCGCCTTTACCCATTCCCTCTCTTTCCACTTTGGCATGATGGTTTGCATTTTTCTCTTTAATTTCAAAGAGGAACTATAAATAGGAGTTGGAAACTGCATGTATGTGGTGATTGATATGGGTTTTGTTTGCTGTTCTCATCTATTTGCCTTAAAAAGAAGGTCTAAGCTTAAATTAAGAGCTGATGATCCAGCAGTTTGTCATCCTATGCCATGTTCTTGATCCATTTCCAGTATGTAAGCTTCATTCTCTCATTGTGACATGTCATTGATTTCTGGCAGGGCTGGTTCAAGCCATAACGTAGAGCTTTCTTGTTTAACTACGAACAAATATAAAAGACTGGTGGATTTGAATTAAACATATTTCTTCAAAAATGACTCCTGGGACCCTCTACATGTTTACGTTAATTTTTATTGTATTTTGCTTAGGAAAAACAAAACAAACAAACAAACAAACAAAAAAAACCCAAAAAACCAAACTTAGCTTTTTGGGCATGTGGTAGGAGCTACTTTGATCTAGGTCTCCTGATCAGAAGGTAGAACATAATGCTGTAAGGTGAAGGATGAAGAAAGGCAGTAAAACATTTAGGACTGATTTTGTGTGTGTGTGTTTGAGGAGAAAAAATATTGCAAAAGTCCAATTATAAATCCCATCAATACTTCCTATGGTTGTACTTGCACATTGCTGTGTTGTTGAAAGCAAGTTTCTTGAAGGAGTTAGGTATGTGGCATTTAGTTGATGTGGTTACTTATGCAAGCTGTAACTAACTCAAAAGATGCCAGAATTGTTAGTAAAAATATTAATAGTGGTAGATGTTTATAGCTGTAAGGGTTTCTTTTAAAACTAGGAATAGGCAAATGCATCTGGGGACCTGAAGTGTGTAGAATATATGAAATTTTTAATCTAGCAAGAGCAGCTGCAGCCATCAGTGAAGGAAGGACTTCAGGTATAGGGAAGAAAGAAAGAAAAAAAGGAAGGATGCCTCCCCAAAGCCCACGTTTAGTGTTTGTGAATTGTTGAATTGTAGCTTTTTGTATGGTGGGTGTAAAGAGCAATCAGTCAATCTTTACAGCAGCTCCTAGATGATTTTCCCAGGGTGGGTTACACTCCATCCCTCTGCCCTTGGCTGCAGAGCCTTAGCTGCATCTTTGAAGAAACGCCTATTGTTAATTTTGAAAAGATGATCTTTCAGCCCTCTCAGTGCTGATTGAGTTATAAATGCTTTTGCGTTTAGAGGGAGCCTTTTCTGTGTCACAGGTAGACAACAGCCTCTTGCAGATCTGAGATATAGCCTGGTGCAAACTGGTTGTGTGGGCAAGATCCGTGCATAATTGCCTCCGTCTTTCTAATTTTGATCTCTGGTATTTGTTATTTCTGGTTTGCAGCAAACAGACGATGTTCAGCTTCCATAGCCCCGCTTGGAGCTTCCTGTGTTGTGCTGTGGTGCTTCAGTTCGTGGCTTCAGAGCTACAGCTACAGGATTTCGAGGTATGTTGTAAGCTACCTTGCAATAGTGGCAGTCACTGTGCACGCAAATATCCATTTATGTCTGTCCATCTTTTTGGTGCGTTCAGAGATGTGCCAAGAGTAACTTTAATGCAGAAATTGAGATCTTAAAATACATTTGCCTTTCTAGCTGGGCAAGTGTGCGGTTTTAGTTGTACTTATAATTTGACGTGGCCTGTCACATCAGCAGCAGATTTCTCTGCCGTGGTAACCAGTGACAACTGTAGGTATTTATCATTATATTTGATCTAATTTTTTTTGCAAAATTGACTATAACATATATAGCTGGCTGATACTTGTGTACAGTTAAGCTTAGATGCTGCTCTTGCCTTTGACAGAGCAGTGTTGCAGATGAGATCTGGCAGCTAAGCAGGCCTGTGTTAGACTGAAATTACTAACGTACAGTCAGATAGGTTAACAAATGAGGAATTTGGTGTCTTTTTAGTTTATTGGGCTTTTTTTCCATTTGGTATCTGCCCTTTTAACATGGAGCTGACCAGGACGGTCTTGATATTTAAGCTTTTAATCCTAACAGCTCATTTATTTGTTTCTAGGAGATGTTATTGGCACACGTAATAAATTAGTGGGATTTAATGAACCCAGAGTAGCCCCGAAAGAGAGGAAGCGTTCTGCAGTGTGATGGATGCATCTGAGCAATCAGGTATTACGTACTTTGCTGTCAAATTGGTATCCTTGCAAAGCTGAGCTGCATGGCACTAAGGGCTCTGTTCTGCATTCAGGTGAGGTGTTATTTTGCTGAGTGGTCCCTTTTATAGTTTGAAGTGCTCTGAAGGGATGTGAGCCTGTAAATGGAAACAGGTGCCCTTGTAAGGGAGAGGTGAAGAGGAAGAGTGGAAGCACGTGCTACTGCACATCCCAGGCAGAAGTAGCCTCAAAGCAGCTTAATTGCTTATGGGAGGAACTGGTGTAACTCAGAAACGAAGCAGCAACCAGCTTTGGCAGCTGCAGCATCCACGAGATGAGCTGTTCTGCACAGCGCTCCGTGAGCTCCTCCCTGTCACTGCTGACCTGAGTGACATGTGCCCAGCACCATCTGCCAGTGGCACTTTCGCAATGATCCTGTGCTGTGCTTGGTGTCAAGCTGGCCTTGGAGAAACCGGCCTGTGCATTCTGACAGTGGACTGAGTAT
This sequence comes from Alectoris magna, assembly GCA_030625065.1. Taxonomy (NCBI): domain Eukaryota; kingdom Metazoa; phylum Chordata; class Aves; order Galliformes; family Phasianidae; genus Alectoris; species Alectoris magna. The sequence goes on from CM060562.1 coordinate 348,665, forward strand.
TTCGGCCTCTCGGGATTCGTGGTGGTGGTGTTCTGGGTGGCTTTTGGTGCTGAGGAAACCTGTAGCACTTGCAAAATTCCCAGCATCACTGCATTAAATAGTACTGTAGCATCAGAGCTCACTGTATTTAGGCTTCAGGCTTGCGTCCAGAAGTATTAAAAAGCTCGTGTTCGGCAGGAATGCTACCCTCGATATAAATTTCCATATAAAAACCTCTACTTGTCTTTTCTCCATGCGTTCCCCTGTTTGCCTCACCCTTACATTTTTTTATTGATGTTTCTGCTTGGCAGTTGAATCCTCACTGTGTTAGCCTTCAAGGCAGCTGCTCTGGGGCAATACAGGGTGAGCTTTTTAAAATAAAAAAAAAAAAAAGGTGTTTTTAGGCTTCCTGAAGGCTCTCTGGGGCTTTTTGCCTGCTTGTTTATGCTCAGTGGAGGAAATGTGTGAGCAGTGGGATGTGGCTGTGGTGGGGAAGTGACAAAGGATGTGGTGGGGGCATGGTGCCCTGTCCCCCTTCGGTTCCCTGGCCTCTCCTTGGTCCCCCTGTGGTGGCATTTACACCTCTCAAACCTCCTGGGCTCTGTGCTGACGAAGGAAGGGCTGTGTGGTTGTTGGCTCCAGCCTCAGCGCTCCAGGGCATGGTTTCAACCATGTCTATGGAGACCAACTTTCAACATCAAAACAAACCCGTGTAAGTGGAATTTATATTACCTTTAAAAAGTGCGAGTCAACAGAGCGGAGGGCTCTGCTTCGAGGAAACCTCTTGGGTTTGTTCAGGGAATTACTACAAATATTTTACATCCTTTCTGGGACTCCAGGCAACCTCAGGAAGCAGCTGTCAAAATGCCCCAAGTTGCACGGCTGATCCAGGGTGACTATAGAGCCTGTGGCACGAGAAAGACATCCACCCCCACCTCCCACCCCTTCACCTCATCACGAAATGTCCCACACTGCCTAAAAACATCATCTGACTTGCAGAACAAGGTTGATCTTTCTAAACATCTGGACAGTGTATTTTTACCCTGAAGCACTGGGTTTTGGGCTAAGGTGATGGTGGTTGAGAGAAAACAGGGTAGAATCTCTTAATCCTGAGTGCTCCAAAGTATGCAAATCTGGGTGACCCTGAAGGCAAAGAAATGTTTTGTTCCACAGAAACGCTTCTGGCCCAAGATGGAGATCATCCCTGCAGGTGTGTGACAACAGTGGAGAGATGTGAGTTCAGGTGAGAGCAGGCTGCAGTGCAGGATGTATTGGTTTGCCACCTGCAACGCAGTGAGTAAGCAAGTCACAGATGTACGGTGGGGTGGTCCATTACCCCTGGAATGTCTCCAGTTATTTGGAGATGGAAAATTACTCCAGTGGCAATCTTATGCTAGGAGGAGAACAGGCCAAAGGTTAGCAACATGTGTTAGTTAGCTCGGTACCTTTTAGGGCGTGGATTTGAGTGAGATGTTGATACCAGCAGAATCCTCAGTTTGCATGTCAGCACTGCATGAATGTATCATATGTAGTATGTGCATCTTTTCTTTCAGGAGGGCTTTAATGTTATGTTTGCCATGATGTGAACACGATGCTTCTGTTTCTAATGCTTCTGTTTGCATGCAAAGCACAAATGGAAGCTCTGCATTAGTGCCACAGCGTTACTGCAGCCTCATTTTAATTTCTGCCAACTCCAGAAACAAGGGGGAAAGTCCTAAACCAAGCAAGAAAGCACGCCTGAAAAATATTTGAGATGGAATTTGGCAAGTTTCAAGCTGCTGTGATGTAAATTTTAACAGCCAGCAACGCCTGTGCTGTGTAGAAGGGAAGAAAGGGCTGTTGGAGAGGGGCAGCTTCCTAATACAAGTGAGAAGCTGAACTGCAACAGGTCTGCTTTCAGATAGAGCGGGCTCTCAGAGTGTTCTGCTTCCGCAAACCATTCCCAGCACTAATGGGGAAAATGATGCGGGAGTCTGGTTTGCAATCAGACATAAGCATCCATCAACTTGATCTGCTCTGCATTTGCAGAGAACAGTAGAAACTGCAGCCTTTGTGTAATAGATTAGAAACAACTGCTACTACATGGACTACCAGTCCATGAAATCTTAGTGCTCTTTTGGAAAAGTTCACCATATAATTTGGGTCTTTCCCTCCCCAGCGTACCAGTGCAGAGGCAGAAATTTTCTGACCCCGGTGAAGTCTCATATTACCATTTCAGTCCTCAGGGTTTGATTTGCAGTGCAAACTTGCTGGCCTCACAGCGAGCGCTAGGCATGGTGCTTCATGTTTTCCACTGCCCATCAACCTCTGCCAGCTTTTAGAGCTCCTGTGAAACCGAAGACTTTGGAAGTCTTTCCTGCAGGAAAAGGCAGTAATGCAGTATGGAGGAGATGGGTGCTAGGAGTGAATGTGCTTTTTTAGTTTCCCAGAGACTGTGGAATAGTGCTAACTTGAAATGCCTGAAAAATAAGCAGATCATAGAATATCCTGAGTTGGAAGACCCATTAGGATCATTGAGTACAACTCCTGCCTCTCTACAGGACCACCCAAAAATCAGACTGTATATCCAGATGCTTCTTGAACCCCAGCAGTTTGGTGGCATGGCCGCTGCCCTGGGGACCCTGTTCCACCTCCTGGTGAAGAACCTTTTCCTGATATCCATCCTGACCCTTTTTGTACTTTGGCACCTTATAGCAGCCTTCCAGTACCCGAAGGGGCCTACAGGAAAGTTGGGGAGGGACCTTTTATAAGGGCAGGTAGCAACAGGACAAGGTGAAATGGCTTTAAACTGTCAGAGGGTAGATTAAGACCAGATATTAGAAATTCTTTACTGTGAGAGTGGTGATACAGTGTGAGGCTGTGAATGCCCCCTCCCCGGAAGAATTCAAGGCCAGGCTGGAAGGGGCTGTGAGCAACCTGGTCTAGAGGGATGTGTCCCTGCCTGTGGCAGGGAGTTGGAACTAGGTGATCCTAAAGGTCCCTTCTGACCCAAACCATTCTATGATTCTATATCAGTGCTGCCCTCCCAGGAGAGTGAGATCAGCTTGGGGTCCTCCACTGCTCTCTTGTTGCAAGTGGAGCGGCTTCTCCTCCATGCACGCCACACGACCTCATTTTTCTGCTCTGGTGTTATCTGGCTTCCCCTCTGCAGCCCTTGCTCTGGACTTCCAAAAGCTGTTTGTTTCCCTAGTTTCCATGTCACCTGTGAGGATTTCACTCTCTGACTTCACGCTTGGGTGTTTGTTATGTATGTTCTGCATAGGAAACGTTCCCATATATTGCACATGGATACTGTGGAAACATTCAAAGTGCAAGACAATGTGACCTCAGGGGGGAGGTGGTTGCAAATTTGGATGTCTGTCAAGTCACACTGGCAGGATTCAGATCTCGAGGTGTCTGTGCACAAAATTCCATGGCTGTGTCTTAAGATTTAAATAGGATACCTATATTATTGTTGTCAACCCAGCAGTTGGGCTGGGTTTGCTGGGTTGGGGTGGCTGGCAGCCTGTTAAATTTGGAGATGTTGTCTACTTGTTTCTGTGCACTTATTTAAATGTATGTCTGGGAATAGTGATTGCGTTCTTTTTCTGTACCAGATTTGCAGATGTTTTAGGTAGTACCTCTTGAGGCTCGGGCAGGAGGTGTACAACTAGTGCTTCACTAAAATAGCAATAAATTGCACCTGTGTGTGCATTTGCAGGGCAGGAACAGCTAAGGCTCTTTGTGTTGCTCTAGCGCTGGGGCTGCTTGGCTCAATGAGCTTCTCCAAGGATGGCACTGCCGGTGGGGTCCTGCTTGAGCTGCACCTTTCACTTCAAAGCTCTGAGTTGAAGCATGCTGGTGGGAAAGCTTCCCCTTTTTGAATGTGCGCTCTGCGGTTATATAGTAATAGGTTAAAATAAGAATATTGATCATCTGTGCGTGTTGCTGTGAGGACGCAGCAGCACAGAGCACAATGTCCTTTTTGGGACTGTGGGGGTTCAGGATCAGGAAGCGAGCAATTTCCAGCTGAAACGAGTGGGAATGGTTTGTAACCATGTCTACAAACGAAACCTGCAGCTCATCTAAGTCCAGTCTGTAAGATGCACTGGTACACATCCTATCCGCAAAGCCCCAGTCCCATTATCTACGTGTTCTGAGACACCAGGGACACCGTTGCCTCCTCTTGGTGTTAGCGGCGCAGCAGTGGTTGCTGTAATGCTTGCAGCTTTTTCTACTGAGCAGATACATACCGTGAGTGGGATGATTTAGGAGGAATCTGAGATAACTTATTTCCCTCTTTAAAAAAAGAAGTTAAATGTGTGCAGCCTAAATCAATGTAAAATAGAACTGTGGTTTTTTTCCCATGCAAAAAAATAACAAGAGCTTTTGCACTCTGTCCTTCAGATTTGCTTTGGCAACTATAAGCCATCTCCATTTTATTAAACAGCTCTCTTTCCTCCCAGTATATACAAAAATGTTTGCAGTATAAACAACTTAACTAGACAGCTGCCTCTCCCCAGATGCAGGATGCAGTTAACTTCTTGCCCCGTTTCTGCTCGCCAGGGCTGGTAACTTTTCCTTTTGGCCAGATGAAATAAAATTGGACTTTGTACCAGATGCGGTGGAGCTGAGCTTTGTATTACGCAGGTGTTTCCCCAGCTGGGGAGCGTGGAAGTGTGCCATTTTGCTGAGATGATGGTGAGGTTTGGAAATGTGAGGGTGTTAAAAATAATTCTCCGTGTTAACAGTGGGCTTTGTCCCTGGTGGGCTCCATATGCTGAACAGCTGACTGGGGCAGCAGCTGTTCTATATTTTAATAGGAGAGTTATAAAGATAGAAACATGGATGATCATTCAAAACATAAGCAACTCTTTGCAGTCATGGAAACGGGATACAACAATAAACTTGCATTTGTAAGCCTTCCAAACAAAATAATCCCACTGCTCTGCGTTCAGGTGGTCTCAGGGAAGTGGATGAACTTGGTTTTCTGTTTCCTTCAGTTCTGTTTACTCAATCCTATTTCTTTAAACCTTTTTCTCTCTATTTTCTATTTCTGAAGCGATATTAAACTTTGCATGTGATGCTGATTTAGGTGATTCTCCAAGTGACAGATTTATGTGAGAAACCTCCCTGAAGCGCATTACTGATAACTGTGCTGGTACGCCATAGCAAAGGCCGAGCACATACTCCCCTTTCAGCTCATTCCTCGGAACTTCGATGCCCTTTCAACACAAGCAGTTATTTATACTCCTGTAGCAACTTTGCTGCAGCTCTGCATCCCGAGCACGGGGTGAATCTGTGAGTTTTCCCATTAACACCACACAGGTTTTCTAACTGCACGGTGTATAAAAGGTCAGACACCAAACCATCTTCTCCTCTTGCTCTCAGGCTTTCTGGACCAGTGTAGGCTCAGTTGCATACTTCACACTTATCTGAAACAGCCCCAGTCACCCTCTTCCAGCCCCTGGTTTATCCTGCTAGCCTGCCCCAGTTTTGTTTCAGAGGGGCTGCTGCTGTTTCAGCTCCCTGCTGCTGTGCAAGGGCTGTGATTCACGTTGTGCATGGGAGTGGTGTGCTCAGCCAGCCCGTATTGAAGCGATGTGCTCCTGAGCTGCATGGTAACCCCAGACTTGGCATGGTTGGGCTGAAAGCAGCCTTACATCGACCTGCATATTGCAAACAGATGGGGGCCAGGGTGCTTGTCTGGACAGTTTGTGCAGGGATAAAAGTGGGTTATACCCAGTGCATGAGGCGTGGAGGAACGGGCAGGCCGAGTATGGCTTGGGTGCATGTAAGAGCTGCAACTGCCTTTGCTGCTTATGTCATTTGATGCACAAAATATGAAGCTAAGAAAATGTGGTTCCTGCAGTATGTATAGGCTTTGTGGGTTTACCAGGAAATCCAGGTAAACCTCCTGGATTTTGGGATCATCTGGCTAAGTGTATATGTCAAATTTATACATGCATGTATGTAAACCAGTCTGTTTTGTGCTGTTGTCAGATAAGCAGAAATTCAAAGGGCAAATGAATTGCTCAAGCAGCTGGTGTAGTGGTGGCATGTAAATGGATTTGCAGCTGGATGAACGGAGCATGTTTGGGGCTGGCTGGTGGAGCTGCAGGCAGGAGCCGGGCACTGCAGCTGCAGCCCTGGCCAGGGCTCTTGCTGGTACAGGGCGGGTTGGCTGCGGGGCTGACACAAATGTTTCTCTACTTTACTGATGATTGCAAGTAAGTGCTGGTGATAAAGCTGGTGTCAGTATGCGCCCTGTTTGCATTGGCAGAGGTTGAAGGCAGAGTGGGTCTTTGGGGCAGAGCTTGGCAGCGTGGGGTATGCCAGAGATGGTTTGTGGCTCTTGGATTCACAGCGGGGGCCAGGCAGGCACTCTGCAGGCCCTGTGCTGCAGGAGGGAAGGCCGTCCAAGCCCTCCTGAATGTGAGAAATGTGACCTTTTTAAACCTAGAAACAACAAACCCAATTGCTTATTAGAATGAGCTGTGCTGAATTACACAACTTGGGCAGTTAAGGGAGGCCTGACACGTTTACTTCTGTACTTGTGCGGGGTGGGGAGTTACCTCTCAAACCAAGGAGGCTCATAGTAGTGATACTGAATGGGGAGGAATCCGTCTGGTGAGAGGAAGGAGCTTCCTATGAGCCAGACTTTGCACATCAAGTGTTTTCACTGTGGAAAATAGATTCAATCCCTCTCTGAAGTGACTGGGTTTTTCTTGGTGAGCCTGACTTGCAGAGGTTTATGAAGGCTACCTGTGGGCTCATCCCACAGGCCTGGGGCCACGGGCAATGATAGTGTGGCCCATGCCAGCACTATTTACTTTTCTGGCCTGTGCCACAACCATGTGCTCTGACCCCATTGGCAGATGAAGTATTTACTTAAAGCCACAAATGAATGCCTGAAGGAATGATCGTTGGGTGACAGGGCCCTGCTCTGCAATTTGTCTGAGTGTGGGGGCTGTGCTGTCCCGAAGTGGAGCAGCTGTGGCCAATCCCCCAAGCTGTGTCCTGGAGGCAATTTTGCTGCTGCGTGTCCCGGGATCTCTGAATGCCGTATCCTCTGGCCATGCTCACTGCTTCTCTCTGGGCATTTTTCCCTGAAAAGCCTTCAACGAAGGTAACAGAGCCACTCAAAAAACCTGAATACGCGGGTCTGCACCACAGGAGGATTTTTGTGTGCAGTAAAGACACTGTTCACAAATTTTCAATGGAAAATGTTCTTTGGGAGCTCTTTCCTTTAGGCCAGCAACTAGCGTGTTGGTACGACTGTTTAAGATGTCAGTAGGACTCAGTAGGTAACGGCTGTCCTTCCACAAAGGAATGGTGTTTCTAGTTGGCCAGGAACTAACACTCTATGACCTGACATCTTCTGTGCCATTCTGTCTCTGCAGAACTCACGGCAGCGAGCATTCAGCCCTCTAACGTGGGTGAGGACTTCCTCGAAGAAGACTAAATACACTGTGGTAAGAGAACTTTATTAAAAATTTTGTACATCAAAGGATTAACTACTGCATTTTAAACAAGAAGTAAGATTTTACATATTACAAAAGATGCTATTAGTTCTTGAATTAGAAATAAATTTTATGCACACTGTACATGACACATCTGAGTTGTAAGAGCAAGAACAGGACAGTGCTTGAAAGTACATGGTATAACTTAACAAGCAAATATGCTCGGTTTGTAGTACGCAACATAGTACTTCTGGAAGAACAGCACACTAACTTCTGCCTGAAAATGCTGCATCCCTCCAACCAGTAACAACCAGCTGCGTGCTTGGGAGAAAGTGTGTGCCCAGCGCAGCCATTTTCTGTTTGGAGTTTTCCTGTGTAGGAGAAATGTTCTTACAACGGCCTGTTTCTCTTGGAGAGAGCAGAATGCCATTCCATGGTATGGTCAGCACAATCTGCATATGAAAACCTGACGCGAAACACTTCTCACCATGCGACTTTACCCCCCAACCCAGATCAGAAAAAAACAAGTGATAGCACATAAATGCCTACAGGAATAGATTCTTATTAACTGTTATCTTTTGTTATAAAGTTAGTTACAAAGAAATATATTTAGCTTATCAGAGAACCAGTACTTTGCGTATCATCCATAATACAATTCTTTGCTTTTGAGACTGTCAGCGTAGCTGCATTAGAATTTTAAACAAGAACAATTCAGGATCGCCTCTGAATTGTGCGACCTATTTGGCTACGAAGGGTGTGTGAAGTTTTACAGGATAGCATGAACATACAGTTCTCATACAAAAGTACTATGCATCTAGGCCAAGTTAGGTAATAAAAGGATTTAAATCTTTATACAGAAAGTGACAATGCCCATGTTATACTATGGAACACATCTACTAATTCTGAATTACAGGTGTAATGTGTGGGTTAAGGATATCAACTTACTAAACAAATATATATATAAAAAAAAAGAGTAAAATCTATAAATAAAATAGTAAGTGCTTTCTTTAAGATAATATTCTTTGGCTGCTTTAAGTGCCAGTGAAGGGTTACTGAAAACCACTAAAACGCATAAGGTCCCACTATGATTGTTAATCTTAACACTGAGCTTGTACGGTAATTCAAACTGTTGACTGTCAGCATCTCCAGATCCACAATGTGTTCTCTTGGCCCCGATAGCGATTTCACCAGTACCAGCATTGCACTGACGGCGCTTGTTTGCTGAAAGAAGGGAAAAACAAAGTTCGATTCAGTTAAATCTTAAGTGATTCTCTAGCTGTGTCAAGGGACTGCTTGCGTTACACCACCATAAAAATGCTCCGCCTCAGCACGGAGATGCACAATGCAAGTATTATTTGAACACTTTCAAATGGCCGTGACTAATCTCACACCTGGCCTTGCTGGAGGGAAAGCTTTACCTGACTGGGGCTTGGAGGAATAAACTGCGCTACAAAATCTGTTCCTGGTTATGCTGACTCCCCTAAAGGACCTGGAAAGTGGTAATCTATCCCAGGACGGTTTTTATTTTATCTCCATCTATCAGCTTTTAAGATAAATGAAGAATAAGTAGAGAAACCTAATGTATTTACCAGTGATGCGGCTTGTTCAGTGGTGGGAAGTTGCACTATGGCTCATACGTCAGGAGAGTCTGCGTACCCCGTAAACACTGGGAGCTCTTGCAGCTAGCCCGCCTCGCTGCCTCCTGCTCCACCCCAGAATTCCTTCCAGGCTGGGGTCTTGCTGCTAGGGAATGGGAGTTGATGACCCAACCGACAGGTGGCATGCCACTAGAATGGTGAAAGGCTTCCTAATTTACAGATGGTGAGGGGGGGAAACTCATCTCTCCCTTTACCTATTGTATTTTGCTCCCCATGTGAACCAAGTGGGTTAGACAAATGAATCCATGTGCTGCATCAGAGACCTACTGCAGGCTTCGCTGAAACAACAGGAATAATTTCTAAGAGAGAGCTCTATTTACCACAGCCCTCCGGCAGGAATAAACACGTGCTTCCTTATTTAAGGCCTGTGATTTCTTGTTGGGTGGCAAGAGAAGACTGGAATTCAGTTTCAAAGTCAATCTGCAGACTTGACTGGAGTCCTTCCTTACCTAGAATGAACTCGTCCTTAAGAGATGTCCATTTGTTTTTGTCTTAAAACAACAGTTAATGCTTGGGGGGAAGGTATGGGTTTTTGATGTGTAATAAACCCAGGGAAGAGCACTGAATTATAGGTATACCAGATTAAGTGAGGCACAAGTGAGGAGATGCTTGTTCCTACCTTGACGTAAACAGGCAACACCATATTGGTATCCTTCTGCTGTATTATTAGAACACTCTAATCCTCATATTTTAAGAAAAAATGTTCTAATTAATAACATTCTGGCTTGTTTTCAGTGCTGATGCTTTTTTACTGAGCATAAAGCCATACGTAATGGAAAAAGGATTTTCCAGGAATTTATAAATATGAAATGTCCAAAAAAATCAGATTCCTTTCAAAAAATCTTAAAGTAGATGTTAGCTTCATTCATCTGTAATCTACTTGAATGCAGTATACCAACAGGAAATACTGCTGTCCTAAGTCATTTAAACTTCTGTGGTTTTCTGAGATACTCGCAGCACTGTGAGAATAAAGTATCCCTCAACACAGACTTTGCTGCACATCTGAATTTCTCTCTCTCGGAATCAGTGCCCCATCCCGAGCCATTTCCTGGCTTAATTTCTTTTGTGGAGAAAAAGAATGCTCATTAAATGCCTTCTGCATTGTTCACGGTTCCCTTCTAAACATATACAGGTGGGATGTCAGTACCGACTGAAAAGATCATAGAGGCACTTTGAGATTTGTGTAAGTATCACTCGCTGGATATTCATGGTGGTTACTTGTGCTGTAGTCACTTGAACTGTTTGATTCTCAGTTGATGCAGCTGTTGGGCAGAGCAGGTAAAGGCTTGAAATTTGTAAAGCAAGCACACGTAACAAGGAGCTATTAAAAAGCTGATGAACTGTGTATGCTATGATGCTGCTCTTACAGGAACGCTGTAACACCTTGGCAGCACTAGAGGTTTTCATATCCTGCTCTACCAATACTCACTCTCAGGTAAAATTCTCCATTTTCATTTCCCGACTTGATCCGGAATGTGTTAATAGTATTAGGATAAATAGTGGTTGCCTGAATCTGGAAGATATCGGAAGGCACTGTTCTGTCCGAACGGATGCTCATATATTTGTACACAACGGAGTAGGGCAGCTCTCGGCAGATGGTGTTTGATACGGGGCAGACACAGCGGCTGAAAAACAAAAATGGATGACTTTGATAGCAGCAGACAAACAGTATTTTGACGTTTGCTTTCTGCCACATTTGTCATGCTGCCCGATGTGGTTAACCCTAAAAAAGCGTCTGTCTTTCTCTTACTTCTCAGATGTGAGGACATAGGGCTCTTGACAAGGATTTATCGGGTAACAACGAAATCCTCCGTGGTAATTCCAGCAGATTTCATCCTCTCTGCATTCATTAGTAGTCTCACACTCATTTATGTCTAGGAGGAAGGAAAAGGAATGGTCAAAGCAGATGAAATGAGTTTGATACAAAAACGCACAAAGCAACAACCACCAAACAAGCCACCTGCTTTTCTTCTGAAACTTGAGATTTCTGTTTTCCTTGCCTGCTTTCCTGGGGCCTGGATATAAAGCATTTCTCTACGCAGACATGGAACGTATTTATCAAATGCATGTTAATTCTAAACATTTTTTGTTGACTAAAGAAACACAGGAGTCATAGTATCTATAATGCAACTGCAGAAATACTGCATTTCCAAGTTAGCAATGAATCATTTTCCAGCAGAAGACATCTTACAGGAAGAAGATAGAGGCTTTGTGATTTCATGCTTTTTGCAGGGCCTCGCTTCGAATTGCCTGGTTTTCATGGCCTAGCTGAAACGCCCAGTAAATGGTTACATTTCAACAGAAACAGCTCTGATGAAGTCTTGCTTATTTTTGTGTGAAGCAGTGCTTCCTTTTTTTTTCCCCCCCTGGGAAAATAACCTTGAATGGATACGGAGACAATCAGACTTGTGTTCTATCAATGTGTCCACTTGTCAGTGCCAGAACCCAACCACTGTCACTCAAATGCTCTCTGGAAATTAACCCAGCCTCAAAAAGGGGTCATTCAAATAGAATCTCTTTGTCTTCAAGCACTTCACAGGTGCTTTTTTTTTTTTTTTTACCGATGGTCCAACTGCCCAAGATGCTCCGAATCAGCTGCCCTTCTTAGAAATGAAAAGAAATTCCAGTATGAGAGAGAGATGGATGCCCGGTATGGTGCAGTGGCATGGACAGACAGACAGCCCTGTCCTGGGGTCCAGCTAGGGGAATAAGATGATAAGCTGGCTTCCCACCTGACAGGGGGTGAACTTGTGCAGGGTGACAGTGACTGGACCTTTGTCTCTGCTCGGGGCAAAAGGAGAAGACTCCCCCTTGCTCCTGAAGTCCCACTAGCTAATAGATTTCAGGCTCTGATGTGGGGAGAAAGAAGGTATGGATAGCGGCTGAGAACCAGAAAGAGGTGATCACATTAAGAAGGTCCAGCTGCGGACCTGAGTCGGGACTAGTGCTGCTAAAAAATGCAAAAGGCCTTAGCAATTGGAGATTTTGTGCTGAGAGGCACTGAGGCATCCACCTTCTGCCCAGATAACCTCCCTGGGGGTTTGCTGCCTTCGGGGGGCTCGCATTCGGGACATCAGGAAGAGGATACTGACTATGATAAAAGTGGAGAGGACCACTATCCCCTCCTGGTCTTTCCAGCTGGGTCACACAAGGCTGTGACAGGGAAATTAAAATATATCAAAGAAGACTTTATGCCCCTTGGGAAAATGCTGAAGGGATCAGGAGTGCAGGTAGTGTTCTCCTCAGTCCTCCCAGCTGGAAACTGGGATCCAGGCACAGGAACAGACCAGTTGAATGAATGGCTGTGTGAGTGGTGTCACACCAAAGGCTATGGATTCTATGATCTAAGATGCACCTTCGCCAAACCAGGAATGTTGATGTGGGATGGTACACAACTGACCAGGAGGGCGAGGATGTATTAGGGAGCAAGCTGGCTGGGTTCATCACCAGGGCTTTAAGCTAGAGCTGCTGGGGGAGGAGGTGTCTGCCGAGTGACAGAGAACCAGAGAACACTGTCACTTCAGGAAGCTGTGGGGGAAAAACTCAGATTTGTCCTGGAGGTTTGTAGGAGGGCTCCTCTAGGAAGACAATGAGTCTGAAAACCCAGCTGAAGTGTCTCTGAACCAATGCACGCAGCGTGGGAAATAAGCAGGAGGAGTTGCAACCATGTGCACTTGGAAAACTATGATCTTATTGCTATCACAGAGACACGGTGGAATGATTTGCATAACCGGAATACCGCCACTGAGGGCTATGAGATTTTTAGAAGGGATGGGCAAGTTAAGAGGGGTCAGAAGGGGAAAGCCAAGGAGAGTGTGCCTCCTCTGATAAATGAGAAAGCAGAACTGGCTACAAGAGACATGGAGAAGACCGAGGTACTCAGTGAGTCCTCTGCTTTACTGGCAGCCAGGATTCTCATATTTCTCCCATCCCTGAAACTCCTGGTTGGAACTGGGGGCACAAACTCACCCCTGCTGTAAGGACAGAGTAAGTCTGAGAGTGCCTCATGAGACTGAATGTGTGTGAGTCACATGGATGACAGGCATCCCAGGGTCCAAAGGGAGCTGGCTGATCATAGAATCATAGAATTGCAAGGTTGGAAACAACCTACAAGATCATCTAGTCCAACCGTCCTCCCATCACCGCTGCTATCACAAGCCACTAAACCATGTCTCGTAGCTCCTCATCCAGACACCTCTTGAACACTGCCAGGGATGGCAACTCCACCACCTCCCTGGACAGCCATTCCAGTGCCTGACCACTCTCTGAGAGGAAAAAGTTTTTCCTTATGTCTAATCTAAACCTCCTTTGGTACAACTTGTGGCCATTTCCTTGGGTCCTGTTTGTGGCCTGGGAGAAGAGGCCAAACCCCCCCTCATTACAACCTCCCTTCAGGAAGTTGTAGAGTGCAATGAGGTCTCCCCTGAGCCTCCTCCAGCTTATCCAGATCCCTCTGAAGGGCCTCCCTACCCTCGGGCAGATCGACACCACCTCCCAACTTGGTGTCACCTGCGAACTTACCGAGGGTACACTCAATCCCCTCATCTAAGTCATCAATAAAAATATTAAACAAGATGGGTCCCAGTACCGACCCCTGGGGGACACCACTTGTAACGGGTCACCAGCTGGACTTAACTCCATTAACCACTACCCGTTGGACACAGCCCTCTAGCCAGTTCCTTACCCAAAGGAGGGTATACCTGTCCAGGCCACGGGCAGCCATTTTCCCCAGGAGAATACTGTGAGAGACCGTGCCGAAGGCTTTGCTGAAGTCTAGGTAGACTACATCAACAGCCTCTCCCTCATCTACCGGTCCGGTCACCCAGTTGTAGAAGGAGATGAGGTTGGTCAAGCACGACCTGCCTGATGTGGTTGCAGAACTGCTCTCCATTGTATCTGAAAAGTCATGGCTGTCAAGTAAAGTCCCCAGGGACTGGAAAAAGGGAAACATCACTCCTATTTACAAGAAAGGGAGGAAGGAGGCTGGTAAGCCTCACCTCTGTACCTGGGAAGATCATGGAGCGGATTCTCCTGGAAGACATGTTAATGCACATGAAGGAAAAGAAGGCGTTCTGAGGTGGCCAGCATGGCTTCATCAAGAGAAGGTCGTGCCCGACCAATCTGCTGGTCTTCTATATTGGAATGATGGCATCAGTGGACAAAGGAAGAGCAACAGATGTCATCTACCACGACTTGTGAAAGGCCTTCGACATGGTCCCCCACCACATCCTTATCTCTAAGTTGGAGAGATACAGATTTGAAGGGTGGACTATTTAGTGGATAAGGAATTAGTTGGAAGACTGCAGCCAGAGTGTTGTGGTCAATGGTTCTATGTCCAGGTAGAGGCCAGTGACGAGCAGTATCCTCCAGGGGTCTGTCTTAGGACCAGCACTCTTAAACATCTTTATTGGTGACACAGATGATGGGATCGAGTGCACCCTGAGCAAGTGACACCAAGCTGAATGGTGCAGTTGATACAGCAGAAGGAAGGGATGCCATCCAGAGAGACCTTGGTAAACTCGAAAGGTGGGCCTGTGTGAACCTAATGACGTTCAACAAAGCAATGTACAAGATTTTGTGCTTGGGCTGGAGTAATCCCAGATTATATATACAGACTGGGAGAAGAACTTGAGAGGAGCCTTGCTGAGGAGGACTTACAGGTCCTGGTAAATGAAAAACTGAGCATGGGCCATCAGCGTGCTCTTGCAGCTCAGAAGACAAGCGATATCCTGGGCTGCATCAGAAGAGGCAGGTGGCCAGGAGGGTAAGGCAGGTGACTGCCCCTCTCTACTCTGCCCTTGTGAAGCCCCATCTGCAGTACTGTATCTGAAGGAAAGATGTTGAGCTTTTGGAGAGATGATCTGAGGGCTGGAGCCCCTCTTCTAAGAACACAGGCTGAGGGAGGCGGGCTTGTTCAGCTTGTGGAAGAAAAAGCTCCAGGGAGACCTCATTGCAGCCTTCCAATAGTTAAAGGGAGATTATAAACATGAGGGAAAGAAACTTTTTACATAGGTAGATAGTGATAGGACTAGGGGGAATGGTTTTAAATGAAAGAAGGGAAGATTTAGATTAGATGTCAGGGGAAGTTCTGCACTGAGAGGATGGGGAAGTGCTGGCACAGGCTGCCCAAAGAGGCTGTGGATGCACCATCCCTGGAGGTGTTCAAGGCCAGGTTGGATGGGGCCCTGGGCAGCCAGGTCTAGTGCTTCATCTAGTGGCTGGCAACCCTGCCTGCAGCAGGGGGGCTGGAACTTGGTGATCCTTGAGGTCCCTTTCAACCCCAGCCATTCTACGATTCTATGAAATTAGTTTGAACCCTAGAACAAAACAACAGGAACAGAAAAAAACAACCCACCACCTTACAGCCTTTTCGTAGATTTGAGTTCTTTCCCTCATCCCCTTCTGACAATCAGCACACCTATTTCTAAAAGTAAAGTTTGTTAAATCAGGTCCAGGATTACAGAGATAATCTCTCCTGCTCTTAATAAATCGTTCTTCAGTATTTTGGAAGAAATTGCAAATAAGAAATATAATAAATATAGTACCTGTGAGAAAAACAAACTGTTAAACTATAATCCTAGTGATGTGGTGGCACCTAACCAGAGCTGAACAACGGACCAGAACATTTATTTTCTGAACACAAAACCAGCTGCTCCACGTTCCTGCTTTTTCTTTTTCTTTTTTTTTTCTGTCTGTTATCAGAACGTATCTTTCATTTCTGTTCTGGCTGCACTTAGGAGCCCCTATAAAAAGAATCATGGTTTAAAGCAGTGCCTAGTGCCTGTAATAAATGGCCTGATTTTTTGTCAGATATCTATCTCTGGAACTTAGATTCACAACCTGGACATCCAAGACCAGTTTTACCTCAGAGCTGCAAAAATTGAATTTTTTTTCCTAAGCACCTGAGGAATTTAGAGTTTGTGCTGAAGGATCCACTTGAAAAGAATATCAAATATACGATCAGTCATCAAATGCATCAACGTATCATCTGTAAGGATGACTATACTGTCATAAATACTTAGACAGCAAGCATTCTTACTCTTGTGTGAAGCAACGTTACTAACAATGCAGAATTGAGAGTGTTACGATAGAGGCACTTACCTTGACATGTTCTGCCTCCTACTACCTGGTAACCTTCAGGGCAGACGCAGGAGAATTTTCCTGGCTCATTCACACACTGATACTGACATATATAACTTGAAGTTCTGCATTCATCAGTATCTGCAGAGAGCAGAACTTTGGGTTATTTTTTTTGACATCTACCTTTCTGCAGGACTAAACACAATAGCTAGTTGCTGTTTCTGAGAGAAGAAACAGCGAAGCTGTTTTAAAGAATAAGCTCTCAAGGACTCTGAAATGACTTAACACCTTCAAGTTGTAAACCAAAGGTCTCGTTGTACTTGTGTTATTGCCCACTCTCAAAACTGAGAAATACACTTCTTTGAGGAAGCTAACCTAAGACTTCAGAAGTAGTTTGGGAAAACGGGGGTGAGAATCTTCAGTTCTTCTATTCTAGAAAATGCCTGCTTCCACAAAAAGCAAATATGAGATAAGCTAGTATAGCAAAAAATGTTGCCTTTGTATTTGTGTGCTATCCTAATGGAGTAGTCTTTTGGGGAAAAGGGCAAGGCCTCTTTTTTGTCTTCAAATAGTATCTGAGATATACCATTTCTTTTCTTCTTTTTTTCTAATCCTTGTGTAACCATCAGCCCCTTGCCAGAGAGCTGTACCATGAAACTGATTTAAACACCGTACGTCACTGCCCAGAAATGAAATTAAACCAACGAAAACTAGGGAATGGCTTGGAAAACACTGTAACACCCTCCCGGTACCTCAGATTTGAGCCCAGCTCTCGACTTTTGTCAGGGATTATCCTGAAGGCTGCGTACTTGCTGCTCCCTGCTCTGTTCGCTTGCAAGGAAGATTAAGCTTAAGAAGCTTGGAGAGGAAGCATCTGTAATAGCTCTGCTGGCTTGTTTAGGAGGGCAGTGGTAAACCAAAAAGACCTCTTTGGCTCACAGACTGGTAGAAGGGATATGGGCTTTAAGGGTGAGATCATCCTGTGTCCAAAAGGAAATTAGAGGACCCCTGTGGAGGCTCTGGCAGAGGAAATAAAGTGTTGATTGTATAATCATCAGGAGACATGCTGTTTGTATACACAGGCTTGAAAGCGCCTCAAAAGCCCAATTGTTGTTTCCCTACAATCAAAAATGTAAGGTTTTTCTTTTCTGAGGAACCTAACAGCACTCAGAATTTCAGTTGTTTTTTGGTTTTCGTTCCTTTCCAATTCATTTAATGGCCATCAGCATTAGACCACACACAGCTCAAGTGTTTGTGAAGCTTTATTCTCCCCAGCTGTGATCTGAACAGTAGTGATGTCTGTCCTGTTTTGCCCTTACTATTAAAGACAGCCAGCCGTACCAACGCATACCTGAATTGAACTGCAGCTACTAAGGTGTGTATCAGCAACAATATTTGCAACATCAAAGGAAGAAAAGTCAACTTAAGGTTTTTGGCAATGAAACACACCCACAGTGTGTTTCCACTTGAATTCTACCCCTTAGTTCACAGAGAGATTTCTGGGAACATCCACCCAAAATGACTGCCCTTCCAAGAAAAGAAAAACATTGCTTACCTTCACAGTTGATTCTGTCACTACTTAACTCAAACCCTGGGTTACACTGACAGATGAAAGAACCCAGTATATTGTAGCACTGTTGTGCACATGGGTTATTGGCGTCACATTCATTTATGTCTGAAAGGAAAAATTGCAGATCTTTATCTTTGGTACCTAGTAATTAGGCTGATCAGGTGGATTAGTCCTTAGTTTGGGTCTGTTGCTTAGCCGGAGCTCAGCTGACTACACCACTACAGACCTGCAGTCTCTGGAACAATGTCAAATCTATGCTTTACATTCCATGCAGAAAGAAAGAGTATTTTTCCAGGAGTGAGAGTTATCCAAATGTGTACCGAATTATTCCAATAATGTTTAGTGCGGCTATTAAACTCCGCATTCCAGCGTCTTTTTTTCAGGTATAAAATGCCAAGTCTATAAATAATTGATATAAGGAACACATACTGATAAGACCTCTCAGCATGTGGTGGTTAAGATTTGAGCTATTTATTACTTCTTAAATTTGTTCTTTGAAATACCATTACAATTACAACATGAGCCTTTTAGGCAGCACAGTTTTGCAGAGCTCTAAGGCCTAGACCATACAGGGGGAAGGTATGTTTCTAGGCTAGATTTTCCATGATGTGCCATCCAAAGGATATATGTGAGAACACTGCAATATGGGAAGAGAAGCAATTTAAATGCAAGGTTTATAGAAGCGTAATCACGTTTGCAATTTGTAGCGCTTATTTTTATAGGCTGATGACTAATTGTTGCTTCTTTGTTGCTTCCTTATTTTCCCGTGTTTCTTCCCTGCATATTTTCCGTTCATATTTGTGCTCATCAGCTGTAATCATTAGTAGAGAGCTGCACTGTAAACAGTTTTTGAATTCAGAGCTTTTGCAAGTGCTTATACGTGTCAGCAACAGTCACCTACAGAAACAGCCAATAACACTGCAAAAAAGATGAGGTATTCATGAGAACTAAACCAATGAGGAGAATATTAATTAGCTACACGATCCTCCCGGACCTGACAATGAATTAATAGGGGAGAACTGACTACCAAGCTTTTTTTCCTCCTTTTATTTGGTTTCTGGCAACGGCGTGAAGAATGTACATCATGACAACGCTACCAGAAGGAATAAATAAGAAAGCCAAGCCACAATTCCGTTTGTTTCCCGTCCAAGAAATATTGACCCACTTTCAATATATGCAAAAGTTGTAAGACAAATGTGATCTGTACAGCTGCAAAGTATCACTTCTGCCAGATGACTGTTGCAGATGTGAAAGTCTGCCTTGATGCAGCAGCCATTCTTTTACAGATTTTCTTGTTAAGATTCACTTTACCTTTCCTGGTGGGAATATGACTTATTAGGCTGGGAGGCCAGCAAGAGTCAGGAGGGACTTCTTGGTGAAGCACCTAGCAAACTTGGAGCCGTCATACAGATTTGTAATTGAAAGAAAACATCTTGAATTTGAGCCACAGAAAGGGTCAAACGAGTAACGACTTGTCACATGATCATGTTAAATCCACATGCAATATTTATCCTATTATTTGGTGGAAAGCAACGAAAGCCTCTGTCACTGCAGTGCCGTGCAGCGTGCCTGTACATGTGTGGATTTAGCCAGGGAGAATCCCAGCCTTCTCCATCACCGATCTCTTGATTTTCACAGCCATTCTCATTCTGCTGTTCCTAGCGGAGATCTCAGTTGTGTTAAAGTCAACAGCCAAGGAGTTTCAGATCCAAGATAATGTTGCATGAGAAAAAAAAAAAATTGCTAAGAAAAAGGGGAACACAAACCACGCTTACTGCCTATTCAGCACTAGGAACATGGAAGGCTACTTACGTTATTTCCTAAAGCCTTGGAATTCTGGAGAAGCAACACTGGGCTAAGCAAAACGTTGCTCAGATTCAATATGACTATTTATGTTTCTTAGCCCAAATCAGAGAAAAGCAATCTCCTGACTTCCTACATAGTCTTATTCCAAAACATTAAATAAAAAACAAAGAACAACAAAAACTACCACCAGGAAATGGCAACAGGCTTTATTCTTTACGGGTATTTTCAACAACACTTGTCTTTCAGTACTGTTACTGAGAAATGTGTCTTTAAAACCTGGACAATTAACAGTTTTGCTTAAGAAACAGCATCTTTCTACCAAGAATGTATACCTAATATAAACTTATTCAGTACCTTGTACTTCAGCAGCCATATTTTCCTTTTTATTATTACGATCTCTAATTCTTTTACAGCAGATCTTATGATTTCCTACAGTCAGGACAGCCTCTCACTACAGCAACTAGTGCGATGTGTTGGTTGGCACTTTTTTCCTTTAGTAAGTTGGGATAAAGACAGTTAAATTGCAATCACAGCAAGTCACGTGTCGGTGTTTTTCTCTAGCAAGTGAGCTCACGTGTGAGCGAGCGTAAAGAAGTTCTTACCTACGCAGGTGTGGTTGTTGGATGCCAGCTGGAAGCCAGCATTGCACTGGCAGTAATAGGAACCAGGAGTGTTTACGCATCGATGGTGGCAATAAGGAGGCAGGGTACATTCGTCTATATCTGAGTTAGCAAAAAAGAGAAACTGGTTTGAATGGAATCACGGACCTTCACAGCTGCTGTGTTACCTAACTGTAAAGTTAAATGAACTTGATTAAAAGCAGAAAAAAGCTTATATGGGCTAAATATTGCTTCCACAGATCTCAATGGGCATGCTGCTCTACCCTTTCTTTTCGTTAACTTTTTAAGTCTTTTTCACCGATTCCCTTCCAGCCACCACTATTAGTACATCTGCCAATTTCACTTCTTACTCAGTTCCACAGTACTGGTCGTATTTGTTATTTTGTATAGGCAGAACCCAGAATGTTTCATTCAGCTTTTCAAAACCTAAAATGTCCCACGATCGTGCAGAGTGCTGACCAACACAGCGACTGCAACTCCCGGCCCATTTTTTTTATCCAGAAATTCTCATGCAGCACACTTAGCATACACTAAATCTTTTCAGCCCTGTTAGGAAAAGAGTCCAAATTTTCCCTACGAGAACAGACGATTAGTGGCCCTGAAAAGGAAACAGATGGCTGTGCTTCCACAGGGATACCCCAGAAACCGGCCAGGTTCCCGAGGGGCTGCTCTCACTCCCTTTCCCCTCCTGCATACCTCTGCATACAGCAGCACCAAAGCTCGAGCACCTTCTGGCTGCGCTCTGGGGCTGAGCAAGGCGAGCACACCGGCTGGAGCTGCTGCTATCTCAGGCAGCGTTCTCTTTCCCTAGGCTCTCCCTGCAGATTAACCCTGGTTGTGAGGTGGAGCAGACTGCCTTTCAAAGCTTCAGTATTCCTAATGTGCATTGGAGCAGGGTTTTCACCTGCAAACCACACAAATCGTGCAACAGCCCATTCTTTTACCTCTGCATTTTAGAATGTTTCTTTACGCTCTGGAGGAGATCCTGCCTGTTTGGCTGCAAATTGATTTTTAAGCTATGTTGCAATGCTGATCGTGCAGAAGTTGTCTTCAGTTATGGCCTGCTTGAGCCTGGTAGAGAAATCCATGCCCGTTCCCTACATGTACACAATGGGAGATTTCAAAGGCTCAGCGCTCAGACAAATAAGACCAGTTTTCACTGCAACAAAGAAAGGCACTTCCCATAACCATGCCAGATCTTGAGTTTCCTACCTCCAGCTGTTTCCACCATAGCTGTGTTTAAAAAGAGGCCAAGGTTTCTTTCTTTTTTTTTAAATTTTCATTATGAGAAAAGTGTTTGTTTTAATATGAAGTAAAAAAGTAGTCATTAGAAGTTAACCTCTCCTTTGCCCATTTTGCATCCTCTGTCAGGAGCTAATCTTAGTTTTGGATGAGTTTGAATGAAAAGGCTTGCTCTGGAAAATTTCTGGCTATCCGTACAGTAGGGTTTCTGCCGTAACTTTTGTTGCAGGGAAATTCTGAGGTAGAAATGGAATAAATCAGGAGGCACAGCAGATCTTGCATCCCTGAATTCACAGGACTAAGCTCTCCAATTCGCTGACGAAAGGCTGAACAATAGAGATGTTTAAGCAATGCTTTGCATTTTAGGTGCTGTATTTCTGCATGGAAATGCTTCCAGGATCACACTCGAATTCAGCGGGAGTTTTCCTTGCAGGGTTGGGCTCTTGTGCTCATCAGCTCACATAGACCTAAGTGCTAAGCACGATCTACCCGGTTCTGCCAAATCTTCCGTTTGAAGTCATGCTGGAGTACCATTCACTCTATCTGCAATCCTGTGTTTCAGGAAAGACTAATTTTGCAGTAAGTGAACAACAGAATTCTTAAAATAAAATAATGTAATATATAAAAGAAATGATGACTGGTTAGAAGTCAGTCCTTTTCTTCCTCTAACTTGAGGCCAAAGGAGTCTGGAAAATTTTTGTTCAAATTTGAGAGAAACATTTCCTCCCATATGGAGAACCTCTATCAAGATCTGGCCCCAAGAACATTTTCTGGCTAAGCTGTTAAAAAATAAAAAAATAAATAAAAAAAATATCCCCAAAGACAGGCTTCATTCTGAATTGCTGACAGTACTAAGTGCAGCAATGTACTTATAATTTAGGTCAGTGTGTAATATGTAACACAGGTGGTGTTCTTACTTTTGACCTAAATAAGAGAAGGGAAATCTCACTTTCCAGACAACTTTACGTGTAGATTTAGAGGCATAAATGGATTCATGCAAAGATACATGGGTGTATCATACTGCTTTGAGTTCTGTAATTTACGTCCCTTAAGGCTTTCAAGTAGTGCCCTGGACCGTGGTATCAGAAGTGCCACTGCACAGCAGTTCTGTATTTCTCAAAAAAAATTAGATAAAACCCATTTATTTAAAACTTTATATATATGTCAGCGACCTGTCAAAACTATCCTTGTGCCTACACTCCCATGCTATTCATCCTCCTTTTGCAAAGAGAACTGAGAAATATCAGATACATCTGTGTTTACACTGATTTGTCAGTTAAGAGCCTGATGCATACCTTCAGAAAAGCTTTTGGGGGTTGGTTTCTGTAGCCCTCAGCTCAGAACCCCTGAGAAAAGCCATGGCCAGAGACTTAAGTCAGACTGGATGCATACTGAAGCTTCTCCAGTGTCCTTCCTGCAGCCCTTGGTAGGTGGTGGCTACCTACAGTCTTGTCAAGCCTTTTTGGAAGAGCTGAAACTATTTCCATAAACTTTTTCAAGTGCAAGATCCTCAACATGAAGAAAAAGAGAAAAACATGAGGTTCTGTTCCTGCTTTGCTGTGGAGGACCAAAAAACCATTTTCTCTTAGGCTGCATAAAACCAGTCTTGTGACTTACAAGAAGCGGTCCTGAATGTCACCTCACGATGTATACAGTTGATTCTCTTTCTTCAAAGTGGTTTTTATCTCTTGACAGACCTAAAGCTTGGGAATGGAGCGCCTACAAAAGCATTTCATCCACTGAAACCATGATTAAAGAGGCGCTACAGGCTGACGGAGGACTGCAGGAACAGAGTAATGGCACTTTTGCATAACGTCCCCAAATGAGGACGGAATAGGAAAGATGCAGTGTTTATGCTGCACTTGGATTTAATTTTAATGCTATACTTGTATAGGTCCCAGAGGTGCCAATGGTTTATTTTGGCCCAAGGAATAAAGCGCAGTGGTTTATAAGTTGCAAATATCATATACTTGAATTCAGAGTTTCCATCTCTTTCATTTGTACTCATAAAAGAGACCGTGCAAGGGGGCTCTGCAGAGCAGGGATTAGGTCCGTGTGAAGGTAGTGCTTTGTCCTGCAGATCTGGATTCAAATCTCACTGAGGTCAGCGGAAAGACACGCTTTAGTTTGCTGCTATCATAGACTTATGACTGTATCTAGGACATTAGGCAATGCCCCAATACAAATAATAAACACAACGGCAACTATTAAGAAACTTAATCTTGTGAAGTTCAATTCCAAGTGTTGATTACACTCAAAATAGTTTCTAGTTACATGTTTTAGTGATTAATTATTTTGATAAAGTGATTGTTTCAAAAATAAACAGCTGTTTTACCCATATGTTTTATTACAAGAGGTTGCAACTTCAAGTAATGAAAGAAAATAATTTCGGGCAGAGGAAGACTTACCGACACATTGCTCCCCTCGTTTCTGATAACCTGGAGGACACTGGCAGCTGAAGGACCCTCTGAGGTTGACACACACTTGGTCAGCTCTACAGTTATGAGTTCCTGTAGCACATTCATCTATATCTTTATAAAAACAGCAAATGTAATGTTAGTGACACAGCTTTCTTAAAGTTTGTAACCTGCTGAAATGCTTTACCTATTCTCAAGCCATCTACAAATGAGGGCAGCAAAGTTCAGGTACTCCGAAGATGGAATCTCAAGGCTTATTCGATTTGCAGGATATAAACTTTGATCACATTTCCCACAGTTCTTAACCACATTTGCAAATATTTCCAGATAGAATTATTCAAAATAATCTTTTTTTTTTTTCTTTTTTCATTTTTTTGGTCAAATAGCATTATTATTTGGACTAACCACTATAAGCCTTTCTGAATGTGTCTTGCGGCTCTATGCTACTTTACCCATTTGGCTTTTTTTTTTCTTCCGTGTTGAACTACTCCAGAAGACTTCAACAGAAGTAGCTCAGCTCTTTCTCAAGAATTAGATGTAGAAATATTTTGCTGATGTTATAAAGGACTCTGGTGATCTTTTTTTTTTGCACGGTTCCCATGCTCCACATTCTTGAGAGGGACTTGGAACTTGGTATGTGGTGGCCTTCTCATCAGGAAGAGATCTGCCTCTTGTCATTCCCATGAAAACTCCCTTAATTCAGTCAGTCTGTTCAAGTATTTGGAAATGGAGTACGCCTGTTTGTATTTCAGCAGTGGAGCTAAGAATGCAAAGACCCGACCAATACTCTTCTGTGTAATTCAGGCAGCTCTTCATTCACGCTAAACGCAGGCTTATACAAGTATAAAAGCATTCTGACTTTGCCTATTTGTTGTAACTGCTGGAGGTACTTACATGCAATTAAAGTGCATGTGCTGACAAACAGCTTGCTTAAAATGGAACTGCAATTTTATTTTCTTGTTTGAACATCCAAAGCATTTAGAGAGCTTTTTATTGTAACCTGACACGGTACAGTGAAAAGGCTTTTAATTTTGGCATTCTACACAATTTGGAGACTCTAGGCTGAATAAACAAATTCCTTAAAACTTATGATCTCTAGTTTACAAATCTCAGCTGACCTCTCTATTTGTATAGGCACTTGGGACGTTAGAACATCACCAGTGGCAGATTCTGGGTGGTGCTTTGGAAAAAATGATGGATTCTTTCACATCGCAAATGAAAACAATTTTGACCACAAGATTCAATAAAAAATAAACCATCAACAGTTTGAATTAACTCTCAGTGTTTGCCTTTTCCCCTTATGCCCGAATATTTTACATACACATTTATATTTTTTAATCTGTCAGGAAAAATGAAGTCCTTTTCCGTTAGCTCTTTGCATTTCGGCATAGTACCAGCCGCAACACTGCTGTGCCGGTGCAGGCCTTACCGACTGCTTTGTTCTCCAGTGACAGCTGAAAAGCACATTCTCAGGTCTAAAGATTTGCAGGGACAAGATCTGGCTGCCTCATACCAACCTGACACATCATTAACCACTTGAGCCAAAGCACAGTGGATGCAGTGCAAGTCTTTGCAGGGAATCTGCTATGCTTTGCATGCACCCCTAGCTTCTACAGAAGTTGAAAATAAAATGGCTATAGTACTCATCCAGATCAAACCCTTTTGAAGTATGCACACTGTTGCGGACCAGAGAAAATGGGTTGGATCCATAGGAGCCTCATATATGAGTAAACTTAACATGAGCGAGCTTTTAAGGTGGATTAGTTAAAATGCATTAAGCCCTTGTGCAGTCACTTGCATCCCTGGTTTGATTTCCATCGAGTTTATTTTTCTACGGGATAATAAGCTACTCAGCTAAAACAAAACAAATTAGATTGACTTATGCACTCGGGGTCTTTGATTTCTGTCCCAATGGTAAGTTCAGTTTGAAAGAAAAACAATTATTGAAAAGTTCTGTTTGCCTGCTAACCTCCTCCCCAGTTGGAATCTGTTGGAGGATTTGACACCATGGCCACAGCGATCTGTGTTTACAAGAAAGACCTTTTCTTGAGGCTTATTTCAAGGAACCCCTCAGAGCTCTCCTAAGCTTCTTACTTCAGCAGGACTGGGCTGCAGCTCACCAGTGAGTGGGCATGTATGTCCTGCCTGACTTCTGCACGTTGTGAAAAGAGGCACATGGGGAAAAGTCCTGGTGGGAGTTCTTTGAGAACCCCAGTCCTCTTTTTTTTTCTTTTGGTGTAGTCTCGACTAGATATTTACTCAACTGCCTAAGGTGAGAAGTGAAGGTGGACGGGAGGCTGCCATGCTTAGAGCAGCCCTGCTCACATCTGTGTGAAGGACTCGGTAATATTAAGGGAAATTAACTGGTAGCCTAAGGATCATTTTTCATGGGTGCTTCAAGGAAAATACTGTGGGAGGAGAACAACAGGCAACTATGCTAGGAAGGTTCCAGTGCTGGAACATTCAGTTCTGAAATCTTTAGTATTGCAATAATTACAGTTATGTCTACTATTGTGATTGATACAAAAGGGTGAGCAAGTGCGTGAAGATTTCAGGGTTGGAAGTGGTGCCAGATGTGAATTGCATTGGTGTGATACCAGAGGCAGCCCAGCCCTTGTGAAGTAAAGAAAGAAGCACTGGTGGATTTGGCAGTGTGATGTTGCTGCACAGATCTCCGCATCTATGCTCAGCGAGGCCTAAAGAAATGCTGAGCTTCTTGGCGCACATCAGTGTGACCTAAATCATCCTCCGCGAGAGAAACACTCATTTTTTCTAACTGCACCGAAAGTTAGTCGAGCAATAGGGGAGTGGAAGTTGTAGAAAGGAAGCAACATCCATGCTGGAGGTCTGCTTGGGATGAGGCGGATCAGCGCCATTTTTCTCAAGTGTGCTAGCACTGCTGAGCAGCGTATACAAGCACATACACTTCCCCCCTCATGGGAAACACCATCACGTCACACTGGCCTGGTCAGTACTGACCTGAGACTGCCACTTCTTTGCTCATAGTTCTTGAAGGAACAGACTGTCTATAGCTGCTTGGGGTGTGACTGAACTCTGATCTGAAGCTTGCAGATCATTCTGCCAGTTATGTCCCTACTGTACGTAAACTGGTAACTCCTAAGTCTTCACTATTCTAAGAACTTGTTTTTCCAGTTTAAATCAGACTTTTCCAATCTGTTAAATTCCTAGCTTGTTTATCGTAAATTGCACTGTGCCCTCAGATTCTGACAGCAATCTGGAAACTGCACCAATTCCTACTTTAATCTGTATCAAATGCAATAAATACTGGGATGAGACTGTGATTACACAGAGCACGTGTTTTTCCTTAAATCCTACCATCTCATTCCATTTGATGTTTCTTGACAAAATCCCCGGCCTTAAACATGAAAAGTACATGAGGGTACCGGGAAGCCATTCTTTTGGTTTCTACCTACTGCAGGCACACATGACCAGACTGACTTGACAGTTGTAAAGAAGTAGCAAGCTGGGGCAAGGCTGTGACAGAAACTCCTATAAGAACATCACAGAGCTCACCAGCTTTAATCCCAAGAGAAAGATAAATTTGTTTGACCTTTCCTCTAGTATGAATGTTTAATAACATGTGTACGTGCATGTGTATTTATAATAATTAAAAAAATTAAAACAAGACACTCCACTGAACACACTTGTTTCTCAGGGGAGAGGGTGAGAGAACAAACATGTGACAGATGTTTGTCATGTTGCTTAATGCACTACTGGAAAGCACTCAAGATACCACAGTGATGAGTGCAGTATAAGAAACAGATCTAGAAAGAAAATAATGGGCTTTTACAAGCTCATTCTTGAGCATCTTTCCCCTGCATCTTCTTTTCCAAATTTAGTGTCATCATGACAAAGTTTGTTTCTGTGTTTCAGCAACTGATGCCACAGCTGAAACTCCAACCTCAAGATTGACAAGAATCTTTAAGCTGTACATGAAAACTCATTCCTTAGCAACTTTGTTTCAATTTAATTTCCCCATATTACACATTTGCTCACCCAGGTGGGCAATTTAAATTACATTGGTAACCCATAATGAAAATGAGCTTCTCTTAGCACCGCTCTTTCTTTATTTCTTTGTATTTTCTAGTCTCAGCTGCTCAACTACAAGGTTGCTCTGTTCACTACAGATAAACAAGAGCAGTAGGTTTGTGTTAAACTGTTAAATAATCTGATTTGTACTTGATCACTGACACATGCAACACATGAAATACAGATGAATTCTTAAACTCGCTGTATCTGAGTCTAAGGTGTTGCTCAAATAATAGGTAATTACTCTGACATCGACGCTGTGATTACTTAATGCTTATATAAAGGACAGAGAGATGCAAAAGGTTTAGCAGCTGAGCCCACGACAGCAAAGAGCGTGGCTAAGAAGCTGAGCTCTCCAAACTGTGCCAGAGCAAGCACCACTGTTTTTCTGCCCGTGTCTACCTGTTGCTGCTCCTTGAGTATTAAAGCCTTCATGGGAAGCCACTGTGATACGGATGCTGCTGTGTGGCTTTGGGTACTAATATCAGCTTATATGTGAATACACATTTTGTGAGAGAGGTTTAATTAATTCTCTTGAGAGTCAAAACACTCCAAAGAAATTCCTCATGTCTCTGATTAGCCAGGCTACCTAGCCATATCTCATTGAGCCAGCACACACTGTGTTATGGCTGATGCCATTTTATTCCCCGACAATTATTCTTTGGGCAGTCACAGCCCAGTAGCTGCACAATTTCCTCTGGAATAAACTGAGCCTCTCTAACAATCCTTTTGCAGACTCTGTGTATTTGAAAACTGAGCTGGGTTATCTTCAGTGTCTTGATCATTGTAGTACTTACGTAGCCTTCTTGTAGCCTAATCGACAGCAAGCTGTTATTATGGGATGCATTTTTACATTAAATAGTTATCTATCTATAGATAAACATCTACAAAATGTTTATTAAATACGTGTTGGGATTGAGTGCTTGAATTTCCCTATGTTGCTTACCGTATCCAGAATACCACCTTGACAGAACGTTACAGTTTGACAATCAAGTATGTGGAGAGTAGGAAACACATAATTCGGTTCTCTGAACAGTCATAATTTAGACATGTTATGTATAAGAATTATGACAGGCTTTAATTGTATGAATCTCACATTCTGTTCTCAGGCTTGTTCTCAGTCAAACATTACCATTCCCAAAATGTGCTAAGAGGTACAGTACTTTATCCTCGGGGAATGCTGTGACAGCACAGAAATTGCAATGATTACTGCTGTATAAAAACCTTAAATTAATTTAAACAGTCAGAGTTAATAGGGAAAGGTGAGAAGAATGTTTCATTTAAGGACAACAGTCTCTCCATTCAGTTATACACAAACCACACAGATCTTTTGGAAGTGTTTATAGAAATACCCAACTATACTACAGAAAATACAGCCATCGGATCCCCATGACTCATCCTAATACAAACGCTGCCTTTTGAAGTCATCTCCTGGACTCTTCTGGAGGGTTCATTTTAGAAGACGTTCATACTGACAATCATCTACTGACTAAGATAACGCTGATTTGCAAAGGCTTCTGTTTGAAGTTTCCAAAGAAATAATGTGAGAGCCACGGAGGGCAGCAGAGCTTGCTCTTCTATTCCTTCAAAATATAAACCAACTCGCATTTCATAGTTTTAATTCCACATGCCTCACTAACAGCTATACCCAGTGATTCCCTCATTTTCCAAAAATGTACCCACACTCCCTCTTGCAGTGATTTACACAATTATGTCCTTCCACTGCTGACTTTGGCAGCCTGCTCTATATTTCAACCACTAGTTGTGTACAGAAATTTAGCTTGACCTGCTTTTTAGCCATAGCTTTCTCTAAATCTAGTACATGGTTCCTTGTTTTAGAACTAGTTAGTTTTTCTACTTCTTTCCTGCAATCCATTCTCTCAGGCTCTTATCTGTGTCCATAAAGCTCTTTCCTAGTCTCATTCCAAGCTACAAACCTGGCACAGTTCCCTTCATGCTGTGACTCATTTTTCCCAAACCCCCTGACTCATGCCGCTTGCTCACTTATGCAACAGCTTAATCTCTGTAATTTTCTTCATATCTTTATGAGAAGTGCATAAATTCACAAGATGCATTTGACCAGTGCTTCAAACTTTTGTAGAAAAAGTCCAACCCAAACTATCCTTTGCCTTCTTTAAGCCACTTCAGTCTTTTCTCCTCTAGCTCGTACCTGGCTGTGCTCTTAACTAACTCGTGTGTGCCTTACTCTTGGGACTGCAGTGCTTGGCTTCTTGCTGCTCACTGGTTCTCAACATACTGCAATTTACTACACTGTTTTCCTGCTCTGTTTGCGTATTCATGTGTTCACAGCAGTCAGATAATGCCTGTGGGTTCCTTTCTCTATTCTGGTCTGTAGCAACCCTGCAAGCAGAATATTACAGCAGATCAAGAAGGGGGCTAGTGACCTTACAGGATTCAAATTCTTTCTTCTGTCCCTGCTGAGCAGTGCGAGTGGAGCAGCTCCTGAGTGGTTTATACAAACCTAAACCCAGAATAACTCCAACCATGTCAGCGTTGCACTTGTCACTGACTTCAGTGAAGCTGTTCTCAATGTTTTGAATGTAAATGATAAATATTTTGGTTAATCGGTTTAAATTTTCTGAATTCTCAGTGAGAGTGAGACCAGAAAATGACTCAGTCTATTTTTCCAATAGATACAGCTGAACTGAAAACATTGCCTCC
Organism: Alectoris magna; assembly: GCA_030625065.1. NCBI lineage: Eukaryota > Metazoa > Chordata > Aves > Galliformes > Phasianidae > Alectoris > Alectoris magna. The sequence goes on from CM060562.1 coordinate 379,211, forward strand.
CACAGAAGCAATGGCACCAGTGAGTCTGATATTAGACATACAACGATCTGCACAGCCTCGAAGCTATCTTAGACAGCTTACTTAACTTCAGGTTTCTGAAATACCTTTCACTTTTTATCCCTTTCATTACCTTTCCTTCTCTGCCTGTTAGGTATTTTGTATTAGTATTTCTCAGAAATGATCAGATAAGGGTAAAATATTTGAAGAAATTAGACCACTAAACCTCTTCCATTAGCATGGGCTTACTTTATTGCACCAAAATTAAGTATTCGGTCCCTTATTTATGTTTCTTATATTGTTCTTGCAACTGAAGCCAAGCTCACTGCTATGTCGTTTCCTGGATCCTCCCTGATCCTTTCTTACACATAGGAACAACATTAGCAACCTCCAAATTCCCTGGTTCCCTCCCCAGCCTTAGCAAGCTATCAACAATTTCTGTCAAAGGCTTTTCTATTTCCCTTGCTACTTCCTTCAACATTTGGGATGTTATTCATCTGGGCTGAATGCCCAGACAACTTTTAACTCATTGGTGTTGGGAGGCTGTGTTTTGTGGTGGTAAATACCAGCAGAAAATCTGCTTCATAACATCAGGTTGGTAGGTACCAAGAGACTAAATATTTGGAGGAATTTCTCACATCTGGAGTGGCAGAACCTACTAATACCAGAGACCTGCACTGTAACAGTGCAGTCACTATGCAGTGGTGTCATGAGGTAGCGTCTATAATTCTCTATAACACTGTAGCAGCCCATAAACTCCCCTTTTATTGCTGGCTTTTTTCTCCTTCCTTTTAAATTTTCCTTTGGCTCTTTCATGTTAAGTATATTGGACTGATTGCCCTGGTAACGAGCTTTCACAGTTGAGTGAAGGTAACCTGCACAAATGCTTGTTTGCACAAGAAAAATATAAGCAGGAGCCAAGACCTACATTTAAGCAAATAAGTGAGGTAGAATGTTTAAATTAAAATGATTTTCACGAAAATGGCGTAACTTCTGGTAAGCTGAAACATTCTCTCACACATTCGTGAGTACAGCAAACTGAACTCCCTGTAGATGTGTCTTCTAGTACTACTGCACATCACGGCATGACAGAATAGAAGTAACACAAAGCATTAATGCAGAAAGTGTGGAGAAAGCAACCTAATGCAGTGCAACTTCATAGTTCCTTGTATAATTTCTATCTTGTGACTGAAGAAGCGTCAGCAGCTACTATGATTTTGGGAAAGTTACCCAACCATAGTGATTTCATGAATATGAAGGTACAGGAGAAGCATCCTTCCTCTATTTACTCAACAGAGTTAACAAAGGATCAAGCTGTAATAATCAAGTCTGGACTGCAGTACTTTGTCACAATTATGTATTGTCTCTGGTATGTCCAAACTGAATCGACTTCTTACATAGAATAGCTAAATAAAGGAGTGAGCCACAGCTTTCAGCACTAGAACATCCCCCACACGTTTGTTTGGGAGTGGCAGGCAGCTGAAAAGAAAAAAAATGAATGAAGCTTTGAACTGATGCATTACTTCCTTTCTTCTCCACTTTGCCTCAATCTGTAGCTTCCTTCTCTAGAAGAGTATGCCATGCAGTCTGCAAACTCCAGTGCAAAAGGTAAATCGCTTTTGATTCTGAAATTACATTTGACTACAATTGACAGTGAGATGCTGTACGCAAAATGTTTTTGCTATCCGTAACATAACAAAATAGTTATAATTATTAAGTTTGAGACAGTTCCTCAGTGGTTAAGAAGGTCACAGAATCACAGACTCATTAAGGTTGGAAAACACTTCTAAAATCATCCAGCCCAACCATCGGTGCGCCCCCACTGTGCCCACTGACCACGTCCCTCAGTGCCACATCTCCATGGTTCTTGAACAGCTCCAGGGACAGTGACCCCACCAGTTCCCTGAGCAGCTGTGCCACTGCATCACCGCTTTTGTGGAGAAGAAATTCCCCCTAATATCCAACCTGAATTAGTACCCAAACATATATTCTGTTCCCTGCTTTCTGCACAGTAGCTGTCCATGCTGGAAATGGCATGGGAAGTTAAAAACCTAATGCTGTACTATAACTTAAGCAACAACTTCTACACTGGGCTGCATATTTGTTTTCAGGCCCCTACCAGTACAAGCCATGGCTCATCCAAACCTGCAGGATTGTGCTCTGCTAAAAGGATGCACTTTGTTATCACGCCACAACCACAGGCTATTAAGCAAAGCTATACATAAAGCACCATTCAACTGACAGTAATTAAAATGATTATTACAAAAGTAGTATGGCTAACATGAGAGCAGCATTAGTCTAATACAAGGCCACAAAAACTACTGCCAAGAATCAGCAGAATTCTCTATCCATGATACAATATACATTTCTGAAAACAACGATGACACAGGTGTAACATGTCTCTGTTTAAAGCTACTCAAAGGGAAGAATACTTTTTTTTTCCCCAACAGAAGAACAAAATGTTAACTGCTAGTCTCTCTGTTCATCAAAAAGGCAAACATTTCATGTTTTTTATCTATTTTCATTTAAGACTTGTATTTTTCTGGGGCCACAAATGGGAGAGTACTTGCTTTCAAGTTGAATCCAATAATTCAGTGCAATGCATCTGCGAATCTCAGAGTGCTTCAAAATGTGAGTTGTCGTAATGGTAAACTTTTTGACTTACATTGCAAAAGCTTATTTTTACTTTCAGTAGAGTATTTCCTGCTGTTACTTTCCTGTGATTTTGTGCTAGAGGTCTAACTCGTGCATTTTGGTTCATGCCTGCCTAAGTGAGGATCACCCACCCATGATGACCAATACACTTGGACTACACTCAAAAACAACAAGGGTGGATTAAACTATTCCATTATTGCAGATGAAAGAGTTCTCCCCGACATCTGGCATATCATCTTCAAAACTGATATGGAACATTTCCATAAATTCAGCTTAACATTGTTTTTGTGAGTGTTCCAAAGTATTTTTAACATGAAGAAATAGCATGCGAACTAATTTCCTATTTGAAAAGTAAATGTCTTGTTCTTATTCTTTAATTCATCTAGTTATTAAAAAAAAAAAAGGGAAAAAAAAAGAAAAGAAAAAGATGTTCACTTAACTTGAAGCACGCTGTTTTGTTTATTCAAGTTAATGGAAAAGCTAGTCAGTGTTTGATGTAAAGCTGCCCCCTTGCTTGAAAGAAAACCAAACAACTGGTTATGAATTATGAATATCTCCTAATAGTTTCCAGAATTATCTGAAGGATGTATTTTTTTTCCCTTAATTACATACACTTAAAAGTTCCAAGTTCCCTATTCATTTCCATTTTGTTTATTTCTCTCCTTGGAAACCTCATAAGCATTTTCCTTTAGTGAGGCTTGACTGAACAAATATTACTGCTACAACCTGTAATATTAGGGAAATAAATGCCTGAAAGCTCATTGTGGTTTTTAATTAGGAAGTGGAAGAATCGCTTATTAAATCTTTGCAAGCCTTTTCACAGCACTTATACCGGTAGCTGCTGAGTCCCTGCAAAGGAAAACACCGAGCTTCTACCCAAACAGTGTGCTTAAGAATACATTTCAAACCCCAACTTTTTTTTTTTGCATGGCCTCAGAACAGCAGTTCCTGGAAGAATTTTGCTTTCCTTTTATGCTGGCATGTCTTAAACTGTTTCATCCCTAATCAGACATAACCTTGTGAGGCATCAGGTGTCTCCTTACTCTGAGGGAGGCATCTCCACATGGGAGCTGCTGGCAAAGGTACCACAATGGGGGATGCAGTCTGGTGAAAACCTGATGGCTCTGCATGGCCCCACCATTGCCTCCTTGTCTTTCTGACAGTAGAGCACTAGTTATCATCAGAGCAACTAATTAACACAGCAAGCAAACTGACGCACTGACAATGCGATGTCCAACCCCGTTCCAAAATGTAACAGCCTGATTTCTGCGGGTTGTGAATGCAACTCAGTGGACAGCTGCTCCTTTGCTCACTTAGGATAAACAGGGACCTAGAGGTATAAGGGACTTAATATGTAAGATAAGGGACTTAAAATATTTGATATATTTTATCAATAAAATCTGATTCTCCTTATGCCTTTGCTGTTTCAGGAATTATAACTGCAGTTCCCAAGCTGAAAACATGTAAGTTCAAGTCAAGTTCAGAAGCAATTATCAGAAGGAGAAAGCTTATTTAAATGATGATATTGTTTTTAGCACTAATCATCCTATCTGTTGGCAGTACCAACATGCTGCAATCTCCACGGCTCCCTACGTAAATAAGCAGATTCCTGATGCTGTTCCAACTTCAGAAATGCCTTTGAAAGCGTTATTTAGTTATGAATTTTTCCTACATGTGTTTCTTTTAGTGTTGCTGTATGTACTCACAGATGCTCTGTTTTGGAGAGCAAAACTTGTTTATTTTTAAATTATAGTCAGAGAACACTGGCCTGTGTATTACCTTCTCATGAAATTAAAATGTTGAAAGAAATTCACTTCCATGCCCTCTAGAGCTTTTGAGTGATAAAATAATAAAAGCAAAGAATGGAAACAGTACTTAAAAAAGACACATCAGTTGATTCAGTCCAAAATATACTCTAGGGAAGGGAGGGGATTGGAAGAGCTGGGATAAAAAACACAATGTTCAGGTTGCACAGTTCAAGTTAAGACTGCTGTGACAGTATTAATTTGACAGTGCTACAAACAAGCCGTATGGCAAGGTACTGATCTAACAGACAGCAGGAATGTTATCTTGAACATTTTTATCTGTCTCCTTTCCTCACGAACTTCACATTCGCATTAGCTGGCCCTCCATTCAAATTCTTGTGGAAAATCCAACCTTCCATGTAATTGTTAAAGTGAAGGAGGCTTAAATGGAAGTTTAAAAAATCCTCAGTTCGAAGGAGAATGCTGGTGTGTGAGATGAAGCCGGGCAGGTTCAAAAGAGAGGCAGGGACACCAGGGAAACAGAAATATATCATTGGAGGGTAAAAGAATAAAAACAGCAAAAAAGCAGCATGACTATGAAGAGAAATAAACATCAGAGTAAAAAAGAGATGTCATGATATAGGTGACTAACTGGAGTCTAAAGAAAAGAATGAGGAAAAGAGTAAGATACACGCACGAGAGGCCCACTGACACAGCTGCTTTTCACTGACAGATGTACTATTTATTAAACACTATATTACAATTCAAGACCGGTTCGATGATCAAGGTGCTTCGACGCTCTATTTTTGACCAGAGAGCTGGTAAGTACCTGGCAATGTCTGTCTGCCTGCTGTGCTGCCGTTTTTCCTATTCCAACTATAATTTGAGCTGTCAGAAGCATGACGAAATATGAATTGCTGAGGCAGGGCAACGGCACCCTGCACAGGAGAGCGTCCTGCTGGGCTGGTGCGTGGCTGGGACGCGGTGCGAGCAAGGCGGCAGCTGAAGGGAGACATCGGGGAGGTGTGGGCAGAGCAGAGATGGACAAGAAGGGTGACCGAAGGAAGGGCTGAGGGCGTGCAGTCTACTGAAGATTGTAAGTTGGAGTGGTGCTTGGGAAGTATTTGTTGTTCTTTCAAAAACCTGACAAAAAAATCTTAAAACTGAGAATTATTATTATTTTTGGACCCAAGCTAAGATTTTTCTGGGCTTTAGCCACATTTTTTTTTTTTTTCCTTCTGTGTTTGGGAACAAAAAAAGGAAAAAGATGCTGAAAAATACTTTGTTCTTTCAATGAGCCAGTAATAAATAAAAACTAACATTTCCCAAGGAAACTTCTGTTTTTAAAAGAGAGCTATTTTTTTCTTCCAAATGACTTCGCATTGAAATTGCGATCAACTCTGCTCTCAGGCTAGGATCTGACTGCCCACCTGCCTTTATACAATCAAACAGAAGTAGCAATTCGGACAGATTTCTCCCCCTCTTCCCCCTCCCCCCTTTTTATTTTCCTTCTGGTCCTTAGCTGGGAAGTTTCATGGGTTTGCCTGAGAATAGATGCTGTGCTGCCATAATCCTGGCACTTTCACTGAAAATCAGATTTTGGCAGTTATTTCAGCATAAGCAGAGTACTCCCCAAGTCCGCTCGCAGGGCTGTCAGGATGGTGAAATGCAGCAACCTGCTTTTGTTTGTCTGAGCATGCGATTTCTTTTTTATACCTTGTGATCTTCGCAGATTTCTGGCGAAGCTTAAAAGGTTAGTCGGAAAAGGAGTGGCTAGCATTTGTTTAGAAAATAAATAGAAAAAAGTAGGCCAAATACCAGTAAAGTTCCAGTTTTAAAATATTAAACTAACACATAACATTGCTGGCCTGGAAAGGTCAGATGAAGGGGGAGAAAGGATGTATTTAGAGTGATTGCCAGGCAGGACGTGGGATCTCTCACTGACTTGGCAGTAGATACTTTAGCTCTATTTCCTATTAGTGCTGTTTCAAATGCTCTGTATTTGCTAAGTTCTTAAGTTTGACAAGATCTATGCTTTATTTTCCAGTATTTACATGGTCTTAAGCAAGTGTGTAAATCCATTCAGAGGGTAACCAGGATGTACACAGCCTCCCCTCTTTTTTTTTCTTTTTTTCCTGGCTGGCAGTAGACAGGATGCTCAGAAACCCAGGACAATGGAAGTCTGGAGGCATTTTGCATTGGGGTGTGCTATCAGATAACAAGGGTATTTGTGACGTGCTTAAACTTGCTAAATACAAGTGGAAGAGGGCCCTTTGCTTCCAAATTTGTCAGTGGGAGTGAAGAAAGAAATGATTACTTAACAGTAGAGCAGCTACAAGTCCTTCCAATGAAATCATAAGATTTAATGAAAACGCCAATACTCCTTTCTGTGGTCTGATTGTAAGGACTTGGCTAGTGTAAAGTAGAAAGCCTAACGCAGCAGCGGAATAATTGCTGCCACATCATCTAAGCACATCATTATCACTGCCGGATGAGATGAAAGGTATTTACAAACTAGAGTCTGCCAGGAGAATGCAGTCAGCAAAAGCTTCATCCAGCTCCAGCTGTAATCAATAGGAGCCTTCAACTAAATTAAAGTTTAAAGAACAAACTAACTACTTTGTGAAATGTATTACACTTTGAGTTTTGCAAAATTAAACCTGGAGCTCATCAGAAGAGAGGCACGTAGGGATTTGTTGCCTAACAAAGCTCTTTGTTTTACTTCACGCATTCTTTGCTGGTCTTCCAAACTGTACTTCCCACTCCAGCAACCGAGGCCCATCTGCCCACGTTGTTTTTTTTTTTCACCCCCTCTCCCTTAAATCTCCCACTTTTACTTTCCTCGTGTTTTTCTTTCTGTATTCCTCTGGGTTCTGCCCTTCTAATTTTTCAAGGCAGAGAATGCGTCTTTGTTTGTGAAGAGCAAAGCAAGTTTATGGCACCCTATTCATTATATTTATGAATCATATCTAACTGCATTTTTCCCATAGCCCAAAGGTGGCCGTTTGCCCAAAGGCACTGCTCTCAGTGCCTGTATTTTCTATTTATAAGGTGTATTTTAGTTTACATCAGAAGCTTAAGGAAAGACTTCTGCTTGATATCACTTCTGCCAAATGAAACCCACAGAGAAGCTGCGGCCAAAGGAACTCTGTACAAAAGTTGTCTGGGCTCTGTAATTTTGTTCACGTGGGTGCATGGTAGTATACATTAGCTGCCAATAAAAACAATCAAAAATAGATAGAGCACTGTGCAAGTCCTGAGATGATCTTAAAAAGTACAGAACACAGGTAAATGCTGACTGAGAGACACGCTGTCAAAACAGTTTGGTGTGAAAACCAGCTTTTGCAAGACATTTGGGAAAGGACAAGCAGCTCGCCTGGCAACTCATTCTACTCTGTGCACCTTGGTGAAATTCCAGAAAGGAATAGTTTACAAGAGGGTTAAAGAAAATTGTTGTTTTTGAAACTATTTGTGGTTGTGACCAAGTGTGGGCGCTCCCCAGATGTTAACGTTGAATAGGCAGTATAGCTGAGGATAGCAAGGAATTAACTGTTTCAGTTCTCAAGGAGGACATTAGTGCTAGCAGATGTTCAACACAAGGCAAGTCTTTCTGGCTCTGGATACGCTGGTGGACGCTGAAAAGCTGCAGCAGCATCAAGCCTAGGATGCACGTAGGAGGTCTACTGTGGGACAAGTGTCCATGCAGATGCCCATTCAAACTGGGTTTTCTGCCTCCAGACACTGACAGCAATAAATAGGAATTGCCTTTGTAGCAAATGTGGAGAAAGGCAGAAACAGGCCCTGATCGAATCACTAGATTAAACAAACAAAAAACAACTTTGTGGTATGTTTCTTTTCCTCCTAGCTGCAGGAAGAAAGATGAGTGAGAAGCTCTAGCCACCCTCCTTGACAAGGTAGCTGTTAGGCCCTCCTTCGTCTCAATCATTTCAGAAAGAATTTGTCTTAATTTTCAGTTCATTCCTTCCCCAGAAGGCATGTGATCCCAGATCCTGACTTTGTGCAAACTGAGTGTATGAGCTAACTGCCAGCAATATGCAGACTGCCTGCACCTCTGCGTTTCTGAGGGGTGCCCAGAACATTACCAACACATCACTCAGCACAATGTTTCAGCACCTGCTGTCTCTAACTCCAAGCAGCCATAAATGTTTGGTTAATATCTAATCTAGCCTTTCTGTGCCTCTTGCGGAGGTTAACTAATGAGCACAAGCGTAACATCAGGGTTGAATTCAGCCCAATATCGGTTGGTCAAAATGCATTTTGCTTATAGCTTCTTGCAGAGTAGAAGAGATTTCTCAATTTAAACTTCCATCAAAGCTATTGGAAAAAGCTGTCAATCACACTCCAGTTTTTCACAGATGTCTTGCTGCTTTAAATACCTCCCAGATGGATTTAATTGCAGTGACTGTTTGTCCACTTGGCTTTGCAGCTGTGCACTTCAGGGGAAAGGTGGACCATGCTCATTCACACGAGGGATGGCAAAAAATGACTTTTTGTTGATCTTTCCTCGTGACAGTGTTATCTTCCACTAAATGAAGAGGCAAAAGAAGAACTAACAGAAGATGAATCTAGAGGACGCTTCTTATATCCAAGTAATTCATGCCAAGAGCAAAGAATAGAATTTGAAAGGTAAAGCAAGGAGAAAGGTACCTAGATATTAATGAGGTGATCCATTTACAGGGAAGGAAAAGCAACCATTTACAAGCCTGTTAATTTCTCACAAACAGGATAATGTGGAGAATGGCTAACAGTTCAGAGGGAAACGTATTTAATAGAACTTTTTTTTGCATTCTTACTGACCGTGTACTATGATTATTGTTAATCTGAATAACCCAAAGGAACTCTCCACAGTACTCGATCCCTTTTCCAAGACTAATCAAAGCCAAATTTATTGTGTAAGCTTAAAATGTCTAACATTACACCTTTATTACCCTGTGCTGTTAGTTATAGAAGCCCCAGTTGCAGATAAGGACTGCTGATGGGCAAACTGAGCCAACTTTGAGAGAGACTGCAGACTAACAGGAGAGAGTGGAGGATTTCAAAGGAAAGCAAGAACTAGTTTGGTAGACAACAATATTTTGTTTTTTAATATTTTGTTTTTTAATGGACTTTGTTTTTTTAATGGAGTTTGCATATAGCATCCAAACAATTCCATTGATTTAGGGGCTGCTTTTAATTAATCAGAAGCTACTGTACCAATGAACAAATGCAAAACACCAGATGAAAAACAGATGAAATGAGCAGTAGTAAAGAAAAGAAACACTGTGTTGCAAAAAATAAGATAGATAGGATCTTCTGAACTTATTTCAAAGTTTCAAAAACACCTCAGAGAAATGAAAACTAAGCCATGAAAGCTCTTGTATTCTAATGTTTTCAGAAGGACTGGAAACTGTTCAATGTTTTAGGATCAAGTCCAAATGATTTTTAATGAGTTAGGTCTCATTTTCAATGAAAGGAAAATAAGAAGGAAGCAAAGCATAACAGAGAAGTAATGGCTGGATATGCACTAAGAACAGAGTTCATTTCAAAGTAAAGAACAACAATCTCTTAACTACAAAATTATATTCAGTAAATAGGTTAATTCTGCATATCCAGCTAAAACTCTAGGGCTTGATTTCTTACTGGTATTTGTGCAATAGTTCTTGTTACCTACCCCACTTGGCTTCATACATACTGTTTGTATACGTGCTTGCACACACCTAGTAGTGGAGAATAAAATCCCCTAGCCAAAATAAATGAATAAATAAATAAATCTAAGAAGTTCATGGAAAAGTTCTGTGAAATACAGCTACGTATCATTTTGTCACAAGCCACCACCAATTCTGGGATAACGTCTATTACACCACTCCGCTCCTTATACTGAAGAAAATGTGGCTGATTTTCAGATCACCACAGTCTTGCAACTCAAATTCTAAAAGTCATAATATTTTACAGAGAGGATACTCAGCAAATGATCGTTTTAGTCAAGCCAGGCATCGTGCTTCCTTCAGAAGTGGCATGAAGTATCCAGTTAGCAAGTGACAGAGCTTTTACATCTGGCACAGTAACTATGTTTGTATTTAGTCACCATAAATCATAAGCTGCAAAGTATCTAGTTTCCTATAGGAGCAGCTTTATTTCATTAACATCTTGAAACTCACATTGTAATGTTGCTAATTGTATAGCAATTTATCTGGGATCACAGTGTGAACTGCTGTTCTCAGTCAGCTTTTGGCACTCTTTGTCAGCTTAAGAAAAGAGGAAGAGAGTAAAGAATTCAGGAAAGAAAAATTACAGGGATGATCTGAAAGGGACCACACTGCTAGATTTGAGACAAGCTGGGATATTCTGAATTATCTGAGAACTCTGTCCCAGAAAGGTAATTGCAAGCAAAGTAAATAGCACTGTTCCTTCAGATCAAGGCTACTCCCTCTGATACTCGCAAGCATTTCCTACCCACTTGTGAAGAGGATTGGTCTGTGCTTGGTATTGCAGACTTGCTCTGGCAAGTTTTTCAGAGGGTTTTTTAAAATAAAAGTTCCTAGCAACAAGGTGAAGGACTATTTCAGGACAGCATTCCTGTCCAGGATAGCATTAAGTAATTGTGTACATTTAGGCATGTGCAAAGATGTCAGTGAAATTACTGGGATCCAAGCGTGTGCTTTAAATGCTGGCACACAAGTAAATGTCTTAATACGACGCCTCGAAGTATAAGCAGTGATTCTGTTTATGAAAATCAGTCTTGACGTACTGTATGTACTTCATGACCTGTTTGGTGCAAACACTGCACCAATCAATCTCTGCATTTATTCAGAGTTCTGCACAATGAACAGCATAGATGCTGATGAGTGAAACTACATTTTTTCCAGGCTTGTGAGGAGATGTTGATTTTTTAGTTTTTTTAAACGGACAAACTGGAAAAGCTAAGCTGCAGAGGTCAGCTTGTAGCAACAGTTGGGCCATGGGAGGCTGGGAATGACATTCAGCTTCTGGCTGGCTAGCCTGCTTTCCATGAAAATGTTTGTGCTGCTCAGGGCTGCCCCAGAATTGTGTTACTTTCCCTTATGGAAAGCATTTCCTCACCTCCACCTTTTGTAGGAAAACAAACAGTCTTTCCCATAAATGCAGCGCAGTTTCACAAATATTTCAGTTCTGAAAAGCACAGTAAGAGAAGTAGTCTCGGTGGTATGCAAACCCCAGAAGAAAGGTGTAGTTTTTTAATTTTATGGAAGAGAATACAGAGTAAAGAAGAAGGAATGCAGGTCAAATATTAAAAAGTACTAAGACTGAAGGTTTTCTCAGGCAAGCTTTTCCACTGCATCTATACACACAGTGCCTTCCAGAAGAAAACTCTCACTGGTGACTGGCACCCTCTGTGTGCTACAGCCAAATGAAATAATACTTCTCAAGAGTCTGATGACTAAAGCTGACGGACCAATAGTAAAATGAAAAATGGAATAAAGGATGCCTCTGTGTCTTTAGCATGTCTCTGCTGTCGGTCTCTGTTGGTCTAAGGTGAGTTTAAACTAGGGGGCCTGACCAGTCAGGAAAAACCCTCCTCACCATTAGGGCAGAGAGGGACGGGTTGCCCAGAATGACTGTGCACCCTCCATCCACAGAGGTTTTCGGGAGCTGAGTGGATAACCACCCTGTCTGGGGGTCTGATGAACCTGGTCTGACCACAGAGCTGACCCTGCTTGGAAGTCTGCTCCCAGCTGAGTTAATCTACAATTCCGCTAATGCACCAACCTGAAATTCAGGGCAGCTGCAAACAGAGCGCAAAGAAACTTAGGAAACCATCTGGTCATCACTGAGCTGAACTGTGAAATCTTTGCTAAGAATAGTTAACAATGGGACATAAGCATTTAATTTTTCAAATCAAGGACAAATGATAGGCATGGAAAAACCTGCATATTATCATTCCATTTTTTAAGGGCTGTTGTATATCCAACCCATCCCACTTGCCTCCCAATGGGATAGTAACGCTGCCTTGAATCTGAATTTCTGTGACAGAGGCAGTTCTGTAACTTTACGCCATAAAGCTGGAGCATGCTTTAGATGGTGCATGTAAGAGCCTCTGTAGTGTTCTGCAAGGACAGCCTTGAGCTGATCCAGGCAGATCCCACAGCCATCTCGCTTGGGATGTTACAGCCAAATACAAAAAACATTTGTGTGTCAACTTCATGCCATTTTTTTTATATTTTTAGATGCTTCGGATCATTCTTTCTGGATGAACCCCCCAAGTGGCCATTCAATCTGTGAAAATCCCAATTGGTCCCGTTGGCCTCTTTAATACCGTGCTTTCAGCCTACCGATCATAGCTGTTGGAGGAGCGGGACTCCACCCTGAGGACAAGGCACTGTGAAATGGCTCCTCAGCCCGTTTGGTCACAGATGAGGCATTTGTATGGAGCCCCCGGGGCTCCCACAGCCTCTTATGAGCCAGAAGTTGCTGAGGCTATTTTTTGGCTAGGCTGGACTTGACAGATACTAACACAAAGAATCAAATGCAAAGAATGATATAAGAAGCTGCTGCTTTTGTCCCAAATACAACACTAACACAGCAACAGTGTTGAGCAGAGCATGTGCTCGCCAACATGTGTGAATGCATGCACTGCTGAGCTGTTTACTGCAGGACAGGGCCCTTCTACGAGCTTAAGCTGTCCAGAAAAACGGAGCTCTCACAGACACAGCAATACAAAATGATGTCACTGCATTTCAGTACTGTAAGCTTCTCCTTGCAGTAACAGTGATTCCTACAAGGAATACGTTCTGACACCAATTCCTAGTATCCATTTGATAAAGAACTGGAGGTCATTGGGTAGGAAATGGATACTGAAGCTCTAATGTCCACCAGAAAGATTAATCAAAGCTTTGGTAAATAGGTTAAACAATTTGATGCTGGAAGATCAGTTCTCAAAGTGGTCAGCATGAGCTGTCCACAAGAAGGATACAGATACTGCCACTCTAGCTGCCAGCAATGAACCTCATCCAGACATTTATTAAGATTCCCTTCAGCATTTAATCAGGTTTGCTAGTCCTTTCAAAAGATTTTTTTCTGAACTCGTGACTAGTCTCACTGTATAGAGTGTCCAGAGCTCTGTTAAATCCAGTTCTTAAAGTCCTGGCTTCACTTGTATCCTAGAGCAAGGAGCTCAGGAACTGCTTCCTTTTCTGGGACTGACCTTCTATACCGCCTTTCAGTTTCATAAATGAAATTCTGAAGTGTCATCTTGCAAACTGGGAAGCAGAGCAGTTGCAAGTCTGCTTTCACAGCCCCTTTATTTCTGTATGATTTTGCCACGCTTCTCATCTCTTTTTGCAGCCATTAGAATCTCTTCTTGTTCCCTGTATTGTTCTCTCCAGCTATGAGCTGCTCCTGTTTCTCAATGTACTCCTTGAAACGGGCTGAGCAGTATTATAAACAGCCGTGTTCCATATGAGCCTTTTGCTAGGTAAGAAAATCAAGCAAATGAACTGTTTCTGCATCATAAGCAGCCACTCGTAAAGCTCTGGCTTCTCTGCTGGCTGGAGAATCCCCCAGGAAGCTTTCACAAGGGTGGAGAAAGTGGAGACAAGATCAAGACCAGCACTCTAAAGCTACGCTTAGGGGAAGAAGCTGAGGGTGTTCGAGGGTGTTGCTGGGTGGATCTCCTTGGCTAGTTTCTGGTTTTGGCTTTATTACATGACTGTGCTTTCAATTTATTTCAAAGGTGCCTGGAGCCTTATAAATCTGCATACATAGTAAGGAAGAGATTCTCTTAATGGTGAATACAGAAATTTGAGCTAAATCATAGTGGAAAGAACATTCTGATTTAAATACAGAATGAAGCAACCTCTTCATAATGGTACGTACTAGAAATCGAGATTTTTTTCCTTGTATAGGCATCCAGAGCCACAGTTTCTAATAGAGGAATAGTTTATATCTTGGAACTAAAAAACAAAAAGCAAACCCCTCAAAATCATTCATGTACAGCATAACATTAAAATTTACAAACATATTTTTTAGCTTGCTTAAATAATGGTCAACAGTGCTTACAATGGAAAGACGGGTGATTTTCTCCTGTATTCAACTATTGCAGTTCACAAACCTACAGCTCGTTTGAGCTCTCCTGCTTCCACAAACACCAGGAGGCAGAGCAGCACCCATCACTATGGATGGCTGACTTTGATATGCCATCTTTACCTTCCTGTCCAATGCTCTCTGCACTAGGCCTACAATGTTGGCAATATATTTACTTACGGTCTTGCAACTACCCTTGACTTTTCTACTTGAAGAATGTACAAGGAGTGAGCCGGAAAGAAATTCTGTCCTGATACTATAAACTAAGCCAGTAAGATTAAGGAAGATCTAGACACAGCGTATATGCGAGCAGGATGACTTTGAATGAGAATGGTCTTTTTTTCCTTTATGCTTGGGAATTACATTTGGATTCCATGCACCTTCCTGATTGATTTCCCTATGCTTCTGTAAGGAATCAAGTAATAAGGTATCTTCCACAGCCTATGGGGGCAGATCATTGGGTATTCCAAAGCTTTGTTTATTTCTTACATGACAATGCACTAATTGCAATGCTGTCTATTCAAGTACTGTTGAACTCATTCCAAGTGTGACAACTAATACATGGTTTTATTTGGTTCATATCTATCATCTAAAAGCTGTGAGGATAAGAAAGATTCCTGATAAGAAAGAACCTTGAGAACACATTTATCTGCTGAGAAAGTGCTTTAAATACAGGAAGACAGAAAAGTACGAGTAAGATCTGTTAATACAGGTGCAAAACAGAACGGTTTCAAAACTGATGTAGAACAGCTGGTAGGTACTTAACAAAGACTGTCTATTTCTTAAAATGGTGCTATCAGTATCAGCTTAGATGAAATTTCTCCACATACTAAACTGTGTTTGTTGCCTTCTACAAATCCCGTTTAATGCTGGCTCTTTTCTAATGCATCCCAGAAGCGCAAGCTTCTCTGCTAAATCTCAGTGAGAATGAGATTTCCCATCATTCTGATCAGGATAGTTTAATAACCTAGGTCAAGTTGCCTGAAATCACACCTCCCCTCCTGCTCATTTTGTTACGTTTCATTCCTTTTCCTCTGCACAAGTCTGTTGTTAAATGTTAGTTTACAGGCAACATCTCTAAAACCACACAGAAAATTGTTACCTGTCCTTGCTCTTTCCAATTCTATAGACTTCTGTTAGAACAAGCAACTGTTACAGTATCAATAATGATTTCTGCTTAAGTTGTTAATACTTAGAAACGACTGTTCAAACTGCATGCTATTTTTTTTTATCCCACAGATACCTTTTTTAGCTAAAGTCTTTACATCTTGTTAATCTCAAGAGCAAACTTCTACACTTCCTTTGTATAGACACTGGTTTTATACAGCAACATTGCTACCCAACTTACCAAAGCTTTTCTTTTCTATTGGCCAGTACTCTTTTATTAAAAAAGCCGCCTCTCTGTTATAAAACTCACGGGTGGACAGCCTTCAGTAACTTTGAAAGGCTGGAGATTTTGCTGGTGTGTTGGAAAACAAATATTCATTAAGCCTTTCATTCTTGAAACTCTGAAATCACTGCGCTCTTCGTTGCTTTTGCTATCTACTGAAATTTGAATGCACACATTATGACCAGTTACCTGTTAACAGAAAGTCCATGCATGCATATGCATATGAAAATCCTGGAACAAGTTCTGCTTGTACTCAAGAAACTACACTGAACATCTGTTCAGACATGGACTGAACACCCTCAAGTGCAATGTCACATTTGCTTATATCATACTGCATCGGGTCACGCATTAGAGTAGAAATTTATTCCAGATTAAATTCAGCTTGGAAGAGAAAGCCATGTTTTCTCCTTTTTAGAACTGTTTCAAATGGCCTTAAACAATGCCTAGATACATCCCATGAAAGGGCAGAATTTTTTATTGGGAGTTAATAAATACAGATTCAGAGCTTCCCAAATTAAAACACAAAACAAAACAAGCCACAAAAAACAACCATAACCAAAAAACCTCACAACGCAACAAATTCTTTGTACTGGAGAATGACTTAGTAAGCAAAAGAGCTATGGCTATAGCAGTTTTCACTTAGGTGAAGTTACCCATTAATTTCATGATAACGGCACGTATGTTAAACTATTTCATAACTCTGTGATTTGTAAATCCCTCTTGTATTTTTAGTAAAGTTAAAACGTAAATGAAAGACGATGCAAACAGGATTCGTGTGCATTTAGCGTGCTTTCTCTTTTTTCCTCTATAGTGCATAATAGCAAATAGCTTTTTATCTAAAATTATTGCTTTTTGGCTACTAAGAAAAAACTTAGCAAACTGAAGATGAAAACAGATGACTATCTGTGATACGGCAAGAGATGGCCAACAAAAAGTAAAAGTTTCTAGCCAGTTAACGCACAGGACAGAGGAACTGCCGTGACAGTTCTGTACAAGAATAGTCTACTACATCACATATATCAGTATGTTCTGATGCAACCTAATAAGGTGAAATCCAAAATCACTTTTTTTATTGTGGTTTCGAAAAGACCAAAAGCATCTCACTGATACAGTCCTATGTTCTCATTGTCCTGGATGATAGAGAAAAACGTCGAAAGAGCAGGCCTGAGCAACACACAGTTAGTTCAAACAATGGCTGAGATGGGTTCTCTTAGCTACACTACAGCAGACTGTTTTTCATTTTACCCTTAATAAAGGATATGCAAAGGAACATAGGCATCACTACATGGTGTAGCGAGCAATCAGACTGCTTCTGTATCTGTGGGTAGCACTGTTCCTCCCTGAGGAATATTTTGGCACATATAGAAGAGAACTGAAGAAAATCACTTGAAAAGAGAATAAAAATAACAAAAATAGCACTTCTGATCTTCTGCTCTTGAATTAGTTCTCCAGCTCACTAAATTCTGCAATCTTGCATGTTGGAGAGGTGCAAGAAACATCTACAAATGTCTCGGACCTTTAAAAAGTATCCATCTGTAATACTGTTATCTTTTAGGGATGTTCTAGGGTTAGAGAGTGACTGAGTGTAACCCAAACTTCAAATATAAAAATACAACATACTGCAACGTGGAAATGCTCTTGCCTAAGTAATACAATGCAGGAATCTGGTGTAAAAACAGTAGAAAATGTTGGTGGACAGAAAATTACCTTAAGCAAACAGCAAGCTAAGGAACTATAATGCAGTAGTTTGGGATAATTGTAGACTGCAAACAGAAAGAGAATAATGCAATAACTTTCATTAAAGTAAGGCAGAAAGAACCCATACACAGCGACAATGGTATCACTGTAACTTTATCCACAAAAGGTACCAAAAGCAGCTGCTGGGATGGCCTCACACTGCTGTCACTGCTGTGGAAATTCTGTACCACTGCAACTCTGCAGGCCACAAATCCTTAACAGCAAGTTTTGAAATGAGGACCCAAACCTAGCCCACACTCTCACTAATCGTTTTCATGCTACCTAATGCTGTCAAATGCAAAAGATGATATCTATCTTCCCTTGTAAACGTCACTGACTTCTAGGATGATTTCGACCCAGTTTTTACAACAGATGCAGCAAATTCCTTACAAAGATATCAGTATACTCTGTGCCTTTTAACAAGGTGCCAGATATACTGAGATGCCCAAGTGGAATCAGACATGAGCATGTTCTTCCCCTTTGCTATCCAATGTTATTCCTGACTGCGTTACGAAAAAGATCTCCAGCTTGCAGCCTGACAGTCTGAAGGAGGACAGATGGCTGAAGGCTTGGACTTCCTCTATGCCTTCTGAACACATTTGCTATGTTTTGTCTGTCAAAGCACTAGCCTCCTCAGAGCTGCTAAGCCAACAATCAACAAATTAAACCCAAAAGTATGACAGTCAGCACGACTACTCTACAGTCCCACATTTCTTGAACCAGAAATCATGAGAATTGCTAGCGAGTTTACTTAACTTGAACCTGAAGTCTAGTGATTGCTTGCCTAATTCCCATTCAAGAAGCTAAGGTAAACACAACTTTCAGAAGCCTGCCTGAATCTAGGACATTTGGCATGATTAGCATATGGTATGAATCTTAATGGCAACAGACTCAGCATATTCCTGCAGGGGTCAGAATAATGGAAAAGCAGTAAGCAACTAAAGGAAGCGAAGCAGCTGCTAGTATTTATGCTTGTGATGGATGTTCACAGTAAAATGGTCAGACAGAACAGAGAATATCCATCCAAGGTCTTGACATGACACTCACAGCTGTGCAAATAGCACAGATGGGAAGATGATTTAGAGTGGCCAAATCTTGAAAATGCCCAAAAGCAGGCCCTCGGGCCCTCAAAACAAGATGTTTCTTGTGACCTCCCCTCTGGCCCGTCATGACTATGGAGGAGAAGCTTCAGTAAGGGCTCTCTGCAGCATTTTCACAGCTTAACAGCTTGAACACCTGGTTTGGGATGGGCTGATGAAAGACAATCTCCATGCGATATACCCAAACGTACAAGCAATTAATTGGCTTCTATGAACACTCAGTATGAAGAGCTGTGAAAGTGTCAGTTCGTATTCTTCTGTGGATTCTCTTAGATCTGTAAAATTCCTATGGCTTTTCCAAGGAATTAGCATTCAAATGGCATGTATAACCAGATCGGTCTCTTAGGTTGGCTACTGCTGGCAGAGCGTTCTCCATTTGCTGAAGTGGAGCAAACACGTACAGCTGAACTTTACCTGCATAAGCACTTTGATGAACTAATGGCAATTCTTAGAGTACTCTTACTTTGGATTGTCTTCCTAAAATAAATAACCAGACTTTATTTTTTCCTACCGCAGCTCTTTTCCTCACCCCATCCTCCAACTAATCATTTCTTTGGAGTAACAATTCCGGAACTGAAGACAGGCTCCTTTAAAAGTCATCCCAAAAGTAATTCAAAAGAACTCCTTAAATACAAGGAGAATGTTTGGGATGCTACACTGAATTCTAACTGCAGGCACCATTTTACAAAAGGCTTCCCAGAACATTTCTGAGGCCAGCCTAAAACACTGTTAGAGCCACGTTCTTGTTGTGCATTATTAGTTATGTCTAGCTTACATAATAATCATGAACAACAGGAACAAATGAGAAGCTGGTGTAGACATTCCTGTATTCCAACATATTCCCTTTTGAAGGTCTCTAGGCTTTTGCTGTCCTCTGCCCCTGGAGCTGGAATGCTCGTTAGTGACTGTGAAGTATTATCAACACTCCTGCTGTGCATTTCAGATTTAGTTTCATCTGAACAGGATTGGGATTGCATGTTCCAAGACTGCTCTGCAGGGCAGCCTGAAGCACAGTAAGGGGAAGCTCATTAGGATGTGTGTTTCAGAAGCACAGTATACACCCAAGGCAAAATGTCAAGAAAGAGTGCCCGAATGGAGGCACAGCAAGCCTCCATTTTAGAACCAGCTGGGGCTGGTTCTAAAAAGAGCTGGGCTCAATGCACACGTATTTATCCCGTTTGTAGTTTATGCTCTATGCATGCTTCTTGCACATACAGGTCTTACGGAAAGTAATTTTAGTATGGAAAACAAAATGTCATGAGCTGTTTCCCCTTGCCTCTCTCTTCCTAAGAGAAGGAATCTAGAGATGCAAAATTTAGAGTTATTTAACTTTAGACTTACATAACTTCTCAAGATAAAAGCCTAGACTGGGTGTAAGTTACTTTGGAAACTATCAGAAAACTGAACTAACCCTCTCCCTGAACCCTACTTATGAAGGGATCCCTAAAATGATTTTGCAGGGGAAAAAATAAACACAGAACAGAAAAAAGAAAAAGTCAGCTTCTTCCCTCCCTCCAAAAGATGGGAGAAATAAACAGCAAATAACCAAGTCCGGGCAGAATTATCTGGAATAAATGCACCATTTTTTCCATATGAAAAGCATTGACCATCATGTTACAGCTCCCCTTCCATGCACTCTACAGTCACAGCAGCATAAAGGCTTACAAGCAGACTGAATATAGGGCTGCAGAAATATAGGAAGCTAAACTAATGAGGGTGGTCTGAAGAGCAAAATAAATAAATAAATAAATAAAAATTTGATTGCTTTATAGCTTGCATTGCCAGCACGACAGGAAGGCAAAACAAACAGCCCAAAACTTTCCCTGCTCAAATTCACAAGTTACTTGGCACCTTTGCTTCCCCCCACCTCTCCTGTTCTCCCCTCTACCCTCTCCATGTAAGCGTTATGACATTCTAGGAAAAGCTCATGGCTTCTTGCAGGCTAGATTTGACAGAATTGAATTAATTGGGTGATTTTCTTTTGATTTCAGTAAGAATAGACTCAAAAAATCACAGAGTCTAACAACAATTCAGTTCCGTAGGCAGGCAACAGAGTTCAAGTATTTGTTTATAAAGAGGCAAAAAAGTACCTGTGTATTAGTGAGATCAATAATTTACTTAATATATTTCTTATTCTGTTTCTGGCTTCTCCCAAAGTGAGCAATACTCTAGTGTTGGCAGGTGAGAATACATGAGTAGTTTCCTGAAAATGCTGGTAGGTGCCATATAGGAGTCAACCTGATGACCAATTCAGCAGCACTTCAAGTGCTATTAAGAACTAGGGTGGGGTCAACGTTATCTTAAATTCTGCAATTAATTGTTTTACATCGAATCCTAATTACTTTGTATGCTTTCTACATACGTGTGGAAAAATCTTTCTCCAAAATAAACTCCCCTCGCTTTCTCATCGGTTTTGGAGATTCCTAGCACCTACTGTTCAGATACAGCATGCTAAGAATTTCCCAGAGTTTTGCTACCTACACTTCTGACAACCACAATTAGACAAGAACATGGTTTGGATCAAGAGAAGTTATAAAAATGACCTTCACATATAGCATACATACATCACAGTTATCTCTGTGGCTTCATCTTCTGCGACACAATGTGCTTTTCAGCCAATCTGCCATCTGTGCTATTAGTACGCTATGTGGCCTCTAACAAACATCAGCGTGCATCAGAGACAAAAAGTACTAAACACTGATAAAAACTTTAACTTTCACTTGTTTTCTTCAGGTCAGAGGTTAAGAAGGTATTAAAAGTCTTGTAGCTCAGACACATAGCCACCTTAGATTAAGAGGTGCAGGGAATCCCACACCTCCAAGAATGTTTATCCTATCAACGGAAATGGGATCTGGCCATACAGTGTCTTGCTTTGCCTAATGACGAAGCTCAGCACGTTACTGAAGCTACTTAGTCAAACACGAATAATGGCATTTCTGCATGTGTATTCCAAGCACAAAAACCAATGTGTGTTTGGCCTATCGTACTCTCACAATTCAACGTTTAAAAAAGGGAATGGACAATGTATTGGAACAGGAGGCCCCTACTACTCTAGTATGATGTCAGTGATATAGTTCCTTAGAGCATGTTATTGTTTTAAACAGAGGTCTCCACACTTTCACATTGGTTATAAAATACTTAGTGCTGCTGGACTGGAAGGAAAAATGTCATACATCTGCAAACAATTAGAAGGAGCTGGGCTTCATATTTGATTTACTAAACAATAAAACAAGCTTAAGTGTAACTATACGTATAAGTTACACTCCCTAGGAGCCTCATGCAGTTATCATAGCAAAGTCTTTTAACCATAATTAAATAAATCCGCAGTGGGACCATTGCTGATCAAGATTATTTTTTATAAGATATTTTCAGTAGTGAAGATCATGAAGTTGAATGCATGCTTTAAGTGCTCCTAAAGTCTTTTATCCTTTCTTTCAAGCACACTATCCACTACATTTTCTCCAGCTGGAATTCATTCAGTACAATATATTTCAGCTTTTAAGCAGTAACATTTCCATACTTTCTGCGTTTAGAATGAAACTTTGGCACAGGGAGATTAGTAGCAAAACTCTGACTCAGTAAAGCTTAAGATTTCACCATGGTTTGTATGTCTGCTAGTTAAAAGTTCTGGTACTCGAACAACAACAGTTAGTTGTTATTATAAGTTAACCACAGATTTGTTGTAAATGGAATATAAATATTTAGTTTCAACTTCCAGGAAACTAAAGCATGGAGAAAAGATAATAATGTATCACTTCTCAAAACAAAAACCCTAGCAGCTTATCAGTGTCTAAGTTAACCCTGTCACACAAACTTTACTCAGAATACAGAAAGGCATTGGTACCATTTGCCATTAAGCTTTACTACATCATCACTTGTACACCTAAAACCATTACAGCAAGAGTGATGTTGATGCTCGCAATTTTTCCAGCATTATCTGCAAATATTATAAAAGAGCAGTGCTGAGTGCCCACCTGCAAACACTTTATCATAATTCACCACTGAAGGTGCATTTCCGTAGTACCACAGGATCACCTGTAGTGGCTCGTGCTGGATCAAACACAGGAGCTCAGCAGTCTCTCCTTGGTTCTGCTAGTGCTGTGCTAAGTTAAGTTGGTGGAATAATAACTTGCCATCCTTGGCATTAACTTTTCCTTGATAGCCCCACATTAACACTTGGGATTAAAGGGATAGTACAATACTGACCCTCCTCTGGCAGGCTCTGCACTTGATATTCTTGAATTAGATGGACAGAAATGCTGAGCATCAAAGTAGAAATGCAACTCCAAGGCTCTGCTCAGGAAAACAACTTATCCAGACTCCATAATGATTACTACGCTTCAGAAGTACAGGGAATTTACTTACTGGTGATAAATAATGTTCCATATATGTGAATACCAAAGAGAAAGGAACTACCACTTTATAATACATCATGCTCTGATTATAGTCACTTATGTACTATTTTATATGATTATACTGTTAAGGACCACAGAGATGGAAAAGATGAACTACGGGGGTCACAATTTGCCCTCTGTTTGCATGGGCATCCCACTAACATGCTTAAAAGCCAACTTTATGAACAAGGAGTAGAATATATTTTTATGAAAGAAAACAAAACAGTGGACAAAACATCTGTTACTTCAGCAAGTATAAGAGTAAACTATTTATATAAAACAATAAATGAAACTGTCTTTGTTTACAGTAGTGCTTGTGAGTCTGGTTCCTGAACACATACAATTAACATTGCTAATACTCTGAGAATTTTGGCACAGCGTGCAGTGTACGTACACCCAGATGAAAACTCTTCATTGCCATAGTTTCAGAGAGTGGCTAGACTATGACTGGAAATAAGTGGGCTGAGTCTGTGTAGGACTACTTCCACAGAGACCAGAAGAGCACAAGATGTTCAGCTGTTTGGTCCCTACTGCCTGAGGAATGTGAGTCATACATATACGAGTGACATGAAACACTGTGCTGTTCTGCATTACAATCTGATCTAAGCCAAAGGCTCACACCTCTTTTTTTTGTTCCATTCAGCATCACCTTACTAAAAAAAAAAACAACAAAAAAACAACCCAGCAACATAGTTTCGCACACCTTCAGAAGATGTCTGCAGTATGTCCGGCTGTGTTACCTGCCACCTCCTTGAGGAGGTGTGTATGCGCCCAATTTAATGGCGTACAGATATGTTCCTAACAAATTCAAAGATCTAAGCCGTTATTTTCCAGGCTTAGATTTGCTATCACGTACACTCCAGTGATACTGAAAGTAAAACACAAGGCAGCTTGCTTACCTTGGCACACATTGTGCTCACTTTGCTCATACCCAGCTGCACACTGAATTTGATGAGTTGGGTTTGGAGGGGCACGGTGAGGATCAGCTGGAGTCCGGCGAATTACGTTGTTTCGACCACTAGTGGATTCAGCTGCTGCTTCTTCTCGCTCATTTACAATAATTTGGGCTGTTCTAGGTAGACAGAGGTATCCTCCATAGTGGTTAACACATTTCATCCCACCTTTACATGCATCTGGGACTATTTCACATTCATCAATATCTGTGGTTAGCAACAACACAAATCATGCTTTTAACAGTCGAATCCTCTGCAACAGCCATTAATACAAACAACACAATGAGGCATGCAAGCACACCCCTTGTTTGAAACAGGAATGTGACAATACTGAAGTAATTCCAACAGCAAGTTTTTCTTCAGAAATGATTTACTGTACCTTTGCACCGTTGCCTAACAGGATCCCATTCATAGCCATCTGTGCATTGCTACAGATAAAAGAGGAAAGAAAGCATTAGTAAAACAAATGTTGTGCTATACAGGATTCTTTATTTTGGAAAAATAAGCATATTTCAATGAACTCCAAGCTTTACACTGGAAGAAATGCAATGTTTCTATACCTTGGAAAGCTAGAAAAATGGCTATTAGTACAGTACTGCTAGGCAGGAACAAGAAAAAGTATGTACAGATAGAGGCTTTATCCCAGGAAGATGCCCAGATATTGTCTGCAGAGCAGGCAAGGCTTTAACGAGAATGTGGGAAGCGTCACTTTCTTCTTGTCTTGTTATTGGTTTTTGTTTTAAAGCATCTGCTGTTGCCTGAATATCAGAATAGGTATTTGTTCAATAGATGCAACTGACCCAGCTGACCAGGATGGAAAAATCTTCTACTGAAAGAAAAATTAAGTTTTTCTTTTTTGACCTTGTGCATTGCCTTCCAAGGAGTGAACATCTTTTATTCCAGGCATAATTATGCCAGAGAGATTAATGGACCTCAGTACCCCTGTATATCATCTTTTCTCCCATTAGCATACTCGCAATGGGGAAAGAGCCCATGACAGCTGGAAATTCATTCACATGCACTTTAACCATGTGACTCCAGGAACTGCAGTCTAGGAAGAACAATTTATATTGTGAGACGTACAATAACTGGTTAGAGTTTATAGCAGCAGGACTACTTATATAAATAAAACTTGACAGAATTCAAACAAGACTGAACTCAGCAACTATTCACATCAATGCAGACTGGTAACTTCAGGAAGAATTTTAAATATTCTGCCTTGCAGCTTAAGAAAATATCTTTGTTAACCCTCTGCCCAAAAGCATTAAAATGTCTGGAACGAAGTAATTTTAATCACCAATTACATTTCTAGAAATTAGTTAGTTAAATATCACAATGCTGCCAGCTACAGCAGACACTTAAAACATCAACGAATCAACTGCTGTGCTATGCAGGTGCACATGCATCCTGCACTGCTTAGCATATTATTTTAATAGTCTTATAGAAAAAAAGAATTGAGTCAATTAATGTAACTAGCCAGAATCCAGCAAGCTAAATGTTACTGCAAGTCCTCTCCCATAGAGAACTGTGTAGGTGACAAATTCAATCTTCCGATGCTGAGATTCACTGGTTCTATGTACTATCCTCAAGTTATTTTGAGAAACTTGTTACAGACACTGACTCAGCAACAGGACTGAAAATATGTTCTTCGTTCACAGGTGACGCTGCCAGATGTGGCAGCGAGTCGGAAGAAAAAGCCTCCAATATTAGGAAGGGGTAAGCAGACAGCAAATTGCTTAGTACAATGCTCTATCTCTAAAGGAATGACTACATGCTGAGTTGACAACACCAAAGTTACTGTAGCTATGAAAACCCAAACCCAAAGGAAAACAGTTAATTCCTGCATCTACTGAATCACCCAGTTCCTGCTGATACACAACAGGAGTGCAGTCTATTTAATAGGAAGGAGCCAAGTCCAACTATTACTGCAGCTGAAGGGAGCTTTACAATAGAAGTGGATTTGGTTCTAAATGAATACAACATACATATGAGAAACAGTAGCATCCTAAGGGTAAAACTTCCAACAGCAAATTTTCATTGTTAAATAATGTTTATGATTAAAAGCCTAATGATCACTGAAGCACCTGAATGCTAAGACCTCTCTGAAAAACAACGCCAGAATCCAAGTCACACAGGCATGCTAGAAATCTGTTGGTACAGAAAGAACCATTTAGACTTATCACAAAAATGGTATTTTTTTTTTTAATGTGTAACAAACTCTAAAAAAGAAGGGGGTAGGATCCCTCTAATAGTGTAAATTTTCAAAAAGTACTTAATTCATCTGTTTCCACTTAGACAGAGGACTTAAAAAGACCCCAGAAGCCTCTAAACAGAAGTCCTCCCAACCACCTATTGCTTCTACAGCCCAGAGCAACAAGTATTTCATGACTGACTTCCTGATGTTCACTAGAGGCTTCCTGGAGCCCCATCTTCTATAGCAAGGTCCAGCTCTGCAATCTTTACTTGCCGGAGCCATCCCACTGACTTCAGTGGGATTACTTGCAGAAAACACAATCTCAGCCTTTGGCTGTGGTTCTGTAACTTTCTGCATGTGTGCAGAATTTTCTGCTTGTGTGGCATTGCACTGATGTCTGTATACGTATTCCGAGGTCCACCCATATGAAGCAAGTTGCAGGGATTACAGCTGTAATCAGATGTAAAAATGTGGGTTTTTCACCAGCCCAAGCCGATGTAATTGCCACTCCTTCTATGACATGTGTTATTCAAGCCAAGGAACGAGAACAGCCGTTTAGAACCAAGAATTTCCAAAAAGGACTTTAAACTGCTTATGCTGTCACCTGGTTGTAAGGAGAATCTGCTTCCAGTTTTCCCGTAGAAATTGATCAAGGTGGGAAAAATCACTGGTCTAAAGCAGCTCGGCAACTAACAATCACGCAGTCACCCCAGGAGCCAAATGCCTCATTAAGAGCAGTGAATTTTTTTAAGTACTTGCATGTTGTTATAAGCAGCTTGAAACATCCAAAGGAAAACACAGAAGAATGTTTGACCTAATTATCCATCAAGTTCCACGTACTTCAAACAAGGGTCCCAGGGACCTTTTCTTGAGGAAGGCGGATACAAAAGCTAAGCCTCATAGTTTCTCTCAGTTCATCAGGCACAGCACACAGATAAGCTTTTCAGAACAGGGAGCTGCAGCCCATTTTGCTGTCTTGCAAACTTCAACTTTTCAACCACCCTTTCAGCAAAGGAACAGCTTATTTTAGGCTAGCATTCAAACTCAAACAACTTTGCATCGCATGCTATGCATTGGCAAGAAATTTGGTTTTTCTTAAGGGTCATTTAGAAAAGAATCCCTGCAAAGCAGCAATCATCTCCCGCTCTATTAAACCTTACCGTGTACGTTATGGTTTCCTCAGTTTCCTGTGAATGTACTGTAATAAGAATGAGAGCAGCCAAGAACATAGCTGTCAACATCATGAACCTGGAAGGAAAGAAAAACAAATAAACCAGCGGTATTTTTAGCGTTCCTTTGCTAGAAAACACAGCGTCCAGCGCGGCGCGTGTCCTACCTGGGCACCGCGGCCAGCACGCAGCCCCCTTCCTGAGCGGCAGCTGAGGGGAAGCCCTGGCAGCGCAGCCAGCCCGCTGCGCCTGATCCAGCTGAAAAACAGTCACAACAATAATAACAATTAATAATAAACTGCCTTTAAAACGACACTGCACTTAACGGCACGCCAGGCGAGGAGCACGCAGCTCGGCGCCCTCGCCAGCCCACGTCTCGGCTGGTAAAGCGATATCTCGAGGGAACCGCTGACGGTCGGAGGGGACCCCGGGGCGCCACCGACGGCCACCGCCACGCCGGGCACCTGCCGAGCTGGGGCCGTCCTGCCCCGCCGCCGGGCAGGGGCGCCGAGGAGCAGCAGGGCGCACACCCACCCGCCACCCCTCTCCTACCTGCGGCGGGGCCGGGGCGGCTGCTCCCGGCGGCACGCTACCGCGGCGGCTCGGCCCCGTCCGTCCGCTGGCTCCGCTGCGGTGCCGGCACCCACTCACCCCCCCGGGCCTTCAGCTAAATAGAAACGGTCCCGGCTCCTACCGGAGCCCCCGGACGCCCCCTACCGACCCCTCTGCGGCCGGAGCCCTGCTGCTGGGCGGGGCGGGGCGGGGCGGCATTGGGTACGGGGCACGGCCCTTTGCCGTTCTTCGCGCCCGCTCTCCCGCCCGCACGCCGCCGGCCGACGCGCCCCGAGGCAGGGCAGGTGCGGGGCCCCGCCGCCATGTTGTGTGCGGGAGGGACGGGGCGCGGGGCCGCGTCCTGAGGGAGCGGGATGACCCGCCCCGCCCCGGGTGCCGAAGCCGGTCCGTAGGCACCAGCTCCGTCTCGCCGGGCGTGCTTTTGCCCGGTGTCCTTGCTCGGTGTCCCGGCAGACAGAGCCGTGGAGGGCACGGTAAGAGGCGCGCCGCAGGCTTCGGCTCCCGGCGCGAGGCGGGCAGCTGCCGGGCGCTGCCTGGCTGCCGTCCCTCTGGTCCCGCCCGCCCGGCCCCGCGCTGAGGAGAAACCGGGGCGCGTGGCGAACTGCAGGACCGCAAAACACGCTGAGCTGGAAGGGGCCCACAAGGATCATCGAGTCCGATACCCTGGCTCCAGACTGCACCACCCGAACCCAAACCCTGCGTCTGAGAGCGGTGTCCCTCGGAGCCGTGCCCACTGCCATGGGGCACAGCCTTTCCCTCACCCCCGCCCGCCCCTCCCCTGACGCTGATGTTCCCTGCAGCAGGAGTGAACAGAATCACGGAGTCGTTAAGGTTGAAAAAGACCACTGAAATCATGTAGCCCAGCCACCACTCCATCCCCACCATACCACTAAGCCGTGTCCCTCAGTGCTGCATCCACCCTTTTTCTCGAACACCTCCAGGGACGGTGACTCCACCACCTCCCTGGTCAGCCTGTGCCAATAATGAAGAAAACAGCAGGGAAAGAACTGCCTGAGGAAGGCAGCAAACGCGCTGTGCGTCCCAACGTCTGCAGTATAGGAGCCCAAATAGCGCACAAAGTGGGAAACCTAGAGCAACGCTCACTTGACAGCGCTACTGATGGAAGCAGCCCTCTGAGGCTGGCCCCTAATTACTTGTTTCTGGGTTTCTGGCTCCTTCTGCAAATGATGCACTCTATTCCCCGTGGCTTTCGTGAACTCTGTCACATCTCGGCCTTTGCTTCCTTTCAAAACCACAGTTTTCATCCATTCTGTAACGTGCTGCCTTTATGACTGCATGTTTTGGGGTTTTTTTTGTCTTCCTGGCAGGGCTCGTTGCCACTCCCTTTTGTCCTCAGAAACCCAAGGATAGGTAGGCTGAAGGAAGACTGTGTGTGGTCAAAATGTCACTGCACTCCAGCTAATTCTGGCTGCTGGAACTGTCCCTGGGGGCACTAGACAGCTGGACATAATTTAGAGCAGGCTGAGACTGATATTAGAGGCTAGCCTGAAAATACAGAAAACAAAATTGCACTTTAATCTCTTCTACTCCCAGATCTGACCCCCTTTTCCTGTTTCAAACATACAGAAAATCAAGCTCACAGAGAGTTTAAGCAACTTGTATTTGTCAGCTCAGGAGACTATCAGTGTCAATTTAAGATGATTTCTTTTCCCCGGTATGTCATATCAAGTAACACTGGAGCTGTCTGAACTAAGAGCTGGGATGGTGGAGATGTTATTCTCATGTCAGACTCACAGGAATTTTAGAACATAAATTATTTTGATAACATGGCAGACTGCCTTTCTGCCACACTTCCTGCAAATGTCAGATTTTTTTTTCCACGTTTCAACTCGTAAATGGCACAGTGTTTGTGAAGGATAAATTGTGAAGAATTATATGCCTGGCTTTATTGCTGATTAAATATGACAAATGTTGAGCTTTTATTTGATGTAAGATTTTACAAGTTGATCTTCAAGGGAGGCAAGGTGAGCATGTTGCTTATGATGTAGGGTGTTACCTTAGCGTGAACTTAATTTGCTAGCAAATTGCTTTCATGTTTTAATAGAAAGCTGACAGAGGTAAACCTGTATTTTCTCGTGTATGGGAGATGTTGTATGATTTCTGTTGTGCTGAGGCCTTTGGCTAACTTAGACCAACTTGTAATTTCACAAATAGGTCTCTAGCAATGCTCTGTGAGGATATTGAAATACAGTGTTGTTGCCATTTTTTAATTTTAACTTTCACTGAAAGCCAAGCGTGTGGTTTGCATGCAGTTTATCAGGCATTCCATTTTGCTTCTGCAGTTTACAGAGATGTGATCACATATTTTGTATGCTTCTGTAAAGTCCAGTGGAAGTGTGGATGCTGAGTGTGGTATTGTATTCTCATCACAGTCCTCTGACATGAAAAGAAAGTGGCCAGCAGTTGCGGAGAGGTAATCATCCCCCTGTACTCAGCTCTGGTGAGGCCGCATCTCAAGTACTGTGTTCAGTTTTGGTCTCCTCACTGCAAGAAAGACATCGAGGCCCTGGAACGTGTCCAGAGAAGGGCAACGAAACGGGTGAGGGGTCTGGAGCACAAGTCTTATGAGGAGCGGCTCAGGGAGCTGGGATTGTTTAGCCTGGAGAAGAGGAGGCTCAGGGGAGACCTCATTGCACTCTACAACTTCCTGAAGGGAGGCTGTGATGAGGAGGGGCTTGGCATCTTCTGCCAAGCAACAAACAGAACCCGAGGAAATGGTCGCAAGTTGTACCCAAAGAGGTTTAGATTGGACGTAAGAAGGAACTTTTTCTGTCAGAGAGTGGTCAAGCACTGGAATGGCTGCCCGGGGAGGTGGTGGAGTCGCCGTCCCCGGCAGTGTTCAAGAGGTGTCTGGATGAGGAGCTCCAAGATATGGTTTAGTGGTTTGCTGTAGCTACGGTAATGGGAGGACGGTTGGACTGGATGATCTTGTAGGTCCTTTCCAACCTTGTGATTCCACGATTCTATGATTCTATGAAAATGTGAGAGTGAGAGGGTGAGTGGATGAGGAAGGAGCCTCTACAGAAAGCCGTCCATCTCTTTCATTGTTCCAGTTGTTCAGCCACACCGAATCAGGAAACTGATTTCAAGTGTCATAAATCCAGGCCTTAGTTTGCACCACAATTACTGGGAAGATTTATTTTGCTAAGCAATTTTATCTGGAATTTGGATAGTCTTCCCACCTTGTGCTTTTATGGGTATTTCTAACTCATTCAATCGCGTTCTTTTGCAGAGCAGTTCTTTTCCATTGCTGTGCGTTCCAGTGATTTTCCTTCTCTTGTTCTTTTCTTCTTCGCTCATACCACATAAGAGAAGCAGCACTGGGAAACGTATGCTGTAGATGTGTGGCTTTTGTAATACTAAAGCTTCCTTTTTTCTGGAGAACCAGGACTGCTGGATACAGGAGCTTAAAGCTGACAGTATATGAGGGTTTCAACCAGCCTGGCTAAATAAGGGCTGTCTAGAAGCTTTCCACAGAACTATAATCCATCTGAGGGAAAAACAGCCTTCTTGATATTCAAAATATTAGCTGGAATGTATAGTTTCCTTTTGATTAAACTATGTCAGTGCAGTTCCTTGCTCTGGCTAAGAGGCAAAATAGAAAAGCCAGAATTCAGATCCAGTATTACCCAGAATATGCTGGAGTCAGTTTCATATCTAGCTTTGTCTTCCCGACAAGATTTGTGCAAGTCTTTTAATATGTTTCTTGGTACACTCCTGGTCTATATAATGGAGAAAATATTTGATGCTTGTGCAGGGAACTGGGGAGAATGCATTCACTTATTTATCAAGGATTTTCAAAGACATTGAATTGATTTAGATACACAGATGCCTTTCAAAGCAGGTGGAATCTAGATACTTGTCTGAGAAGTAGACCTCATGTAGCCATGAAGGGCCTGCCGTGGCCTTTGGCCATTGCCTAGAGTGACAGCAGGATCAGGCAGAATGTCCTGTGCTGCAATATTTGCATTTCAGAGAGAAAAATGAGTAAAAACTCGGTTTCCGCCTGTGTGGGAAATCGTCTTTGCCCTTCCTCTCAGTGGTAGGTGGCTCTTTTTGTCCTGTGCTGCTTTCTGTTTTTGAGAAAGGTAAAAGGGAGTTGGTTGGAATCAAATATATATGTATGACTGGCATAGCTTTTTAACTGGCAGTTCAGCTTCAGGAGACTGTGTGTATATATTGAACATGGTTTAGTGGCATGGTGATGATGGGCTGACAGCGGGACTAGGTGATCTCAGAAGTCTTTTCCAACCTTAATGATTCTATGATTCTTTGATGTAAGCTGTTAGTATGCTCTATATTTTATTTCGCAGTATTCCTGTACTGCATTTATCCACAGATTTTCAGCAGGTGTTTTGAGTACTTCCAAGCTTTTTGTCCTCAGTTAAAAGGGCATCGAGTACTCATGATTTTCAGACAGTGCTAAACACCTTCATGCAGACATCTGTATAATGACTCCAGTTTGAAAACTTTAACCTAATACTTTCTGCAAAACCTCATGTGCCAAGAATGGAGTCACAGTGCTGTGGTCTTTCAGCACAACAACGAGGCATCTCAGAAATGCTGCAGTGGAGCAGGACCTTAGAAGAACAGATTTGTAAAGCAGAACTCTTGCTAGTGACTGTTCTGCTTTTTTTGGAATCCATAAACATCAAGATCAGCAGGCCTTTTAAGCAGCAATTTGGTTTCATAAGCTTCTTCTGAACTTTCTGAGTTTTTTTCTTTTCCTCTCTTTTGGGAAAAAGTTATTAATACCAGAAAAGCAGCAACATTTCTTACTAGAACTGTGTAGGGGTGAACTTGGCAAACAACCTGCCTAGTTAACCTGTTAATTATTCTACAGAGGCCCAGCTTTTCTGGTTAATATCTGCATTATTATGCTATGGGATGTATGTCAGAGCACTTTAATTCCCTAGAATGTTAAATTGACTCACTGTTAGTCTGTGATGCTCTGAGGGCTGGAGCACCTCTCCTAAGAAGACAGGCTGAGGGAGGTGGGCTTGTTCAGCTTGGGGAAGAGAGGGCTCCAGGGAGACCTCATTGCAGCTTTCCAATAATTAAAGGGAGATTATAAACAGGAGGGAAAGAAACTTTTTACATGGGTAGATAGTGATAGGACAAGAGGGAATGGTTTTAAATTAAAGGTGGGAAGATTTAGATTAGATGTCAGAGGGAAGTTTTCTACTGAGAAGGTGGTAAGGTGCTGGCACAGGCTTCCCAAAGAGGCTGTGGATGCCCCATCCCTGAAGGTGTTCGAGGTTGGGTTGGATGGGGCCCTGGGCAACCTGGTCTAGTGCCTGATCCAGTGGTTGGCAACCCTGCCTGCAGCAGGGGGGGTTGGAACTTGGTGATCCTTGAGGTTCCTTTCAACCCCAGCCATTCTATGATTCTATGGAAAGCAGAAGAGAAATGACAGTTGGGATTTTCCTTTTAGTGAGATTACAAAGGGTTATTCTCTCATCCTTCTTTGCAGATATATGTGGTTGAAAGGCATCATAATTCTGGAAGAGGCCTCAAGCTGATACAACAGAAAGCTGGCACAGAAGAGTCTATATCCCTTCCTTCTCCTAAAATATGCTCAATAGGAGTTGAACCACTTCGGGTAAGAACTCAGTTCTTGGAGGGAGATGGAGGGAGTATTGCTGCTCCAGGTCACTGAGATAACCCTTTGAAGTGGCTTCAGAACAACACAAAGCATTCCCTATGGGTAGTAAACTAACATGTAACTTGCAATATACACTCATTTTAAGTTACATGTAACTTGGGGATTCTTTTTATTAATCAGTTCAAGTTCTCTTCCCCTGGAAGCTCAAAGCTCCAAGAAATTAGTTCCTGCTTATTCATGATTTACTGTGCTTTAGGGGCTACTTAAATTTGGAAGACTGCTTACACAAAAAGTGATAAAGGCCCAAATATAGTGATCGATACAAGGGAAAACAAGTACTCTTCTCTGTCCCCATCCAGAGCAGCCTAGTTTAGTTCAGTTAACTTGCCTATATCACTTAAGAAACCTCAGAGCTCTGTTTTGCCAACAATAGGCTCAGTGTGTACGGGGCTGTGGGCCTCTTTGGCACCGCAGCTGCAGGTCGTAAATACAGTTCTGGAGATTAAAATATTAAAGTGCCCCTCTTTGGAGGCTGCAGAACAATGCCTGAGGTATTGCCCCCTGCCTCTGAGGCAGCCTATTCGCTTTCAGGGCTGTCCACTGACTGCATGGAGCACACTCAACAAGGTTCCCACATGTGGATTGGCTGTTCTCAGAAGTGGTAGTTCTGCTTTTCCTTTGCTAGCTAGGGAGTGTTTTGTGACTTCATTTCCATGTCCTGCAGAAGGCTCCTTAAAGTTGGTTGAAGTAGTTTGCTGAACACGAAATGATTGTGTTCAAGTTAAAGTATAGGTACATGCTTGAAGAGAGGTGCTGGTCACATTGTGCGAAGCAAGTCACAGTTGGAGCACCAATCTGTTGCCATGTCTTTTCATCTGAAACAGTAATAAAAGGAGGCATTTGGAAAAAATCACTTGCATTTGTGCAGAGGGGCAGAGGTAGGAATGCATTTACCTGGGTCCTACTCAATGTCTTGCTAGCACTTACTTCCAGACTCCTTATGCCTTTTGCCCCATTTTATGTAGAGAAGTTTTGCTCTCTGGCTCTTACCTTTGAAAAAAATATACCTCTCACTGCAGTGTTTGACAGCACTTTAAACAGTGAGCTGTTGTGGGAATACAAGAAGGACTGTGTGGAGCAGCAGCTGTGGAGCAAGATAAACAGCATGAGAACCAAGGACACCTCTAGAAGAAGAAAGAACAGCTCGCGGCTCTGATTGGATAAATTGGTGATTTTGTGAGGGCAATGTCTAAAGTTTTTGAGTAGAACTATGTGAAATTTAAAAGTTTTTAAAAACAGCAAGAAAAAAAAAATCTAGAGAATTGGAGAAAATAATCTCCTGCTGCTTGGAAGGGAAGGGTAAGAGTGTTAAACGTGGAGCGTGTGTCTGTACAGGTCACGTAACTCCAAAGTTGGAGATGGCTGTTACGTAACAGCTCTTCCTCCTACAGCTGCAGTCTGTCCTTCTTGACTTCCTGTTTTCCACTAAAGATTTTTCTTTCTTTAGCTTTAATTACAAGGATAAATAATTTTTCTCTGAAGGTAGAGGACTGAGAGATTTTGCAGCATTCCTTTAGCTAATAATGGTTCAAAGTGAGCAGTGACATAACATTCATTTTAGAAGATGTGTATAAAGAACACTTCTGTGTTGACAGTTACAGCTTATGGCTGTGCCACAAGGTGCTACTTTGGATGAGATTACTCCAGACTCTTGACACGCTTCATCCCATTAACTTGTTTGCATTTCCAACCTGGCTGTTATTGTTTAGTGAAAGTGTTCTATTATGCAGAAAATGTAGCTGTGATATAGTCCTGAAGTACAGCTGGTTTGGCATGTTTAAAAGTTAGCCTCTGTGAATAGTTTTAATTGCTGAAACCTTCTTGCTTTGTTGTATAAGGCACACCAAGCACAGGTTGGCAAAATGGTAAGGATGACACCTTTTTTCTTCTATCTGAATGAATAATCGCCTGTGATAGATGAACAGTTTCTCGGTTTTAGGAGATATTTTTCATGTGCATCTTACAAAGGTAAAGAGGAGCTATCAAAATAGTTCTTTTGGAGTCTGAAGGCCTTTTTTTACTGCCCTTGATTTTTCAGACTGATTCCCCAGTGTCAGGCAAGGATTATCCTGCAGATGTGGAAGAAAGTAAAATGGATTAATTTGCAGTAATGTCAGTTATGGAAAAGCTCTTGACTTTTCCTCTTTCATTTTCCAGGAGGACATGAAAATCAAATCAAATTAAATCAAATATACTAGAAAAGTAGGTTTTTATTTGTTTGTTCATTGGTTGGTTGGTTTTTGTTTGTTTCTTTGTTTTTGTTTGGGTTTTTTTTGGTCACCTTGGGACCTGAATGAAATCTTTATTATCAGTTGGCAATATGTGATACAGCATAACTTTTGTAACAGTGTGTGTGGGATATTAATAATGTTCTGTGTTTATTAACACCAGTGATAAATGATTTTACAACTATTAGAGATTCTCAGTAACTTTACTAACTTGATTTTAAACGTATCTCAACAGTGTAAATTAATTATGAAACAATGCTAAACAGAGACGTTTGCTCACAAGTTAACTTACAGTTCTTAAACTATCTGTTGTTTACCGGTCTGCACCAACGAAGTGCTAAAAGCTAAATACTGTGAAATGTTAAACTTTGATGAAAGATATGAAGAAAGAAACTGTTTCCTTTGCCAGCACTGTGGTCAACAGCAGTGCCCTGACCTGATTACTTAAGCTGATGTTTTTCCTAAATCTGTCATGAATCAGTAATTATCAAGTTTTGCAATACTCAATGATTCTCTTGTGAATAGCAAAAAGATTTGTTATTGTAGGTTGGTATTTTCTAAAACAAAGTGTTCAACTCTTGCATCTGCAAGCTCTATACAGTATGTTTTTTTTGCCTGGAGAGCTGTGGAATGCCACAACAAATCTGAAGACTTTCACAAAATGTGAGGAAACTTAACATGGCCTAATCTGCAAGTGACCCCTGTGATGTCTTTTAAAATAAACTTCCACGTTGGTCTGTTTTTCTGTTCATCACTGGAAGATATCCAGTTCAAGTATTCAGTTGTAGGGCTTGACTTGTAGGGCTTCTAGTAGGAAAATAGTAGAACTCTTACAACACATTAATATTAGTAAGGTATTCTCATAGTGTTTTAATATGGTACTCCTAGAAAAATTTTCCTTTTCTGTTACATGAATGCTGTGCAGCAGTGTGAAGTGTGTCGTGGAAGGGGTAAGAGGAGGGGCTGGGTCCCTGAATAAGGCTGGAAATTCAGTCCACGCTTCGCTGGAGTGTGATGGCACAATTAGTAGCTGGCTTTGAAACCCCAGTAATCCACACAACTCATGGCTGCTTTCAGAAGAATAAAGGACCAAAATTAAGGGAACTTCTCAGTTAAAGGTACCAAGAGATGTGGTGACATTGTCTTTCGAGTCACTTGAAAAGGATGGGATGGCAAAACCTCTGTGGGGCTTATTTGAAGGGTGCTTTTGCTTTCTGTCTGTGCAGATCTGTGGTTAGAGCCCCATTTAAATCAGACATTGCCTTAAACTGCACGTAGAGCTGTGATGGAGCCTGCCGACCCCGAGCAAGGAATGCAGCTGAGTATGAGGTCAGTGGGAGAGCTCCTGTAATCTGATTGACAGCAATCACTTGTTGGCTCAGGATGGATGAGCTTAAAGAGGAGAACATACAAGCAGGCAAATCTTAAATGTCCTAAATGTTGGTTTGAGGGTGTGGTCTGACACCGGTGGAGATTTGTACAGAAGACAGAGGACTTGATAGCAGGGAAAAAGGAAAAAAATGAGGCAACTTGAATCAGACAGTTATTTTCTGTCAAAAATTGCTTAACGTAGATTTGTGGTTTTAAGTAAATGTGCATATTAAAATAATGCTGACCTTTAAAAACACAGGTTTTGATAAATTGCTATTGTTGCTGTTTAAAGCATATGGATTTACAAGCAGCAGAGAAATACCATAAGCCTATGAGATAAGAAATGCACCATTGAAACAAATGGAACCCTGGCAAAATAAATAGTTGTTTCTGGAATGGTGCTTTCCATTAAAAAGTCAACTGAGCATAGTTCCTACAGAAATTGGTGTACACGGATACTACATACCTCTTAAAGAGCACTACGTGATAAGCTGGTGATTCAAATGGCAACCACTGTGTTTTTCCTTAAAACAATGAAGGTTCTTATAAGATTATAAGTTATGTGTTGTGGACCCCCTGGTTAGGAATGCAATGAAATTAATTTTTTGAGCTAATGAAAACGATCGATAAATATTGAGCTGCCCTCTAGTGGTAAAATGGCTGCATGAGGTGTGTTTGAATCCAGTGTTCACAGTGGCTGAAAAGCTGAGTGTTTACTGGAAGAACAAAAATGTGCAAATATTTTTAAAGGAACTGTATAGTCACAGTTCAGATGACAGCCCAGAAGTGGAAAGATGAAATATTAGACAACAGACCACAGGCATCGTGTTCTCTGGGGAAGAGCTCTTTCACAATTCTCATCTCATGCAATGTACAGAAGAGCTCCACAGGCTGTATATCCAGAGCTTGTTCCAAAAATTTGTCAATGTATTAAAGAAGTTTAGATTTGGATATTTGCTTCAGCTAATTTTGGGGAGAGAGATCATCTCTGAAACTGGGGTTTATGATGATACTCGAACTTTCCGTTGTGTGGAACTGTTGGAATTGATGGCTTTGTCTTAGATTATTTTCCACAGTTGAAACAATTATTTTCCAAGCGCTACATTGATCCTCTTCAATTCTTTTTGCACAGTCTTCTGCTCTGCTTCATGAGGAGAGGAACCTGCACAGATGAAATCAGCCAAAATTACAAATCTTCTGAATAGACTTACCTTAAAAATGAAGGCAGTGCCTTTATGGGGAATGCCAACAAGTTCTAACATAATACATGCAACTAAACTAATTTTCCTCTTGTTTAAAATGGGCTAATAACTATCACTGCTCCTACATGAGTCAATCCATGCCTTTAAATGTCAGTGAAAGAGAAAAGGATCAGTGTTATGTGAGTGATGTAGCAAGCCGCTACATATAAGCATTATGCCATTTGTGAGGCTTCATTTCATACCTTGTTGAAGAAAGTAACAGCCTCTGTGAGACAATTATGTGGGAAAGTGTGCCAGTTCTATCATCACCACAAAGATATCTTTCCATGTGACATTAGGAAGAGCCAGACCATTTAGTGAAGGTTAAACTTTTCTGTCCTGTTGTATTTTCTGATGCTACTGCCGTGTGTTCATTTTCTCTATTAAATGCGGTTTCTGTTTCAATGTGGTTAAACAAAGAGTTGTGTAGGACGAATTCAGGAAAAGAAATGTCAATGTGTCAAGATCAGGAATCTGAAATCCAATGAGGTTCAGGTTCTGCGAATGACACACTGTTCCAGATTCACAAAGAATACACCAGAAGAAAATTTGGCAGTGTATTTTTTGGGATGAAGATGTATGTGTGCATGTGAGACAGGGGAGAAGAGTATAAAAGGCTCTTGTGCAACAGTTTCTCTGTATGTAGTAATATTGGTGCAGATAAAAGAAGAAGTAAAGAGAATACTGATTGCAAATAGTTTTAATCAATGTTTACTGCCAGTGCAGAGTTTTCAAAGATTAACATGAGAGAGAAGATTTTTGCCCAGGGAAGCCAATGTAGCAAGCATTGTCTGAAGGGTGTTGATGAATCAGGTTTTTGTTTATCCATGCTTATTGGGTATATCTCCTTCCTACTCATGTTTATTACAACCTCTTTTGTTTTCCTCTTAATGAATCCGGTGTTTCTTAGAAGGCAAAAATAAAAAATTCCTCTGGGTGCAGAGGTCCTGGAATTATGGATAGACCTTTGAACATACACACATGCATGCTGAAAAACATGTGCATGCATGCATATACACACATGCAGAGCACAAGCAGCTGTTTAGTGCTATCATATGCTATATGCTACATTCGTCTGTGTGGGTTTGTAGATGCTTCTCTGTGCTAAGCCATGTAAAGTAAGTTTGGAGAAAAGCTGGAGGAACAGGTAATTCAATGGGGACACTCCATCTTACATGATATGAACTAGGAATACTAACGGTGGTGGTGCCTCAGATTATCTCTGACATCAGCAGCTAGAAGGAGTCCCTTGTAACATGGGTGTAGTGTAGCTGTATAACTGGGAATTCAGGTGGGTGTGGGATGGAAACTGCCAGGGATAGCTAAGTCCAATTAGACTCTGTGGTATGATCAGAGAGTAGAATATCTGTTAATTCATACGCTCTAATACTGATATACATGTAATTTTCTTAACAGAACAGCTTGGGTCTTTAAAACTTATCAGAGCTCTGTGCTTAGGTTAGGCCCAAACACCCGACAGCTAATGCTAGTATGTATACTACATTTCAAGCAACAGCAATATAAACAGTGTGATAATTTGTGCTTGGGAACATCCTCACCTTTCATCAAGCCTTCCAGAACTATGAGGGTTCAACCCTTGCTTGCTCCTCTGGTGCTTATTTGATTTGAGATAATCGATACAGATTACATCTTCAGCAGTTTACCTGTTGAGGTCAAATTGCATTAGATCAACATTTACAGTATTCTTCGGGCATATGGTAGAACCTGCAGAGATCTCCAGGGAAGTTTCTGTTCTTCTTTAGGAACACAGCCAAGAATGTAACTTAGATTTCCAGCAAAGACACAGTCTTACTCTGGCATTCAGCAGGGAGTATAACCTCTGCAGGGGACCTCCTGTAGTTCCAACAGTGAAAAAACTGTAACCATCATGAACTATGATTTGTTTCCCAAAAAGGCTTGGCAAATTTCCATGAACACTAGGTATCCATCTAACTAAATTTGCAGTTTCCTCCAGCTGTCCTGGGGAGCTTGTAAGTTCCTTGTAACTCGTCCCTCTTCGCATGGCAATTACAAGATGTGACTGTTTTGTCAACAGAGCTGGTCAATTCCAGGAACCCCAGATACTAGATTCACGGAAATTACAAACCTGCTGGCCACGCTGGTCAAGCTAGAAATGTTTTTGAGTTTCAAGAGCTTTAGCTGTTTCTGCATGCAATTTACAATTTGCAATTGTGAATCTACGTAACGGACTTTGGCAACAAACAGGAGGAGTGCTTGGTGGTTACAGTCTCGGCCAGCGCAGTGCATTCACAGGGCTTGGAGAAGCTGCAGAGCTGATGGTTTCTCAGCAGTGCCTGTAAGCCTAGAGTTCTCTGGGCAGAATGGTCTGAAACTGTCCTGTTGATTTATCAGAGGAGATACTGCTCTTGAGGAGATCCTCAAACTTCCAAGATGGGATATAATCAATCACATAATTAGGTGACCTTGTAATTTCTATGGAGCCTAAAATTAGTGACTCATAGAGGTAATCACTTGCGTGTCACAACTGGCAAACTTGGGAGCCTTTCTGTAATGTCCTCATTTGAAGGAAGATTGGAAATACAGAAGTCTAGTTCCACTGGATGAGAATATGAATTCTGTGAACTTAGCACAGATAATTCTGGATGACAGAAAATTTCTAGCTTCTGTCAGAAAGTTCTCCTTTGGTGAGAGACCAGACATATTCAGTTGAAGAAGGGGATTCTTAGTTTTAGAAATTCAGTGTAAATTGGGTAAAAATGGAACTTTGCCGTGATTTTTTTTCTTTTACAATCTTAAGCTAATGTTCTGTCTTACAGAACACAGAAGCTTAGAAGTTCCCTATCAGATTTAGTACTGCATTTAGAAAGAAACAACACTGCAGTTATATTATATCTGATATTTGAAGAATCTCTAGCAAAAGAAATAAAAAGATCTGGAAATCTTCTTATGACCAGCATGCCTTGTATTACAAAGACCTTTTGGATCAAGGTATCCTATTTATTCTTGACATCTTTTCTGCTCATATGTGTAGAAACCATGAAGAGGGTTTTTGGTTGTCACTGTTGTTAATGTTTTTTAAGTGTGTAATAATGTGCAAGCTGAATCCTGTCGTTTTCTGACATTTGGAGGCTGGACTTTACAATTCTTTCAACACAATTTTTATGTGTGTAATTATATACACGGGTGTTCAGAAGTAGTATAAATTGATACATACAGAAATAATATAGCTGTCAGAATGTGTTGGAAAATAGCAGAAGAGTAAAAAAGAAGCTTATAGAAGGAGGAAGAAAAGTTTGTCAACATGGGATATTATTTCTGTCTGAAAAAAGCTCTCGGAGGCCAATGCTTTTGACCCAGTAACTATTTCTTTTTTACATGGAGAATGTTCCCAATCCTGCTACTTAAAGCACAAAATACTGTCCCGTGTCTCTCTCTCTCTCCATCTTGCAGCACCTGCTGTGCCCAAGAAAAAACATTACAATGGTTACCAAAATGAATTTCTTTTACTAAATACTGTAGGGAAATTTAATCCTGTAGTCTCGTTTAGTATTTTGTACTCAGTGGACAAATATTGCTTTATGAATATAGGTTGGTGCCTGAGAAAGTTAACTTAAATGCAGAACTGGCATCTAAATGTACAGTTTTGTAATTATTGTTGAATATGTACAGTGTATGCCACGATCTGTTTACACTTTACATTGCCAAACTAAGAATGGCTTGGGTTGGAAGGGACCTTACAGCCCATTCACTTCCAGCTCCCTGCCATGGGCTGGTTGCCACTCACTAGGTCAGGTTGCCCAGGGCCCCCTCCGCTTTCACGTGCGCATTATTGCCTAAAACTTGGCCTATGTGATCAAGCAAACAGCAGTAAAGATAGAAGACTGCTAACTGGTTCTACTTTTTCAGGGTCATCTTTGGTGTTCTTTTTTGCAAATATGAGCAACAATGCTGTGGGGAGGTCACAGAAAATTATTCATCATGTAAAAAGTCTGGAAATGCTTACCTCATAAAGATCTGTTCTCTATTTCTGAAACATAGTTTGTTAATCCTTACTCTTCTGTAAATAAGGGAATGTGGTAATGTATCTTTGTGTCAGAGCAGTTTTTTGTCTGTCCACAGTCCCTCATTCTAGCGCTGTGCATTAGACTAGTTCAGCTGCATGCCAATGTACTCTTGTGTGGTCATCTTATCTTCTGATGTAATTTTTCAAAACGTTGTGGGCAATCATCTGAGTGGCTGTGCTGCATGTTTTCCACATTATGCTCACAGTAAAGTCAACTGGCAGTTGTGCATCTTCTCACTCCCTGCTCACCTTCCCAGTTTTGACTTGCAGCTCTTCCT
Organism: Alectoris magna; assembly: GCA_030625065.1. Taxonomy (NCBI): domain Eukaryota; kingdom Metazoa; phylum Chordata; class Aves; order Galliformes; family Phasianidae; genus Alectoris; species Alectoris magna. Next base: position 422,026 of record CM060562.1, read on the forward strand.
CCCATTCATAATTAGTGATTGAATAGAATTTGCTGGAAGGAGTGAGAGGGAAAATCTCCAGTAGTTTGAGCATTGGATTTGACATGTATAACACTAAGGTTAATTTTGTTTAATCTATTGATGAATAAAAATTTACTCATATGGTTCCTTTTTGATTAAAGTTAACTCCCCCTTTACATGCTTGTTACTCATCTTGCATTTATCTCAAGCATAATAGTTGCAGCTGTTAAGACAGTAATTAAATTTCAAAGCTTTGTTATTAAAGACTCAGCAAGAACACCCAAAAGCAGAGGAATCTGCAGTTAAGACTATACGGATCCATCCCTAACTAGTCCACCTTGGGTAGGGATTATGTAGCACAGTAATAACATTTGTTGTAAAGAGGATCCTTGCAAAATCTAGGCAGCGGACTGCACAGAGTACAGAATCTGGCTGAATGTTTCAGGATTATGATTTGGGGATTTTCTTTATTTCTTTTAATAGATATGGCTTTGCCTTAAAGGGTGTAGCTGAAATTCATTTTAGATAAGCAGAATTCTTCAGTCCAGGATTTTGCCTTGACAGTCATCTGTAAAAAATGTTAGCTGATGTTTCATTCCAAAATAATGAACAAAAGGCTCAATTTTGCTGTTAGATCTGGGTTTATGAATCACCAAAAAGTGCACAAACCTATGTGTGTGGGTGGCTAACTGCAGTGTGTGCCCCAAGCTCTTGCTCCATCAGGACTGTAAGAGTCATCCAGAAGGGTGGACAGCTTTGTGCGGCTTCTCTGTCTGTGCTGAGATATGGTCCAAGTGGGAGGTACATTGACCAAAACCGGGAAGACCACAGACCTCCGTGCTTGTTAGTCATCCTCTACTGTCTGAAATGGGCATCTCTGGAGCACATTCCTTGGGTGTAACTTATTTCATGAGCCTGATGGAATAAATACAGCATCTAACCATCTCCAAGTATGCCGTCAAGAGAGAGTGGGAATGGTAATTTTAAACATCTTTCTACTTGCTGAGATACTTAGGCAGATATTCAAAAGATGTGTAAACTTGTCTGGGATAATTCTTTGGGTCCTTAAAGTAGGAACTGCAGATTCTGTTTTGATACCTGTTTCACTGCAGGTAGTCACTTTCTTTTCTTTCCTCATTGCTCAGTTTTGTTTCGTTTTCTTTTTTCGCACTTCTTCTTTTTTTCCCCTGAGGTTTTTTCCTTTTCTTTTCTTTTCTTTTCTTTTCTTTTCTTTTCTTTTCTTTTCTTTTCTTTTCTTTTCTTTTCTTTTCTTTTCTTTTCTTTCCTTTCCTTTCCTTTCCTTTCCTTTCCTTTCCTTTCCTTTCCTTTCCTTTCCTTTCCTTTCCTTTCCTTTCCTTTCCTTTCCTTTCCTTTCCTTTCCTTTCCTTTCCTTTCCTTTCCTTTCCTTTTTTCTTTGTTCTTTCTCCCATTTCCAGCAGGAATTGTGCAATAATATGACAAAATTCAAACAGATTTTTAGGAACAGCCAGTGTTTTTCATGCATACTCAGCTGTTAGGTTTTTGTACAAAGGAAAGCTTGAAGGAAGCTCTACTGAGCAGAGGTAGAAAAGAAGTCATTCTTCAAACAGTGTGTAGCTAAACAGTCTCCTTGCCTCAGTTATTATGGATACTGGAGCAGAACTAGGCTCAAAGGGATGCAGGACAATCTCAGGAAAAATAGTTTGTTAGGGATACTAAATACATGACAATATACGTCTCAGACAGTTTGTGAGCCACAAACTGACGGAGCCTGGAAGAGCATTTGGGAAAGTATCACTGTGCTTACCTTGCTCTGGCATCTTCTTTTAGTTACCACCTGGTGGATTAGATGGATCTTTGTTTTGACACCATTACAGTCATTTTTATTGGCATGAAGGCCTGGCTCAGATGAAATTTTTTTGCACATAGAAAATCCTTGGAAATACCAATACGAATTTTAGTGCCTTTCAAAAGCAGCAAGAACAGAGTAGGAGAATCAGCATGTTAGTATTTCATGACTTATCAAATGCTTCCTCCTTCTTACTACTTTGATTTTCACCCCTGCTTTTGTCATAAGTGAATGTGGTTCTTCTTTGGTGGAATGTTGTATCTGTGCTCTGTTCTCTGGGAAGGGCTGAACCGGGGAGTGGGAGAGAGTAACAGAAATGCTGCTACCCCTCTGAGATGGCAAAGGTTTCCCAGGGCAAGAATGACTGGATGCTCTCTTGGCGGCAAGAAGAAGGTAAATTAAGAGAAATACAATTAATGCCATTTTTTCTGGCTGTCACTGCAGGCAGATGAGACAGGAGTTAAACTGGGACAGAGGTGTGAAAGGAGAGAATGAAACAATCATGGAAAAAGAATAAATGTCTCCTTTTTGCCTTCTTACCTGTTCCCAGTGGCTTCAGAGAGGGAGCATCAGAGAGAAGCCAGTCCTAAACATTCAGCAGGGAGGTGTGAGGCAAAGCAAAAGCAAATTGAGAGCAACCCATTGCTATCTGATGGTGAGGAAATGGAATGAGAGATTCCTAAACCCTCTGCTTTGTGTTTTCTATGTAAAATGCCACATTCAATGGAAGTTTCCAACTATGTATCTTTCTGTCTGGCCATATTCCTGTCTCACTGCAAATCCCCTCTGGGGAGTACATGGACATTACTGGGGCTCTGGGAAGCTCAGTGGTGTGTTTCCAGAAGTGTTGCTTTTCTCCCTCCCTGAATCAGCTGAGTTCCCATGGGGAGAGGCTTTGTTCCTCACCCACTGAGATTAGTTGATGTCTGTGGGCTGCAGATAACTCTCAGGGCTGATGTTGCGTGCTGGGACAGCAGCAGCCGTGGCTTTTCTCTGCTACAAGAAGTGTTGCCTCTTGACGGTGCCTCCCCTGAGGGATCATTAGCAGGGTGGAGGCTATTTTCTTTCCTAGAAACAGGAAGAAAAGAAGAGGATGAGATGGGAGGCCTAAAACAATCTAGAATTAGATTACAACTGTGAGCTCAATGACATCAGCTCCCTTCAGTCTTCCCACCCATTTGCTCTCACAGCATTTCTATTCAGGCTGAACGGGATCTGATGATACCTATAACACCACGCTAACTCCTTGGTGGTTAATTGGGTCCAAAGCAAAGGCTCAATCTTCCAGTCCCTCTCCCCAGTACTGTGAATTCTATAGTATAATTTAGTGCACATTGCACTGCAAAGGTGATTTGAAATGTCTAGCAGGACAAAATGCACTGGATTTCAGAGCACTTCCCTAATCACTGCTGTCTAGGGATGATATCACCTTGAAATCTAGTACATTAAAATCAAACCTAAAAGTAGTAGTACAGTTTGCAGGTTTTATTGTAAGAGATCTCTCTCTTTCCTCCTTTGTGCTTATACAGCCACAAAATTGTTATGTTCACAGAGTATATCCACATTTAGCATAAAGATTAATGCTCATAAAAAAAAAAATGTTAAAGACAGAGAAAAAAAAAGTAAAATGGCCTCTTTAGAACAAATAAAACTAGCTATATGTTGCGCCTCCCCTCCCCTCCCCTCCCCTCCCCTCCCCTCCCCTCCCCTCAAGTCTTGATAGGCATTTCTCAAGGGAAGTAAAGGGCTGAGAAACTCCTATGGTTTCCTTCAAACTGTTCCATCACAATCTCAGTGGCAATGGAGACTGTGTAGATGCCCACATGCAGGAGCTTGGGATCTGCACGAAGGGAGCAGGTTGTAGGTCACAGTTCAGTATGATCTTGGATGCAAACCAACACAGGTGCTGTTGAGCCCCAGAGGGGCTGGAATAAGTTCAGTGTCACTGCATAAACAGTAGGGTTGTGAAACTGGCACTTACCTTCCTGACCTCGCAGACAACATCTGCTTACTCAGGCTTCTTGTCTTATTTCTAAAATTACTCTTGCCACAAGCCATGTTTCCTGCTTTTTAGAGAACGCTCCATGTCTCTGCATGTACAGTGGCGCCCTCAGACTGCTTCTGTGCTATGCAAATTGCTTTCTTACTGGGCTGGTTAATTCTGAGGTTTTAACCAGTGGACCCGTGCCAGCACTTCCGTTCTCCGAATGCATAGATTCTGGATTGAGGATCTGAATATGGATTTTGTTTCCTACCAATGTCATATGATAAAACAAACCTTTGGTTAAGAAAGCCTGCAATTTGTGGGATGGTGATGAGTTCCAGACCCGTGTTCTCATCCAAACTTTGTGGCTAAGCTAATCTCTGTGTGGAAGAAATGGGTAAAACTCATGAGGAAACAGCCAGGAGATTGTATTTACAGTTTTTGAGCTTTAGGTCTGAATAACACCAATGAATAAACAATGTCAGATGACACCGATGTATCATAATTAAGTTCTTAGCTATCCATTTTCCACTCGGAGAACTGTGAAGGTGATGTGTTCTCTGTCAGAGTGCAGGTAAGATTTGATAAGTTATTTTTCTGATAAATTAGAGTATATAAGTTCACTGATAGTTGTGACGTCCGGCTGTACATCTTCCTGCTTGAGTTTATCCAGATTTATGCTGTAGATTGATGATCACAAATTCATATTGGATGAGATACTCTCAGAATAGAGATAGGAGACCTCCAACATATCCACAGATGTACTGGGGGGTCCAGTTGCTATTCTCTGAGCCAGTACATAGCTAAGAAATTGCACAACTGATAGAAGTTACGTTGATGAGGGCTGTGTCCTTCAGCTGAGATCTAAATCAAGGCCCAAATCACCTTTGGAGGTGTAAAATCCCGCACAGCCTGAAAGATCTGTCATATTTTTGTATTTTATGAGTGGTCTTTTACTTACGTAGATGTCACACACTATTAAAATTGGATATGCCTCATTCAGTTCCTGAATGACTTGTTGGATATTAACATAATAAGCTGTCCTTTGCCGTGCTCCACTTCAGTGAGGCCTCTGTTTCATCAGTGAAGAAAAGACTCCTCCCTCTATAGTTTTCCATTCTCAAATGTATGTATGTATGTATGTATGTATAAATTCATATGCATATCTTTATGTGCACGTATTACAGTAATACAACGCATACTGTAAGTAATGTTGCAGTTCTTTGAAATGAAGCGCAATGAAGGTGAGCGCTGCCATTATCACTGTCTACGTTTTAGGTATGTCTTGAGAACCTTTTTTGAAGAGAAATCAGAAATCCATGGTCGAGATAACAACCTCAGGAACAAACTGTCTTCTTTTCCTTCCGTTTTTTTTCTTTTCTTTTTTTTTTTCCTCCCAGTTCAGTTCTAATGCACTGCCATAATCTGGAGCGAGGTGTGCCACTGAATGGCACTGATAGCTTTATATTTTGCTCTGAAGGTAATGCTGTACTTTTGTGGGAGAGGTTTTTGGGGAGTGGGCATTTAGCAAATACATAATCATTGCAATGTTACAGCTGTTAAAGTGCAGAAACTCACTGATGCTTGTTTAGATGCTGAAGGCAATGCATTAGGAACTGATGGTCACTGATTATTATCCAATCAGTTCCTGATGCAGTATCTGCGACATCAAAAACTCTGCAGTGATTTTTGGTTACATCCTAAATTTTTTAATTGTAGTGTCCCTGCTTAATGTCTTTTTTCTTAATTTTCATCTTCCAATGCTGAGGCTCAACAAGGACAGTGTACAAGAAACAAAAACTGCTCAATTGCACCACCCAGTTTTTTAGGGAAATTCTATTTTTCTTCAAGCACAGTCATGGTTTATCAAGGAATTACTGAGCGAATCACATTAAATAGCACTGATAGCAAGCTTTATAGCTCTGCAACTTTTAATTTATTCAATGCTGTTGTTTTTTGGTTGAACAGCATAAGATAGCAAGTCAGCAAGTGTTCTGCCTCACCAAAAGGCAGGAAATGATGCATGCTCTCAGCAGGGTGAGCCTGCAAGTTCAGTAAGTATTTAAATTGTGAAATTCATGAGAAATTATAACTAATGCCAGCAGGTATTGGCTTTCTGTGTGCAACGTTTTGGCAACAGGAACTACAAACCTGATGTTAGGCCTGGTACAGGCCTAAAATGTAATAAAATTAATCTACTATGTGCCTTACTGTTGGTAATTTAATTAGTGCTTCTGTGGCACAAATGCCATGCAGTCTGTTGTATATGTCTGTTAAAATGCTCTGCAATCTGCGTCCCGCAGCAATCTGGATATTTTCATTAACTTGGACTTTGGGTGTGGAAGGAAAGAGCTTACAGTGAACAGGGGAATTTAAAGAAAATTTTCCAGGGAGAAACAAACCATGTCAGTGACATTTGGTGACTAATGAGATGATTGATAACTAACCGCACATAAACATAATGAACGAACTCTACCCTTCTACAGCAGAGATGTTTCTGCTAGCTGAGAAATTAGATAGATAAATGAGAAAATAGATAGATGCTATCTATTACTGAGATAGAAATAGAATCACTTCATCACTTTTATCTCAGAACTGTTTTCTTCTAAAATTTTGCAAGGCAAAAAAGAACCCTTTTCATACCTTTTGGTGCTCAGCTCCAACTTCTGTACATCAGAGTGAGTCATCCTTTATCCAGGATCCTTTGATACTTAATGTGACATGAACAGTTTTTGGCAGACTACAGGTGATCCCTAGAATTTAACATGTAAATAAAACCTAGGAAAACATCTCTAAAATCAGCCATCTAATGCTTTTGTCCATTAAGATGCGGCAAAATTAATGTAACTATTTTATGTGCTATGCATAATACTCCTTTCTGCTGGGTATCTATAGGTCCATAGGCTGATCTAAAGCCATCTGACCTCAGTGGGAGTCCTGCGCTGATTTCTGCATCTTTGAACTCTAAGTGCTCAAACTGCAAGCACTGCAATATAGATAATGATACTGTGGCTAAGGAGGTTGCATATTTGTTTGACAGCTTAAGAAAAACACTTAATGGCTTTTGGTAGCAAGGAGGGTCTTTTCTTTCCACAATACTGAATGTACGCTTCAGCATAATAGGATTTGTGTTTGATTACTTGATAGCTAGCTCTTTGATATCTACCCAGAATCAGTGATGGCATTATCATGAAACTGTGATGGTTTCTTAAATTAATATGATAAAGCTAGAGACAGAAGATACTTTTAAAATTTGCTTATATCTCTAGCTTAACATTATTTAAAGATAAAGAAGAGCCAGGTTAAAGTAACCATACTCTTCATTTTCTAAACATTGTATTAATCCTCGTTTAGCAAAAATACAGACACAAATTTGACAGCTGTGCTTCTTGAAGTGAGAGATTATCATTAGTTCCTCTTCAGTACGTGAACTTCAACTTTAAAAATGTTACAGGAATCCTGACTGGCTTGAGTTGGCACATTACCAAGGTCAGAAACCCAGAGAAAAATGATTGCAGTTGTTTTGGGTAATGGAAAATTGAGGGTAAACAGCAGTTGTGATGGAACATTGATTACTGAACAAGACAGAGGAACTGAACAATCTGCATGCAGCACAAACTTTGCCTTAAAAAACTCAGATGTGAAGGATGAAGCACGGAAAAACTATCATCTGCCATACAGTTTGGTGCTAGACCACTGTTTTCACAAGGTATTTTTAAAAGTAACATTTTTGGCAGTGCTGAAATGAGATGTGATGTCAGCTGAACGTGTTAACCCAGTTCACACCTGTGATCATTCTTCCTCTGCTGAGTGCTGCAGAAGTAAAGCTGGGAAGGGTAGGAGACATCATGGCAGGGTTTGGAGTTCAGCGTGGTTTGAATGAGCCACGAGGTTAATCTTGTTTGCATGGTGTGCTGGGATTTTGGGCATTGCAGCAGTATGCCTTGGTTCTGCAATTTAAGTGCCGTGCAGGTCTGTTAATCCATTAGGGCAAAGAAATTGCTGTGTTTAGCACAATCCCAGATACCACTGTGAGAATTATTAACTGCTCACAGTTGCCAGCTGAGATTAAGCCAATTCACAGCCATCCAGGTTAGGCCTGCAAGTGGATTCTTGTCAGCTAAGTTTCTTCTCTGAGTGTCTTTCACAGGGAAAAAAATGGCAAAGTTCCACAGACAGCACCTGGTACTGTGAAAATCTGTCATTAAAGCATTTAGGGTCTCTATGCATCTTTTCTGAGAGGTGCTGTTAAGCAACTCCACTTGTTGAAGGGAGATCTGGTTTATTTGGTGATATTTGGCATACCCCAATCTGCGTGTAAACTGATAAAGCATAACTCAGACTTGTTCTTTCTGGTTCAGCCACTGCTTGTTGGCTTCTCTTGTATAATAGGGAGTACAGTAAAATATACATTCAAGGGTACTGTCTGACTGCTGAGCAAAAACCCATTTCTGTCAAACCTCTAACAACGGTGTGCATGTTTCTTCAGCTCCTTGCACTTACCTCTGTCTATGCTCCTGTAGTTCTAGCAATTGGTGCTTCCAAGCCAGGGTAGCACCGCTTGCTGTAATTACTGTGCAGAGAACTATAACCAAATCCAGCTTTTGTGTTTTGTCATTATGGAGTTTTGCCAGCAAGTCTGAAGAACACCATTAGTAACTGGAATCACAAATGTTTAGAAATAAAACGCAGGAGCTGCAGGGAACAGATGAGAATAGAAGAACAAGTTGGATATAGTGGAGACATTTGATGACGCTGTAAGAGGAGAAAGTAGATGTTGAGAGAAAAGCTGTAAGAAAGTTTTCTGAAGGATGAAGTAAAATATAAGCTTGTTTCCTGGAGCTGATCGCCTACAGAAGATGATAAGCAAGGTAATTCACTACGTTTCATCATCGTTTGCTGCAGCAGCAAAATACTGTAGCAGTAGGGCTTGTATTTGGATCAGATGTTCTTGCAGGGCCGAGCTGCTTTCCTCAGCTTCTGTACTAAAACCGGGATGGCCCCGGAATACAGTCTGTACCACCACTGATGCAAACGGCTGCTTTTTCTCCGGGAGAAGTCCTGTGCATAGCGCAGCCGTGGAGCATACTGGCAGGGGGGCAACTCACAAACTCCTCAGAAAGAACAGCTTTCTACTGGAACAAACCAGAGGCAGGCTTGGCAGGTGGTCTGATTATATTTGCTCAGCCAGTTCAGCAGTACTTGCTGGACAAAAGAAGGGATCAGGTGATACATAAAGTCCCGAACAAAGCTCCAGACAAATACAGACATGACCAGACTTTCTCATCTGTTTGTGTATCTGTGAAAGTGGAGGCATATCACCTCTGTTGATTTTTGTATGGGTGGCTACCAAACACTAAACTACTGTGAATTTAGTTTCTGTGCGTCAATTCTGCATTACTCAAACTGTTCTCCATTGGTGGTGATGAAGTTAAAACCATGTGGAGTGAAGTCTTGTTCCCCCTTTTTTGCCTGGTCAAGCATGTGCTTTCTTCTTGCTGCCATTCAGCAGACCTGCAAATGCCATCTGGAGAAGGCACTGAGGTCATGGTCTGGTGGTGGTGGATGGAGGAGGGCTGCTCAGGAACAATCATTTGGATTTAAGCTGTCCAGGCATCCAAACATATGCATATGCTTGTAGAACTTCAGTAGAAAGAAAGGCTTGAAAGCAACAGGAGGAGACCATTTCTAGGTAGGAATTTAGGCAAGCATTACCGTATGGTGTAAGTAGATACAGATGAACATTCCATACGGGAGGTACCTGAATGAGTTGAATGTCTTTCCAAGGGTAAACATGCACGACCCCTTTTTTGCCTTCCAACTGCTGTATGAGTGTAAAGGTGTTCCAAGCATCTGAGAGATTTGGAATACCTTTAACTTTATAATGGTGCATAAAAACCTTATGGTAAAAGAATGTTAATCTTGCTTTAGAGCATGTAATCCATTTGCACTGCAAATGCAAATGCAAGAAGTAGACAGAGGATTCACACACAGACAACCTTGTTTCTGGCACTTGCTAATTTTTCTTTGCTCAACTCTTCAAATTTCATATTCTTTTGACATAAGGTGTTTTTTTGTTGTTGTTGTTGTTGTTAACGTGGATATAAGAAGATTATGAAATGAATGCAAGACTGATTAAAGAGTCTAGAGCTTCCAGATGAAAGATCAAGCAAACAGGCCTCAATATTTTTCATACTGTAATTTGCAGTGAAAATGTCTAATGGAAAGTTCTGACTTAATAAAGGTTTTGCTACATTTGGGCCTGGATAATTAATAGGCGATGGTACTAAAAGTAAGGAATCAGACACTTTGAAAAGGAATCCGGAAATAACGGATAGCATTTGGTTACTGCAACCTGGGCAGCCCTGCAGGAAAAATGATCTGTAGTAGTGGGTAGCAGTCATCATTGTGCTGACTTGGTGCAGCTGCAGGAGGAAGTTGTGTTAGCAGTTCAACTGTGGCATGTGTTCAAGACCTTTTATTTAGATTAAAAAGAAAAAAATAGAAGTACGTGGTATTTAATATTCCACTATTCCAGCGTGATGGGTTCAAACTAGCTCTGATGAGTGGCAAATATTTATGCCATATTTAAAAAGATTTGCTAACAAACAGGTAGATGCAAATAGATGATTAGAATAAGGGTGAAAAGCTTGTGGAGGAATTCTGATCCCACAGAGGATAACGTAAGACCTTGTGTTGACATCACCAGGAGCAGATTTTATCCAGAAAATCTGTACATTTCTGGCATTGACATAACTACTGCAGCTTTGTGGAAAAATCTTGAAACTTGCAGAAGAATTTACTTTTCTCTTACATGTGTGATGTTTTATTTAAAACAGTGGTATCATTCTAAAAGCAGAGGTGTGAAAGCATAGTTAATTCCAGCAGTATGAGAAAAATTATTTTAAATGATGTCAGCATCTCAAAATATAAAAGATGAACCAAAAGATCCTCTTCATCAGAACAGCAGCAAAAATTCATCTACAAATAATCAAGGGAATACAATTTTAGGTGAGCCTGAAGTGATTCTAGCATCAGTTGGTATCAGTTCTTGGATGAGAATTTCTTTCTCAGGGTTGGATTTGTCAGCATAACTTCTCTCTGATGCATTTCTTCATAAATCTCAGTGGATTGGCACGGCTGCATATTATTCATCAACAAGATTTTGAGCAATGTATGGCACCATACCGATATCTCTGCAGGGCTTGTGCTGACTGAATAATTGAAGATGGATGTAAAATATTAGCGTGGAATAGTCAGATAAATTTTTAAAAAACTGTACAAGGTAACTGATGTTTTTATTGCACAGCACATTTTATAGCTTATTAAAACAGTCTGTCAGGACATAGTAGAAAAGAGCAAGTTGGCTTTAATGAAAGTAAGGATAATTTATAAAGGTCTGATGGGGGAAAATGTGTTGGTTCCAATTTCAATTCTGCCCCCAGTCCCAGAACTAATATTTCAGGCTTGTGTTGAAACAGTCATGATATTGAAACAAATGGAGCTTTGCCATTGTTTGAATTTTTATTTATTTATTTATTTTTGCAAATGCTGACATGCCTGTTGTGGCTACATGCACAGTTATCAGCTGTAATCATGGTAGGTGCACATGCATGCCCTCACCATTTGTCAATTAGCACTTGATTGAGGAGAACAGATAAAACTCTGATTCAGATCTAGAATAAAGGTGGTAACTACTGGAGCAATAGTGGTTTTCTGGGAAGTGTGGGGAACTGGAAAGTCTTATAGGAGGGCTGCACCGAAAGTAATGCCTTCCATTTTATGATGTTGGCCCACGACGTCAGAGGCAGATGTTGGTGGTATGGCAATAGAGACTGAACCTTCCTACCAATATCCCGTTCCATTTTCTTGCTATGTGACAGATGGCAGCAGAGGGGCAGTCTGACAGATTGGTGTCTGACATGAAAGTGCATATGAAACAAAGGTGCTCCTTCGTGCAGAAAAAAATGGCACCATTGACATTCATCAGTGTTTGCTGAACATTCATGGAGACCAAAAAGTGGATGTGAGCACAGTGGGGGAGAAGTAGTGTATTTCAGCAGTGGCTACAGCAACAGTAGGTAATTTCTGAGTACAGCACTTGGGCTCTTGTTCATTGCTGGTGAAAATGCATAGCTAGTGGTCATGACTATGTTAAAAAATAGTGTTTTGTAGCTGAGAATTTGCTCTACCGAATAGCGTTACTGTGCTCTTTTGTGCTGTACTGTAGTTTCTATGGAAATAGATAGGAGGCATTACTTTTGGAGCAACCTAGTATCAAGGCTGTTGTGCAGAGCCAGTATTTATCTGTTTTGAGACTCTGGCTTTTTGCATGCACAGCTCTATCTCCAATGGTGTCAACTTATGCCAAGCTGTCCTCCTATCCAGATTTTCAGTAAGTTTTGTTCAGGCGGTATGAATTTCCCAGAGGGTCGTGTCGTGACATACTTCACAAATGTAGGCACAAGTTCTGGTTATGGTCTCTGGGAGGAGAACTGGGCGCATTCTGTTCGGTGATGTATTAACTCTGAAGCACAGACAGGGTATGCATGCAGTCAGTTTCTCACAGGCTGTGTATGCACGACGTGTCATATTGCCAAAATTGCACACCTTTGCTGTTGCTGCACATGGAGTTCACAACACCAGCACCTTTGTGCCAGTGGTAGTGAAAGTAAGACCTTGCGTAGGTATAGCATAAGATTTGAGGAGCTTTTCAAGAGAGGAAAAAAGAAGTTCCTTTTGCCTTTCCTGAAGGCCTGAATTGGTCGATATTCTCTTGTATGAAAAAGAAATGTTTCTCTCAAAGGGACTTCTTGCTGCAGCTGTGACAAAGTTTGATTTTTAGACCACTCATCAACCAAGCTGCTCTTCAAAACATAATCCTTTTAGAAAAGCTGAACTCATCCAATGCTGTGTGAACCAGTGGAATCCCACTTGTGATTTAGCTTCACTGAACGGTAGGTGCAGCTTCTTAACAGGGCGGTAAGCCCTCACAGTTCAAACGTGGTTTGTAATAACTTGGTCCATTGGAATATAGTTGTTAACAGTACTTTTCAGTGTCCAGCAGGTTCATATATATAGTTTTTATGCTTTTGTTTTCAACTTTTGACTCATGAAAATTATTAAGAGAAAAGTGTACAGTCAGCTACATGCTATTTAGGTGATTTGGATCCAATTCAGCTCAGCTCAGCAGAGGTGTGGAAGATGAAGAACTGTATACTGTATAATTACTGTGTATGCAGATTCCAGATTGCAGAATCTCTACAGGTAATTGTGAGATTGCTATAAAGACATCACATTTGCCTGCAGAGATTTCCCAGTCTGCGACTCACATCCATGAAGAAGTGAAAGAAATATTTTCTTTTTGCTAGTCCTTGTCAGAGTTTAAACTGAATTTTGAATGAGTTGTTGAAGAACGTTCTGTTGTTGAAAGACCTGGTGGAACTCCTTAGAAGTTTTCAAGAGGACTAGATGACTGTGCTGATAATAACTAAAGTATTGTTTGGTTCCAGCATACACTGCATTCCCAGTTTCTGTGGATCTGTATCTTCCAAAGGCTGCACTGTGGATGCCTCACAATGTCCTTGGAAGTAATCTGGCTGAAGCTGAGAATACCACCTTTCCTCTACATGTGTGTGAACAAATACTTCTCCTTGCCGCTCACTCTGCTACTCCTTTTGGTCTCTTCTAGAGCAAATTTAAGTTTCTGTTTTCCTTGCCAACATACATTTTGGTTTTAATGAGATGGCAGCGGTTACTTCTCTGTACATTTTCTCTCTTACCTTTTTTTTTTTGTCCAGCTGTTGGTGTTGTGAAAGAAAGGAGAGAAAATGTTGTAGTCTCTAGCCATCATCATCCCCCTGACTGCGGCAGTAACCTGGAGGTTGTTAGGTGCTGACCTTCCTTCTCCTTTGGTCAATGTAATTCTTACCTGTTTTATGGCTCTACCACTTGTTATATCTTGTGCATTTTTAAATTTAAATCGTGTGTTCTCTGAGGCACAGATTATGAATGGACTTGTACTGTCTGGCTGTTTAAAAAATGCTAAGATGTGAGCAAATGAGAGGAAATTAATTGTGGACTTTCCAGATTATAACATTCCTGCTAATTCCAAGCACTAAGCACAAAAAATAATTAAAAAAAAAAAAAAAAAAGACAAGAAATTGGATTTTAAGGCAAAACAGGTTTGGCTGAGTGACAGCAACATATTTAGCTTTGCTTGTGGGTGGTCATCTCATACAAACCAGCCTGTAACAGAGAACCAGACCATCCAGAGCCCACCACCCAGTCCCTGCCTGCGGGGCTCTCTGCTGTCAGCCCCAAAGAGGGGTTCTGCCTTTTTGATGTGTGTGGGTGGTTGTGTCGGAGATCTGCCAGTTGAGATCACTGACCAGCTGGCAGGGAACCGCTGAAGTGCACACCAGTCACCCCTGGCAGAAATTGCAAAAATGACAGAATTTGGAGCTCCTTCAGTAGTTGGTTCAGAGAGTTAAGCCTGAGCAGTTGCATAGGGGAGGGAGTATGCTCCCTGCATGCAACCTGTGTGTATGCATGTGTGGAGAATTTAAAGAATTACAGCTCAAGCTACAGGTTTGATCATTAGATTTATACAGTGGGATGCTTTAGAACAGACTAACTTAGGAACTGTAAGAAGAAAAGGTAGGATGAAAAATTAGAAGGATGAGAAAATGTAAGCTACTTAAAGGCTCATCATGAGCAGCAGAGGAGGCAATGAAAGCCTCCTATTATTGTATGTCAAATGATTCCCTCAGTCCTGGTGAAGAGCTTTCATTTTACCCGATTTGGTTTTGCCAATGCTGAGAGATCCGAAGAATTTAAAGGATGAGGTGCAGATCTTCGATCTCTTCTGCAGTGAAAAATCTTTAATACACTCTATAGGGAGACCAAAGACCACTATTTATTTCCTTTTGTCTTCTGGAAGTGAAGGTATGGTTTGTCCCAGATTCTTGAAAAATCCACACAAAATAAGTCTCCATAAGGTGTGACTCACAGCTTTTACAGTATAGACAAATAAGGAACAGCTTGTGTTCTTGCTAAGCAGATTATCAGGAGAGGTTGCAGAGGTCTTTTCTAGAGAACAACTCACTCTTGTACTTTGTTGTAATACTAGCAGGCCCTGTCAAAGTGGAGATGAACACTACATATTTTTTCATAACCGACATCACCACTAAATCTTAGGAAAGCTAACTTCCAGCTCTTCAGGGAAGTCAGCCAACACAACACCTTAGGAAACTGTCTTCATGGGCAAAGGAACAAAACAGAGCTCCCAGATGTAGCAAGTCAGGAAAGGAAGGTAAGAGACTGGTGTGGCTGAACTGGGACCTGCTGGTCAAACTGGAGAGCAAGAAGAAAATTCACAGGCAGTGGAAACAGGGACAGGTACTGTGGGAAGAGCTTAATGAAGCTGCTAGGCTATGAAGGGATGGGATCAGGAAAGCCAAGGCCCAGCTTGATGTAAACTTGGCAAGGGATGCCAAGAACAAGAAAAGCTTCTATGGGTACCTCAGCCAGAAAAGGAAAGTCCAGGAGGGCGTACCTCCCCAGTGAGTGACACAGGCAGGCTGATAACAAAAGACAAGGAGAAGTCTGAGATACTTAACTTTTTTGCCTTGAAACAGGTCCTCCTGGAAGCTATGTTAAGGCACATGAAAGGCAGGGAGGTGATACAGGAGAACCAGCATGGCTTCAACAAGGGCAAATCCTTCTTGACCAACCTGGTGGCCTTTTATGATGGTGTAACTGCATCAGTGGACCAGAGAAGAGCCACCGATGTGATCTATGGACTTCAGTAAGGGCTCTGACATGGTACCAAACATCCTTCTCTCCAAATTGGAAAGATATGGCAGCGTGGCCAGCAGGGCGAGGCAGGGGATCTGCCCCTCTGCTCTGTGCTCTGAGACCTCACCTGGAGCACTGCGTCCAGACGTGCTCAGTACAGGAGAGATATGGAGCTGTTGGAGTGTGTCCAGAGGAGGGCCACAGAAATGATTCAAGAGGTGGAACACCTCTCCTATGAGGACAGGCTGAGAGAGCTGGGGCTGTTCAGTCTGCAGAAGAGAAGGCTCCAGGAAAAACTAATGGCAGCCCTTCAGTATCTGAAGGGGAAATACAGGAAAGGAGACAGACTCTTTAGCAGGGTCTGTTGTGATTGAACAAGGGGAAATGGTTTCAAGCGTAAAGAGGATAGATGTAGGCTAGATATAAGGGAGAAGTCTTCTACAGTGAGGGTGGTAAGGCACTGGAACAGGTTGCCCAGTGATGTGGTTGATGCCCTGTCCCTGGAGGCTTTCAAGGTGAGGCTGGATCAGGCCCTGGGCACCCTGATCTAGCTGTGGTGTCCCCGTGCATTGCAGGAGGGTTGGACTAGATGACCTTTAAAGATCCCTTCTAACTCTAAGGATTCAATGACTGTAACACAGAGAGCCACGTTTTCCCCTTGCCTCACCTTTCAGTATTGGAGAAATCAGCTAGTGTTTTGCTTAGAAGAAATACAATGGAGATTATGAAATATCTTGTTTTTAGTGCAGCTTTTGTGTGGTTATACATCAGCTTCTGTACAGGTGCGGCCTCTCCTGGCAGCTGCTGGGGGGCTTTGCAGAGTGGATGGAGGAGCACCGTACAGCACAGCACCATCTTACTGCAGTGCAGCTAGAATAAATGGCAGGATGAACTCTCGGCGTGTTGCTGTTACTGAAAGCTCTGCACTGACTGACCAGGGTCCAGGGTTTGACAGTCGTGTTTAAAGCAAACAAAAGGGCAAAACCCAACTGACAAAACCTGCAAAACAACCCTCTTAAATTATTCAGACTCTTCTACAAACTAACTGATACAGTCAGCCAAACTCCTTCTCTAAGGGAAATGGAAGTTTTGACTGAAAGCAGTGATACCACTTTTCGAGACAATAAAATTGACTATTGTACATCCCTATTGCACAGGAGAACAATCTGCCCGAGCAAGTGTCCTTTTGATGCAAGGGAAAAAAAAGGTCTTTGCATGCTGATTCACTTGTAAGTACAAAGGATAACTTCGTTCTCAGGCTCTGGAACTTTTTGATGCTCTGGTTAATTAATAATTTCAGTATTTGCCATCTAGGGCATTGAGGTTATTGCATTAGAAAAGTCATCGCCCTGAAAGTGAAAAGGCAATCACTTTAAACACACTCCAGGATGAGTTACTATTGAAGGGTCGGTTTACCATCTTTACTACTGTCGTATTTTGCGTTATGTAGTAAACTGCTTGGTTTTCTGTCCTTTTTCTCAGCTGTACCTCTGATGTTGAAGAGAATAGAAACTTCCACGGGGCTCAGCCCGTGTTGACTGTTATTTCCCGATGATCTACAACAATGGTTATTTGGTAACAGCTGGGCCATGTCTTCTTTAGACAAAGCCACCGTGGGGCTGAAACCTCCCATTGCTGAAGCATAACCGTTGCCTGGGTAACGGTTAACTAGCACGTGTTTTATTGTTTCAGACTGCTTTCCTGGGGTATTTGCAGGTGGTAGAAGATGCTTTCTTAAAGAGGGGTCATAACCTCATGAACTTTCAGATGTCGCAACAAATTGGGGGACAAAAACATTTTTTTTCTTTCAAATGGATTAAGTAAATCTTATTATATAGCCTTTACGAGACAGATGTAACTCACAGTTTGATTTTTAGTGTTATATCTGGATGCTGATACAAGCATTTCTGCTGTCCATTTTTGCTTTTTTTCAGGATTTTGAACGAAGATCATATTACAATAAGATTTCAAACAAACACAATGAGAACATGCAGGCAGTAAGATTAGTGTGACTTTTTTTTTTTTGCCCTGGATTTACTTTAGCTGTGGCTTATTTGCTTGTATGCATTTCGTCTGAATTCAGTATTTCAGAGATTTACCTTAAAATTGCACATGGGCCTTCCAGAAATCTCAGGTTGGTGTGACAGATCTCAGAATAAATACAAAATATCTGCAAGCATATTAATGGTGGTGGTTAGCTAAAAGAATCGCTTAGAACTTTAAGTTGGATGTTAAAGAAGTGCACTTCTGATGCAGACGTATGTGCAGAGCATGCTGTATGATTGTATATGGATCAGTAAGTAGGGAAGAAGAATTTTGTAAATAGGAATTATGTCCTCATTTTTTCCTATACCAAAATTAAAAGTGCCTTTAAAATGTGCTTACTGCATTCATCCAAAAAAATGTTCTGTGGTACACAGCAATGTTTCGTGTTACAGAGTTGTTTGCTGAGAGGAGACGGTCCCAGGACAAAAGAAGGACAAGAAGTAACATGTGACATGGAATAAAAGTGTGGTTAGGTTTTAATATGTTCAGCAAAATCCATTCATAATCTAGTGGGATGAAGAGAGAGCTCCCTCTCCTGTCTGTTTTATAAAATTTATAGAAGTTGTTTGCATATTTACTTCGATTAAGGTATAAATAAAAATAATGTTAAATGAAGTCCCATGATGCTGGTAATAAAAAGCTTGCAGAGATTGAGCAGCAAGTAAATCCACCTCTGTTTTTTTGGGGGGACTGCCTGCAGCTGCTCTGTGGGTTCAGGATTCGGACAGCCGCTTGCAGCAGCAGCCCTGCTGAGTGCAGGGTGGGATGGGACTTCCCCAGCTTGTGTGCAAGGAAGCGGAGGCCCTGGTTTTAGTGAAAGTAGCTCTGAGCCTGGTGGGCAGGCTATTGCCCTCTGGGTCATGGTTAATAATTTATTTCTTGATCTATTTTTGGGTATGTGGAGAACTAGGGGAGCAGTCAAGGCCATCCTTCATGGGATTTATTTCACGTCACGGTTTGTAGATAGTTTGGTCAAAGCTGCTGAAATGACCCAGGCCAGCATGCCTGCTGCCCTGGTTGGATGCTCAGCTCTGCCCTGCGCAGATGTAGGGTCAGGGTCGAGAAAGACCTGCTGCTCGTGGCCCGGAGGTTCCCAAAGATTGGCAACAGATCCTTAGGAGCCAAGGATCTCTGCTTTTCCTCTCTCTGTTCCAAATCACCTCTTGGCTACCGACACTCACGGGTTCGGGTTTCTCAGTCCTTTTGGTGAACATCTCGTGCCAGTGAGAATCAGTCATCGCTAGCTCATGTATGTCCAGGGGACTGAGCTAAGGCAAATCTGGTGAGTAACCAAAGGATTGTGGTCGGTGTAATAATTTGTTCCACATTCCTCTTAAAAAACAATAGTAATAAAAAAGGTCCTGGCAGGCTCAAGGAGGGGAGTTCCTCTCCTTTGGCAGGCCTCTCCCTGCCATGACCCCTCATTCTTTGGTAAGCCCCTCTGTGGGACCTGCCTTGGATGGGGAAAGGGCAAGAGGACAGCTCCTGGCTCAGGGCAGCTTGTGCTTAGCAGAGCAGCAGGACACAGCCTGAGAGTCCTGCTGAGTACAGAGGGGAGATCGCCTGTTCCCTGAGCTGCAGGTCCTTGGGTTTGTGCTGAGTGAGGGGATGGGAGCACAGCTTCTGCTAGGGTACGCCTTCTGTGCCCTGTAGTGATGGCTGAGAAAATGGCTCATTTTTGTGTGTGTGTTTCAGAAAAATATTGCACAAGGATGTCCTTCACTTGGGGTCATGGCCTAATTATGTGATAGCTAAAGAGAATTGAGGTTTTGGACAGATAATGTGTTTTCTTATGATCTCTACATAATTTGTTGGAGGTTTGAATTGGGGAATGGAATCTGAGATCAGGTGAGGTGAAAAGCGACAGGTTGTATGCTCAGCTGCTGACCCTCTCCCTTTTTTCGAGAGAGGGAAGGTGAAATCATTTAGCCCTCAAATAAATTAACCACATTTCGGGCCAGATTTTTTGCCTTAGACTGAAGATTGAAAAAGAATGAAAGAAATATCCTCATTGCTCACTGCTGTACTCAGAGCAAGTTTCGAATATGGAAACCAGGTAAAACATTCTCAAACACAGGCTGCCTCTACAGAGCGCTCTGAGCTCTATTCTCCAGGAGCATCACATTGGTTTTAGCTTAAACGTAATGTGATATTAATTAATAAGTAATTCTAATGAGAGAATTATTGACCACACACTTGTATTTTCTGGCAGCAGCTTGACCAGAGTTACCAAACCGTGTGCAGCCCCGCTGCTCAGCGTGCCTGGTACCGCCTCCATCAGTTTCTGCTCCTTGCCCGCTTAGTACCAAACTAGTTTTTCATAAAGCAACTCTGAATCCGGGCATAGCGATGAAGCCACATTGAATTAATTACGTTCTGTGAACTCACTGCACTCATTTCATTTTTCACAGTCCCAAATAAAAAGCAAACGAGGCAATGACAGAAGCTTGAGTGCTGGCAATAAAAAGGTTGCATTTTGCTGTGCAATTACTTTCTCATTAATTCTGTCTGTTGAAGAGCAGCTGCTAACTGTTGGTACCAGTTTATGACTAAAACAATGTTTTTGTTAAACAAATTAACTGGTGTTATTTTGTGGAGGAAAAAGAATAATTCCAGTGCTATAGTGATTATTAATAACAGCGCCTGTCACCTATCCGCAGTAACACCACATGCAGCAGCAACTACCCTGGCCCCAAAATTAAAAGTCCAGACTTACCAGTGAACAGGGGTACGAGCTGTTAACCTCTTATTTGCACTTCTCCAGACTTCAGATTGCCTTCAGGTCTGCTCACTAATGTTTGTAGTCATATCAGACACTTCTGTGCTGCGATAAATGCTGACTGGCGTGAGCTTGGAAATGACTTAAAAAGAAAAGCCTGGTAAGCGCTGCCTTGTGCTCTGAACCTTCTGCCTTTGCTTGCATTTTGCCACATCGCTTTGCTAAAGCAGTCCTCGGACTGGGGCAAGGATTCAAGAGAGAATGAACTGTGAGAGAAGGAGAATGAAGAAGAAGAGTCCTGCCCTTGCTCCCTGCTTTACTCGGAGGTCCCTGCAGCCCCTGGCTGGCCGTGCTGCCGGCTGCTCCCAGCAGGGCAGCTTCCCACTGCTTCTTAAATAGAAAAGCATGCATCTGCTCCTCAGAAGTTTCGGAAGCATCAGAAAGATAGCTGAGAATTACATGTAAAATGCAAGTTTTCTATAGGAAACAGCCTGGCAGTCCACACTTTGTTACTCACTTGATAAGCAGAGTCTTTTTGACAGTCCTAACCTTCTAAACTATAGGTCCTGCTGAGCCCAGCATGAGTCAAACGCTGGGTACCATCTGTCAGAGCTTTGCTGTTTGTTTTTTTTCCTCTCCTCTTTTACTACAATCTGCTGAGAGGGGTGCAGAATAGAAGTTGCTTTTCTGCACTTAAATGAGAAACTCAATCAGGAGTCTTAAAGAAATCCTGCTGTTCCCAAATAACTCTGCAGACTCTGGGCAGGAGAACAAATTATTTTGTATTCTCCAAGATTTTAAAAACAAGTATATAACATGCCTCAGGGAGTGGGAAAGAATTTGAAGCCCAAAGCTGAAAAGATGGGGCTGAACAACTAAGTTAGATGAACTGTGGGATAACACGAGTGTTGAAGGGATGCACAGCTTGGAGGTTTCAGCTGTTTCCCCAAAGAAACACTCTCAGAGGATATTCCAAATTTCTCACTGATGGACATTTAATAAGAAGAGCTGTCTGGGAAGAAATGGCCCCCTGCTGCATCATAAAAGAACGACCAAAGGGACATTTTTATGTCTCATTAGTTTATATTCAGCCCTAAATTGGCACCTGCTCTGAATTCGGTCCAAGTTTGCCAGGACTTTGGAGACTCAAATGAATGTTTCTTTAACATGTTGCTAACAATTCATCAAGACAGAGGGGTCTGTGTGTTATTACAGACACAGTGACACATACGGAAACAACAATATGACCAAAGAAAGGTCTTGGCTTGCCAGTGCTGAGGGCTGTACAAGAAGCTGTTTCTCTAAATGTGGTTTCCACATATGTGTGGTATGGGCAGGTGTTTACATCTCTTACCCGCACAAATCACCATTTCAGAATCAAATTCCTAAGAACCCAAGCGGCTGTATGTAGTTGGGAGAAAGAAGCAGAAAATTGTTTTGTGTTGTCAGTGCCTGAGCTGGCTGCGTAACGGCCCATGTCTTTGGGAGCAGACACAGAGCAGTGCTGATGTGTTAGCTCTGTACTGCTGGCACAGCCCTGCATGGCATAGCCTTACATGATGGGGACACGCGGTGGCTTTCCTCCCACTGCCTGAGGAGACAAAGGCGATGTGCTGCCTGCAGGACCTGGCGGTGTATGCCCAGCTGTCCACCTGGGCTGGCAGTGCTCGGATTGTGCCATATAAAGTGGTGTGTAGTCCTGCATGGACTGTTGTGCAAGGTCTGAATTTTAGAAGGCATCGACTCTTCCATGTCTTAAACAGCGTGCCTGGGTTTCCTTTTGCAATATTATATTATTACTATATATACCTCTACTGACTAACATCACGTTCTTTCAACTTGTGTTTATTTAGCAGAAGAGACACGTAGCTTACTGTAGCACAGATGAGGAAGCTCTAACACAATTTTATTGTCCCCTTACTGTTTCTTTTAGCTACAGCTATCCAATATTGTCATTTTAAAAGGTCAGCAGTGTGATTTTAATGAGCATTTGATTCTGGCCTTGTTGCAGTTTTATATTCATGCAGTTGTGCTTAATACCTTGGCAAGTGCGCTGGCTGGAGGATCAGTGGCTGGCTTGTGCTCGTTTGGTCTTGTTTTGTGCTGGAAGGCATTAAAATGCCTTCTGGGGACCAGAGCAGGTAGTCTGCATTGAGAGGTTACACAAAAATGCAACTTTAAGGGCATGTGCACAGGTAATTGCTCCTGTAGGTGCTGTTGGCTTTGGATGGCAATGGTTCCATTTGATTTGAATGAGAGCACGTGGGAATGTCATGGCTTGCCTGGTAAGTACTGGAGACTGTGATGGGTGTATGGAAAACACAGCTTTTTAGAGGTTCCTTAAGACACTTCTAATGACCTGCCGGGCACAGAACTGTGGCAATGCAAGAAACAAAGCAAAGCTGAATGCCTTTGTCCTTGGAGTGGTAAGCACTGAGTGTTAGGGAGCCCCTCCTGGGGGGCTGCGGGGACAGGACACCTGGATCGTAGAAAGGAGAGGGACGGGAGAGAACACAATACAAATGGTCAACAATGTATCACCACAAATGGCCAGTCACAGGTGATGCTTTCCGTTAGATGGCTGTTATTAAGTCACTGCTAAGCAGTATTTTTCACAAGTGATACGGTGCAAAGCATGTGTTTTGCCATTATGTCACACTGCTTTCTGAGCACGGCGGTGCTGTGATTGCAGCATGACTGGATGGCAACTTATTTACATTTATGTATATCATTTCGCTGTGCCTCCATTAAATGTACTACATGCTGGATTTTACATCTAATCACAAAAGCACTTTAGGCCTTGTCTCTTCCGGCCTCACAAGCTGTCTAACTATGTAACTGTATAACCCCTGATAAGCATAGGATCTGCTTCTGAATCTGCATTGTGAGAGGAGCGAGGCCCCTCCAAGTTGTGGCAATTCAGAGGTGGGGAGCAGAGCTACGGCTCTCCCTCCCTGCTCACCACGGCAGCAGAGAGCTGCAGCACCTGCTCCATGCTGCTCCTGCTGCTTTGTGCTGCTCGGAGCTGCTGCTGGGATCCCGCGGGAGGTCGGGGGCTTGCTAATGGAACAGGAGGAGCCGGGAGGCACAGGACGTGCGCTGTCACAGCGGTTCACACTCTCATCTTAACGTGACCACAGTTACGGGGTCAAATCACATTTGTTTGATATAATTAGGAAAACTGCACGAGAATTAGTTGCACTTCAGGCTGCATTTGTGCAATGTTGAGCTTTTCTGGTTAAGCTACTATACTGTCAGACTATCACATTATTCAGTTTGTAAAAACTGGTGTTAGAATTTTGAGGCATTAAAACCTCTACAGCAGTCGGTCAGGGCTATTGAGTTCTTTGTGGGTATTTAGTAGATGGGATTTGCTTTAATAAGCTAACATTCATGCTCCACCAGGATTACTAGAAGGCACATAACACACGCTGTTAGCTTCCCTCTCTGGGCAGACCAAGGAGACTTAAGTAGTTACGTCAAAGAATGGTGTGTACTGGTTAAAAGAATGTCGTGCAAAACAGATTATTTCATGTCGTATCTCCAGTGATGTAAATAATATTGAGTCTTTAAGGTTAGTGAGAAGATGTCATTTTAAAAACGGCTCGTTCTGTCTTTTGTTATGCGAGAAAACTTTCTGTGCCACTACTGATATGTTACAAACTTCCTGTCTCAAACGATGGGCCGGACAGCGTCAGTCTGGGTGTCACAGAGCGAGTCAGCCTACAAAGGAAAGGCTCATGTGCATGCTTCTCGATAATGCAGGCTCCAGGGAAACCAGGTATGCACAGCTGAATAAAGCAAACAGCAGCAGCAAAGTGAGATACTAGATGGCTATAGGGTGTCGAAGCACCTCGTTTATATGCTTTTGATGTCATGTAACCCAATAAAAAAAATCAGCAGTGTGTGATGAAATCAAAATGTTAATGATAGCTAACCAGAGCTGAATTGTAAGCAGGGGTTCAGAGGTAGCCCTACAGACTCTCATCCTAATGGACTTTCTTTGATAGCGACCTGTACTTAATCGCATTGGAGGAAACCTAAAAAGATCCTTCTCTCTTTCTTTGTAGGCCTGTCAGAGTATGATCTTCACGCTAGCCAGAAATCTGTGGACCATAACATGGGTGTCTTTACAATCACAGCAACAAAAGAGCAGAGGTAATGTTGGACTTTATGTTTTCCTGTACCCTGGGGCGCAGAAGGCAGTGAAGCATAGCTGTAATTTTGCAGTGGAGGGAAGCATTACCGGGGGCTCTCATGTCCTGCTAGCCCCTAGGCTGCCAGTGTTGAACGCTGTCCTTTCCTAGGTGTCACGGGCAAAGGAAAGTCCATGCAGTAGTCACTGTGTGTGTTGTGTTTCCCTGAAGGATGATGCAGTTTGTCACACAGATTCCAATAGGTGCCAGTGTATAGTTTTGCATCAGTCTTTTTTTCCAGCTTCCGAAAGAGGAGTGGTGTAGGAGATGATGGCCGTGGAAATAAAAGTGGATTGGGGCAGCTTCCAGGTGCCTGAGTTGTGGAAGAATGGGGCTGGAAGTCACCAGAATTTTTGCAGAAATGCTATAAACCCTGAGGAGTTGCAGAAGGGTAGGATGCCAGTTCGTGTCCCTTTGTGCCGTTCATGTGTATTCTGAGGATGTCAGCTGATTTCATCACCAGAGATGCCGCCTTAACATCTGTTTGAATTATTTTACCATTGTTTCCTTTGCCATATTGGACAGATCCATTTAGTGATTATTATTTATTACCATTATATCGGTGTTGTAGAAATCTCTCAGGCTACTCTCTAAATTTTAAATACTCCAGGAAGAGAAAATCTCACCTGAGTCACGTCCTGCAGCCATTAATTTTAGTGGCATAACTGCCATTGATTGATCGAGCCTTGAGGCCTCGTGCTGTATGTATCAAGTGATGTCTTTAGAAGACACTAAGTGGAAATATCTTTTTTTTTTTTCTTCTTTTTGCAAAAATACAGTTATATGCCTTTCTCTTCTTAAAGCTAAAATCACACTTCAAAGTTGACTAGGAAACTGGTTGAGTTAATTTTTGTTTAAATATTAAAACCAATTAAAAATAAATCCATTCAAATTACAGTCTGCATAAGACCCTACAGATATTTCTGAAGTAAGTGCACTAAAAAAAGAGAGTTTATCTCCATCTGTAAAATCATTTAATGAGTAGCCAACAGAACCTTACGATTTGCTGTCAGAGGAAAACATGTTTTCATGGCATTTATAAAGCTTGCAAAACAGGCATTTGCCATGTAATGTATTTCTATGCTACGTGCATCCCTTAGGTCAGCATGCTATTTGGGATTATGTGCTTTCTCTACATTTTTCATGTCAGATGACATAGGATTGCTGTTAGAGCTATGGGGTAATCAAATTTACGTATGAATTTACTCAGATATCTGCCTCTCGGTCTGATACAAATGACAAACATCCAATTTGGCACAAGTAAAATTACTGACCTTTCAAATGTTCATTTGGCTTCAAGTGTCCAGTGGGATCAATATAGACGTTGCTGTCTATATTTTATACCACTAACTAATGCTTTGCTTTGGGTTCCTCAGACCTTCCCATAATGGTGGTAGATATTTTTCTTTACGTATGAGGAGCTACTGATTCCTGATAGACTTTGCATGTTTTTTTTTTTTCATTTTTAGTTCTGCAAGTTCCATAGTCCTCTTTGAAAAGTTTGTCTCTTATTCCAAGATATCCTTAATTAAATAACGGTAAGCTGACTTTCTCGGCACGTAGGCTGTAAATTTTGTATTCTTCCCTGTAAAGGGCTGAAAAAATAGAGTTGCTTTAGGGAAGAGTTCTTCGGGTGGTCACTTTCCAATGGCCTCAGATTCTCCTCACTTTGTTCCCAAGAAAAAAGTGAAAACAGGAACCCATTCTACCTCACCAGTGAATAAGAGCCAGCCTCTGGCCGCAGTCTTCAATAGACAGTTCCAAGTGACATATTTGGCATTTATCTGCTCTATGTTGGAATGTAATGAATAAGACGGAAGGGAAATTTTAACAATTTGGAAACAAAAAACAACCAGTCATCTCATCTAAAGGCAGTCACAAAATGGGGCGGAGGAGTTTTAACAGCATAGGACATAGGACATGTTTCATAGGACTTTTACTGTAATCCAGCTAATATCATATTGAGTGGGGTGGGTTATAGGAAACAGAGAGTATGTCCTTCGAGATTCTGTGCATCCCTCCTTCATTCCCAGTATTTTGACTTGACGATGCTCTTATCCAAATTTTCAAATTTCAGTTGTCAGTGGTACGTTCTCAATTTCCAACTTGCATTTTGATTTGAATGGCCAGTAAGTGACAGGAAGGCACGAGTTCCCCAGAAAAAGGAGGACGGACTTATAAAATGCTGTTTCCAGCAGACGGGAATGCTGAGCACAAGGGTGGCAGCATCATCTGCTATAGAAACACCAAAAAGAATCTCCCTCCTCTCAGATGAGCAAATATCTGGCAAGGATGCTAATTTCTGTGTCTGACCTTCCAGAAGCACTAATGTATTCTGTGGGGCAGATTTTAGGCTGATATACATCGTTCTAATTCTGTAACGACATCTCTGACAGTACAGACCACCTGAACATCACACCAGCACACTCATTTTTTGTCTAATACAACGATTTCCTAAAAATCTCTTAAGTAAAGCAGTATGTTTTCAACAGACACTGTTTAATAAAAGCCCAGCATTAAGATTAAGGTTGAAAGGAGAAAATCTGGAAAGAGAGAAAGAGAAAGCATATGCCCTATCCAGCAGTTGACTAACACGTTAGATTAGAAATAGTAGGAAGATTGTGCTCTTACCTGTCTTCTATAAACCCATTGTTTTTCCTGGTGTTAACAGAGCTAACTCCTTTCTTAATTTGTTTTTTTTTTTTTTTTAATATATATATTTTTAATTTTTTTTTCCCTTTTCAATGATCTCTGATGCCCACTTTTACTTCTGTGAATCCGTGGGCACTACTTTGCTATTAGCAGCTCAGTTACCTGCTCGAACACATGATGTGCCAGAGCAAAATAACAGGAGCGAGTTATTAACGCTTCAAGGTTGACCCGCCCTTTATCCCAGAATTCACTCTGTGTCTCCTTATTGATCTGACTCATGCAGCTTTTTGTCACCTGGGAATTAACAATTCAGTGTTTTATTTGACCATTTATCTCTTTAGCAAAATTGTTGCAATCTGTTGACCTTTTAAAATGCTTATGACAAGGTGTTTGCAGTTATTTGTGCTCATAAAAGACTAAAGCGCAGATCAGGTCTAATATGTGCTAAGAGCTAACCAAGACTTCCTTACAAAAACAAACTATGGTATAATGCGATCGTGTAATTTATTTGCAATATAATTAGAAGAAATAAAGATTTCCAATACTAGGAGGACTGTTACTAGGGAGAGCAGCATTTGTCTGAGGACCACAAAATATCACCACTGTGTTCTGCTTTCCTACTTTTTTTTTGTGGGGGAAGCATCAACTGAGGGTAGGAATTATCTACAAGTAGAATTGCTGATGAAAACTGCAATTTATAAGTAGCTGCACATGTGTTTTCTGTAGCCTGACATTGCCGCCCGCTGGGGGAACACCCACATTTGCATTACCTGAGCAGCAATTTCGCTGCTGCCATGTGCCATTTCAACCTCTACAATGACAACAGTGTGGTATTTGGGGCTGAGATTGGGAGGTCCTGCCTGTCATGTTTGGTACTGCGGCATCAGCTTCCAGTAGTGATGCTCTTAAGGTGCCCTAACCTTCTGGCCAGCTGCTCTATCCCACACCGCAGCCCTAATCTCAGGCACCACTGTGCCTCCAGCACTGCCGTGTCTCACTCCTGCACGGCTTCCTGCAGCCATCCTGATTTGCCCACAGCTGCGGACAGGGGATGCTCTCTGGGCTCTCCTTTCCCTGCAAAAGGTGCAGTTGCAGGTAGGTGAGGGAAAGTCCTGAGCACACAGAGGCAGGTCTGCAGCTGGATGACTCCAGTGCGGTGCTGCAGATGTGGCCTGGGGATGCTATTAGCATTTCATCTGCTAGGGTCAGTGCAGCAACATCAACCTGCTCTCAGCCTCTAGAAGAGCCTGTTTTACTCTGTTTGGCAGCACTTATGCACCCCAGTGAATTGTTAACCTGGTATAAATCTGCGTCCTGCCGGTAGATCCGACGAGGTCACCCTGATTTCTTTGGCTGCTGCCTCTACCTTGTGTGTCTGAATGTGGCAGCCTAGAAAGGGCCACACTCACAGAGCGCTACAGTCGTGGCACACACTGGGACAGACGTGAGCCCAGTGGCACAGCTACATGACATTTATCAATGCAGGACAATAAGCTCACTAACACTAACAGTGTGAAAATAACACCAGTTGCTCAGGAATCCTTGAATGTTTTTCTGACCTAGTAAAACATTTTTGGTGTGTTTGTGAGTGACTAACAGTGTATTTCTGCCACGCATGCGCTACTGCTCTCGTTTTGTTCATGTAGAATGCAGCTTTGTGGCTTCTCCAGCTGGGTATTTCCCACAGCTACCCGAGCACATGTCTGTGTACTTTCCTGTAATTTTCAAGGCCTCCCTTTAAATGATAAGGCCTGAGGTGCTTGGCTTATTCACATCTGCTGCTTTCCTGGAGGTCAATCAAACAGTTCTTCATTCAAGAAGTAATGGGGTCTTACAAAGGAAAACAATTATTTCACTTGAAATCTATTGATCTGGTTTCTGTGGTTCGTGCGGTGTTTTGGGTGCAGAACAGTTGCTTGAAACAATTTGAGATCAATTCAAGTGTAACCGAATCAATAGAAAACCATAACTGAAATGCACTACTCTTGTTTTTTGTAAGAATGTATTTTTTTGCTACCAACACTAATATGAGAATACTAAGTGTGATCAGAAAGGAAGGGAAGAATGAGAAGCCCTCGTGTATTGGCGAGAAAGGCTACTTCTGGAATCAAGCTTCAGTCTGAAGGAAAGCTGATGGGAGCGGTGTGAGGAAAACATAGTGATGCTCTGTTTTTAAAAGCTTTTTTTCTTAAAGCTTTCCAAAGAGTTGGGTTAATTCCTTTTCCTTTCTGAGTATCAAGTTATCCAAAGCTAAATTTACCAGATTTGTGGCATTATACAAAATGTTGATATCCTTAAACAATTCTTGCCAGAAGAGGGGAAAAAATCATTTTTTAATTACACTATTTTCACAATAAATGCTAGCGCTAGAAGTGCGTGACTCTGTAACCCGGTCTCTTTTCTGTATTACCAGCAAGGTTCATTTTTTATCTTATTCATTTTTCCATTTGGTCCAGCTCTGTTTTCTGTTGACGGTTTACTCAGGCGGAAAATTTCTGACCATTCAAAAGAAGTTGGGAAACAATGGGTGAGGGAAGGCAATCGGGGTATCAGGAGATGTATTTTGACATTAACCCCTTGCCTCCTGCCACAGTCTAGCTGACAGCAAGACGGATGGAGCAGGAGAAGCTTTTGTTATTAAACTTTATGCATCGTCATGCAGTCCTTCGCTTAGAAAAATGATTATTTCCATAGATGTTCCTGGATACTGCTGGGAGCCTGGTGGACACTAAAAGAGGAACAGCTCCGTCGGGTTTTTGTACACATTACATATTCTGGGGGAGAAATAATGTTTTAGGATCTACAGATGAACTAATGTTCTGAATCCCCCATTTTTGTGGGCAAGGACAGCAACCATAAGATAGTAATGCATAGTTCAAAAAGTTTATGTGAAATTCATTCTGGTTTGCAACCAGAATCTGGTTTGCAATCAAGAAGTCTTAATTTTGGATCACGTTAGTTTGTTTTACTTAGGATAACTATTTGACAAATAATTGGTAGTGGATCTGAGGAGAAATCTGTTCCATTACGGATGCACACTAAATAGATTTTCACAGAATTTTAGTGCTACTCAGTCAAGCTTCTGAATGCATCGTTGCACCTGAAAAGGACATTCTGGATAGGCAAAGGGCAGCAAGCTGTTCAGATAAACCTGATTGTTTGCATACAGAAATGCATTTTGTATTCAGAAATACAGATACCTGCAGGCATAAAATATTGCACATGGAGATGAGATTGATTTAGTGCTGTGAATCTTGGTAGTGTGAACTGCCTTAAATTACTCAAGTTCAGGGAGATGCTTCATACACTTCTTTAGGAATATACTAGTCACTAAGTCTTGTGTAAACTTACCAATTTTAGCAAAAATTCTAATGACACTAGCAGGAAGATGAAAATGTAATGTAATATTTGTGTAATGCCTTTTGGATCATTGCTATGGACTGCTGATTTTCTGATTATGAAGAAAATGTGATGTTTGGAAAGACGAGTTTCCCACTCAGGTTTGTCCTTAGGCCCAGGTTGCCTGACTCAGCCCAGCCGTGTGGCAGTGCTGAGAGATGAACGGCAAGTGGGATGTCCTGGCAGCAGGATGGGAGGCGTGGGACAAGAGAGGGAGATCGGAGGAGGAACACAAGAAAAATACACTAAAGCTTTAGGAAGTGCCGAAAGGCATAATTAACACAGAGACAAAAAGGCATGGGAGAGTGTTGACAGACATAGCAGCAGCTCAGTATGCAGCACAGGCCTTCCAGTGCTGCATAAATACCCATTTTCGCTTTGCCTAGCTGACCAGGTCAATCACGTGGTTTGTGCACTGGATACTTGACAGTTCGTTGCTGCGATGTTTGCCAGACAAACAAAACTAGCCTGAGTCCATTGCTACTACTTTTCATCCAAACGTCTGCCATTCTCTTTCTTTGGTGCATTAAAACTGGCTTTGAATTCATCGCTGTTACTTAGTTCATTGGCGTGAGACAGTGCTGAGTCACCAACATCCTTAATGTAATGTCTGCTATGAAGGTGAGGTGTTCATGGGAGAGGTCCCTAAGTGCTGGGTTCAAGCATGGAACATAAGAACTGTTTAATCCACTAGGATATATTGATAGCATGTAGCCTCATAGAAAGAGATTTTGGCACAGGAAGTAATTGAACCACAAAAGACCCAAGACTGCACCATGCATTCGCCATGTTGTTATCCCTTCCTGTAGCCATGTGCTGTGTCCTGCTGCCAGAGACACACCAGCAGGCTGTCGGGCCAGGGCAGCTCTGCTTATCTCTGCAGTCCCTAGGAAAGGCTGCAAGCACTGGGAAGCGGCCAGGAAAGGCTTCCTACTGCTGTAACCTGCAATTAGTTGCAGGAGTTGTAAGAGCGCACAATCCCGTAACTATGAGTGATAGGACTTGGACTGCTCTTCAGCCAAAGTGCAACACAACAGATGGAATAAATTTCCAAAGCCTCGAAGAAAGACATGTGAGAACAACTCTTTTCTTCCACTTGTAAAAGCGAATTTAAGTTCCCACAGTTTCCGACCTCAAATACAATACCGTCAGCAAAACTCAGACATTTTGTTTGTGGACAACAGATAGCATTGTTGTGATTGGCAATACTGGAAAAAATAAAAGAGATGCAAGTTCCTAGCTTAGAGATTCTGCAGTCATTGGGTAGATGAAACAGCGGAGTGGGAAAACAGCACTATGTTAGAAAACACATGGAAAAAAAAAAACAGTACAAAAAATCCAGTGATTAACCACTCTCCCCAACACATAGCTCAATGTTTGAGTGTCTTCAGTTCATAGAAGTTTTACTAATTTATTTTACAACGCAACGAAGTCTGCAAAGTGGTTAAGTTTTGTCTGCAGATCTTAAGATTGGAAACGTAAAATTAAGTGCAGCATTCTTGCTTCACTGGGTGAAGGTGGAGATAAATAATATTTAGGGCTTTTTGCTCAAGTTGCTGTAGCCAAAGAAAATCACCCTGTACAAGCCATTAGTGCTCCCTCCTCCAGAAAGAAAAGTAGTCTGTCAACCTCAGGTCTTCGGGCTGAGCTCAAAAAAGTTTCCAAAGCAGTCAGCATTCAAGGCTCCCATGCAAGCTTTTCAGTTTTGATCATAACAAGATTCCAGTTTTGCAGCTTTGCTCACATCATTGCTCCAGAGATCATCTGCTAGATGGTAGTTCATGCTGAACAACTGCTGCAGTGTTGAACAGCTGCGGGCTCCATGACTTTCAGGAAGTTACAAATAACGCATTCATTCATCTCCTCCTGCGCTGAGAACCCACCCGCATAGTCTTACACTTCCTAATTTAATTTGCCTCTGGATGTAACTTCCTCTAAATTTAGATATAGTCTTAGTCTCTCTCTTACCTCTTGGTGTGTTCTGCTTGCATTACTCCATAGCTGCTGCAGTGCAGGAGGGAGACTGCCATGGGAGTGAGAACCATGGCAGGCTGCGCCTGCAGCTGTTATGTGCCCATCTGGTATGGAGACCTTCAACGGTATCTCTAAGTGCAGTGTTACAAACAGATCTTCCCAACTAAGACTTTTGGAAAAGAAAATTGGGGTTAATGTTCAACCGGGTTTTGTTTCCTTTCACCTTTGTTCATTTCACTGACTTCCAGTTGCAAAGTTAAGATGTTCTGAGAGCAAAATTAGTTTACCACAAAGTGAATAATCTGAAAGGTGAAATGGTGAGTCTTTTCATTTAGCATACCAAGTGGAACATCACAATTAAATTAAGCAATAGACTGCCACAAAGACCGACTATTAACTACGAAAGTCAGGAATTGTAAGGAGTAGTGAATCTTTTAGATTGCCAGGATTGAAAAGCTGACAGAAAATCAAGATGCTGAGGGTCACAGTGTTAAGAAAGCACTTCCATGGGTGAGCAGGGAAAGGTCCTGGCAGGGTGTGTGGTTTTCCTTCATGTGCTCTTCCTGGTGGTGTTCACAGCAATTCCCAAGTTGCTTTGAGCAGCATAAACTGTGCTTTTGAAAAGCTCCTGTTCAACACACCAGCTCTGCTCTACAGTGTGGAATATACTTATTGTATGACTCATGCAACAGTTATTTTCATATTAAAAATCTTGAATATTCTAGAACTGTATTGCCATTGAGAGTGTATTATGGAAGGTGATCATAGAATCATAAAATGGCTTAGGTTGGAAGGGACATTAGAGATCATCTAGTTCTAAACCTCTGCCTTGGGCAGGTTGCCAACTGCTGTATCAGCCATGGGACCCCATCCCATACAGCCTGGCCTGATCAGACAGACAGCTCATTCTGGTAAGAAAGGCATAGTGGTTCTCTGCAGGCTCTCCTGAGTACACAGCCAGTTGTCATTTTGTGTCTGGGTGGGGGGAAGCAGTGTAAGCATTGCTTTTTACTTGACAGAAAGCCTCTTAGATACTATTCAAAGAAGGCACTATTCCTAATGATGTCAATTGATTTTAGAATTTGTGACAGAAGTGCTAAAATCAAAGTGAGTGTAATGTCATTGAAAGAGATTTCATGCTACATGTTAGCCCTGAGGTGCTGCTTGTAGAAAGTGTGAGTGTTATTTTCTGAAACAGAATGATTATAGGAGAGATATGAAAGGAAAATCCCTAGACAATAAGAGGCACAGTTCTGAATCACCAGAAAGATCTCTTACAGCACCTCTGGTCTGCCTGCACACTGCAAGCTTGACATCGACCTGGCTGATGAAGACCAGCCTCCTGCCACAGGGAGAAGCTCTTCATCCTGAGCCTGTCCTGCCCCAGGCTGCATACTGGAGAGTTTCTAGAGGCATTGCTCCTTGTGGCAGCCCAAAACACTGGGGACAGGCTCAGTCTGCCCTCCAGACGGCACTCTGCGGCTGGCTCTTTCTAACATGCTAGGCAATGGGCTGGAGATGCACTGACACTGGACTAACACTTTGTGGAGAACAACCAAGAATGTTGCTTACTATCACAGATTCACTGAGGTTGGAAAAGACCTTCAAAATCATCAAATCCAACTAGCAGACTGATTTAGCTTGATAAACCTAGTCTAACATCTGAGCTTACTCTTTCCCTTTCAGTACAGACACAGCCATAAAGAAGAATGATCTTTTATAGTGAGCTGACAGAAGGGATTCCGACTGAGGGGTCCTCCATAGAATTGTTAAACACAAGAGAACCAATGGAAAAGAAAGTTTAAAATAGATGTGGAAATTACGAGGACCGGGAAATCATAGAATCATAGAATCATTTGAGTTAGAAGGGACCTTTAAAGGCCATCTCTTTCAACCTCCCTGCACTCAACAGGAACACCTACAGCTCCATCAGTGCCCAGAACCCCAACCAGTCTGAGTTTGAGGGTCTCCAGGGTTGGGGCATCCACCACCACTCCAGGCAAAGAAGATCAAAAAGTGAACAGATAATCACACTCATAACTCACATTATTATAGGAAGCTTTTACTGGTCATCCCCAGTCTACAGAGGTAGATGTGGCTAATGGCCAGCTCTGTCTTCAGCAACCTGCTCTTGTGGCAGAGGAGAGGGTTTCTGTGCACACTCACAGACATCAGTATCCTGCTGGGATATCTTTCTTTCCTCCTTATGTTACAGAAAAAAATGATTTTTCTGTCAGTGGTGTGGAAGATATTTTTCATACTCTCACAAATCCTTTTTAGCATGAGAGGTTTCTGCTGCATGAAGATTTGAAGAGTTATATGCTTAAGATGTCCCAGCCTGGGAAATATGTATTTGCACTCTGATGCTGGGAACAGGCAAAGGGGAAAAGGCATGTGAAGTGAGTAAAATGTCGGGAAACAGCTTCAACAGTTTGGGTTTTCCAGCTGTTAGTTTCACATAGCACTATGCAATTTTGGAGCTGCATGAACACAAGCATAGAGTGATAAATGCAGGCTGTACTTTAGAGAGGGGTGAATGTTTTGGAAGACTGGGTAGTTTTCAGAGATGCCTCTCATTAAGACAACCATAAAAAATCAAGAGAAGTTGCCAAAGCAAACAAACGCCTACACAGTCGATCTTCAAGTCCCTGCCTTTATTGGCCATTGCTTGTAGATGCAAAATGTACCCAAATAACCCCTTAAAAATAATTTGTGATTGTGGTACCATAGTGCAGATTTACTTAAGGATAGGGTAGATAGAATGTATATTTTAAAAGTGATTTTTGCCTTTTCTGCCTTGTAGGTATATCATATCACTGTGGCTTTTAAAGATTCAACGCCTATTATGAAAGCCTGCATTTGGCAATGTCAGTGTTGTCTGAATAAAACCGGATAATTTTTTTCCTAAGTTAATGATGAAAGTAGAGTGAATAAATGTTCCTGGCCTGTCAGCATCAGCACTTTGTGGCCTTTGCTGCTGTCAATGAGCCCTAAGGAAGCAGGTTAATCTGGGGCAGCTGTATGAATCTGCGTGGAACTGCCCTGGATTTTTCCACGTTCTCCTGAAACCCCAGATTTTTCAGAACAGATGGGACAGAGGGACTTCCACGCGTACCGGAGGAGTGCCTGTGACTCCCTTGCCTGCCTTGTTCTGTACCAGCTCCTGCATGCTGATGCCTGCTGACACCCTGAACAGTTGTCTCAAGCAAGAGTGAAAAACTGGAAAATTCCGAACATGTAGATCGTTAACAGCTGGAAACGCCCAATTTCCCCCCTGCCCTTCCACTTGTCCTGGACTGACACCCTTCCTAGCATCACCATCGGAAGGGAAATGGAAAGTCCCTTTGCAACAAATTCAGCACCTTAATTATTTTGGTGAAGTGCAAGGTCGCAAATAGAGCTCAGAACAAATCATAGCTATGTGGTTGCTGTATGGAGTCATTCTATGATGGAAGCAACCTTGAGTGCTTTCACCAAACTATTTTTCATAATATCACTGGATCTCTTATGTCTGCATAGATGTCTGTAAGTTACATTTGAAATTTTAACTCTTATATTCCTGTGTTTGAAGTTCTTTCTTGGGAAACAGTCCCTACAGTGCATTTATGCACAGTTTAATGATATCATCTATAACCTTTCTTAAGCTGATTTCTATTTAGGAATTAATATTTGCCCTTCAAAGCCAAATGTGCCTGAGAAAGTGTAACTGCTGAACAAAGAAGTATCTATCCTTGTTAGAGCTGGAGAGCAGAAGGTTCTGAGGTCCTCTGGCTCACCACCAATGCGCTGTGTGTAGCGCAGATGGTTAAATAGTGCTGCAAGGCCATGGGCTGATAATTCTGTTCTGTGATGGTCTATTTGTCTACCACCTCTTTGATGTGAAAGCGGTGTAGCAAGTACTCAATAATTTACATACTGTACAATATAACCAAATATAAATGATGCATTATTCTTCCATTTAGCCCCATCTGAATTGATTGATTACTAAATCTTACATTTATCATTTATCAACATTGCGATTATTTATAACTTCTGCTGAGTTTACAAAGTAATGCATCAATCAAGAAGCTGAGTTGCTCTTTCCTGATTTATAATGGGTATTTCAATGATCAGGACCTGATTCTTGCTTTAGTTATTTATTTAATTTTGTCAGCACTGAGCTTGAAAAGGGTGTCCAGAAGATATAAGGCCAAGGCTAAGCCTCAGAAAGGAGACACCCCCATTTTTATTTTCTTGTTTTGTGCTATTGACTTTTACTATTATAAGTTATTTTAAAAATAGATGTATCATGGAATCATGAAATGGCTTAGGTTGGAAGGGACTTAAAAGTCCATCCAGCACCAACCCCCGGCCATGGGCTGGCTGCTCCCCATCAGCTCAGGCTGCCCAGGGCCCATCCAACCTGGCCTTGGGCACATCCAGGGATGGAGCACCCACAACTCTCTGGGCAGCAGTGCCAGGTCCTCGTCTCCTGGATCAGAATGAAAGGTGATGCTGATAATTTCAGTAACTCTATCCCTCCCCTGAATCCACACAGACTCCTCAGATACCCAGATGGCTTTTTTTGGCTTGCCCCATGGCTCAGGTCAGCCTTTTCCTGCTCTGCCCATGTTGCTCCTGGGCTGTTGCTTGTCCTGCAGGAGGCTCAGGGAGGGAGCCCAGCCTGACACACAGAGCCCTCAAGTCTCCCATATTTAAACCTGTGATCCCAGTTCATTCTTTGCAGTGAAGCAGGTGATGCTGATGGTAAGACTGATGCTAGTAAAGCAGAGAAAACGAGGGTGCTGCCTCTGCTAAAAAGTTATTGAGTTGGAATGACTGGAAATTATATGAAATTATATCATAGAATAGGTCCTTTTTTGGTCATTGATAGCTACCATGTTTAATCACTGTGCAGTCTGGTGGGGTTTAGACTCACCAAGTGGATTTGGTGTTAAAAATTGTGCTAGCAGTCAGTAGCATAACCACAAAGCATACTGAGGGAGGTGCGTGCAACGTGCTGCTCACTGGGTTTTCCCCTATCTGCTATCCCTATTAACAATTGCTCCACCAAGAGAAAAGAAGATTGAACATAAAAAGCTGAAGGTCATCCATACAGTTGTCTCAATAGCAATCTGTGTGACTTTACCCCTGTTGAGGAAAAGTAATTACCCTTTGGCTTCTGGTGACCCCAACTAACCTTTACTGAAGGACCAGAGAAAATAAAAGCTGACCAACAGCCTGCCCTTGCTGCCCTGTGGTTAACCCACACGGGGAAAGAAGAACACTCCCAACAATAGGATGTGAAAATGTTGCCATGGAAATAGCATTGGAAGGAGAAACAAAAATCTATTACAATTAATAGTGTTTTATTAGGTGACTCCTATAGAACTGTTTAATCCATGGAAGTTGCTCTATCTTGAGATCTGGGGTCAGAAAATTTCAGGAGGAATAGAAGAGGGAGGCAGAGCACGCCTCTTTAAAAATTCAAGGGCTGTTGACACAGCTAGGATGGTTTACATGAGATAAAAGAGTCCGGGTTGTGGTGCACGCTGGAAGTATGGGAGGTGATGGCAAAGAATAGATGCAATTACTGTAATTGCAAATGATAACCACTGGCTAACCCCCTGGTCAGGAAGAGTATGGATACACAAGCATTTCTGTTTTGTTGTGTGGTGAACAGCAAGGGTCATTTAGTTTTGTTTTTTTTTCCCCAACAATACCAAGGCCTTGCCTAGAGAACATCAGGTTATTTGCAGAGCGCGTCCTGCTTTTGTGTGTCTGATGCCTTCAAATTGGGTCCTGCAATGCTTTTGTTTTCATTTTTTTCCTCCTCCCTATTTATTAAAGCTGACACCTTACAACACATCACATCAAATTTCTGTTAAATATTCCCTTTGAGGTCTACTTCGTTGTGTTTTAGGCTGAGTTCTGTGCTGTTTGTTCCCCCAGCCACTGATGTCCACGTGGAGCTGAGAGTGCTGCACATTTTCGGGAGAACTTCAGCAGCTGCTGAAAACTCAGCAGTTCTCTGACCACATAAAGACAAATCATTGTGAACGCAGAATCTACTTCTTGTTGGCCAGATAGTATAGTATTATACTATCTGGAATATATCTAGTATCTATCTATATATAATATTATATATATATATATATATATATATATATATATGTATATATGTATATATGTATATATATGTATATGTATATGTATATATGTATATATATAATATATATAATATATATAATATATAATATATAATATATAATATATAATATATAATATATAATATATAATATATAATATATAATATATAATATATATAATATAGTATCTATAACTGGAATAGTATTCCAGTTCTAGTGCGTGATAAAGCATTTCAGTTACATAAATTCTCTGACCTTCTGTTACTCGCGGGACAAATTACAATAGGATAATTAATTTCACTTAATTTTTAATAAAAAGTTTTAAACGTGTGTTTCTAGCTGCACGCACCAAAACCATTTTGAATTATCCTCAGGCTTTTAAGAGAAACGAGAAATGTTAGCAGGTCTAAGACATTAACACACCATGGTGTGTTTTCTGATATTGAAATGGCATTCAAAATAACAGATCTGTTACAGCACACGTTTTAGGAATGTTGCACAAAGTTCCACACCGGGTTCCTATTTTTTGGTCTGGCTCCCCAAGTACAAATGCTTGAAACGCTGGGAGGATGTCAACCGAAATACTGAATTGGTGTTCCTGATAACCTCTCTGGTAGCGTGCGGGTCTGCAGGACTCTGCCCTCACCGCAAATTCCTCGCGCTAAAAGCTGGAAGCACAGTAAGGAAAGGAGCTGCCCTAAGCGTGATACTGAAATCTTTTCCTTCTCTTAAAACGGTGGTAAGATTTTTTTTTTTCTCCAGTACTTTTGTATCAGCTTCCAGTAATTCAGCTGTGGATTTTCACCAGGAGAGTTCTTCAACTTATGAATGTTTTCAAATGTTGATTTGCAAAGAGAGCACAACGTGCCGGAAAGAAACAAGCTTCTTTCTGCATGAAAAAGACTTTCCCATGCAACATCAAATCATTTTCCATATTGCAAATATGATCTTTACCTTAACCTTTTCCTAATTATAGCAGCAGTGTTCAGTTTTTAAGGTTTGTTGCCACTGCAGACTCTTGAGCACAGAGTGCACTGTGTCTCGATGCACCCTGCCCTTTGCTTGCCTGTTGCTTTAAAGTGAAGCGCGTTGCCATAAGCTTTTATGACTGCGTAAGCACTTCAAAATATTTTGGTCAGATTTCTTTCAGTGCATAAGTTTTTATTTCAGCTTATCAAACCAGTGCAGGTCTGGGATCAAGGCAAGGTGCTTTCATTAATTTTCAGCAACAGTTTCCATGTTGCTGGCTGCGAGGCATTGTTTGCTCGGAGGACTCACCTGCTCCTGGTGCTGGGGGGCTGTCACCTGTTCCACTGACTGTTCCGCTTCCTCCCTTGGGTTAGTGCCCAGGTTTTCATGTTAACCCCTCTCCGTTTCCAGACGCTCTGGGTCCGTGGCAGTCTGGATGAAGCTCAGAACAAAATTCAAGGGAGTCCAGCATTGCACACGGAGTTTCTGCTGCTGTGTTAATTGAAAGAGAGATAAGGGAGAGGACTTACACCGTGTTACTCAAAGGTAAGCGTTTTGATAGCCTGCTCTGTTCTCAGTACTTTGAGGAGTTTGAGAAATCCCTTTAAACTATGCACATTATATTATTTGTACTTTAGAAGTTGTTGAGGTGTCTTCACCTTCACTTGTGGATCGTTTTCTGTCATGCTTTAACTGGTACATAGGCTACACCTTTCTCTGTTTCACCCTGATATCATTCCCAGGCCTTTGTATTTGTCAAAGGTTTGCATTCCAATTTGGGAATTAATAAAGATAGAGGACTCAGGGATCCAAGAAACTTAAGTTCTTACCGAGTGTTTGCCACAAAAAGAATTTTCTGACCCACTCACTAACGAGCTAGATGGACTTACTCTGCTTTGTTTCATACTTTCATGCTCTAAAAGATGCTGTTGTCTGTCACCGTCAAATCAATTGGAAATTAAATACAAACTCCATTTACAGGTCATTATTTTATTGCATCGCTGTTGTTTTGATATGAGCATACACATGAATGTTAAGCACAGTGTAACTTATATAAAAGAGTTAGGAAATGTCAGATCCAAACACTCCAAAATGTTTTTCATTCAAGTTCAAATTCTGGTCACATGCAATGCAATTCTTTTAAAACCTAAAATCTATTTTTACTTAAATTAAATTTGTTCATATGTTCGTTGATATTTTAATCATAGAACTTAAAAAGGTAGGCTGGAAGCTAATGGTTAATCCTGCCACCATATTGTTATAGATATGTTGTGGAAAGTCAGAAATGAAATTATTCCTGTGTTACCAATTTATGGACGTGAACAAAATGCAGGGCTTTCAAATGTATCACAGTTCTTAAAGCTTTAACTAATCCAACATTGCTGTGCTGGTGTGTTTAACTAGTGGCCTCCTATTGTTCTGTATTGTTATCTAAAAACATTATGCCTCTTAAGAGGAAGCCTGCCAATACCGAGGTTTAAATGCCATATATATGTTATAGGAAGGGAACTGATTTGGTCATTAATGGTAATTGCGGCAGAAATATTAATTGCATCAAGAATACTTCACGGCAAACTACAATGCTGGAAGTACTGAATGAACATCCGATTCTCAACAATGTAAATACAGTCTGAGCACCCAAGGCACTGCAGAAAGCAGTTTATTTTAACAATTTTCTAACACTGCAGAGCAAGATTTGTTTATAAAATAGCAGGACATTTCTGAGCACTTCACAGTCATCTATGAGATATTCATTAACAATACGGCAACAAAGCATAGAATAGAGTTTGGATAAGTGTTTATTGGTATCCCACATTATACAAACAGGTAAGTAAATTTTTATCACAAGAGTTTTGTTTATAAATAACAGCAGCATTAGATATCCTAAAAGTTACCATAGCCATTAAATACCTTATAGCGCTGCGTCCCTGGTAATCCAATTTACAAAACTATATTCTCAGCAGAAACTCCTGGTGTATACAGTAGTTCTCTTCAGTGAGCCCTTCCTGCTTTTTCTTGTCATGAAGCAGTGATGGTAGGTTTTTATCCTGTTGATAATTTGGCTCTCTTTAAACTATTGCTTGTTGACCCACTGGAGTGGTCTTTATGAGGGTGGAGGTAGCTGGAAGACTGAAGGACTGCAGACCATATATCTTATCTTTCTTCCTTTTTTACTATACCTTAACATCCAACACAGCATCATTATTCTGAGGCAAAAAGAGAAAAGCTGGTCCATCATATATTCCACACATCGCTAGTCTTTCCTCCATGCCCTGCAGTGCCAGAGAGGGGGATTATTGCTGCAGAAAAAAAAATCTGGCCATAGTGTAGGAATAATCACTGCAGTCCAGCTCACCCCCACACCTCTTTCTCTCTCTCCTTCTCTCTCTCTCCCTCTGTTTGAGGCCCCAGCTGATTCAGTCTGCATCCATCCATACATAAATCATTGCCCTTATTCTATTGGTTACATGGTACATGGCAAGTATTGATTTTTTCCGTTGCCTCATTGCTGGAGAACCCATGGTTTTTGTGAGACTGAAAATGCAAAATTTTTAGCCGGAGATCTTGTCAAGGTACAAAAATGACAAGCGAGGAGGGTGCTGTTTTAAGGCTTCTGCGACTTAAAAATCTTCACCTTCTCTGTTCCACTCGAGGAGTGCCTGCATCCCCCAAAGTCGTTGCTTGTTTAATCACCACTGCTCTAGGCAGGCTTAGTGGCTGAGCAGCAGGAGAATAAGCAAACAGAAACAGGGCCTGGCCACTTGGAGGATGGCACTACTTAATTAGCAGAAGTTTAATTGTCCTCTGAAACATTAGATAAAGAAACAGAAAGATAAAGAACAGTAAGGAAATGATGGTCTTTCAAGGAAAGAAATGAATCCTAGGCGTAAGGTGTTAGTATGCTGTAGAAAAAGGTGTTTGATTCCTTTCTACACAACAGACATATAGCAGTGTGTTTAATTCAGTGAGCTCTTTGCAGCATGCTGAAACCTTTTTGCTAACCCCTTCTCAGTCTTAATGCTGCACCGAGTTACTTTTTCTCAGCATGCAAAGCTGCCTGAAAATGTCTCACGGAGATGGCACCTTATTTCCTCAAAGAAATGTTTTTGGGAGACAATGAAGCCTGATTATGAGGCGCATTGTCAGGCGTTCTACTTCAGTAACTGACAATTCCCTGGTAGAAGGGTCTGTCTTACTGACAGCCTGATCCTAAGCACGCTGGAGTCAACAGGGATGCTTTCATTGACTCTATAGGTGCAGGCTTGTCTTGGCATTACGCAGAAGATGGTGTTTTCCTCTTTTATGGAAACCATCACTCCTCCTGCTTTGGAAGAAGTGGGTTAGGACAGGTGGTTTCTAGGTGGGTGTAGAATATTGTTGTATTTTACCCGATTGCATCATTTAACACTTTTAAACATGATCTAAGCAACAGAGTGTAAATTTTCTTTAATGGTGCTAATTGAAAATCTCCCATGCTCGAAATACCTGTCCCCTGCCAACTCTGATTGCTGTAGCTTGCTTTCCTTCTTTTTCAAGTCATCATGACCAATTTCCGCCAATTGCACATCCAAAGCAGATGATATTTTCTATCTGTTTGCATGCTAAACAAATGCCTTAAACAAAATACTGCTTTAGAATATCTGTTATTAGTCTTGGCTGGGGCCATCCCTCTCCTGGAGCATGCTGTCTTTTTCTTTTTGTCCAAAGGTACATTGCAACTGTTTTAGTGAAATGTAACTTAGAATGAAATGAAATAAAAGGTAAGACTGTGGGAAACATGAACTTTGGAGGCGGACTATTTCGTATTCTTTTTGCTGAGGAAAAGAGCAGGGTGTTGCCTTCAGCAAATG
This sequence comes from Alectoris magna, assembly GCA_030625065.1. Classification (NCBI taxonomy): domain Eukaryota; kingdom Metazoa; phylum Chordata; class Aves; order Galliformes; family Phasianidae; genus Alectoris; species Alectoris magna. The sequence goes on from CM060562.1 coordinate 465,571, forward strand.
AGCTTCTACCTTCACCAGAGGAGTACCATCAGTGAAAAATGTGCCTCTGTCCCACTGAAAGGCATATCTTTGTGGCAGTGGCTGCAACAAAAGGTTTGCTACATGCCTGTATAGCAGGCATTCAAACCAAGTCTTAGGTTGAAGTTCACTCCTTTAACCTTTATTAATAAAAGAGAAGGGTTATTTGTCTGGCTGGGATATACTTTATCAGCAGAACACCGGTAGTTGACCTGTCATAACACAAAGTTACTAAAGAAAGACCGGTCTAAACCTGAACATTACAAAGCTTTTAGGACTCATCTTCTATAGAGGCATGCTTCCCTTATACTGGTTTCCATGGAGGCGCTCAGCCTGAAGTTTTGGAGATTCACAAGATAATTGGCCTACATACGATAAAGTATTTTTCTTGTAGGTCTGTGCTGCTCTTTTACCAGGCTGTGCTCACCTCACAGCTCTGGGGCACTTTGGTTAAAGGCCTGGCAGACACCGTATGTGCACAGCACAGAAATACCTCGTGTATGCCTCTAGGTTACAGGCAAGTGTTCTCCGTCTCCATACCTGCAGAGCCCCTGTCACTGCAGCCACAGCTGGCTTGTCTCCCATCTGTGCATGTGAATGGGGTCACGGCTTCCCAAACTCCTTTTCCTGTTTCTATTTTAACCTAAAAGGAGCCACTGAGAACTTGTGGCATGAGGCACTGCTCAGACTTGGTTGGAAAGGGCGGGCAGCTAATCCCTGGGCTGCCTGCTGCCTTTGGCACTCACTTACTCTTGCCCATAGGCACGTGTAAATGTCAGCTGGCCCATGCTGGAGCTTTGTTGTGAACCAAGTCCCAGTCACAGCCCTTTGCTGTCCTGCTTTGCAATAGCAGAGTTAACCTGGTGCAGCAAATTCAGCCAGCTTCCTTTTGCATCTCTCTAAGGAAGGCGAGCACTGGTCCTTGAAGATGGACACAAGAATTAATAAATAACACTGACAAGAGGTCAGGAGGATTTGTCCTGTAGCAGCTAATAACTGGTGTCTTTGTTGAAAATACACATGAAAAGAACAGACAGGCATACAAACTGCACTCTGTGGTTGTGTAAGATGGAGTGACACAGTCAGGGACATTAACCCTTCCCCAGGCAGAGTGGCAGGGCAGCTGCCCTCTTACCCATGGCCACAGGAAGCCATCAGCTAGCACCGCTACCCCTGTGATCACACGTGTGTGCTGCATCTGGGCTCAGGAGGGCTGCCGACGGCCTTGCTGAGCTGACCCTGTCCCCTGGCACCCATCAGCAGTGCCATGCTGTACTGTGCACAGCTGCATCTCTCCTCATGACACATCTGAAAATTAGGTGTCTGTTGGGCAAGAGCAGGCTTTCATCCTCAAAGGCCTTCATAAATAAGCTTGTGATGGAGAAAAATAGTCCTTGCTAGGGTCTGCAGTTCATAGGTGAAGAAATTATGGGAAGATCTGGCACTGAAGCTGGGGTGGTGTTTGAGAGCTCCTGCTTGCGACACACGTGGGAAATCTGCTAAAGGACCACGTACGTGGGGAAGCTTGACCCCTATAACGCTGCCAAGGACACAGCAATCTTTGGTGGCTTGCTTGGCCACCATTAGTCAGAAAAGCATCTGGTTCAGCTCAAACCTGTAGGTTGCATTTTCTTGAAAAAACAAAAAAAGAAAGGGAAAAGGGAAAAGGCAATATCAACAGAATGCCTTTTTTGTTGTTGTTGTTGTTTTTGTGTTTGTTTTTTTTTGTAGGAGGGCCTGCCTTCTTTTCTGCTTTCCTCAGCCTGTTGTTGTGTAAATCACTCTGTTACATCCAGCAAATTAACTGCACGTGCTGCAACGTGCAGTAGGAAGGCTGCTATGGGTTTATCCATTTCAATGGGAGTGGGATATAGTGTCACTTCATTTAACCCGCACCAAATGCCGCCTGAGAGCCCTGAAGAGTTATTCAGCAATAATTCTAAATCCCATCCCCGGGAAGGAAAAAAATAGTTTTGAACTGTACAGTTAGAGCCCGTAGTTGCAATAAAATCCAGGAAAAGGTTATTTTACCTGAATTTATCGCTTAGCAACCGAGAAACTACCTCCTGAGATTGCCATTCGTGGGTTACCAAGTAACTGGCTGTGACAATTACCAAACAGCTGTCCCAGGAATCTACATAGCCTTTAACCTCTGTCAGCTGAGAGATGGGCTGATGACAGCTAACAAACAATAGGAACACACCCTAATATTTTATTTAAGAGCTGAGGGAAACCACAGCTGTATGGATCATTCGGCCAGCTGCATTTAACTGCTTCAGACCGCGCTGTGCTGAGAAGTGTACATAGGGCTTCTTCCTAACTTTGTGTCTGATAATTGATTCCATGCTACCAAGATGGGCTTTGCTAGCATACAGGAATGCTAAGCAGCTCGTTATGAGGTGGTTTATAATATTCTTCCATTAATTTATTGTGTTGATGTTGGGGTTTACAGAAGGTAATTGTTTTGCTAATTATCAGTGAAAGGGAGAGTGTTACCTATCAAAATAATAAAGGAGTAATTTAGGAAAGGGAAAAAGCATCTCTAGGACTGGCAAAGAGGAAGAAGAGTACTGAGCTTGGCTATTGAGAGGAGCTGCTTAATAATGAGGTGGATTATGTCTGGGGGTGGTTTCCCAAAGGAAGCAAGGAGAACTACAATCAGTTGCAATGTGTGCAAGTAAGCTGGAGGCACTGTAACACACTAGAAATGTTAGACAGACTAATGCAGATGTCAGACTAAGGCAGGTGACAGTCCTGCATTGCTGAGGAGTGGAAGTGGCTTTTCTTTAATTTTATTTTTCCCTTTTTTATTTTCTGTGATTTTACAACCTTAAAAATAGCAAGCAGCAAACCTACCACCAATTGCAAAGCCAGCCATTTATGCAGATGGTTTTGATGCTCATAGCTGGGAGAGATTTATGGACGTTCCTCATGCCACAAGTTCTCAGTGGCTCCTTTTAGGTTAAAATAGAAACAGGAAAAGGGGTTCAGGAAACCATGACCCTGTTCACATGCACAAATGGGAGGCAAGCCAGCTGTGGCTTGCAGTGACTGGGGCTCTGCAGGTACTGGGAGGAAGAACACTTGGTAATCAGTTGTCTTGCTACTGCTAGCTTTGCTCTGGCATATTCAGATTGAGATGTTACAGTCTGCCCTGGCACATTCCATGTACTGCCATAAGAGGAATCGTCTCAGAAAATACTTCACTAAATTTCCACCGGCCGCAAGTTCAAAAACGGAATTTCTCCAGACCAATGCTGCCACATTTCTCTGAAGGGACTTTGTCACGGTCTTTGCTATTCATCTTATTTTACCTCTTATGGGATAAAATTTTGCCAGAATTACTGTTTGCTTTGTTTTTGGAGCATCGTTAAGTGGCTCAATTTATTGCATTATCTTCCCATTAACGCTGTGTAATAGGGAAGTCAGAAGGCTTGTGACCAGGTTTTCAATTCATCATACAGATCTGTTTGTATTTGATAAAGGCCCTCAAAGACTGTTACATTTGCTACCTGAGGTATGCAGAAGGATGGAGGAACTGAAAGTCCAGTAGCCTGGGGAAATGGAAATCCTTCTCCTGTGCCTGCTTTCTGACCACATGTAAGAACCCATGTGATGCCACGGGTTTGTAGTTGGTGGCGTTGGCCCTAATATAGATCCCCAGGCCCACATCTGAGCTGTGGCAGATGCTGACAGATGACACGGGTGGAGATGTGTGCTTCCAGCCAGTGGTTCAAGCCCCGAGGTCTGCAGAACACCAGTTCTGCTGTCATTTTTTCCATTTACAGCTGTCTTGCTCCTACCTCCTTCTTTCTGCACGCTTTGCTGTGCTGCTCTGCCCCACTGCTCAGTCCCTCCATAAGGGCAAGTAGCCTCTGCCACTGCCTCTGGTGTCCCTCTGTACTCATTTGGTTGGTCTTGTAGCCTTTTTTATCAAAAACTGTTAAAAATGAAACAAAGTATTTCAACTCGCTATGAGTTTGTCATGATCTTTATTGTCAGTTGATTCAAAGTACTGTGGTTTTGTTTGTTTGTTTGTTTTTAAAAACTTTGGTCACAACTGAAAAACTCGTGATCTGCCCCGCTAATGACTTGCATCTACTGTGACTATTCAAATGACGTGGATGCTTAGAAGATGAGCAAAGACATGGGAAGTGTTTGTATAAAAGAAATCAAAGCCAGGTATCTTGTTGATATTAATCACTTGTCGTTGCCATCACTTCAATGTCTTTGCATATCTGTTGTGGACACGTGGCACTGTGATCATACGCACTTGGTGTAAACCTGGGAAGGGCAGAGCCGTGGTGGCAGAACAAGGCTCAAACTCATCACTGCTCAGAGGATGGTTCCCTTCCTGCTTTGCTGTGTTCCTCCAACCCTATACCAAAGGTACTTTCACTACTCAGCTGGTTGTTGGCTTACTTGGCTACAAAGGGAAGGGCAGGAGATGCCAGTGACCATTTTGCTTGCATCCTGTCCTACCATTCATTTGTCTCTGTGGGCTAGTTTGGGTATAGGAAGACTTTGCTGGGACATTCCTTCTGGCTCTTGATGACAGACCATGGCTGTCTTGTTTTCTGGCTGTTAGCCGGTTGGTTGCATTGACAGATGTTGCAATGATTCTTTTGGCAATATTCTGTTGTGCTGACTGTTCAAACAGGAAATTCATCTTTTAGTATTTGCACATGTTAAATGTTTGTTTTAGTAGGAATCGCTCTGACAGCAGGCTGGTCAAACAGCGTATTTTTGGAGCGGCAACCTCTGGAATTCTCAAAGTCCTCATCATCCCATAGATCTGCTGGGGCTTGGCTTGGAGCCCTGTCCCCTGAAGTACTGCAGAACTGGCTTCTGAGGGGAGGCGACGTGAGCTGCTGAGCTCCAGGTTGCTGCTGTTCCCCTCCCTCAGGATGACGCGTTCCTGCATGTGTTGGATGGCACCTGGCTCAGACCATGCCGTGGTGTAGCACTCTGGGACACCTAGGTAGGTTTGCTGTGTGGTGGAGTCCATGCTGTCTCCGTCCTTCCTTCAGTCTCCAAATGCCTGGCTTACCGAGGCGGCTTTTTGTCTCATGCTCATGGAAGAGAACAGGCAGGTGGCTGTGCTGCATGTTAGAAGGTGAGGACCTGCTCAGGAAGCATGGAATAAGGACTAGCCGGAGAACTTAGTCTGATGAAGCAGGTTTTCATCTAAATCTACTTGTCTGGTGATAAGTCCCATTTCAGGTGGCTTAATTTGGCCTTAGTCGGCTTCTCCTTTTATGAACAGTTTGCAAATGTAGATGTGATTGAACTTAATGCGTTCTAACTTGTCTCCTAAGTTTTCACCAAGCAGAACCGTGTGTACTTATCTGGGAGCTGAGTGGCTGCCTCTTTGTAAGCCGTGGCATTAGAGATACCCCGCCTGAGGCCCATCCCTTCAGCTGAAGTTTATAAAATGTTAGAAGTTATAATATTTACTTCTTTTCAGCACAGGCAGAGTACTTACAGATGAGCTTATTATGAGAAGAAGCTGCATACAGACAGGCTTCTGCTACCTGTGGCAGAAGAAAGGTTTGATCTGAGCAGGATCTCTCCAGACCCCTTCACCCTCACTTGGGAGGTGAGAAACAGAGCACATATGAAAGCTCCTTTGTGACTTGCCAGTCTTCTGGCAGTACTTCAGAGCTATGGCTATTTTGAGTAATGGATCTTGGGAGTGGAAAAAGGCTTTGTGGCAAACCTAGCATATGCATTTCTGAGAAACACATTCAGTTCCTATATGGTTATTTTTGTGTGTTTTGACAGGAAAAATCAAACAGTGAGGAGAACATGCTCAGAGGAGTTGGATTACAGCTTACACGTGTATTTGAACCCAAAGTTACACAATTTCATGAAGAACTGTGTGCAGAAATGGTTTCTGATTTCTGCTTACAACAGCCTAGGTAAAAATCCCTGTTATTTGTGAATTTAACATTCATGACCAAACAGAAACATTTGGTAGGTAGTGAATTGCTGAAAATGTTACACCTGCAAGAAGGCAGAAGAGTCCTTGAGAATTCAGTGCTGACTAGCACTGATGAAATACGGGATATATGGTGAAATATATCCTTCCAAAACTGACACTTGTAAGTCTTGGCGTTTGGAGCTTGCATTGGTTGCTCACCCGTCAGTTGCATTCTGACACATGTAGTTTCTAGGGCTTTACTGTCTTGCACACTTTGACAGTTTTACCGATCACCAGCATTTTAGTTTTCTTATCATTCTGTGTTTATTAGTGAATTTTCTTCTCGAACGTCCTGATCTCTGAGTAATAGCACTGCTTCTGGCAGAGTCATGCTACTTCCAAAAGAAACATCAAAGTAGTGTTTTCACGTATGAGTGAAAGTACGCCGCAGGAAAAGGCACTGTCTTATAACAAAGTTTGTTTTTTAAGCTCAAAATAAGCAGGATTTGAATGTTATTAAATAACATTTTTGTGAGAAGGAACTGGATTTAGAAAAATGAACCGACTCTTCAGCCAGACCCGTCATGAATTGCAAAAGCAGCTGGGAGATTTGGCCTGAGAATCAAGGTTGTTTTTTTTTTTTCTTCGTCAGAGTTTGTAAGAGATTTGGAGGGACATAACATTTATTTCCTACTTCCCTGAGCTTCAGTCCAGGCCTTGGAAAAACCCGTCTGACAGTGAGTTTGTTTGTATATTTCGAATTTTTTCCCTAAGTATGCTAGGCTCATTAGCAAGCCTCGGAAAATGCATGCTTTGTTGAAGTTAATATGGGAAACAAGATACTGAGGGCTCAAATCTGTCTCCAGAATATAAATAAGCATACCTTCCTTTGGAGCAGGTTTTGACCAGAGTCATACTGGAACCCTTGTTTATGGGAGAGTTACGAATGTGCTCTGCTAGGAAATGCTGTTCCTTAAAGAGCCTGTGAAGCCTACAAGGTCTACATGCAGAATGACTGCAGTGCGTGGCACCATGTGGCAGCAGGAGATGCTGCTGGCAGGTTCTTTGCCACGGAAGCTACTGGAATACTTGGCAGCGACACGTCACGAGGACACGGCAGTGACATCTCAACACTGACCAGACTTCTTCAACCAATACGCAACACCTTTTAAATAGCAGAGGAGCCCAATCACAAGGTGTTGCTCTATGTGCTTCAAAGCCTTAACCAATAAAATAATCCATGATATTGCATGAAGCAATCATATTTATCTGAGTATCTTCATTTCTATGATAATTTTCTATTTCAAAGATTGAATTTGGGAATTTCATATGTACTAAATGTCTGTGTAAGCTCCGCTTACCCAGTTGGCACAAGGTGGTTGCTTCCTCGTGGATCAGAATTTATACTTCCCACTAAGCCAAAGTCATTTCTATTCACCGTTGTCACGCTAAGTTGGGTTCTTTGGTGATCCTCTAATTCCAAAAGCCCAGTTGTTAAGTAAGGTCTGATTAAAGGGGTCTCTTTTTAAGCCAAGCTTATGGTAATGTTAGAGAACACTAAGAGAGCAGAGCTGCACAGTACTGAAGGACGTGGGGTGTCTCAAATTGCTGCTAGGGAAAAATACATTCTTGAGGCAGGGTGTAAAGCTTTTCATTTGAAACATGCTCTGGTGCTCAAGTCCCCCCAAGCAATGATGTACCTGGCTCTTCAGCTACTAACTAGAGGAGTACGTGCACGACTCTGAGCGTGGCACCAGGAGACACCTTCCTGCTCTGACTGCTGAAGTATTTCAGGCTGCAGTACCATGTGGGAAACTGCAAAATCCTTTTCACTGTCCACTGTTCCGGCTGCAAGAATTCTTCATTATATTTTGCCTGTGATAGAAGAAACATTTTCACCTTTACAGAATGATTATTTTTGAAGGGTTCAACAGCTTTCCCCATTGCTCTTTATCCAGAATCACATTTTGCAGCGTCATTTAGTTGCAGTGAAGGTAACGACATTATATGCTGTGAAAGGACAGCTAGATGAATGCTACCCCCCTCAGGTTTTGTGTGTGTGCAATTGTAAGTGGTGGAAAATAATGCCTTTCTGTACTTTTTATAACTCTACTTTTTGCAGCAGAACTGCATTTAGCTCCCCACAACTAAGTGCGCAGTTAGTATAAGGAATGCTTTGCCTACGTATCTGTCCAAATATTTTGGGAACCCTCCGTGTATTTGATTAAACCCTTCAGTAGCCAGCAAGGCTCCTTGTGAATCCATGTGCAGCAAGCCATTTGGACTCGTATGCAGTGCTGCAGCTTAACTTGGTTGATCCTAAACCAACACTTCAGTAATAAGCAAATTTCTGAGTTAACTGTCAGTTCAGTCTTCAGCTATCTATTGGTGGTGTGGGCCAAAGATCAGTGCTTCTCTGAGGCACTGGTGTTTTGATTTTCATCCACCTGTATGAGATGATGAAGTGTCTCTCTTTGCATTTTTTTTTTATTTTTATTTTTTTCAATTGGGGAATTTATATTCAGGAAAATTACAATTACAATTAATTACAACTCTCCAAAAAGAAACAGGTGTTCATAACTGTCGGAAGAGGTCTGTGTCTTCTGTCACAGACCTGGCTTCTTCCTCATTTGCTCTGGGAGGTTTTTAAAACTATTTGTTGCAAGAGGAAATATACTGTCTTGTACTGAACAGAGGCAGAACTAATTTATTCTAACTTGGTATTCGGCTGAAGATGTTTTCTTGGGAATTGTAGCCAGAGAATCAGGTAACATGGAGGGATGGACTGGGACCTCTCCTTTACAATTAATTATTGCTGTTCCTTCTACAAAAGTCATGAAAAAGTCCCTCCTGTAATTACCTTATAACGAACGTCTCATTCCTTTGCCAAAACCAGTATGCAGTAATTATTTCTTAAATGTTCTGATTGCTTCTCTGACCCCTAGATAATGGATGCGGCATCATCAGGATCACTAGCAGACATGGAAGGCAGTGCTGTTTGCACATAAGTGGAACATGCTTGGTGCTGGGGTCATGGCAGTGCTCCGCAGCAGAGGGAGGACGCTGAGTGGTGACTCCACAGACAGGAATAGGAGGGCCAATGGCCATGGTGTGACAACCTGTGTAGTATGTGGTGCTGGGCACACAGAGCTGAGGCACATGAGAAGTCATATTGCAGGCACTGCCTCGAGCAACAAGGGTGATGATGAATGTGCCAAAGAGAGCAGATGTGCACAGACCTATGCAGGGTGTCCTGCTGCATGTAGAGGCACTGAAACATCATAGAATTATAGAATGGCTTGGATTGGAAAGGACCTTAAAGCCCACACAGTCCCATCCCTGGCTATGGGCTGCTTGCTCCCCAGCAGCTCAGGCTGCCCAGGGCCCCATCCAACTTGGCCCCTGTTGATGCACCCCAGGACACAGTTTGCCTTCTGGGCTGCAAGTGCGCACTGCTGGCTCACGTCGAGCTTTTGGTGCACCAGGACCCCCATATCCTTGTCTACAGGGCTGCTCTCAAGGAGATCTTCTCTCAGTCTGTACACGTATCTGGGATTGCTCTGACCCAAGCGCAACAGCTTGCACTTGGCCTTGTTGAACCTCGTAGATTCACGTGGGCTCACTTGTCAAGTATTTCCAGGTCCCTCTGGATGGCATCCCTTCCTCTGTTGCACCACTGCAACACTCAGATCAGCTCAGGTGAGTGTTTCAGAGCACAGCCAGTCCCACTGTGTCAGGACCACTTGGGGGAACAGCACTGACATCCCCCCCGCCTTCATTTCTTGTGTCATCGGGGTCTTCTGAAGGCGTCTCCCAGGAAAGCCTTTAAGTGAATTTCCTGCTGCTGCTCATTAATGTTATGCTAGTTTTAATTTCTTCCTTGTCTTGTATCACTAATCAAGAAGTAATTGAATTAGCTGAAAAGAAGGATTAGCTAAGAAGAATTAACTGTGTGCACCTGAGGTCAGCAGGCTCCTAGAAAATTCAAGGTGAGAATTAGTTGGACTATAACTGAGATTTAGCGGGAAGTTACTAAGTTCTTTGGAGAATCAAGATGCAGAAATACAAATGACAATCTAACCATGAAAACCTAGGTATATCTGAAAGTGTTTGGGCAATTCCTTTCTATTTCAAGACAGGAGAGCAAAGGACTGCACTTACATTCTTTCCAACTGCTTTGTTTAATGAAGGGAATTTCCCTGAAGTTTGACTTTTCATCCTTGTGTGAATCGGCTTTGCCAGGAAGATATTTTTCCTTCTGCATTGATATTAAGGCAGTAAATTGCCTGTCCCTGTGTTCACTTGCTCGACTTTTTTTTTTTTTTTTTCATGGTTGCTCTGTAATTTAAGTTCATCTTTCATGAAAACCATATGTTGGATTAAAGACAGGGTATTATTTTCGTGCATTGTAATATACTCTGTTACCTCCTCCATTACAGTGCCATGTTAAAGTAATTATTATTCCACGTGTCACTGTGAATGCGTTTAAGATTCTTCAGGTCTTCTCAAGCAGGAGTTGATTTCCACTCCTGATTAGCCGCTCTCATTCTTTTTATATGTCGGAATTAGCCAAGCATAAGCTCATAATTATTTTATAGGAAGACTTTTAGAAATATTAAAAGATTATACTAAAATAATTAGAAAACGAATTGGGTTACAATTCATGAAAACATAAGCTAATGACAGTAATTAATTTTATACTTGCCAAAACCTAAATAAACATAAATAAGTAATAATATAAAGAAAGGAAGTTTCAGTGTTGAACAGAAAAGCCTTAAAGCAGGTAAAAGAAGCAGTTTATACAACCGCATTTGTTTGATCGCTATGTGTGCTCTTCTGGAGAAAGACTGAAACCAGTTGGCTTCTACGAGTTTGTGGATTTATTTCTTGTAGCAGGTCTGAACGGATTGTACTAACGGCATAGAAAGAGGCCCCATTCGATAACCCTATCATTGATACTCTCTTTTCACCAAACCTCAGCTGTGGCCGTGTTAAATGAAACCACAGAAAATGGTATGGTAACCTCACCATCTGCTGTGCAGCTTAGTTTGTGTCCTGCAGTTGGAGCTGAAAATACGTTACTTGAAACTGTGAGTTAAGTCGCTGAAATGAGATGGGACCCCTGCAGCCTAATCCATAGGAACCAGCCAATTCTTTTGAGTTTCCCGTGTTTGATTAGTTGTACTGTAATTAAAGAAATTACCAATAGTCCTCTGTCTGGATGTGATTAACTCACCAAGTGCTCATACCTATATTCTTTAAGCATCTCCAAATAATTTAGGGCCTCATTTATGTTCCTTAATAAGGAAATAAATGAAAATCGTCGACAGCCTTAATACCGTGGCTTGTTACAAGCTGTTCTATCTTGTGTCTCGGCGATGCCTGTTCAATTGTTTCTGATTATGCTGCATTGTAATTAAAGAACTAGAATGCTATTTGCCTAAATGAGAACATGCTGCCCAGTACAGGAGGGAGGGAAAGAAATCAGATAAAGATGAGAGCCTTGTCAGCAAACCAAACCCAGCATGTCGATGCTACACATAGATGTGGAGCTGTGGATGGGACTGCTTGAGCTGCTGGTAAATTTCCCCTGGGCTCTTCAGAATCAGAGTTTTTTATTATAGTGACTTTTGTTCTTAAAGAATGCAGGTTGGGTTGTTTTTGAGGAGCAGCAAATGGATGCGTTTATGCTTGCTGCTGCTGTCCCACTGTCCCTGGGCTCTGTGTTGCTCCCCAAGCTGCGTGCTTTCTTTCTAACCATGCGTACTGGAAGGTATTGGGAAAAATCCAAGCGTGCGTCTCCCATGAGCTGGGCAGCACCTGGAGACACCACGGGGGTGCAGCTGCAGCTCTGCTTGGTGCCCACCAAGTGCCAGCTTTCAGCATGTGTGAAAAGTAAGCTGATTTTTTCCAGGATGGGGCAGAGCAGGACTCGTGGAAGGGGGCAAATGAAGAAGGACTGGTGGGATATTTTTGTTTTGTCTGTCAGATTTGTTCTGAGGATATTCCCATGTGTTTTCACAGTAACATTGTCTATGTAGATTGCACCCTGAGCTGCCCTGCGCATTGTTGAGGAGATGTGGTTCCACACTGATCCCAACACTCCTACAGTTTATCATGTAGCTGCTTCTACCCACAAAATGAGCAGAACAGGGAGTTAACCTCCTGTAATGTGGACATAAATGCAAATCATAGAATGGCCTCGGTTGGAAAGGACCACAATGATCATCTCGTTTCAACCCCCTGCTATGTGCAGGGTCACCAGCCACCAGACCAGGCTGCCCAGAGCCACATCCAGCCTGGCCATGAATGCTTCCAGGGATGGGGCATCCACAGCCTCCTTGGGCAACCTGCTCCAGTGCATCACCACCCTCTGTGTGAAAATGACTTAAAACAAGCAGCGTCGTGTGACAGGTGTCATGAGGAGAGATGACATGCCACATTTATTGGGTTCCTGAGGTGTTCTGCACTACTTTGGATGAGTCCACAAAGTGCTTGTTACCAGTTCTAGAAATGGTATCAGAAATAGAGGAGTGCTTATAGATTTGGATTATGTTTACTGTTAGCTGCTAAAATAGCTATTAAAATAGTTGCTGAGGTATTTGGTGGGGCTTTTACTTGCCAGAGCATTTATATTTGATCTCGCCATTATATGCGTTACACTTCTGTAATACATAAACAGAGCTTTTCAATGCACAGAACCTATTCTATCCCACCAAAAAACTAACTGGTAAGAAAATCACCCATTTGTGGAGAGCAGCAGTATTTTCTTGGGACTTGATAGGTCACACTATTCACATCTCCTTAGCTTCTCCATGACCATTTGCTGCTACTCAAATTAGTTGCTTGCATCAGAATTCGTGTTATTCTGGCGTATGATGTATAGTAGAGGGCTTTTACAGTAAATGGAATGTATGGCTTCATTTGCCGCAGCATGCAAATGAAAGCTCTGTGCCGTGTTGTACAGAACAGCTGCTTACTCAGCATCTGGCGTTGGCTGCTGATTGTCTTCCAGCTGTAGAAGTAAGAGATTAGCAAGTAAGTGTGGGAAGTATGACCACCTTGTGCAAGGCACTACCTTCCGTATCTCCCTGTGGCATTACAGTCACTGCAGGTTTGACAGACGCGTCATTGGACGGGGAGTAGAGCCTGAGGTCCAGCAGGGTTGGTGGTCTGTCCTGCTCACACCAAAGGGGGGTGAAACTGGAAGCTGAAGAACCCGTCTGCACAGTGAGCTTCCATCGTCTTCTTTTCTCTAATTCGTCTGTTTTGGTTGCAGATTCTCAGGAGGCAGAAGCTGTCTCATCCCATAGGTTACTCAGTGCTCAGAACAGCATGTCTTCATCATGGCTGGTATTTCTAAGAATTATAGCTTTTCCAAGCAAATACGCATCACGGAGAAATAATAACACTCATCCTTAGTGAATGTCCTATCCAACATCACAGGGATTAAGTGGAAACAGAGAATAAAACTGCTTTTCTGGTTCTAAAAATAATTCTTCTGGGTCATGTGGAAAATCATCGTGGAGGTTATTTGTGGGAGTTCAAATGTTCAGTTGTTCTACTTTCCTTTTTCTAGGAATTACTGCATGGCAGTGTGTCGGCCTCCAAAATTCTCAAAAAGCCCATGAAAAGAACTGCTGTATTTCCTTTGGAAAAACAGGATGGCAGCATAAGAAAAAAAAAAAAAAAGTGTTAGAATGTGTTACAGCTTTACTTTATTGGGATTTGGAAACGTCAGAGAGTTTCGGATGTACTGATGGGTGTCACCGATCAAACTGGACAAGGAATTCATTTGGCGATGGAGTCTGTTGCCCTCAATGCCTTGTGACCCGCTGTGAGGACAGGGGTGCTGCCCAGCAGTGGAAACGTGTCAGTGGGAAATCACGAGGTTTCCTTTGAGGAACAACGAAATTTCCCAAAGGTTAGCAGTGTGCAGTAAAGAAGGTCAATGAGATGACTGCTCGGACTGTCCTCAAAGCCAAGGGAGAGCTACTGGTGTGCCTGGCCCAGGGTGCACAGCCGTGAACGAGGCTTTGTGACAGCAGTAACCTGTAAAGCTCGAGCAGTGGAGGTGGCTTTCCTGAAAGCTGCTGGCAGAGCCAGGCTGCTGAAATAGCAGGACTGCTGACCAGCACTTCTTGCACTCTTCACTGTTCGCCAAAACGTAATTTATTTTTTTTTATAGCCAGTGACTGAAAATAGGAAAAAATAAAAGAGCGCGGTGCGGTGCTGGCACAGCGCATAGCAAGTCGTTTCCTGATATTAAAACAGTTGTCAAGCCACAGGTCGTAAGCACTGCCATTTACAATTCTTTCTGTTGAATAAAAGGAAGTCAGATCTGATTATACAGCAGATAGGTTACTTCTAAGCAGAAGCAGGCTTTTAGAGGCTACCTTGCTCTTTTTTGACACTGGATGTTTAATTATAATTGTAAAAAAGTAATCGAGACAGGAGTTTCTGTCTCTTTGCCCTCTTTAATGTTTTCCAGCACGGAATGGCTTTTAATTAAAGGAAATAGTTGCATCATCTCTGGGAATGTCCCAGTAACAAGAAAGAGATCTGTGAGGAGGGTAAACTTAGGAAGCAAGCAAGTGGTGGGCAATCATACAGATACCTTCATCTTCTCCGGCTCCATCCTCTCTGCTGCCACCAGCAGACATTAACAGAAACAGGAGATCAGTTGTCCTGTGGCTGTATGTTGCAGTTTGCCATCTGTATGCATTGAAGAGAAAACTTTCCCATGGCGTAAACATCTTCATGTCCAGTAAGGGAAGAAATCAGCCCACCTGTCAGTGCTCACCTTGCTTCAAGAACCAGTGTTTTGTGTTATGTTGTCCTGCCATGTGGTCTGCAAAGGTGAGGGAGGAGGGCACCGCAGCACCGCTCGTTCACAGAAGAATCTGTTCTGCAGCAATTGGAGTGATCTCAGCCTGTGATTTTAAAATCTATTTCTTAATATCTATAAGCTTCTGGAGCACAGCATTAACATTTCTCCTCCTCCGCTGTGGCACAGGCTGAGAAGATGCTGAAGTACAGGTGCTTGTCACCTGCCTGAGGGCGGGCACACAGCCAGTAACCGAAGCACAGCAATCTGAGCAGCTGTAAACCAGTCTCTTCAGCCTGAGTTCATTTACTTGGCTCCAATTTGTGGTCTGCCTTAAAACACGTTTAGCAGTGAGATTTGCAGAACTGAACACTGTTTGTTCTATAAATCGCAACTTTCTAGCGTGGTATCAAAACCTGATGATAAATTTGACACTCTGGGAGGCAGAGGTTTGGGTCAGAGGAAAGATGACTTAGAACTAAGTAAAACTAAATGCTGAAGGGAACTTGGCATAGTAAAACTGCCGTAAGCGGGGGAAAATTATGACTTTACCGAAGAAGAGAAAAAAAGTTTTACTACTGGCTTCTGACCTTATTGGCTTCTCAAATGTATACAGGGAATGGAGAATAATTACCAAACAATTTGTAGTGAGAATTGGCTGCTCTCTGTCGTGCTAGATGCACGTGCTGCCTTTGCTGCAGCATCCTCAGCCAGCGCTTCCCTCTCTTTGCGCCGCTGCTCATGGTGCAGAGCCCCAGCTGGCAGCTGCCAGCAGCTCTGGAAATGCAGGGCCTTGGGCTGCAGGCTGGAAATTCTCGTTTCCAGGAGCAGCTTAAGGCCTGTGGAAAACTCCCACTGACTTTGCTGGGATTATCCATCTGCGGAAAGTTATTTGGAGGGAAGTGCATTCCTTTGTAGAATGGCTGGCAACAGGTCCGGGCAGCGCTTCGGTCTCAGTTCTGGTGTATTGTTTTTGTTGGGCCATATTCATTCTGTGCCTTGCACAATGGGGTTGTGCTCCATCACTAGAGCTTGCACTTTCCATTTTAGTCTAATAGAAGTAGGATTAAAAAAAGAAAGCCCAACTTGCATGCATAAATGTTTTCAGATACCGGACCCCTCGGGCTCTGTCATGTTTGTGTCATTGTGCACTCTCGTAGAGCTGAGAGCATGGCTCTGCCTGAGGAGCGTAGATGCAGCGTGACCTATCTGCTGTCAGGGCTTTTGGGGTCTCAGGTGAGGAAAATTGCACTGTAAATGGGAAATGAAACTGGGGACAATGCTCTTCCTTTGTTTTCTGAGCATTGCTGTTACTTACACCCTTTTCATATTTTTACATTTCTCTTTATAGTTGTTTTGTGATCTCATTCCTCCATGTAATTTCAAAAGTACTCCAATATTTAAATGGAAGGTTGAGGAGGAAAGTCCCCAGGCTAGCTTGTTTAAGGAGAATGTTATCTGCTGTCTGCTCAACTTATCTTCTGTGAAGCTCCAAGGCAAAGAATCCTATGCTGCATTTAAACTTCAGAGTTTGCTAGTAAAAATACCCTTCTTCCTGAGGTTATTTAAAATGAGAGCCTACATTTCTCACATCCTACTGTTGTCTGATACACAAAATCCCATCCTATATTGCTATGCCAGAAAATGTTAGCGGATAAAGTGCTGAGCAGGTCACAGTATTTCTAATTCAGATTAATGACCCCATTCAGCTTGTCTCCTTAGCAGGAAATTAGAAAGTGCTGGGAAGGAGAAAATAGTGATTCATAACGCGTGACTCTTTGTATTGGCAGTTGCACTCATTAAACACTAAGATACTGTTTTGATATAAAATAATTGCGTCTGACTTATTTATGGGTTATGGCTGTCTCAGCTTGTAGAGATTCCCTGGAAAGACTGCTGGCTCTGTGCCTCAGTGGAGGAAAAAGAGGTGACTGATGCCCATTGGCAACCCCTGGCCAGGTGAAGCACAAAAGAAATGCACAGAAAATGACCACTGCTGCTCTGCTTAGAGAGCCTCAGAGGGGAAAACACCTTCTTCAGCAAGGTTTGGAGCAGTCAGGGACAAAGTGATGGTAAACCACCTGGCAAAGCAGGTTACACTGACTGCATAATTTGATAACTGCAGTTACAAGAGGATGACTCCTCACATCAGCGTGGCTCCTGGCCTCTGTGGACTTGATGTGGGTACAACAGCAGTCAGTTGTGTGTCCTGGGTGCATCCTTCAGGCTGAGCCCAGGATGCAGCTCTGCACCCCTCTTTGCTCCCCAGCCACAGCCTTCCCTCACCAGGGGGTGCCAGACTTCCTCCAGCCTCATGTACGTGCACCATCACTCCGTATGCTGAAGATGCCCCATCCCTGAAGGCATTCAAGGCCAGGCTGGATGTGGCTCTGGGCTGCCTGGTCTGGTGGTTGGTGACCCTGCACATAGCAGAGGGGTTGAAAGTAATGAGCATCGTGGTCCTTTTCAACCCAGGCCATTCTAGGATTCTATGATTCTATAATTTTGTCTGGAGAAAGTGTCCTGGTTCCAGAGCAATTACACTGAAGTTTGTATAGAAATGTGGGAGAGTTCTCTCCTTTTCAGAGCTTTTGACAAATAAACTTCCTTCAGTGCCCACTTTTAGGTGGGTTTGTTTTGTTTTGTTTTTTTCCCATTTGTTTCAGGCAGCAAATAAGTGATTAAGAAAGTAAGATTTGATTCTTTATTCAAGTGTGTAACCTACCCCTGCTGTAGTGTAGAGTGAGAGCTCTGCACTGGGCTAGGAAGAGAGCAGAGATTTCTGCTGGTAGGTGAGGTTCTCGCTTATTCCCAGGAATGCAGAAATGATCCTGAGAAGGAAGGACCAAACCCTTACATCCCTGGGGAGTGCTGCAGCTCCCTGCTCTTAGGGTTTTGCTCCTGCATTTGAGTTCTTTTTTCTACCCAGTGGCTCAGCTCCAGCTCCTGGCAGACACTGGTGTGAAAGACAGCAAGAAGGATAAATGCTGGTTGCAAAATCTCTGATGTGTTCCGCAGATCCGTAACCAGCAGGCTGTCCATACCTCAAGCTGTGGTCAAAAGGATTGTCAGTACTGTTGTTCTGTGAGGAGCTCAGGTTGGTTTGTGCCTGTTCATTTGGAAATAAATATGCAGTGGGCTGAGCTCAGATGGGCAGAAAAAGGGCTGCGGGTCAAAGGGGAGGAGAGGTCGTGAAATGTCAGCATATAGGAGGCAAGGTGTGCCAAAGACTAGGGTGCAAATGACCTTGGATTTTCAGGTTTGTATCAGAACTGTGCCAGACTTTCAGCATTGGTATCGGTCACCTACAGTATGCTGAATTCCTGTATTTGGTCCCTTTAAAAATATATACATATGCTCTGGATTTGGCTTGAGATCTTTAAGAGCTTTAGGTACTGGATGCTAAGAGGTGGCCCTGTTCACAGCCTCATGCTGCCTTGATTGAAACGCTGAGGTCAAAGGCCAGCAGGAGCCAAAGGTCTCTGCAAGCTAACCATATGCACAGGCTCGCTGAGCTCTTCTCCCTCTGTGTCACGAAGACAAATGGCATTTTTAAGAATTCCCCCAATGAACTAGCATTCATTTTCTGGTGTCTCTTCCTTCTTTATTGCTTCCTAATGAGCTTCATTCCCATCACCTCTAGCCTCTTGCTCTTGAGTCTGCATTCACACCGATGCATAGAAGAGCAGCAAATTGAACAAATTAATTAATTAAGTTGGCCCATCTAATGAAAGGGGCTCTGATGTCTCCTGGGTTTTCCCCTCTTGTTTTTTAAAGAAATCTTCTCCATATCTTTACTGACCACAGTTGCTGGGTTTTTCCGGTCCGTAGGCTCTGTCAGAACACCAAATTCTCTTTGTGTGGTGTTTTGGGATTAACTGAGAACATTTCCTTCTCTGTGTATATTTTTACACATACACACACGTATACATGTGCACACAGGTATATTTTTCTTCTTTATTTGTGTATTTATGGCCGTTATTTTACTTGCTCGTTTATTATTTTAGCAGTGGAATTTTCATGAAAGTACGATTCAGGAGCTATGTGGAGTGACAGCTATTACTAAAGAGGGAATCCGTGCCGTTCCGGCCCACAGAGCTTCCCCTCTGCCAGGTCTGGCTGGGGTCTATTTGTGCTCCTGTTCGACCCATACTGCTTTGTTTGCAATCTGCACTCTCTGGGCCAGACCAGCTGATTCAAAACCAAGCGTTACCCACATGACCTTCTCCTTTCCTTTACGTATCTTTTTTAGACCTGTGAAAAGTCTGAGAGAGAGCTGGCATCCAACAGTGCCTCCTGAAATGTTCCTAGTGAAAACTGCACCCAGGTACGTTCATGCTTACATTGCCTTGTCTTTTTCTTTCCCCAGCAGTATCATTCCTTAGCACAGGGAGGAAAAGGCAGCTGTTTAAAACTGTAAAATTCCACTTATTTCAATGGAGTGTTGCTGAGCAGAAGATCTGGCCCCACGCATTTGTGCTGCTCCTACCACGGCCTTATGCTTTACCTCAGGTGAGGATGTTGACTTTGGTGCTGCAAGTTGTCTATGTATAAAATGCATACAGCACCTCCGTGTGTAAATTACTGTCTTTATATTGCTTTAAGAGACTCTCAATGTGTGAGGGAGCACAATGAAAACAATGAACTTGCAAAGGTGAAGTGTGGATCTAAGAAAGGGCTCTTCCAGTCCTGACCATTTCTTTGTAGTACCACTGTCTGCAAGCAAGCACTGCATGGCAGTGAAGCCATTGGTGAGATGGAGCTGTTAACCAGGTGTTACCATCAGGCCAACTAAGTTTACCCTTGGAGAAGAAAAATCACAACAGCCATGCTTTTGTTTCGTATCACTCATGCTTTTCCCTCCTCCTAACATTTGCTGCATGTCTCTGCTTTCTTAGGAGGGTTTTAAGGCTGGTTACAGATGAATGGGACTAATGGCCTCCACCTGATTTTTACAAGATAGCTATTTAATCCAACATTTCTAAGTGCTGTATCCTAACACAGTACTACTGTTACCAGATGAAAGTGCTATGGATTCTTTCCAAGGAATATGTGAATAATTTTAAATTGCTCTGCTGAAAGTGCTTTTACTGAGTGCCTTTTCCCCTTCCTGTCTGCGCTGCGTTTTCACTTTGAAGTAATAAATACATATAGTCTCTCGGTGTCTAGGTACTTACCCTGCCCATTTTCTTCCTTTTTATTCCACAGCTCATCACTTCATTATACCTGAAAAACAGTGAAGCTTCTGTGAAGTGAAGGCTATGCGAAACACAGGGCTATAATTCTGTACCCTTAAGAAGTACCGTCTGAAACTTCAGTAGTGGTTAATAGAAGATCTGTAATGTGGTACGCAGAATTGCTAGTGGGAATCCGAACCTGATCCAGCTTTCAGTGTTGGTGCTCTGTTAACACAATTACACGATCACAGAATCACAGCACTGTAGGGGTTGGAAGAGACCTCCAGAGATCGTCAAATGAGAAATATCAGTTTTGAATTTGTCCTTCTGCACCTCCTTGATTCACTGCACACTGGACTCCAAAAGGAACAGTACAAAATGTTGTTTCTGCTTCTTTCATCACGCAGTTTATCCTGCAGTGCTTTGCCATCCTGCAACTAGAAAGTCCAGAGATGGATGACAAATACACGGCTGTGGAATCCTTATGCGCTTGATACAGTCTGGGTGATGGGTTTACTTCAATCCCTGGGTGTGAATTTGTTAGTACAAACTTGGAAGAAGTGAAGGAGATCCAGAATAAAGCAAAAGCCACCAACTGGGAGAGGAAGTTTCACCAAAATTCTTTAACTGACATCCTCTTTCTATTCTTGTGTTTTGTTATGTGCTCTTGCTTCTTTATGTGTTCCTTCTACCTCACTGATAGAAAGGATGTAAGCGGCTCTCAGTGCAAGAATTAGAGTGCAAGACAGTGCTGCGGAAGACATGGGCTGAATCTGTGCTCTTAACAATGTCAGCCTTTGGAAGTAAGACTTGCTACTTGAAAAGCTGCCTGTTGGCATTCTTGTTTTTCCTTTTAATTAGAGATATCAGAAGTACATTACTGACACTGAGAAGAGCAGCAAGGGTGATGTAACCTGTAGGTGAGGTTTTGGACAGTGTCATTAGTCCTTCTGTGGTCAAATTCACTGGCTCCAGCTTTCATAGTTTCAGGACCTTTCTCCCTGCTGGAATTTCCTGTAGTTGAGGCAGGAAGAAACGAGCTTATTTTGGAGGGCCAAAGTTTTTTTGTGAACAGTGAGGATTTGCACGCCTCATATTATTGTCTTTGCAGGGGTGGAGGGCTAAATTGGACTGGTACAATTGTACAGTTTAATCACAGAACCACACCATAAGATATATATTAAAATGGCCTTTTTTTCCTTTTTTTCCCCCCTTTCTTTTATTTTTTTTTCCCTCTGCAATATCCCTGAACCATTTTCTGTGAGCTGCAGTTCTTGCAAATATTTCCCTGCTTTAAAATGATCCAGAAGCATCTTTAAGACTTTGACAGAGCTGCTGCCTCTTCTGCTTAATGGCTTGAAATTTTGTCGGAAGAAGGAAGAGCACGGGGGTACCATGCAAGCCTGCTTATGCTGCCCACCAACAGACCTCAGCTCTGCTGTTTGGGCAACACTGCTGAGAATCCTACTGACAATCTTCACATAACTCAAAAAATGGCACTAGGATAGGAAGCACCTGAGCATTTCCTGAGACCAAGGATACCTCCTGAAAGGAATGGAGGTGCAATAACTTGTTTTAAGCCATGCAGCAAAAATAATGGGCCTGGGTATGACCCTAGGCCAGTGTCTTCATTTCTGGCTCGTTCAGCCTCTTGGTGATGTGATTTCTTCACAGCACCATCAGGTCTAGAAACAAGGGTACAAGACCACACGGAGAGGCATAAATGCAACAAAACCTGCTAAATTTGGTTTCCACATACCTGTCATGCTCCTTAGGAGATGCAGTTCCCTTGCTCGTGCCTTGGAACGCTCAGCAGAAGAGTTCTGTGGGTAACATTACAGCCTTACAGAGAGCAATCCAATTAATTTAGTCTGAAATATCTCTTCATATGTTTAGGAAGAAGCCAAATAAGGGAGAAAACAAGAAGTCCAAAGGAACATGACATGTATATTTGCTCTGTCAGTTTTCTTCACGAAAAGAAGCTGTGAGAACTACACGCTCTACATGTTTGACATTAGGTCACTTCATGGCACCGCACAGAGTATGTATCTGTAGGGCTATGTTCACACAAGATCTGCTTCACACAGACTACTGATTTAGATGACTAATTCAGGAGCACAGGCTCTCTCTGTAGTCACCGGAGCCTAAATTAACAGCTTGGAATTACCCCTGAAAGGACCCATCTTTCTCTATTGAGTACAGAGTGACCCGAGGCTCCTAATTCAGGCACACAGGTCCCACATTAGGGAGGGCCGGGTGTGTTAGCCTTGTACAAACCATACCCTGTTCAAACCCTGCAAATGGCTCATTTGCTGAGCAGGGCAGAGACCTCGTAGCACAGACCTTGCTGTGAACCTGCATCACTGAGCAAGGAGGAGAGGGCCTGTGACCGTGTTGCCAGATCACAGCCTTGTCAGGGCAGGGGACACCTTTGGTCAGCCTAGAAGTCAGGAAACCTTCAGAGGAGCAAACCTCCTCACTGAGAGTAAATTGCTGGACTGCACTGGGGTGACTGGCAGAGAGCAGAGCAGCTTTTGGGGAGAGGGGGGTGTACAGCCTCTGCGGGGCCCTGCTGGACGTGCGCTGCTCCAGAGGCTCAGCATGGCTGTAGCACACCTTCTCACCTCTCCTTGAGGGTGAGGGAAGAAGTGGAGACGATTAACTCAGGTTCTGAAGGCGCCTGCAAACCCCTGGCTTCTACATCCACCTCTGCCAAGGGTTTTTCCTGTCACCTTGCACAAGTTGCTGGGCTCTTGCTCAGCCTCCACCTCTTGGGAGGAGAATGACTTTATTTACAGGAGATGATGTCACAACAGTGTTGTGAGGGGATGTGACTCAATGTTTGTATAATGCTTTGAAGACGAAGAGTGCTAAGTATTGTTATTTGAGATGGCAACAAAATAAAACAAAATATATTCGGTGCGGCTATTCAAGCCAAATCCATTTTCAGTTAATCTTTCAAGCAGCAATTCAGAATCAAAGTAAAAAGCCCTGCCAACTGGAACTTTACAGCTCGATGGGAAAGTATGAAAGAGAATTAATTGGGTTTTAAACAGTTGTAACTGTATTGTGATGCAGCGTGATCTGGAGTGCTCGGCTGCTGCTGGTTGCCAACTGGTTTGGAACTGGGATTGCTCAAGGGAATCGTTTTTGCAGGAAAGAAAAATAGTTGGGCCATCATGCACAGCGTGCTCTATAGACTGACAGGAACTGCCTCTGTGCTCTCTATGAAAACAGGCGCTTTTTCCACTTTGTACTGCTTTTTTTTTTTTTTTTTCTTCAGCAATGCAAGAACAGTGGAAGATGTGGAAAGCAACAGAATTGCCCAACACCACCACAAAGCACCTCGCGGGGATTGTCTCCCCTCCCAGAAAGAAGCGATGGCAAAATGTGACGGCAAAGCCTGTCACAAATACCCGTTCAAAGCAAGTTCTCCATAAAACAGGCACACCAGCGCACTGGCTTCCTGGGAGCACTGCTAAGCCCAGATCACTTGCAGATGACTTTCAAGCTCCGTACTGAAATTAGCAAAGTTCCGCAACTGTTAACTGCCAAAGATCTGCTTCTTTGTGCACTGGCTTCACATTTTTCACCTGATGTTCAAGGGGGCTTGAACATGGCTCTCAGCTTCTTGTGTTTGGTGGGGTTTGTCAACGATGTGAAGTGCCCTTACAAGTGGGCTCTTTACTGCTTTCCCACTTCCAGCGAAAGCAGAGTTTTGTAGCTAAGCCATACAGTTTGGGTTTTCCTGTTCTGTTCTCAAACCCTATTTTTTGTTTTCTTAATACTTTCGAAGTTACTTGGTCCTAAAATATGACTCTCGGTAAACATTTCAGCACTTTAATTCGGCTTAAATTTTACACTTTAATATTCCAGCTCCAAAATAGTTTTCTGAGCAAATAAAAAAGATGATGGCTCTGGAAGCATTTCTTTTCAATATCTTTTACTTCTGCTAAGCTATATACACAAGAAGCTGCCTTATAAACAGCTTTATATTGCACTCTATTGTCAAGCATTAGAAAAACATGCTGTAATGGGCTGCAAATGGCATAGTGTTATGCAGCCAGAATGAACAAGATCATTGGGAAGATATCATATTGATAAAAGCAGGCATGGAGAAAATAACTTTCAATCTCAGGTCTCTGTATCACAAGTAATAGAACAAAAGAAAAATTACAGATATTTTTTCTACTCAGAAACAACCTGAGCCAACAGCACTTTGCTTGCTGAAGTGCTTTCTCTCTCACATTCCAAGTTGTATTTCCTTTAGAGCCATGTTTGCTGCTGTTTCCTTGCATAAATCATTTTTCTCACCTTTAGAAAGCAGATTCTCTCCAAGAATGCATTAATTGGCTGTCAGAGGAAAGCAAAGATCATACATCCACACCGAGCGGGCAGAGCAGTCCTGAAACACCCACAGCAAACATTCATTACTTGAGGTCTGGCAACGTTAAAAATGCAGCTCGGGACTGATAGATTTTTTCCTCCTTTGTGGAGAAAAAAAACTATGTAATCACTCAGATGCTTATGCTTTACTGTCAAATGTAAAAGTAACACAGCAGTTTAAAATCATGTCATGGAAGCCCAATGCCCAGCAAGCACTGGACCAGCTTTTCAATGTTGGCTCCCTGGTGTGTCTGACACTGAGCACCGAGTGCTTGTCCCAGAGGGCTGATCTTGCTGGCTGCTCATGCTATGAACTTCCTTGCATCAGAGCAGAACCCACTGGAGCCCACTGTGCGGGAGAAAGCTTGTTCGGAGTGCTGTGAGGCCTTTAGAGAAGGGGCGGATGATGAGAGGGGCGATAGCTGCAGTCTTGCTGGGCTGGATCCACTGCATTCTGCCTTTGCTCTTCTGTCTCTGTTGTGCTGATATACGTATGTGTATGCATGTCCATCCTCTCTCAAACACACACCAACACCGTCTTGGCTTTATGGCCACCATTCGAAACTGACCAGAGCCCCATGTGTCTCCAGACAGGCTGGAGAATGGGGTATGGAGCTCGCTGGCAGCAGTAGCTACAGCCACTGGGCAGAGGGCAGGGCACTCTGGGGCTGAGGGTTGTTTAGAACATGCTCTCCTGCCCGTCCTGTGAGTGCACAGAGCGCACAAGGCGGCAGGCTCCTTGATAGCACACTCAGGGTGGCTGGCAAAACTAAAAATCACAGACCCATGAAAACATACACGTCTTTTCCAACTATTGCCTTGGCAATCTTGACTTTTCAAGTGCTTTCTGGAACGCACCCAGAAGCTAAGGAGACCTGGTCCCACATGGGGCAGCTTCTGACGTCCACTGCACCGAGACTCACCCCATAAAACTTCGCCTGAAAAGTTCTGTCAGCAAATAAAGCACCATTAACTGGGGGACACATGTGGTTCCTTTGTGTCTGCATTGGAGGTGTCAGCTGTGTTTAATTACAGTTTAATTAAGGCAAGGCACACTGATGTGTGCAGTTTTATTTCAGCTTCTTTCTTCCTTGCAACCCTAATGGACTTACTCAGCCCCACAAGCCTGAACAAGCCGGTAGTGTTTCTGCCAGTGGTCGTTGGCAGAGATCCCCGTGTAGATGCTGTGGATTTATAGAACGAGCTGTCTGGTCCTACAGAAATCTAGCTTCTGTCTGCAGTGGAACAGAACACCTCAAGGGGCATTCTGTTGTTACTGCCTTCCTTTAGAAAAGGTGATGACTGAGACAGAAGAATCTCATTTTAGTGCACGGTGGAGAGGATACGATGGCTGTAAGACACAATTCTGTCTTCTTTGGTGCTTATTTTACCACCTTACGAACCGTCTGTCGCCAGAGCCGCTGCCAGGCGCTGCCGGGCGCTGTTCCGGGCCCGTCCCGGCCGCGCTCCGCCTATGCGCTGGCGCCACCTGCTGGCCGAGCTGCGGCAACGCCGCCTCTCCGTTTTGCACGGCTTGTCCCCGCGGAGGTTTTAAGTCACTTGGAGTTACGTTCTAACGATGCCAAGGGATGGCTGATGTTTGTTGTTGTTGTTGTTGTTTTAAATACAGGTTGACTAAGAAAGCGCACCTCAAAACTCACCGAGCTGACTGAGGTCTCTCCACTCTTCCGTACTTCTCATGCAGTACCTCTCAAGGACAGGCGAGGCTGCTGTGCAATTGCTTCTCTCATTTCTGAGGTCTCCTGTGGTCTCCCGCTCTGCTGTCCCAATGCATGAGAATGCTGCCTTCCTCCTCAGCGGGGTTTGGGGCAGAACAGCTCCATATCTTTGCAGCATGCAAACTGAAGTTCCCTTACTTCCTTCTGCTTGCAGAGGCTGCTTAGAGAGGGCCTTGCTAGGGAAGGGCACAACAGGGAATCGTGTCTACTCCTGTTAAGTGGCACACTGGGCACCACGTGTTGGTGAGCATTTTCCACAAGAAAAGTCACCACCTCCAGACAGAACTGTTCTGTTGCTTTATAAATCCAAAAGAAAACTGAGTAGTTCAGTGCAATGTATCGTCCTGGGAAAGAGCATCTATTTACAGCAGACCTAAATGTTTTGGGTTTTTATGAGTTTTGGTTTTGGTTTTGGTTTTTTGGTTTTTTTTTTTGTTTTTTTTTTCTCCAGTGGAATGTATTGAATGAACTATATTATTCTCCAGATAATGGACAAAAAATGTTCTTTATTGTGAAAATGTTATGCTCTTTCACAAGCATTAATAATTCCAGGGGTGTGTGGGTGGGAGAGCAGGAGGATAGAATTGATAAATGGAAAAGTGAAATGGGAGAGTAATGAAGCTGTAATTTCATATGAAATATTTCTCTGTATGATACCTCTTCCCTTAAGAACTGTTCAGCAAAGAGAAATGCTTTACATTTCCTGCAGCTCTCTGGTTTTTACTGCTTTTCAAGAGTAGCACTACTGAAAGGCAATGAGGAGACGACGGCTTATGGAAGCCTTTATTTGTCCAGACGATGGACTGTATGAACAGCAATGGAAATTTCCTCGTGCTCTGGGCCAGTGCTTGAATTTTGTCTAAAAATGATCTTGTGGGCCGAGAACACTGTTCCTCTCCAGCGCTCCTTTATTCTCCAACATCTCTCCCAGACTTAATGAGATTGGACACATTTCCGTGCTCTTTGGGTTTATTTTCCTGTACCTTGGAAACTGGGTGTCTTTCTGTCTTTACCTTCCCCACGGGTCACAGGGCAGTGGTAGCAGCAGCGGTCGCTGCATGCATGAGTGGGTCCAGGTGAGCTCCTGGGTGGGCTCCACGTCAGAGCAATCCTTCCACCATGTGATTGCCTGGGAAATTCTGCCATTAAATTTCATTGGAGGAACCAAACATTTCTTCTCTCAGTGTTCTTTCTCGGTGTTTAACACTTCTCAGTAATTTCTTTTTAAAAAGTACTGTTAGTTCTTCCACTGTGAATTATGAGAAGTGATGATTTTTTCATCTCAACTTTGCCTCACTGCTGCTGTTGTAAGCTGTTTCTTATGAGCGCTAGTAAGGATTTAAAGCTGTCCTGCCTTACTGATGAGAACTTCTGTTCAGGGCCCAGAAAGCTTTATTGACACTGAATAAACACAGTCCTTCTTTCCATAGCATGCACGGAAATGCTTTTTGATTGGGTCTTGTATTCAACATCACGCAGATTTAATTTATGTCTGAAAGTAAAACGTAATGAGCTTGAAACTTTGCTACGTGGGTCTCACAAGCTGGCTTCTCTTTAAATTAAAGAAATAGGTCATTTTGAAGAATAATGATAAAAAGAATAATTAGCAAAGGAAGGAATATTTGCAGCCCTATTAGTCAGAAGCAAATGGTATAATAAGCAAGATTAAAATCCACAGTGGCCTTTCCAGTTAGAAACTTGGGAGTATGTGAGTAATTTAAGTGGGGAAAAAAGGCTGCTAATTGAACTGTTAGCAAAGGCTTTGTTAGCAGGGTTTGGGTGAGTTCTGCAGGCTTTTGTGAGGGGCCCCCTGTCCTGTCACCACCTGTGTGCTGGGAGGGTTGGATCTCTATTTATTTACATACAAAGGAGAGCACCAGGAGCGTGCTATTGATTTCATTGATTGGAAACGTGTCACTAGCACAAAAGAAAAGGCAAGTTAGAGTGGATACCAGTTGCTCTGAAGCTTTTACAGCGAGATAAAGAGTTAAGACACGAGAAGGCATTTAGAAGAAGACACTGGGTCGGGCTGGGTAAATGCTTTTGTCCCTCTGCACTTAGAAGCTCAAGTGCAATTCTTGACAGTTACCTGTGCTGCAAATGCCCTCTGTGAAGAAAACACAAACACACTTAGCGGGCAGCTGGGGGAGGTTTCGCCTTTTTGTAGGCTGTGTATGGCAGCCAGCATGCAGGGGTGCTCATAGCATTAGAGGTCACGTTGTGTTGGATTTCGTATCTGAACGCCTTTGGTAACTCCTGGAAAATGCGACCAAAAAAGAAACCAACCAAACCAAAAAGCAAGAAGGAACGTCTCCCTTCTCAAAAAGACCAATCCATTAGCCACAAAAACAACAGATGTGGAAAGGAAGTGATTGGAACTGCGAGATTGAAGTTGGCAGCTGAGGAGAAGGAGTTGCCAAAATGCGTCTTTGTTTTGCTGCTTCTGAAAGCCTCAGGTCCTGCTAATGGAAGGCTTCTGCTTTTGGCCCGTGTGCAGCTGTCATTTCTCACCCAGAGCATAGGGTAGGTTAGAACTGCGTTACTACTTCCGCAGTAAGTTGTATGGGATGCTGTGTTACGCATCAGTACAAATAAAGAAGCGTTTTGTGAATGTGGCAGTCAGAGGAGAGCAATTGAAATGTAAATTCTCAACGTATGCTTTAAATTCAAGTTATCAGCTAATGCCTATAAAGTTTGTTGAAGGTAGAAAATGCTTTAAATGCTATGTGCTGTTGTTACTATCGTTACCTACTAGGTTTAATTAGTTTGTGTGCATTTTAATTGGATTCCTGAGATGTAAACTGTAGATTATGGTTTGGGTCCAAGTGCTGTTCTCAGAATCCTGGTGAAATGAACAGCTGCAATGCCCATATGCACAGGTAAGAGGATGCACTTGTTTACCTCAATGGGCAGCTAAATCTTCATCTCAGTCCTGCATGAAGGGGAGCATCAGATGGCTTCCCTCTGCCTTCATCAAGTCCTCGTCTGAGGCCAAGACAGGCTGTGTTCAGCCTGGCCTGGCTATGGCGTTTGTACTGAAGGCTGTGTTACAGTGCTAAGGAGTGATTTATAGCCTTGGAGAACTAGAAACAAGGAGGTTATAGCACAGACATGAGCAGAGTCTCAGTTTCCTTCTGGGGTCAGCACATTTCTGTCAGCCTTTGAAGATGAGGAGCTGGCTTTAAACCAATGGTATCTTTGACAGGGTCTGCTATGCAGTTTTTCTTTATTCTTTCTGTGCAGAAATGACAAAACCTTCTGACCTTGTCTCTCATTCTTGCCCGTGGCTCAGAAAGTTATAGGGTAAATAACTTTCTATTCAGCCATATTTATTTAGTTAGAAGTGACTATTTTGGAGGGAAACAATAAGATCCTGTTGGGAGAAAACCTCTGGGAGTTTTCCCTTTCAGTTTGGTCCAAACCGCTGCTCTGCTTCCCTACAACATCAGGGGCTTTCTCAGTTTGTGTAAATTTGCACATGGTTTACGTCTAGAGTTTGTTTTACTTCCAAAAGCAGTCGGGCAGCTGGCAAACCTTCCCCTGCTTGTTTGCAACCAGACTCTGCCTTTTTCCAAATGTTTTGGTTTTAGTGCTTACAAGGCACCTCCCACCATAAAAAAAGAAAAGAAAAAAAAAAGGCATTGCAGTTCAAAAAAGGAGGAAGTTTGCTCTTGTCATAAAACACGTTTATCAGAGTTAAATCAGCTGGGGTACTCTGCTGTACAGCTAACTTGCAAAACTCTCTAACATCATTGCATTTTTGGCACTGGAAGGAAGTTCTTACCACTTGTGTTACTGGAACTGGAAGGGGATTCCACTTGAGAGTAGGCTGCGTGATTTATTTTTTTCTTTATTATTTTGTATTAACTATTTCCCTCTTCTGCTGGTTTATGTCTTCTTTCTCTGTGCACACGGCAGCCTGCTCCTAGTAAGAGACCAGAAATAAAGCTAATAGCTAAGGCTTTGAGCAGGGTGACAGTGATGGAAACCTTTGGAAATGACAGCTTTCCACGATCAGTTCTGGACACCCGTGGCATCTTATCCCCAGCCCTTCAAACTTCATCAGATTGAAACCATTTGTCCCTATCTTCAGATACGAGAAGGTTAAAATCCTTTGTTTAAACCCTGGATGAATGCTTGTTATGTCAGCCTAGGAAATCAAGACACTGGGTTAGATCCTTTTTTATTTCACACAGTGCTGCACTTGCATGAATTCCCCATGCAGTCATCCTGCTTTGTGTGCATTATTTATTTAATGCTACAAACAGAAAATACCCATCCCCTGAAGAACCTGTTTTTCTTTGGCCTCTAATATTTTCTTGTTGGAACAATGGTTTATCCTGCAGCCTGGCAGTTTATCTTCTGAAGCCCTCGCCCTTGGCAATGGCCATAAGTCAGCTGTGACAAAATGTACAGCAGTTTGTCTCTCTTTCCTTTCTGCTCCCTTTGTATTCCAAATGTTGCAGTGTATGTCATCCCTAATTGCTGGCAATTGGCTGAGGTTGGCAATACTTTGCTGGCAGTTGTGAAGCGATGGTTTGTGCTATACTTAAGCTAAATGTTTTTTTTCTTTCTTTCTTTTTTTTTTTTTCTTCTCAGAATCTTTCCCAAATTGTCCCCCTCTCTGTCTTACCTCCGTTTTGTTCAAAGTTGTTACCTGGGCTGTCATGCCTGTGGCTGTGCAAACCATACACTGTGACTGTCTCTGCCAATGAATTTCTGCTCTGCTATATGCAAAACAAGAAACCAACCAACAAACCAGCCAACATCACTCCAGTGCCCTCCAGTTAGCCTGCAGCAGCTTCTGGAAATCCTGCCTCTCTGAAATCAATAGAATAATAGCTGCGGGTAGATTAGATTGTGCATGGAGACAGAAGCTGCAGAGGAAGGTGATCTGTGGGGATCACCATTCATTCAATGACCTCAGGAGTGCTACTTCCTGCCGTATGTGGTGGTGCATGCACGGATACGTACGTGTGCATTTCAGCAGCCCCACGCTAGTAAAGAATCTCACAGTCTTACTGTATGACATGATGGTAAATGTGGAGCTGGTGGCTGTTTGCTGCTGGAAGTTGGTACATCCTTTGATACATTTGCAGAATCAGAACAGAAGGTGGAGAAAGGACAGTGTTAGCAGATCTAGCTCCAGCTTCAGCTTGCAGCTCCAGCTGCCATTGTGATCACTGGGATAGCTTCACAGGCCTATTATTAGCTTCTTTCTTCTCCAAGATTTTTGTTTTTTGGTGTCAGCTTTTCAGTAATGCCGAAATGAGGATCAGTCTGTTTGTTGAATACGCTCAGAGAACTCTTCATGCTGGCGTCTCCATCCGTATGATTAGCATATTGCACCAGATCACTGCAAGGAATTGCCGCTGAGCTAGATACCGAGGGTTTGATCAGTCATATATCACTTGAAAAACGATGCTATAATTTTTTAAACTGCCACAGTGACAAAGAATATGTTCATTAGTTGGAGCTTGATGATTCTCGAGGTCCTTTCCAACCCAAGCCATTCTATGATTCCATGATTAGGAATTAATACTTTCTGCTAGATAGGCTCTGGGTGCTTCACTTCATAGGAGCCCAAACATTGAAGGTGGTTTTGTTGATGTTTTAATTTAAAAGAGGATAGAAAAAAAAAATGTATGTTATTAATGCTTAGATTTAAGCAGAACTACACAACTGTTGGCCTCCTGCAGGTGGAGGGCAGAAGACATCCATCTTCATCTCTTCAGGTACTGTGCCAGTGTTTGCTGCCTTCACAGGGCTGGCAGAGCAAAGGACCATTCTGCAGGGCGCTCACCTTCTTGCTTCCCAGCACGTCGCCTGTCTTACTTCCATCAGCATTAGTAGAAAGAAGCATCTGGCCTCCGATTAACTCACCAGTAAAATACAAACACAAAACTAAGTCCAGTGTTACCCTAACGACGATCAGAAGCGCAATTAAAACAAACAGCAAGAGCCAGATCCATGCAGATAGACAACTAATTGAAGGATTTAAAGCTGAACCTTTCTTTCCCCTCTCTCAGTTAATTTGAAAATATTATTTTTCTAGTTTTCTTTTACATCTTCCTAGTTGTGAATCCACGCACCTTCATCTCTCTCAAAAATGTTCTTGGGATGAGAAAGCTGCATGTTTAGTGCAGCTGCGTGGCTCTTTGGACATGAGGGCCCCAATGATCTTTCCCTCCGTCCTGCCAGGGAGGAGTGGATGGAGCTGCTGGTCGCTGAGTGCTGGTGGAACTGCTGTTGACAACAGGGACTTGGCATTTCTGACTGTGGGATCCTCTCTGAGTGCTGAGGACTGCTAGGAAGAAATGGGGCCCGCTGCCCAAATTGAGCATCTTTGCCAACAGAGAATGAACAGGAGGAATTAGGGGTGAGGGTGTACTTGCATGTCTGCAATCTTATTGGGTCATGGAGGCATGGTTGGATGGCTCAAGGGACTGGGGTGCTCCATGGGTGGACGGAGGCTGAGGGGAAGGCCAGGATGGCGCTCTGTTAGCGCAGAGGGATGTGGTGAGCCAGCCCAGAGCTCACGGCTGGGAGCAGAGCAGGCCAGTGTGGGCCTGGGCATCTGCTGCGGGCACATGGATGGCAGGGAGAATATCTAGAACCAACTGTAATTAAAATGCCTTGAACTTTTCATTCTTAAAGCTCTTGCCACTTCCTTCCAGTCTGGAGATGACAGTTTTCGATTCTGACCTCTGCTCCAAAGTATTTTTGGAAAGTCTGAACAAAAACAATTTTGGCGTCTTTGTGCAAAATGACTGCCATAAAAGTATTTGTTTGCCCTGACACGTTTTTTGGCAGCCAGCTATTGAACAGCTTTAAGGCCTCGCTGGAGGTGCTCCGTTAGCTGAAAGGCACCATGATGGTAGATTTCTTATACACCGAGTTAGATTTCTTAACCGCTGAGTTAGAAGAAACGCCTTTATTTACCACCACCCTTCCTCCCAAGCTGTTTTTATTTAGCCGCATGGAAATGGAATGTATTTGGGCATAAAAGACAACAGCTCCTCTTCACAGCCTCTCCGTGTACTTTCGCTGTGGCTCGTCGTTGCTTTTATCTAAAGCTTTGCTCCTGACAGTGGAACAATGTTCTGAAGGTTTCAGAGAGTGGCAGGAGAGTGTGAAAATGCAGGATTCGTGCTTAGCGCTGATCTCTGTGGGATACGGTGATGGCGAAGCTCCGTGCTCTGTCGAGCGACAGACTCGGGGTCTCCCCTCGGGAGGAACCTCTTCGATGCGCAGGTGTGGCAAGGTGGGAGGTGGTCGTCAGCCAATAGCTCACCGCGTCGTCGCGTTTCATCCACCGCTCAGCTGCATCACGTCACCTTTCTCTGTAAGCGGCACGGACGGTCCGTCGAGCGTCGTTCCCAAAGCACCCGCGAGACGGCTCAGCACGCAGCCCGCGCACCTCCAAGCGGACGGGCTCGGCCCGAGCCGGGATCCCGGACCCGGAGCCGCGCGGCCGCCGGGACGGCTCCAGCCGATGCGGGCGGCGCTCAGCAGGTGGCGCTCTCGAGCCGCGCGGCCCGCACCGGCGCGCCCCTCCCCGCCCGCCCCGCACGTGGCGCGCCCGCTAAAAGCCGCCAGCGGCCCCGTGCCCGCCACTGGCGCCGGCAGCGCCCGCGCGGCCCCGCGCCCGGCGTCCCGCGGTGGAGAGGCGGCGGGCCGGGAGCATGGGGTGCGCGCCGACTTGTTGCGGGAGCTGAGCTGGCTTTTTCTCTGGCTTTTTTCTTTTTCTTTTTTTTTTTTTCTTTTTGCCTCCCCGGGGAAGTTTGCTCTTCAGACCGCGGCCAGCTTTGCTCCGCGCCCTTCCCTCCTCCTCGCTGCCGGGATCCGCCGCGGTTTCCCCCGGCCCGTAGCATGGCCAAAGTGGCGGCGGAAAGTTGCGGGACGGCGCCGGCCGAGGACTTGTCCAAGGTGTCGGACGAAGAGCTGCTCCAATGGAGCAAGGAGGAGCTGATCCGCAGCCTCCGCCGCGCCGAGGCCGAGAAGATGAGCGCGATGCTGGACCACAGCAACCTGATCCGCGAGGTGAACCGCCGCCTCCAGCTGCACCTCGGCGAGATCCGCGGCCTGAAGGTAGCGCTCGGGGCCGGGGAGCGCCGCTTCGTCACCTGCGTGCCGGGTTGCGCCGCGCCGGGCGAAGTGGCGCGTCCCCATCGGGAGGGCGTGCGGGGGTACGCGGCGATAGGCGTGCGGGAGGCCGTGCCTGCGCTCCGCTGCCGCTGTGTGCGGTGACCTAATGCGAGCTGCTCGTACCCAGGCTGCGGGCTCGGCTCTCGGCTGCTCGGGAGCGTCCCGCAGCCGTATCGTGGCTCTGCTCCTGCCACTCCCGGAGCTGTGCCGCTGCCGGCTGAGCCCGGGGCCGCAGCGCTGCGTCCCTCCTTCGTTTAACTCTGCTGGGTGAGAGCCGTAAGACCCCGGCGCTTCCTTCTCCGCTTCCGAGGGCTGGAAAAGCGGTGCGGTTGCTTACAGGTGATCGCCCCGATGTAGCACGCAGCGGTCTGCTTATAGAGCCGGGGTGTGATCTTAGAGACGGCTAGAAAGCAGCTTCTGTCCTGTTGGTTTGAGAATAAGACCATCTGAAGAAATTCCCTTGGAAGTTAGAGGGAAGGAGACACCCGCATGCAGTGTGGGTTTTGTGTTATTACACGGGAGAATACGAAAAGAGGGTTCCTGATCTGCAGAATAGCTCTAGGCGACTGAATGATGGAAAAAGCGTCTTTGGTAGTTGTGTGACACAGCAAGTAGTGTGCAGGGGGGGCTGCTCCTCCACCTTCCTGTTCTGCGGAGTGTGAGTGTGACCCTTCTGAGGGTGTGTGATGTTCTGGGCAGGTGACCTCTCAGTGGCAGAGCATCAGTGCGAGCAGATGTGACCCTTGTGATGCAGGTTAACTTACGATGCCTTCCTCCTAGCTGCATGCGGAGGTGTTGTGCCATCGCGTGGGATTATCTACCAGATGAGGAACGAGCCAGGCCGAGATGTGCAGGAAGGAGTGACAAGTTCCCCTTGCGGTGCCCAACTCCCCAAGTGACGTCTGATTTCCACCGTTTGTTCAGATGTCTTAGCTGGGATTTGCACTGGGAAGTTAGGAGGATGAGGTCCAACACCCTACCGTGGTGCCTGAGCCTCTCTGTCTGTTGAAGGAGTAGGGCCCTGAGGAGCAGCGATGCCTGTGCTTGGTGCGTGGGTCCTCCTGCTTCTGCCTGAGCCATAGGGTTACTTGAAATATTTCTCTCCAGCGCAGGTTTTTGTGGCTACCTTGGATGTACTTTGAGAGGAAGGTCAGACAATGCACACGTCTAGTGGGGCTGCGAAAGCTTCGTGCTCTTCGGAAACTGCTAAAATGGCCTTTCTGTAAGGCTTGCCTTCTAATGGTAGTGACTTATCTCCACTTCTAATGTCCCGCAGACAGAGGAATGAATATTGAGTTGAGGGAAAGTGAAATACGGCCACAAGCCAGCTTAGTAGCGCTGGGAACATGAAATAGTGACAATATTTTCCTTGGCACATTATTCTGCTATAGTAGTAGCTTGAACACTTCTGCTTCAGAGCATTTGCTTCAGGTGCTTCCTCACCTAAGGAAGGATGTGGAGTCATGTGCTTGGGTCGGAATGCAAAATCTGTTAAGGCACTTGGGTTCATTTCAGAGTGGTTGAGGCAGTGCTGTAAGCTGATGACTGATAAGGTTCTCTTATGCAAATCTGGAATGAAACAGAAACTCAAATATCTTAAGTCTTTAACATGCTCACTTTCATATGTGATTATGCTCTAAGGAATAGAGAGCATAAGTGTTAATAATTGGGATTACAATTTCTGATATACTTTAGTTATATTCAGCAGTACCTTCTATGTGAATATTTCTCAAGGGAGTGAGATCCTCATGAGAAAGCTGATGATCTTTGCTCTGTTTGGGAACAAAGCTATTCTGATATTTAGGATGAACATAAACACTGGAAACTTTTCTGCCTTATCAGAATTGAGCTTTTGAACCCTTGAAAGGTTATATTCTCTTACTTGCTGGGCAGCGGCTCTGTTTGTTTGGAGCATGATGCTGTTGTTGTGTGGCAGATCCACACATGCAGTTATTTCTGCCTTGCTCGAGTGCTTAAATGATGGGTTTATGGCAGTCCTGTTTGCTGGCTTGTATCACGGTGATGACGTAACACTGATTCTTTTAGACACTTCTCAGTCATGATTGTCTTTCTTTTAAAGGATATCAATCAGAAGCTGCAAGAGGATAACCAGGAACTGAGAGACCTCTGCTGCTTTCTGGATGACGACAGGCAGAAAGGCAAGAGGGTATCCCGTGAGTGGCAGAGACTGGGCAGGTACAGCGCTAGTGTTATGCACAAGGAGGTTGCCTTGTACTTACAGAAGCTGAAAGAATTGGAAGTGAGACAAGAAGAAGTGGTTAAGGAAAACCTGGAGCTGAAGGAATTGTGTGTGTTGTTGGATGAGGAGAAGGGTGGTGGAGCAGGCAGCCGGAGCTCTATTGACAGCCAAATCAGCCTGTGCCAATTAACTGCCACCAGCGCTTACATAAGAGACGTTGGTGATGGGAGCAGTACTTCTAGCACGGGAAGTACGGACAGTCCAGATCATCATAAACATCATCCGAGTACGAGCCCAGAACATCTTCAAAAAGCTCGGGGTGAGGGAAGCCCTGAACATCAGAAGCACAGGAGTATCAGCCCCGAGCATCTCCAGAAGCCCAGGAGTTCGGGCAGTCCTGATCATCACCTCAAAGGACTGAGTCCAGAACATCAGAAAACCATCGTCAAAGCACCTGAACAGCAAAAGCACAGCAGTAGCAGTCCAGAAACTCTCCCAAAGCACGTTCTGAGTAGTAGCCCTGAACACTTTCAAAAGCAGAGGCCTGGCAGTAGCCCTGAGCATCAAAAGCACAGCAGTGGCAGCCCAGATCATCTTCAAAAGCACACGCCAAGTGGGAGTACAGAACATCTCCACAAAGTGAGGGGCACAAGCCCTGAGCACCTCAAAAAACACTATGGAGGCAGCCCAGAGCATCTCAAGCATCTCAGTGCAGGCAGCAGAGAAGGTACCCTCAGGAGACAAGTAACAGATGACCTGTCCCCTCACCACAGAAGTATATACAATGGAATGAATGGTGGGTCAATAAACTTAGTGGAAACGCACTGTGAGAATTACTAAGGTGGTTTCAGTTCTATTTTGGCTGGTTATGGGAAAGGAGTTGTTTTGGTTTTTTTTATGTGAAATGGAAGGCAGGAGGTCAGCATTATTCCGGTAGCGAGCAAATTAATTGGATTGCACCTCTTTGCCTGCCCAGTAGGAGTTGGGTGGTTTAAAAAAGCGGAGAAGTGAATCTTGAGTGCTTGTCTATAGGGTATAAAGAAATAGCTCTTGCTCTTAATCCTGATCTGTGAAAGGAAACTGTCCCTAGATAGGTTTATTTACGTCCATTAGAGTGCAGTTGTGGATGTTTCTTGTCCTGCCTGTATTTGAGTCACTGCAGTGGATGTGCATGTCTCCGGTTTCTCTTCCACCTTCCTAACCTAGCCTGACCGGAGCCTTAAGGATTATAAAATCTAATGTTTACTGATGGAAGGCTTCTTACATCTTTTTTTATGAACTTAGAAAAGAATCCAAATGAAGAGTGAGGCTCAACATAATTGAATCAGTACCTTCTAAAACTTTTCAAAGCCTTGACTTTGCATGTGTTTAATTACAACAAGTTAAAAAAAATTAAGGATGATCTCAGGGTTGTTTTCTTTTTTTGTGGGTGTTGTTGTTATTGCTGCACTTAATAAAGATAGCCAACAAGCAGGACAGCTTGTAAGAGCTGTGTATTCTCCCTGTTTGCAATTAACTAAAGATAGGCACGATGTCAGTATTTTGAAAGACAAGCAGTTATGACACTATTAAAGTGAATGAAATAGAGCAAATGAAATGATTAAAACAAAATTGAAACGTCCTGCTGTGCTGCTGGAGTAACTTTTCATAGGCTTGGTGGAATTTCTGTGGTCTACTCTATTTTTTTTTTTTTTTTTTGTGCTTCAAGATGTTTTCATAAAGGAAATTAGCATCTTGTATACATGAAAACCCATTTCTTGGACCTTTACACATCTGAAGTCAAGCTCTGAAGTGAGGATTTTGCCTTGATAAATTGTTTTGGATGGAGTTCACACATTTCCATCTTATAAGCAGCTGGGAGGAGCTGTGTTGGCACCGGTGGAAGTGAACACTTGTTGGATCTGCTTGAGAGATGGAGTAAGCTCTGTGCTGGGTGCCACCCTCATCACTTGCTGTGTTTTTCTCACAGCTGGCCATTTATCTGTGATGGTTATCTTTACTGAAGGCACTCTGTAAGTTAACCTGCTCTGTAGGGACAAATCCAGATTACTTACAGTGAGATGGATGTACTTGGCAGGGTTGACAAATCCCAGAGTGGTAAGTGTGAGAGACTTCTCATTAATTTTTTTAAGCATTTTAAAGTGATCAGCAGGAAGAATTCTTGACAACTTTGTGAAGATGTATAATGCATACATTAGGATAGTTCATCTTTTAAAACTTCCTTTTAAGTACTGTTTCTTTCATCATTCATTTCTTCCTGTTTAAAATGAGTACATTGACTTGACTGTAAATAGAATGAATTATGGAACCCCGAAGCTGCCTTTTTCTTACTGATGCTCGTCAGTCTAGTCACTGGTAAAGCAGAAAGATGTTCTAAGATTTTAAGTATTTATTTTTAAAACCCATTCACAAATACATGGTTTTCCTGCTCCCAGTATGGTGGGCTTTCTGATGGTATTTGTTTTGTTCAAGCTGTGAGCTCAGCATTATTACTAATAGGAAGGTGGTGGTTATGTTAAACCTGTGTGACTGGTGTCCTTTCTATGGTGTATTGCCATGGTCTGTAGCTTGGCCTTGAGCTATGAGGAGCTGGAGATGGCAGCTGCCCACCTAGGAGTCTGTTTATTGACTTTAATCAGAGTTTTGCCTGTCCTGCACTTAATATAATCGGTTTTGCAGAGGACTCGGCTCACCAGTTAGTAGTCAAATGTCTCCTCTTTCGTATTTATGTAATTTGATGCAAGCATGGAGTGGATGTTAGCTGGGAGGCAAATGGCTGACATTGGTTTGGCCTTGGGCTCACTTCAGTCAGTGGTTATGCATGACAGCTTTGCTCTGAGGGACTTGCCTTAAACTTCAGGGAGATGCTTGGTCTTCGCATCTGGGCTGAGTTGTGGAGTTCCGGGTTTTGGTTCTGTCAGCTGCTGTTAATGTGGGGAAGGGCAAGTAATATGGAAGTGGTGAAAGCACTGGCTGTTACTGCTTGTTGTCATTGCAAAAGCAATTACAGGTAAAAAGTGAATCACGATTTGCACATTTTGTGTGTACCCCTATATTTTGCATCTAATGTGAGGAATGGTGAGGTGGTAGAAAATACGGGTTGGACATTCTGATGAGCAGAATAAACCGATGCTGCCTTGGGTTCCTGCATCCAAATCATGTTGTGTATGTATAGTGTGTCATTTTGGTGAACCTGATTTGTTGAAACTTGGAGTACAGCTAGCTAGGAGGGCTGTGATGTCACATCTGTTCAATAATTTTTCAGGGCACTTCTGATCTTATTGCAGTACTCACATACTGGCATTTGTTGCAGCAAGAGAATGAAGTGTTTGTGATCCTAAATGATGAATGCTGACATCTTCTGACTTCTTGGTAAACATATAAAATAACGTAATCGGAATTCAGCAGTCTCAGTAGAGGACAGGTCAGTCCTCTGTTGGTCTCAACTCCAAACCGTGTTCGGGAGGAGAAAGTATTCCTCTGCAGGCTGGATCTTGTTCTATGAAGGGCTGTGTTGTCTACCTGCAATTGCTGTTCCAATCTGGAAAGCACGCATACAAACAGCCTGGCTGTTTCTGCTGGATCAGGAGGTTCCGTACGTCGCTGACAGCTCCTGGCTCACCAGGAGTTGTGGTCTTGTCAGTGCCTGGGTGACCACAGGGAAGCAATGTGTTCAGTCAGGTATGGTTATTTAAGCCAGAACTTTCCCTGTGTATAAACGCGTGGGGAATGGAGTTGGTCTTTGCTCGTTTTATCAAACTCTTAAGCTACAATTAAATCAATTCCAGTATAATATTACAGTGGTATCAGAAATCTGATATGTGTCGGACATAGATCGGTTTTAGTTATTGCACGCTGCTTTACAGGATGTGACACATGCATTACTGCTTTTGCCTCGTGCATGTTTTAAGCTGTCCTGTGGCACACAGGAAGCTGCCACAGGTCAGGAGCGTCTCTGATCCTTAGGAGCAGCTGAAGGAGCAGAGAATGAGGTGATAATGTTTACTTTCATAATTCTTCTCACTTTGTGTTCTCAACAGTTTGATCTTGTCATTCTTTTTTTCTTGTATGACGTATCAACAAAACCTGGAAAGACGTGGGAAGCTTTATGTAAGCGCGTGTGTGTATATATGTGTATATGTAAATAACTTCAGTATTCTGCAAGTATCTCTGAAACGTGAGTCCTCGTTTCTTGGACTGACAGAAGATGAGGTCCAAAAGCTATGTTTTCAATTAACAAACATCAAGCCAAACTTACATATTTTGTTTTTTTTCAAGACTTCAACCAAATGAACATGATGATAAAATCGTGATGACTCTCACATGCACTGGGTAATGAGCACAGAGGTGTTTGGGACAGGTGCTGAGTTTGGAAGAGAAAAAGCCAGTGGTATTAAATACATGAAATTAGATTGAATGCTGTGGCATAACACATCATAGTCTTTAACTGACACAAATACCTGGGGTGAAAGCGCCTCTATAGAAATTAATGTCACTTTGGCATTTACAATCTAAGTGGTGTTGTAGCAACTTTCTATTTTAAGAATTCCTTTGTTTTACCCCAGGCTTTGACTTCTGTGTGCAAAGAAAATATCAGAAGGCTTTCATGTGTGCTTTTTGCTTCCTGCTGAGGTTATTAAAGAGGAGCAGTAAAACTGCTGACTAACACTGCATACTGCTGGAGGTGTGAGGGTTCTTGTGGAGCAAATGCAGAAGCACCTCAATTGAACGAGAGTATTTGTAAGTTAAGCTCAGCTTCAATTTTGAGCAATTCCTGCTGTAAATGTGCTTCTTAGGAGGGGAACACAGTAAGAAAACATCTTTATTTTGCTTCTCTGAGTAAAAAGAGAAAATTACAGTATCTCTTCAGGGAGAGAAACCTTGCAGTAGTGTTACTAAAACAAATGATACCCTTTCCATGGAAACAGCTCACATCGTGCTGGCCAAACAGAGAAATGATGTCATCTTTGCTTGTGTTCTTTTCTTGCAGTTGAAATGGAAGTGAATTGCCTGTCCAGAATGGCAGTGTACAGCACTGCGCGTGGAACTTGAGCTTTCCCAATGGCACCCGCTCTGGTACAGCTGCCATTTGAAGCTTGATACAGCATTGCTTGCTCTTGAGAGCAGCCTGATGTGTAAGCCAAGACTACAGGATTGGTGGAATTTTTTTTTCTTGTCAGTATGAATTAATCTGCTGCTAATTTTGGGTGTTTATTTCAAGTGTAGAGCTCTGGATCTTGTCGTAATAACGACCGTGGGAGTCTTTCAGTTGAATTCTGCAGGTTTCACATCAGACTTGTAAAATCAGCGTTAGTTATTGTATGCTGTAAGAGAATACGCATGTATGTGATTTGAGTACACTGTATTCATTACCAAACTCAGTTCTGTAGTGTTTTTTGTCAGGTTGAAAATGTGGCTTGTAATACCAGCAGTGGTAACTGACCAGACTAGGGCTGACTGTAGAAGTTCACTTCTGTCTCTTTGTCTGATGCTAGATGGGCACATGAAGTCATCACACGGGGGTTTTATATTCCTTCTTGGATGTTATATCCTGCAAAACAGATAACTTTTGCACTAAGGACTTGCTCCTAATTCACTGGAGGCAGTGATCCTGTCACTATGAGTCCCAAGGTATTTTCCTCTACATCAGCAGGAGAATCAGCAGGAGCTTGGGAAGCAGTTAGTGCTGTCTGCCTGAAATACGTGGGCAGACTTCATTCTGTTTGTAAGTGCCCGAATGGAGAATCCCTCACGCTAAAGCCCTAAGTCCTTGCTTGGGGAGAGTGCCTGTTGTGTGGGGGCAGGACCTCATCTAACATAGACCAGTGCATGGCTTTCTGAGGTACTGCGCTCTGGTTTTGTTACAGTAAAGTATGTTTTTAAAAATATTGCTTAGATTATTTTGCAAAATCCTTCAATCTCTGGCAGCTCTGATGTAGAGTTTGTTGACTATTATAATAGTTCTTAGTGTTTGTTCAGGTACTTCAGCCTCACAGGATATAGTGTGTGTGTGATTAAAGGCAGTCCTGCTTTGTGTTTTTTGCTTTGCTATGTATACGTTGAATATTTGCTTTTGAGGTGTATTAAATTTCCTTAGCTAGTGATGGAGAGTTGTTGCAGGTTGTGTAGGTGTTGGGGCTGACTGGGTTCATAACTAGAGGAGAGCACAGCAGCCAGTATAGTGTGGGGTTTGGCTTCGTGCTGCCAGTGACACCCTGTGCATGGACAGGTGTTATGGGACAGAGAAGATGTATTTATTAGTTAGAATGTGTTTATTTAATGATCTTGATATAAATCTTGCCTGCATGTACTTCTTGAATATCTGGCCAGTGGGCTCCATTCAGAGAATCAGGTAGGGCTGCAATGCTCAGTTTTGAACTCTGTTCCTTAATGGAGAAAGAAATGTATCTTAACCTATGACAGCTATACTGGTGAAGGGTTTTCATCTGAGCTACGTGGTGGTTGTGGGAGGACTGGTGTTACTACAGCATCCCACTTGAAGCTGTGAAAGAGTCCACTGTGTAACCCTTAGTAGTGTTGTCTGTCTGAAGACAACTGTGATATCCCTTAGAAAAGAAAAAGGGATAGAGCTGAGAAATCTGGGGAAATGTTTGAGCATCCTATTACAACACAGCTAAGCTCTGCAGCCACAGTGGCAGATCCAGCCAGGCTACGGCTGCTGTGAAATGGTGTGGAGCCCAACAGCGGTCAAGGCCTTGAGAAGCATCACACATTCCTTTGGGTAACACAGAACAAAAGATAACATGTAAAGACGTGGTAATTACTGTTGGAAGAAGAAATGGGTTTGTCTGGTCTAAGACAAACATCAGCTTCTAAGTAGCATGAACTGAGAACTGAGATTGAGATGGGCTTCAATCGGGTGTTCTGTTCCATGGCTGTTATGCCATCATTTTTTCCCCTCCATAACCTGAAGAGGTTCATTGTACTGATTTGGGGAAGTTCCTACCAAAAAAGAGGGTTATTTAGACTAACCCAGTACAGTAGCACTGAAGACCTGCCACAAGTAACAGCCAGAGGATTGCAGTGAGCCAGGTGGTAAGCAACAATATTGGAAGTTCTCTCTTTTTTTTTTTTTTTTTTTTTTTTTTTTGGTACCTTCTCAAGGCTACCCAAATTATTCCATCACTTTCATGCCTGTCAACTCCAACTTCTCTGATCTGATCAGTAGTGGGATGCTGCTTTCAAGTGTTTGGCCTCAAAGCTCACCCACTAGGTTTGTGTCATTGCATCTCTTTATCTTCACGTGAACAGTGAAAACTTGTGTTGATAGCATGTCCTGTAGGAGTCTGGAACAGATATTTGTACCTTGGATTTGAAGGAGGGGAGAGAAAAATGCTGTTCTGAAAGTTGCAGGACTGATTAATCACTATTCAGCCCATATCTGTGTGAGGTTCAGATAAGCCTGGAGAACAGTGACCCACATCCCCTCTTGGTTTCTGAGTTTATTTTGATTTTGCAGAGGGTGAATCCTAGTAATGTTAAAAACTCATCTTAGGATTTTTTGTGGTCAGAAAACATTACTGATAACACTGGAAGAAAGGGAAAAACTAGCAGCCAAAAAAAATGTCTGAAGGCAGCCAAAATACATCAAGCAGGAGCATATGCATGCTGTGAAGTAGGACCTGAAAACTGGTTTAGATCCTTCAGAGCATGCGAGTGCTTTACTCCTTGTTGGGCCCATGACTTACACTGAGATTGGATGCCCAGGGGGAAGCAAGATGCCTAAATACCCACGCCCCTGCAGTGCTCTGAATGGAGTCAGTAGCTTCTCACTGTAGCTTGCCTTGCTTCCTTGTGTCTGTTTTAAGATTTTTCTAACTTGAATTCTGAATTTTAGGTTTTTGCAATATCATTACGTCCATAAACAAAACCTAAAAGCAAAGCATTCCAACAACGGTTTTTTTTCCCTAACCAGATTTCCAACCACCAAGACCAAAGGCTCTGCAGTCTTAACTAAACAGCAGAAGATACCAGAATCAATGTCTCCTCCAGGTACAGGTGCTAAGAACTTTTTAATTTTTCTCATTGGAACTTGATATTTGGTCTATGCTCCAGTTGGTAATGCTAAATCCTTCATGATGACTGCTTGCTACCATAGCGCGTGTGAATGTTTTGGAGAGTTAGGAAGACGGAAAAGCATCCTGAGCATATTAAAATAAATTCTGTTCAGCAATTGAGTATTGCTATTTGCCTGCCTTTACATCGTTTATCGAAATAATAGGATGGAAAGATTCTTATCTTTTCGAGTATGCTGTAAGTTGAACTCTGCAG
This sequence comes from Alectoris magna, assembly GCA_030625065.1. Lineage (NCBI taxonomy): Eukaryota > Metazoa > Chordata > Aves > Galliformes > Phasianidae > Alectoris > Alectoris magna. The sequence goes on from CM060562.1 coordinate 510,281, forward strand.
ATAAAATGGTTGGCTGGACTGCCTGACAGCGTGGAAGTGACTGATCAGACTTTCAGAAGCGTGGATCTCAGGCTTCTGTCCTCTCAAGCGCTTCACGTGGTGTTGAGGAGCTCCCTGTACTGCTCACACTACTGCAGTCGTATCCAGTTGTAGTCTGAAGGAATGTAGCAGCAGTACGTGGGGAAGTCTAAAAGAGATGTAGAAGAGATGTAGCTCAGAAGGACTTGTTTTGTCCTCTTTCATTATTGCTCTCCAGTAACCTAAATTAAGCAGGGCATCGTAGTTACGAGACAAGTCAATGCATATCAACTGCCACCTGGAAATGTGTACTGCAGGCACTGAAGCTCAGAAGCAGTTCCCTGGGCAATCTATTCTATTCCAGCTCTGTTGCCTGATGGTATTTTTATTTCAGTATTCTTAAGTAGAAAAGTCAAGAGTTATTCTAATACCAGGATGGGTGTTTAAGGATATTAATGAAGGAAATTTGAATGAGAAATAGGTTTTATTTTGCTCTCAAAGCAAATCAACTTTAGAATTTACCAGTTTAAAAAAAAAAAAAAATCTAATGTAGTGCATTGTGGTTCTGTCTGTTATGTTTGGTAGAGGTGCACTTAGCAGATGCATTTTTTTTTTCCCAGCAAATTCACATTAGGTGCCCACCCTACATGTTATGACCTAATGTGAAGTTTTGCATATTTGTTGTCTTAGTTACTGGAGAAAGGAGGAGTTGACCAGGTGCAGACAGGTACTTTGTTCTCTGATTGAACATTTTTGAGCACTTAATTGCTCCTGAGTTTTGTTAAATTTTTATTGATTTGTTCTTGCAGTGCTGCCCAGAATTCCATCATGATGCAATAGGCTCCTGAACCTCATGGGGAAAAGGTTTGTTATAGAAGATGAAAGTGATTAGACTTTCACTGTCCGGAATGAGAAAAGTTTGGTTAATGCTTGTATCCTGTTTGTCAGGAAATGCTGTTTCCCAGGGAGCCAGGAGCATCTTAATTTTAACCACTTTGGTCTCACAGTGCCTGTTTTCACCCATTGGTGTTGTTAGTATTCATGTGCCTCAGCAGTGTGAGTGGCTGTGTTAGCTAGGTGAAGAACAAACCAGCCATCTGGCTTCAGGATCTGCCAGCATGGCTGTTGATAAAACGTGGTGGAAGAGCAGGTGGATCCTGTGAGCAAAACTCAGGCTTTCAGAGCTTTGCTCCTTCTGTCCCATTTCTTCACTCCCACAGTTCTGCAGCTCTTCAGAGGCTGGGCATGATCGGAGTTGTAAAAACCAGTGCTGCTTGATAGGGAATCGTGGTGAGTTAAACTCCTTGCTTTGAATGAGAGGAAGGACTGTGTGGGTTTGGCTGCCTGGAGGGATTTCTACCTCAGAGGGTCTGGTGGCCTTGAAGCTGATGCTTGCAGAGAGCTGTGGATGTGCTGTTAACCTGAGTAAACTCTTACACCTGTTGTTAGTGCCTGGATTTTGTTCAGCACTATCAGTAGATCTCGAAACAATTTACCAAGGAAACAAATATTGAGATCTTCCTCTTGTGCATGAAAGAACAATGGGCTGAACAAATGACAGGACAGCCCCCGGCTATATCTACAGTCCAGATTTCCTGCATTTTAGCTACCAATTATTCCATTGCATCATACCACTCTTCTAGTGTTTTTTTTTTTTTTTCTTAGCCTGTTTTGAATGTGGGGCAAAAACTGGGGCTGAGGTTACTCACATGCCTAGAAAACACCTTTGTGAACAATTAGCTTGCTACAAATGCTTTCAATGTGTTTCCTTTCAAAATCAAGTTTTAAGGCAATCTATTTCCTTCCTTTCTGAATGTCATGACTTAAGCTAACCAGGCCAGTGGGGTTCAAAGCTATTTTTGTGTGCATACTATATGATAGCAGGCATACTATATGATCTTGATGTACCCCTTGCATTTAAAGGTGTGCTCAAAAACACTTCTTAAACATAGTTATTTACCAAATTGACTTAAAATGGAGCACTGTGATAGCTTTACTAAGGGAAATTACATTTTTTCTGTCTTGTTTCTAATCCTGCAGAGTGGTTGTGTAGCTGTGGTTGTCTTTGGGAAATGGAAATGCTGATCTGAAGCTGAGATGTGGTCAGCTATCAGCTAAGGATTGTACTAAGCTGGTACCATCAAAGGGGGTATTCGTCTTTCATCAGAATGAAATCTTGAAAAGAAAGCTCTTACACTTAAAAAAAAAAAAATATATATATACATATGAGAAAAATCAGAATACAGTATTGTGACAAGATGGTCGTTGGACCCCTAGTTTTAATCCACAGTGTAGTATCTTGTGGATGTGGCAGGGAATGGGGGAAGCACTGCTTAGGTCTAAATCTCTGTGTCAGGACTCATGGTATGAGCACCTGTATGACACGGCACAAGTGGAGGATGGGCTCCTGGTGACATGGAGCCTTCTGAGACTTTTGACTGAGTCCCCTTTCCTTTCCATCCACTCATTTCCAGCAGGTAGGTGGTGGCTGCTGATTGCTACCAAATGCTGTGGGCTGAAGCATCTTCCCAAAGTAATGTTCAGGAGCGGTGTGTTGGAGGGAAGGCTGCGTGAAGACTCTTGCTGCGTGCCAAAGGGTGGAGATCTGCTGTGCAATGTCACAGCTACACAGTCATTTCTAAAAATTGTGAATGGCACCAACTGGAATCCAGGCTTTTAAAGCTCTGTAGTACTGTATGCTCACTGGGGAACCAGGCTTTGACATTCAAAAATGACAGCCTGAAGGGTTCCATTCTCTGATAAGTGATGATACTGCAAAGCCACGATTCTTGCTTTCTACTCTCTTAACTGCTTCAATTACAGCAGCTTCCTGCCATGTAAGTATTGAGGTTTTTAATGTGACTGTGGTCTGAGTACAATTTAATGTTTGAAACTTGTCCAGGGATTAAAGTAACATTTGTCTTGTTACTATTTTAATCTCTTAAAAACTAGAGCAAGTGTCAAGTTGTGTGTCCTGAGTGTGATTTAGCAACATGTTAGTCTTCTAATTATCCTCTTAATTAGATTGGTCTGATTATTTGGTGCTTGATATAAGTGCATATTCTTAAGTTCTGAGAGCATTAGCTTTTGGGAAAAACTTTGCTTTTCAATTAAGAGGTATCTTGTCTCCCGTGCAGAAGTATGGGTACATACAGTGCTGCTTCTGATGTGGCTCTTGTCTGAATACTGTTGTTTGTAATAAGTCTTCTGCAGAGCCGTGTAGTTTTCTCCTGTAAGAACATTCCTATTGCATCTTATCAACTGTATAAAATTAACATGGGATTGTCATATCTTTGTCATTTAAAACTTTTCCTGGATGTTGGTCAGGAAATGAAACTTGGAAGCTCTGAATAGGTAAGATTAACAGTAAGTAGTTTATAAAAAAAAAAAAAAAAAAAAGACTAGAAAAAAATCTAATACAGTAATAATTATCTAAAAAATAGCTTCTCAAAGCAACTCCCAGATATTTGAAAGGGGGTCAAAATGTCAAGGTGCAATCCCAGTTGTTTTACTTCTAAGCTGAAACCCTGGCAGTACCACTGGCAGTCAGTGAAAATGGTCCTCTAATGCAGTGTCCAGAGCATCCATGTGACAAGTGGCTGCATCCAAGGTGAAACGGCTTTAAACTGAAAGAGGGTAGATTGAGGCTAGGTATCAGGAAGAGATTCCTGACTGTGAGACACTGAACAGGCTGCCCGGGGAGGCTGTGGATGCCCCCTCCCTGGAAGCATTCAAGGCCAGGCTGGATAGGGCTTTGAACAGCCTGGTCTAGAGGGAGGTGTCCCTGCCTGTAGTAGGGGGTTGGAACTATGTGATCTTAAAGGTCCCTTTCAACCCAAACCGTTCTATGATCTTGTACTTTGCGTTCAGTCAAGCAAACGTGCTTTCCAAGTGACCATGTTTCCTGTGGCTGAGCCAGATGCTTGAATCACGAGCCTGCATTTAAAAAAAAGCAGAACAGTAACACTTTTGTCTGCATACCAAGAAGAGATGCTGAATATCTTTCTGAGACTGAAGACTGTGGCGTGGCTGGAGAAGTTACAGAGCAACAGAAGAACCAGAATACCTGTGTGTGGGTCCAGGCTGTTGTCCCGCGTGAGAGTGTTAGCAGAAGAACTGTGCTGCCCTACTGCTTTCCAGCTGCAGTGTTATCCAGGAGCCTGCAGCTTGAGTGCATGTAGAGGTGGAACTGCGCAGGCTTAGGAGCACAAACCACCAGCAGATATCCTGGCATGCCTTCCAGGAATATGGACAGGCCAATGGGTGAGGCTCTGGCTGCTGCTTGGAGTGAGCAAGTGCTTGCCTGCTTTGTGTTCTTGTGTGCTGTGCTATAGCAGTACGTGTGTGTGCAGATGTGGGGACCGAAATCTTGCTGCTTCCGAGAACAAAGTGACTCACCATGCTGTCATGTTGGAGATACTGATCTAGGTAATGAAATCAGGGCTCAGTACTGCTTCTGTTTATGCAGGTAACTGACTTTATACACTTGCACGTTCCCACTGAGTTGATAGGCTTGTAGAAGCTTTCTTTGTTTTATCTTCATATTGTGTCATGAAAATAGGAGCTGAGCCTTAGAAATCGATTCCAGGGGAAGCAGGCAGAAATCCCGTTTTGCCCATAATACAAAAGAAATCCTGTGTCTTCTCTTACAAGAAGCTCTGTTGCCTGCTTTCAGTAAGGGTAGCAGACATGGAGCTCTCCATCCAGGGTTCAAGGCAGTCAGATAACAGCCGGGGCCTTTCTTGCTGTCCTTGGGGTGCTGAGTTGCACCCTGGTGAGCACATACAGTGAAGTTGCTCAGAGGAGAGCATGTAGTTTCTGCTTGTTGATTTTTCTGGGTGTGTTGAGGAAAAAGGAATCTAGATGAGGTTCGATTGAGTTACAGTAAAGAGCATAGAGGTTGCAAAGTGAAGGACTGAAGAAGGACAATGTCATGATCAGGTTACCTAAGGTTGGCTCCTGCAGCTGTGCTTTTTGATGAGTTTGCACTGTTTTCTAACTGCATCTCTGCTTCCAAAAAATGGAGATGCAGGAAAGAAGGAGCAGATTATAAGAGCAACCAGAGCTCCAGTGTTTCCAAGCTTGAGATGGTAGGAAACAGTGTAGGTAGTGGCCAATTATACGTCACTACTTGTGGGTGATAAATATACCAATCAAAAGGTTTTCTTTCTGACTGTGCAGCTTTTTTTTTTTTTTTTTGTCATTTGAATTGGTATCCTGCCCCTCTTATCTTGCTATCAGATAAAACCAGGTGTGTTGCAGCATCCTCCTGCTGTGCTATAGCTGCCATCATGGTAGCACTGATGCTGCCTGGCTCACAGTGAGCACTCAGGGCTTTACTTCCATGGCACCTCTGAGCTACCCTGGGCTTTTGGTGTCTCAAACTTGATGATGCTTACTGCAAGTCTGCTGTAATGCCTGACAGTAGAAGTATGACTGGGGCTGGTCTGGTAATCCTGGCAGTTGGTACTGTAGAAATGTGAGTCTCTTTATATACCCTCTATTTCTCTGTTGAAGCTTTCTGTACGGCAGGACTCTTCTGCATAGTCTCTAGCAGGAGTCTTTCATTATTGATTTCTTAAACCATTGCCATTGTGCCATCTTTGAGAAGTTTGTGTTAGCTGACATGCTCAGAATCTGAGCTTTCCTATTTGAAAAGGAGAAAAAGAAGTGCTTTCTGTCTACTTTTAACCAACTGATCTTAACATTTTCTGAAAGTCATTCCTAGGACTCCTTTGATTATTACTGCTGCTGAAAAAGCAATTATGTTAGAGCAACGAAAGTCTTAACAACTATGGAGAAACCAGCACTGTCAAGTTTTTATCACTTTTATGGAGCAGACAGTCTCTTGTTGCCTTTTATAAACACAGTGTATGCTATCTTCAGGCAAAAACGAGGTGATCCAATTATTTGGATTCTCAGTTTTGCTATTAAACAGCACAATACTACTTTTAATAATTCGTTACTACAACTATATGTGCTCTTAAGAGTCTTTGTCAACTGTCTGTCTTCAAAGTACAAAATCCTGTGCATCTGCTTTAATCTGGTAGGATTTGACTGATGGTTCAAACACAAAATTGGACAGATTCAGCAGTATGGCAAAGAGGTCGGCTCTAGCAGTATGTAAGGATCTAATAAAGATTTTCAGTGGAAGATCCAGATGGCTTTCACTGTGTTCCTTCACCATTGTAGAGCTGCTTAAAAGCTTAGCGATGTGCATGTGAGCATGATCATAACCATCCATCAGGCAGGGGACAATGCACAGTAGTCTGACATGTGAAAAACAAACAGAAAAAGAGCTCAGTTGGTCTGTTTGGTTGCAGTCTTAACATATTGAGTGTGCTGCTTCCAAGTGTGTAGCCTTGAGTCTTTAGGCCTGGATCGTGGTTGTTTCTGAACTGCTCTAACCTGACATGCTAAAGTGGTGCTGTTGACTTCTGTAAGCTTTTCTGCATCTTCCTTATATGTACAGTGGCAGCATTTGCTCACCTGAGGACTCTGTCTTTTAAAGGGCAAAGTATTTTTCATTAAACTTGGCACTGGAAGGAATCATGTGCTTCAGGGAACTGATACACACCTAAAGTTCAGAATATATTGATAGGTAAGCATTAATTAAATCTTGGTTTGGAAGCTGCTTTGGGTATTTCAAAAGAGCTTATGTAGATCAAGTTATAGGTAATGTTGACCAGAATCTCCAAAAAGAGGAAAGCTCTGGGATCATGGGTTTGCTTCCCACACCTCCAACCCAGCTGTAAGCTGCTGTGAGCCCTGCCTGTCCCGTGTATCCAAAGCTGACATTACTTCTGTAGTTTCGGCAGTGCTGTGCCTGCTCCCTTGAAGGCTGACTCTCACCTGTACCAGCACTGATGTGTAGTACTGTAATTTGGCTAAAAAGATGACTCTCCTAAAATCTGACTTACCCTTGGTTTATTTTTGATAGTGGTGAGGTATTATTCAGAACAAAATGGGTTGGAGGTGTTCCTCTGATTAGTACTTGTCTAACAGCTATTTAAATGACGTGGTGCAGCCTTCATTAATGACAGTGCGATGATCCTCTATGTGCCTGTGCCTTAGTACTTGGTAACAAATGAAAAAGCCACATTAATGAATGAGGGAAGAAACTACTGGTCCCTAAAGTGTGTCCTTACATGGCAATATTTATTAATTTAGGGACTTCTTGTTTCATTTAATGTCAAATGGAAAATATCCACCCACCTGCATGACTGGTAACAGGTATACAGATGGATAGTTGTATCAGATTAATTACAGTGAAAGCAATAGATTATTTTCATTGACAAAAGCTGCAGTGCCTTGCTTGATAATCCTATAATTATATGTTGCATAGATGCGAGACCCAGATTTAAACAGCATGCTTAACTGCCATATACATACTATTTAAAACTTCTGCTATCTTAGAGCGGGATCCTGATGTGTTTGCTGCTTGTTGTGTCTCCAGGTATCATGTAGCCTGGCTTTGCAGGAAAATAAGTAGATGTGGGCTGTATATATATCCCCCCTTACTTCCATGCTAATGTACTGAACTCCAGGTATGATGTGAACCGTGTTTAAGGGAATTCTAAATCTGTGTTTCAAAGGGTAGGTTGAGCAGAAGAAAGTACAGAGGGCATTAGCAGATTATATGGAGGCTATTCAGTTATACAGGCTGAAATTCAACAAATAGAATTACTACATAAATGTTGCCAAACTGTTAGCGTATTGAGTGCAGGAAGTAGGTCTGCTCTGAGCATAAGAACAAGTATTAAGGAACTCTGAGACATTCTTGCTGTGTGTGAGGCTATAACTAATGCTTTGGAAGAATAACTGTGAGTAGCACTGGAGCTGTTGTGTTATGAGCTTTGATTACATTTCTGGGATTTGGAATGATGCTTTGCCTGTTTGCTTTTGACACAGGTGACAACAAAAGGCCAGCAGTGTTTGCTTAGGAGGGAGAATGATACACTTATGTTCTTGAATAAATACAGATTGTACTCAACAGTATACTGGAAGTCACAATTGCTGTGGATGTGGTTTGGAGCTTTTTTCCACTTAAGTCGAGGAATTGCACCAAGCATTTCACTGCTTTTCAGGAAAGCAGAACTACACGGGGAACTGCAGTGGGAGGTGTTGCAGTTCAAGTTGTGGAAGAAGGCATCTGCAGGTCTGTGTGGCCTGCTTGTGGTTCTCCTGTGCCATCGCTCTTATTACTCCTTTAGATGAGGCTGAAGTCCACATGTTGTCTCCCCTTGGCTTCTATTCCTGCCCCTTGACTGTGAGTAGATGTGTAGAATGCTGAACGATCCTGGCTTCTACCAGGCAGTGTGGGTAGAAGGAAAGACAAACAGAAACCTGTGGTGGGTGAAAAGTCTAAATCCATATAGATGAAAAAAGCATTTCTAAATTTATCAAAGGGCTTTGCTTTGTAAAACTTAGTTTTCTTAATGTATCAGACAGAAGAAGCCAAGGAATTTGCTGTTTTCCACAGGAACATGTATTGTTCTTGACATTCTTTTGCCAAAAACTTTGCTTCCTGCAGTAATTAAGTATGAGAAATCAATATGCTCATAGCGAAGAAAACAGGTGGGGTTGGAGTGAAGGCTTAGCACGGTCAGACGTGTGTAATATATCCTTTAGAGCACAAGCTGGGATTGTACCAGAAGAGAATGGCCAGCAATCTGAGGAGGAGGGACAGAGGGATTTGAAAAAATGCTGAAATCGCTTTTATTTTGTGGGGTTTTTTTTGTTGTTGGGAAGGAGAAGGGAAATTGATTGATTGTACTCAGTTTGATCTCTTCTTGTAGGAATAATTGCCGTTGATTTCCAGAGGAAGAGGATGTAGCTACATTGCTGGCCTGTCATTCAGTTCTCTTCCATCGCTAACTGACTAACTTAGATACTTCCTTTGTTTTAGACAGCCACCAAAGCCAAACAGCCAGACAGCAAACAGAAGCTTGACTGAGTGGAAACTAAACTAACTCTTCAGTCCTTAATGTGATTGTTCCCCCAGAGCCATGGGGGCTGGGGGGAGGTTTTTCCTTCAACTCCAGTCCTCAAACTGTCCTCAGATTCACTGAGGAGTTCAGTATCTGAGAAGGTGAAGTTTTTTTCTAAAAATCCAGTAGATGGATGAAGCTGAGACTTTGTGATTTACTTTGAGCTCTGAGAAATATAATATGAAAAACCTATTTGGGTTCTGCAAGCTGGCCAGAGACTGCAGTTAGTTCAATAAAGGCACTGCTAAATTTACCATGATGAAGTGCTGCCTCATGCATGAAATAGATGCTGTGGTCTTGTGCTGGTGATTTGATGATTTATCATCTTTAAAACTGTAGAAACAACATGCGGAATTTGTTTTCAGAGGATTATTCATGTTATCACTTGTTTATCAATCATATAAGATTCCAAGGGGGTACAAACATTTCAAACAAGCAAAAGCCCTTGAAAAATTTGCAGATTTTAATATTGTGCTTTTCACAACAAGAATGTCCCTCTGTGGCACAGGGCTTAGAGGTTTCTCCTGCTGCAGAGAGACTTGGGTTTCATGCTGGTACTGGGGGGTTTTGGAAATAACTGCTGGTTCTTTAACCTCAGAGCTATGTAAATGTGTGCAGCTCATCCACACAGAATGTCTCATCTCAGTAGTCTTGACTTTGTAAAAGGAGCTGACAGCGTACATTGGATCCTGTAGGTGACTGGTGCATATGGAGTCTTGGCAGAGGAAGGCTGCTGAACAGCTCAGCAGTGTCAGGGATTGCATTTGTATGTGTCTACTGATAGAACTGTCAATGCCAGTGGCACTTCAGGAGTCAGTGGAGACTGTCAAAGCCTTCATCCTTTGTTGCGTGTCTCCCTAGCACCTGTGAGTTGGACCTAAGTGGAAGTTTGCAGGGGTGTAACTTTGGTTCCTACCTTAGAGCCATCTGCTGAGCCACTGCCTTAGCTCTGGTCAGAAGGTGTTGCATTATCCTCAGATACTCACAGGCTCTCATGCAGTTCCAGAATGGCAGAAGGGCTTGGCATTGTCTTGGCTAACAAAAGCAAAGGCTCAGCATATTTCTATATTTTCTGTATTTTTCAATTAAAAAAAGCTATACTTCTGTGAGCAAGACTCTTTTCACTGTTTGGGTAATGGGGGAAAAAAATCTTCTGAATCAGTTGTAAGCACTGCTGAGGTTGAAATAGCAAAGTGAATTCTTTCTACTTGGTTTTTAAAGTCCTGATGACCTAGAATGTAGTTTTTCCAAGGTTCTCTACAAAGATGGGTTGTGGTGTAGGTTATATTCACTTGTTGGAAACTGCAGCATGGTTCTGCAGTGTGCTTCAAAGCCAGTGTAGCTCTGCATGCCAGTCTGCTTTGAGTCCTGTAGCACTTCATCTTCTCTCATCGCAGCAGCTGTGTGTTCTGTCTACTACAAACACCATCTACCTCATGTTTTTTGCCCCTTTTTTGTTCATTCCAAATACTCTGCCTCCCTTCCATGCTATGATTTTTGGAATAAGAAATAGATGTAATTATAAGCAAAACTGTCTGCTGAGGATGGGAACTGTCTGAGGATTTGCCTTGAGGAGGTCATTCCTACTCTGGGAAAAATTCCTCTCTTTGATTTGTTTTCTCTTTAGGAAATGCTGTTTCCACCATGGCAACATCTCTTCAGAAAATTCAACACTAAGCAGTTTCCAAATGTATAAGCCAGATCTGTGCCTCTCCTGGCTGGGAAAGGCAGTAGCTTGCAGGTACCTGTAATTCCCCTGCTCAGATTACCTGAGAATAGCTGCAGAGCTGCTCACCACTGATTGTTGTGCATTTTCAATAGTAAGCCCTACAGAGCAGCAAAATGGCAAATGTTCTGCTTGATAAAAATCCATCATGGTTGTTCTTTGTACATCCCCCTGCTTTGTTATGTCATCTTGGATTTATCAGAGCAATCAGTGTTTGGAATTTCATACCTAAATCTGGCTTGACTGTCTGATGAGCTCCTGTGGTCATGAAAGATACAGTTTCCCTAAAGATGCTGGCATCTCAGACTTCACCCTTTTTAAAAAAAAAAAAAAAAAAAGTATGGTGTGAATTGAGTGGACTGGGGGGAATGGCCTTGAGTAGTGCCAGGGGAATTCAGGTTGGCTATTAGGAAGCACCTACCTGAAAGCGTGGTCAGGTGGTGGAACTGGCTGCCCAGGGAGGTGGTAGGTTCACCATCCTGGAGGTGTTTGAGAAACATGTTGATGTTGTACTGGGGGGACATGGTTTAGTGAGGCAGTATTGGTGATAGATAGATAGTTGGATTGGATGATCTTGGAGGTCTTTTCCAGCCTTGGTGATTCTGTGATTCTGTGAATGTTGATGTTGAAGCAAATAAGGGTTTGTTTTCAGGGGCCAGGTTTTATTCAGTACAGTCATGATATAGTGCTTGCTGTAGCTTTTCTCAGTTGAATGACAAAGGAATGGCTCAAATGTAGTAGTGAAGGGATGAATGGATGTCTTGCAAGTCCAAACCAAATGCAGAATAACTCTCAGTCTAGTGGCAGCTTTGGTTCTTAATGTGGAAGCTGAAAAAGAGCTCTTACATATGAAATACCACAAAATATCTGACTCCTGAGAATTAAGGAAGGCAATGGATTGATTGATTTGGGGGGTTTTTTTGTATATATTCTTCTCCTTAGAGAAACCAAAGCAAAATCCTTTCCCAGACCTGAGGTTTCACAGGTAGGAAGTGTCAGCAGGAATCAAAGCCTGTGAAGGGCAGGAGGACAGTGAAGAAGTGCAAGTTATAGTTTATAGGCAGTATTCATTACACACAATGCAATGAGTAGTTAAAACATGGAGCAGATGTGGTGTCAAGGTTTGAGGATACTGTACTGGAGCCAAGAAAAAAGGGAGAAAGCCGGGAAGCCTGGTGCATGCTGTTGGTGATTTTTGTCTAGATATAAGGCACAAGTATGAGGGCTGTCCTGAAAGTGACACCTCATATTTTATGATGTTGGCCCATGATGTCAGAAGTGGATGTTGGTGGGATGGCAGTAGAGACTGATCCTTCCCAATAATGTTCCATTCCATGTTGTTGCCACGTGACAGATGGCAGCAGAGGGGCAGTCTGGCACAGTGGCATCTGACATGGAAGTAGTGCATATGAATGGGATGTGTGGAATGTAATTCCTCCATGCAGAAGAAATGGCACCACTGACATTCATCAATATTTGCTGAATGTTTATGGAGAACAAACAGCGGATGTAAGCTTGGTGAGGTGGTGTCTTGAATGTTTCAGCAGTGGAGACAACAACATGGAAGACCAGCCGCCTTCTGGACGGCAAAGCACAGCTGTCACAATGAAACAAAGAGTATCTCAGTCAGCTCATGTACATTAATCAGCAGATTATGATTTAGGGAACTCATGTCGGAGTGCAGAAGATCAGTGTTTGCTTCAAAAGTCAGGTTCTTATGTGAGCCCCAGCATGGGGGGATTACTTGGGAAGAGGTGTTCAGTTGCAGTAACTCAGTAATTGCTGCAGTGCCAGATGCTGAATCTGGCACCATCTGATATGAAGCTTTAGTGATGTTCTGGGTGTCATGCCAGAGGGGACAGATCAGAAGAAAAGTGTCCAGGAATCTGGTGCAGTACAAGTAATCTTGGTGCTGACACTATTTTTGGAATCTGTACACTTACCTTGATCGTATCTTGATGAGGTGAAGACTGAATATGTTTAAGGTTTTGAAGTGAATAATGTTGTTTTTCCTGAGGGTATCTCACAGCCATTTCTGAACCTCTGCTTTCTCCAGTAAGGGGTGGATCTGATTAGTCTGGTAAGTGCAACAAGTAGCCATGTAATTCATGTTACAGTCTTCACTGCATAATATGCAGTAGATCTGGTTGCAAAGTGAGCTATTACATATCCAGGGCCATGTAAAGCACTACCACTGCAGCAAGTGTAACTGCCTTAACCTCCATCTGAACTCAGACTGGTGATAATGTTTTATTTTTGAGTAATCCCATGCTCATAACATGAATGTTGTATTTTCTTTTATTTAAAAAAAAACAAAAGCATTTCATTACTATGGTACTTTTTATGCATACTTTGGCCTCAGACTCCTTCTTGTCTGCCTCATCTGTAGAAGTCTGTAAAAGCTATAGGGTCTTTTTTGGGTGTCTCAACAATGCTGTAGCTTTGACTGCTCTCTCCTTAATGTGCTAACAGCCTAAGTGGTGTGCTTCAAATTATAGAATACACAAGGAAAGCTTGGTAGCAAATCCAAAGGTAATGATTGCAATTTATCAAAAATAAAATGAATTAAATTGTGGGTAGAGTTGCCAGGGATTGAACAGCATTCTTTGGGGCTCAAAGCTAGGGAGATCGGCCTTCTTTCCCTTGCTTGTGGGCTATTTTATTTATAAGTGAGCAGCTGGGTTTGGATCTTATTTTTGTGACTTCAAATTCCAGCTTGATGTTTTTTTGATGAATAGTCTGCCTCCTGGCCTTCTTGGAGGCTTTAGGAAGAAAAATGCAATCTGCATGTACAGTTACAAGAAGAATAAGCCGTATTTCACTTTGACAGGGATTTTTAAACCCTAAAGGTTTAGAAGTAAAGCTTACTAAAAGAGCAGACTTCTCAGTATCTCTTTGGGAGTGATAAAGATCTGACAAGCATCATCAGGGTTGGGCTAAAATGGAATACCCAGCTTTGCACAGCTAGTGGTGTAGGTGGATTGCTTACATTGGACTCTGTCTCTTAACTGCTATTTGGACTTCCCAGGGGTCTGGATGAGTAGTTGCCTGCTCACTTCAGGACAGGTGCCACCATAGAGGGGTTGAATAGCAGGACTCAGTTCTTATTTTCAACAGCAGTTATATCACAGTTTGTTTTACAGCTGAAGTGTTGCCTACCACCTTTTGCCCTTGCTGTCTGGTACTTAATCTTGCTTTGAAACATGCTAGGTTAAGGAGAAAGGGGCCAATACCTTTGCGTCTACGTAGCCTCAGTCTCCTTTCCCTTAGTACCGTTCTGTCCTTTGCTGCTCACAAAGATGGAGCTGGCCCATGAGCTGCAAAGCAGGTCTCCCAGCAGGCATTCCTCTGGAGCAGCACCTCTAGCAGTACCAGTGCTGGAACAGCCAGTGAAGTACCCCCAAGGACACCCTGAAAATGCTGTGCCATCAAAGTATTGACCTTGCAGGTGAATCTGAGCTGCTCGATGACTTGCTGGCACTCACTGCTAGTGATCAGTTGTCTTCTGTGAACTTGAGTGTGAAACCCCACGTAGCCCTGGTGCCTCACCTGAGTGGTAAATAGTCTCCTTGCCTGCACTGCAGCAGCCTGGCACTTCAAGATCAGGTTTTGGTAGCTCATTCACTCACGCAGAAAGTGCCAGCACTCTACCTGAGATGCTTCAGTTACTGTATTTAACGCTGCTATCTCTACAGAAAAATTGCAGCTTTTGTTTTGCTATGTTTTTTTTAACTTGCTCATGCCACCTCGCTGCTTTCTGGTAACTACTGTCCTGTGTCTGTAGGTTCCTGAAGGAGAAGTGTAAAGGAAATTTCAGGCAAGCAGCGAGATGAAATTGGCACAGTGTAGGATTGGAACTGGCTTGTTAGGCTACAAATTCCTTCAAATGCCCTTCAAGTGAGACAAACTGCCTTTAAATATATTGTGAGAGCATGAAAAGACAGTGACATTTGAGAGAACAAAGGAAACATCCTCAGAATTCACAACCAAAGTGTGAATACAGGAAGAAAACCCCAACAGAGCAGCAATTGAAAAAAGCTTTTCCCCAGTGGAGGTTTCAAATACACTTCTGTGAAAAAGATTCAGATGTGTTTAGGAGTAACACCACACTGTGTATAGCACTTGCTTAATATGTGAATTATGCTTGGAAAGATTCCATAGAGAAGCAAATGTAGAGTCGTAGAATGGCCTGGGTTGCAAAGGAGAACAATGCTCATCTTGTTCCAACCCCCTGCTGTGTGTGGGGTCGCCAGCCACCAGACCAGGCTGCCCAGAGCCACATCCAGCCTGGCCTTGAATGCCTCCAGGGATGGTGCATCCACAGCCCCCTTGGGCAACCTGCCCCAGTGCATCACCACCCTTTGTGTGAAAAACTTTCTCCTGATATTCAACTTAAACCTCCCCTGTCTCAGTTTAAAACCATTCCCCCTTGTCCTATCACTGTCCACCCTTGTAAACAGCCATTCTCCCTCCTATTTGTGTGCTCCCCAAAGGAGCGTATGTAGGGTCGACTTAATTTAACTGGTTAAAAAAAAAAAAAAAAAGACTGTATTTAACTAGAATCTGATGTAAACTCATCTTGTTTCAACTATGATATTAAAAAGATACTGTCTTGCTAGTGTTAGTAACCCTTTTCCTTTTTTATATAGTTTTTTCCTTGGTGGAGTGAATCCTTTGCTGTTAGTTGAATTTGTGAAGTGTAAGAGCACACAGGCCACTCTTTATGGCCGGGTATGAATGTTCTACTGTTCAGCTAGGCCGATTGTAGTAAGAGTGTGAAATAACAAAGACACACTTCACAATGTGAAGATGATGGCATTATCAGTAGTGGCATTGAACCCGGGCATTAAAGCTGGAAGCAGTTCTGTTTATGTACAGCACTGCCTGGAGAAGACAAAGATTCTGCTGGGCCACGTGGAATCGTGAATGCTGTGGAGAGCATGGTGATGTGTGCATGTTTTATATGAGCTTTACTGTGATTATGAGTGGAATTCTGTTGATCTGTATCTCAGGGACAAAAAAAAGATAAGTTGATGAAGAATCTCTCCTAGGAAGTGTAGGAGCTATTCTACAAGATAAAAAAGCAAGTAATCCAAAATGGAATAAATTTATGTTGTTCAAATATATAGTTTACAGTCTAGAAAGGTTATTTATGCTTAAGAATGATTACCATTTAAATAACAAAAAAATCAAATTTGACTTTTGGGAATGTTGCGGGTCATTATAATCAAGTAGAACAAGCTTTCTTCCCCAGTAAGTGTATTTCAGGATTCTTTGCTCTCATCTGCAGAACCCCAAGGTATGCTTTCTACTGCGAGGGACAACTTACCCAGGGGTCTGCCCATCTGTCTGCAGCATCTTCCCCCTGTGTGTGGTAGGGACTAGCCTGACTTCAGTGCAATAATACCTGCGCTGCTCAAACAGCAAGTTGAGTAGTCCACTTAGAAGCTGTGTTTACCCTTTTATGCTGCAGATTCATTTAATACATCTGTCTAATGTTTGCAGTACATATTTTTTTTAATAGGTCACTGTGGCTCACAGAGGCTTGCTCGTTGAGTGGTGAGCCTCGAGCTGCGCTTGCCTGTATGTGCAGTGGAGATGCAGCTGCTCTGCCTCCTTTGGCTGGCACTCAGGGTGAGCTCATCCTGATGATGCTCTGATTTTTGAAGTCTGTGAGTGTTAAATACTTGAGCTGATTTTAATGCAATGGGATGGTTATAATTAGGGGAATTTGCAAGAAGAAAACTTGTTTAGGCTGTATGTATGGGAAGAACATTGTATGGATTGAATCCTGAAGATACACACATTTTGTATGAAAATGTGTCTGAACAGTTAGAACTCATAAAAAGAAGACTCAGTAAGTTGGATTTCTACTACATCTGCTGTTGCAGACATCTCTTGTTACCCTTCTGCTGCTTTCTCTCTGTGCTTTCCCTGTTCTGTCTCATCCACACCAGCCTTGGGGCCTCACAGGCACTGCCTGTACCAAAATCTGTTGCGTCCTGCACTGAGAAAGCCCAAAGGGTTATTGTCCTTCCCACAAATACATTGTGTTCTATGAAAGCAATAAGGAGTGTGATGAGATCTACACCAAGCAGCTGTAATGATTAGTGGGGTGATGACTGCATTGTTTCTGTATTTTCCTGACTCTTTATTTGCATACTAAATCATAGAATCATAGAATGGCTTGTGTTGGAAGGGACATCATGGGTCATCAAGCTCCAACCCCTCTGCTACATGCAGGGCCACCAACCTCCATACCTAATACTAGATCAGACTGCCCAGGGCCCCATCCAACCTGGTCTTGAACACCTCCTTAAATTTAATGTAAACGTATAAATAAAAAGCTTAAATTACCTTTCCTATGCATTCGCCTACTCATCTCCAGCTTTGATTTGTTTAAATTTTCTTAAGGTGGAAAAAAAACATAAAATGAAAAACCAAAAAAGGGGCAAGTCAGTGTGTTGGTTTGTTGTTTTTTTTTTTTTTTGTCTTGCAGTATCCTGAAGGGTGCAGGGGTCAGTTGAAGGAATGTGAATCCTTGAAGCAGGTGAAAGGCTGGTGCTTACTTTATTTGTCATTTTGCTGGAAATGTAATAAACTACAGGTGAGGGACGAGGGTATTGTTGTTCTTGGGTTGATAAAGTCTATATGGAAAGTACTGTTCAATTCTTTTAAATTACAGAGCTGCCAGCTCATAAACAGACTCAGTGGAACACAAGAAGTTCTTATGAATTTTCTTTCATTTTATGATGTGCAATATCCTGCTCTTTATTAAACCACCTGAGGGAGGGACGGTGAGATTCAGGGAGGAGCCTTTACTGTTCCCAAAGGCCTCCTCCATCTCTCACTTATTGGACTTCTAGTTTTCACTAAGACTAATGTCTCTCCTCTGACAGTGCTGTTATGCTGCCTGCCATGCATGTGGGAAGTTAACGTGGAATTGACTCTGCCAAGTCTTCAGCTTGTTATCTGTTCATGTAGGGGAGGACCCAGCCCTACGCTTCTGTAGCTTCTGCTTCCCCGTGGCGTTGCTGATCTCCTTGTGAAGCTACAGAGGATGGGAGCCACTCCTGTGCTTGCCCAGCTGGCTAAGAAGTTGTTCAGTCATTGATAGGCACAGTCTTTCTTTCCACCATGTTTGTAAGTGGTTGTAGTGAAGACTCACTGTGTGTCAATATTGCACTCCCATTCCTTTAAATATATTTGCATGCTGTATATCTCCTAACACACATGTGCAACCCGTGTGTCAAAGCATGTAATCATAGTGAAGGTGTGCAGTGCTCCACCTGTGTGTGGCTGCAGTCAGGGTGCTGCTGGCATCCTCCCCAGTAAGGGTGGGCGTGCAGAGCATGACCACCTTGCTGGCCTCCAGGGTTAGCCCTGATTCTGTGTGGTGAGAGAGTTAACTTGTGCTTTCTGCCTCTGAACACATGGATATGAGAGAAGTCTGAGCTAGAGGCTCCACCCCAGGAGAGAGCACGAAGCCAGAGGAAAGATGGGTGTTGCTTTGGATCAGATTTTAGGTCACAGTGTAAGTCTTATTTTTTGGTTTTACTTCCCAAGTTATAAATTTAGAAACTCATTGAAGTGTTGTTCTTATGGATTAGATGTACTTAAAACAACTCTGAGGTGTTCTCTGAAGGATGCAGTAGAACTGTGGACAAGATTGAGGCCAGGCTGAGGTGTCACGCAGCGCCCATGGAAGTCAGGGGGAGCCTTTGCTGACTATAAGGGGTTTTGCATCTGACCTTCAAAATGATGCAGGAAAAAAAAGAAAGAGCTTATTTTACCTCCTGGAGAAGTAATAATGCCGTAATACTTTGTAATAGAAACTGTGGGCATTGATTTCCCATAGATTCATATGTGGTCATTTATAAGACTGATTTTTTTTTTTTTATAAGTGGTCTCTGTTTGCAGATGTGAGCGCTCTCTGACTGCAGTACGGCTACTGTTAAGCAAAAGGCTGTTATTAGCAGCTGTCTTTTTTAAAGACTTTATTTTCCTTCAGCTTTTTTTTTTTTTTTTTTTTTAATCAAAATATCTGTAAAAATGCAAAATGGAGAGGGGAAAAAGAAAAAGCAAAACTAAAACACCTCCAAATGCAGTTCAGGAGGCTGAGATTGGTTTCCTGAGTATCACACAAAGCCAGAACCAGCTCTACGGTTTTTACTGTTTCATTCTAAATAGAATTCAACATCCTATTAATTCCAGAAATAATTGCATGATGAGAAAGGGGAGATGAGGGAAAACTACAACTGCATGGAATAAGTAGGTCTCTGAAATACCTGTACATTCTTGCACTTACCTTGCGTGCCCTGAAATGTTATTTTTAATCTTACTCCAGGCAGCAGAGCTCTCTTTAGCACTTTCTTTTTAGAGTAACACCTTAGCTAAGGGGCAGTGGAAATGACAGTCCTGAAGTAATGTTTCTGGAGATGTATAACGCAGCTTCTTATTGCCCCTCATTTGCCCAGCACCTTTGTGAAGCCTCACGCATGAAGTTGCTTAACAGTTATTTATGAGATTCCTATGGCTGTTTCGTTTGCCACAAGGCCAGAGGGTTTCCCTTAGTCCTGTGCATGTGTGAGATGCTGATTTCAGCTCTATTCCATCCAAGTGCTGGAAGGGTTTGGGAGGCTGGCAGAGGCCACGCTTCACCAGCGCTGCTGGAAATGTCTTATCTGTGGACCCAGATGTTGCGAGGTTTGGCTGTGCCTGCATGCCCTGGGACTTGCATTGCACCTTGATGTGAGTTCTAGCAGTTGGGTTTCCTGAGGAAATGGCTTTGTTCAGGGAGCTATGGGAGCCAGCTCAACCTTGGGCAGCTTTGGGGTTTGTGCAGGATCAGGCCCTGGGTGATATGAGCTCAGCAGGAGTGGAGGCAGCAGGTCTGATCCTTCCTTAGATCTAACATGGCTGCAACTTCAAGCTGCCCTTATGAAAACCCAGCGCTGCAACTGCAGGTACGTGGTAGGTACCGCTGGGAATGGACTAGGAGAAACTGGTAGGCTGTGCTGTGAAAATAAAAAATGCTCTTCTGCAGGTGCTTTTCTGTTTACTACACTATTAAGGGTTTTAAAACAGGTAAGAGACATTATTTTCATGAAACTTATTTATGATAACTACTGAACTCCTCTTAACTATTCATGTAATTGAAATTGTATGTTACTGCCATGACAGAGCTTCTTCCGTAAGAAACATTGTACTCCTTGTATCATGCTTCGGGGGGGGTTAGGACTCAGTCATCCTGTGTTGTATCCAGGGTTAAACAGCAGTTGTGACTCGCTTCTATCTCTCTCTGTTCTTCCCTTTGGTTTTCACAGCTGTTATAGTTTGGTGTGAAATGCCTGCAAACTACGCAAGTCAGTCAGGTTTGAATTTAGGTAGCTGTTAAAGCGGTTTATGTGTCCATATACTCATCCTTCTTTTAGTGAACCTTTACATATAAGGAAGGGTTTTAAAATTCTGAGTTTACTTCTCCCTCTGTTTCACTCCAGAGAGGTTTTTGCTGCTGGCCTCAATGGGAACGGAGCCTTTTGAAAGTCTGACCTGTAATTTATTAAACAACAAATCGCTGTCAGCATATGCAGAGGATTTCCAGTGGATGTCAGCACTTACAGTGGGTACACACAGCACTTACAGTGGGTACACACAGCACTTACAGTGGGTACACACAGCACTTACAGTGGGTACACACAGCACTATTTGCAGTGTGAACATGCCCAGTGGACAAATCACTGCAGAAGGGGAAGAATTCCCCTTAGCTTCAGCTGGGATTTGGGCTGCTGGCCGAGGCCTCGTTGTGGTGTGTTGCCTGGCTGCACTGGGCTCTCTCCTTGGGAACTGTGCTCAGTGGCACTGGCTGCTTGCTGTCTGCACCACGGTCCAGCCAGCCTGAACGTGAGCCCAGGGTAGTGGTGGCCTTGGAGATGGGAATGAAGAGGCCCTGGGGTTTGCGCAGGTCTCAGCAGGGCTCAGCACTCCTGTGCATGAGGCTGGTGGTTTTCTGTGCTCCTGGCCTGGGGCCCAGCTCCCCTGCCACTTGTGTGGGGCTGTGCGCCGGCTCACAGTGCCTGGAGGAATTGCTGCCAGTGTAGGTGTATACAGGAAAATGCAGATGTGTATGTGCTTGCTATGGGGTTTGCTGAACTTGAAGTGAAAACCAAGTTGCTGTGCTGACTGCAGGAGTTCTGATGGTGGAGAGAAGCCCCGAGAAATGCAACATGTACCATGCAGCAGAGCTGCACAGAACATACTGCAAGAGAGATCAGAGAACGTTGAGTTTGCCTTTCTGTATTTTTAGGGAAAATGTTTCTCTTCACGCTTGCTTCTGTTGAATAATTTGAATAAACCATTTGGGCCCAGTTTGTATCCCTGCAAATTGTTTATCTTTTCCATACAGCTTCTCTTTGTGGCTCTTTACGGTGGGGGCATTCTTTGAATGCTTTTATTGCAGGAAACATGTCGTTAGCAGATACATCATCATGTCTGGTAGATTTAGGACACGTTAAGAATTAGAATCCCTTAAACCAAAATGCCCTTAGTGTTTCCTTCCCGAATGTATGGGAAACTGTTGATCGCAGCCTGAACCTCTGATTAACCATCTGAGGCAAGTGATGGGTCAGCTGCGGGAGCACAGGTGAAGGTAATTCAGCTGTGCTCCCAGAAGGGGTGGAGCTTGACTGCACCTCTCCTAGATCTCATTTAAGGGCTGACCACCACCAAGGCAGCATCTCTTTCTGGAGACTGGTCCTGTGTGGAGTTTTACAGTGAACCTCAACATTGATTGAGCAGTTATCATTTATCCTCTTTCTATTACATAACCTCTGTTTATCTATCAGCTTTATAACTGTACAGTTGTAACTGTACACTGAGTCAGTGAGTGAACCTTGGAAATGAGCAGAGGTTGATGCTTTCCCTCAGTAGGCCCCAGGAAGAGGTGAGGACATCTTGCTGCTTTAAGGGACACATGAAGGAGGAAAGCTGTCCTTGGCATCACCTACCTGAACTGCAGAAAGGGGGCCTGTGGTGATTTAATTCTCTTCTTGTTCCTTCCACATTATGTGATGCTGAGAAGTGCAACAGCTTCTTGTGACTCCTGCTTGGGGGGGGGGGGGTCACTACTTGTTCTTGTGGCAAAACTGGCTTGGTAGGAGCAGATACGTAAGAGTATAATCACTCAGCACATCCCTTCAGAGCATACTGGCAATTGGTGCTTGAACAGCCTATGTGTCCAATGTTCAGTGGCACAATCTTCAAGCTGAGCCTTCCACACTGAGTAGAATGTCAGCCTTTGACAAATGGCTCTTGGGTCAGTGGCAGACTGCAAGGGAGAATGCAGAGGATCAGTCAAAACAGCGAAAAAAAATCCCAGCAAAAGCCAAAGTGACAGGTCATGTAAGAGAACGGGCAAGCCATGGTTGGCCCTATACATTCCCTTTTCACCCTATTATTAACCTGAAAAATATTAGCAAAATGGAGTCTTCAGAATGGGAAGGTATTTTCAACTAGCTCTGAATGAGTGAATAAATCTTGGCTTGGGTTGAGTTACTTCTGCTAAAGTCATTGATTTCACCCTTCAATATCCTAAACTTAGAGCTATGTGGCAGATACCAGACACGAGAGAAAACTGTTAGCTGAAAATGAGATCACTGTGGAAATGCTGGGGTGGAAATATGGATATGCAGAGAGGAGCACTTACCCATAAGCGCTCACGTACGCACTGCTCCTCTTGGTAAGTGGCTTATTGTGGGATAGGCTGGCGGAATTAGAAGAACATCTTCAGAAAACTTACAAAAAATCTGTTTGTATTCTGTGTCAAACACTTCATTCTCCAACACATCTGTAAATTGCTGAATTCATGGGAATTGGCAGCAAAGCTGTTCTCACAGCAAATACAGGATCTGTAGCATACTAATACTGCATGGGACATGTTTTTATGATGTTATCTGTAGCTGTATGAGCATTCAGAAGCGTGTATGTATTCGTTAGAGCTGTGAAAAGGGCCAGAAGTGGCACATTTGGAAATGGGACTTTCTTTACTCTTTCCAAACTTTTCCTCTGTCTTTTCTTTGCTACATGATCTAAATTGGTGTGAATGCATTGTTTGTTATTATAATTATTTTGGAAAGTTAGTTTTGCTTTAATCTTAAGGCCACCTCACATGATTTTAATCTTCCTGCCTCTTTTCAAAGCGTATTTGTCTTCCCCAGCTGCAAAAATACACAATGTGAATGTCTGCTCCGGGGTAAGGGTGACACTTCTGAGTGTGAAATTTGACAATGTGCTTATTTATCCAGCTGATAAACATGTCAAACAAAAGAGAATGTTTGACAAGAAGGTAGGAAGCAGAATTTTGAGGACGTGGAGGCAAATGCCCACTCTTTACTGCCTTTCAAGCTTTCAGCTATTTTTGTTGGCCTATCTCTGTGTTCAAGCGCATGGTTGTGTTAATGGATGATAGGGAGATGTAAGGAAGTCACCGAGTAAGGAATGTATTAATTTCTGTCTCAGAAACTGTCAGACAACTGCACTGGTGAAAATGGAGCGAAGTTAGAAGACTTCACTCTGATTGTTAGCGTTTCTTCAAATAAACGCAGTAAAAACTGAGAATTGACTTAACATTTGCTAACTATGATTGCTTATACAAAGAGAAAAATCAATTAAAAAGAGGCATAGAACCCCCATGGCAGAAGTTTGGGGCTGGGGGGGCTTTAAGGTCTCTGCTGACACAAACCTCTCTGTGATCCTGAGAGATTTGATTGGGGGGAAATAGTAATTAACCTATCCTGTTAGTGTGAAACAGATTTTTAATTTTTTTATTTTTTATTAGGGACTTTTCAGCTAGGGATAGCAATCTTACCTTTGATTACGTGCTATTGAGTTACGGAAACGGCAGTTCAGTCAAACTCATCTTTCCTGCGACAGATTTTCAATTTAATGTGCTGTGAGCTCATTGAACTTAAACTTGGTGTGAAGATTGCTAAAGGTGACATTTCAAATAAACGTTTTTCTACAGTCTTTTTGCAGAGAAGCAAGAACAAATGAATGACAGATGTGAAATATTCATGCGGTTAAGAAATATGACTTGTAAAATTTGGCTGCTTTGAGTGGCAACATCCCTGACTTCTTTTACACTTGATTAACTTTTATGTTGTGGCTCACAGGGCCAAGAAGACTTGATAGAGTATGAAATGTCTCAGTGTGCCCTGATAAACTGTTCTCTTGGTAAAATGTTGGAGTCCCTTGAAGTTAGTAGCATCAGGAGCGGCAGGTGAAAGCAATTACTGGTAAAAATATAAACTTGCAATTAGCAGGTAAAGACTAGCATTTAGGAAGTACTCTCAGCATGATGAAAATACATACAAATTAAATGATGTAGCAAATGTGCTTGTTGGCACAGGAAAGGAGATCATCCTGGATGAGCTGCCCCTGCAACGCACAGACTTCACAGCTGGCCAGGAGTTGACTGGAAATCCAAGTAATTTTGCTCCATGTATCATGCCTCACTTTGAGTATATAAATCAGTAGGTAAATTCTTCAAGAGAAAAGACGTGGAAATAAGTGTAGGTAGATATGAATGAATGTACTATCCATCTACATGCCTGTGCCCAGGAGTGCAGATCCCTCTGCTATCAGTCATCTCCAGCGTGATACGGCCCATTTATGGCCCTGTAAAGATGGAAGCAGTTCGTGGCTGTGCACCCTGCCAGGGTGGCGAGGCAGCTGGTGGAGATACCCATCACTGAGGGGAAGTAGAGTTTAAACTCCGTGTTAATTTGTGCCGAGACATTAACTGTGAGTTATGGCTCAGCACTGTTTAATAAAACACGTGGTCTTTCATTGACTGGGCGTGCGCATACTTAGCATGTAGGACAAAGCAAGTGGTGTATGTGATTGGATCAGCGTGAGTTCAATACAGTGTGTGGCACTGCTGATTCAACAGTCTTTTTTTAGTTTTTTTTATTTAGGAATGGCTTTGGCTTGGTGCATGCTCTATTCAGTGCACCAAATGAACAGTAGGCTCTAGTACATTGTTTCAGCAGGGAAAGGAGTTTAGAGAAGAGTTGCAGTATACAGGATGGGAAGTTATTTTTACAGTATGGAAAAGCTTTTCCGTGAGGTGCAAAATGTCTTCATCCCTGATCACCAGCAGTCGGTAAGAAGTTGTGAAGACGTTTTGCCCAGTGCTCTGGTTGGTGCTGTTCATGGGTGTGGGGCTGGCTGCTTCCTGCAAGACCCCGTGTGGTGCATAGGAGCCCAGTACCCTGTGGCTGTGGGCAGGGACACCTTCACAGAGGGCACCAAAATGGACATTCCCAATGTCCGGATGCCAGGGTTACCCCCTGTTAAGGCCACGTTTCCTGAAGGTGCAGGTAAGACTTGCAGAGCCTGATGGTGGGATGAAGCGCTTGCCCAGCACCAGGCATGGACACTGGTGAGCCTTGCTGCAGCTTGGCGTTGCTGTGCTGCTGTCTGGTGAGCTTGAGCATTTGCTGTGTGTGCCTTGGAGAGAGAATTTGTGCTTACAGCAGGCAGTTCTGCTGGTAGTTTTGCTTACCTGTATGAAAGTTTGTGCAGAAAAAGCAAGGGGGAAAGATTTTCGGGTGAAATTTCTGTACCGATCAAAACATCAGAGGTTAGCTGTGGCCAGTACTTGCTATAAACATGTGGTTCATAGGCTTATGTGGGTTTTCTTTTTTCTACTTTTGTGTGTTATTTTGAAGACTCAGTTGCGATAGGGCAGTCGCCAGCTTCCATCTCTGACTCTGCTGGCTCAATCCGTTAAATACCTTAAATGCTAGTAGCACTGTTTTTAGGAAAATAAAGTGAAATGTCACTTTTGTCAGCTGTGCAACTGTTACATTATGGTACTTAATGAATGTGAGGTCGTAAGAGCGTTCAATGAAAGACACTTTCAGATAATTTAGGTGCGTGTTCTGCAGTGTACCTGGTTGCCAGCTGCAGAAAGAAGCTGGTTACGTGGCACTGGGAGTTATTTGGGCTTTGGTGTGAACTAGAGAGAAGCTGGACTTGCCACTGTGTGGTCATCATTTCTGAGTGTTGGCTATGCTCGAGGGATTGTAGGCTTTCTTTGGAGGTAAGGGATGACTTGAAGAAAACTGTCTAGAATATAGTTTTGCTTCTCTTCACATTTTTGGGGCATTTACTGCAGCATAAGAAACATTGTGTTCGTGTTAAGGATAAGGATTAAAGGTAAGGTGATTTTCTGAAAGTAAGTTTACTGATTATTACTTACTTCATCTGATTTTATTTTTCTTCCAGCAGGTCTGCATTCCTCTGGCTTCTGCAATAAGAGATTTGTCGGACGCGGTAGTTCAGATTGAGGTCGTGTTTCCTTGCCAGCTCCCTGCCTCCCTCCCTTTCTCTTTTCCCTTCTTAAAGCTTCAAAACTAAGTGTGAGCTTCTCCCTTAATCTTTTTCTAACCAGAAGATTTAATCCCTTTGAGACCTGACCCTTTAATCTCATATTCTTCTAAGACTGAGCAATGACTTTCATGCTCATGCTGAACACAAGTATGAGCGTTTTCATGAAAACATAAGATGTCTGTGGTGGTGATGGTAATAAAATCAACAGGCGAATCTGGGAGTTTAGGAGAGGCTCTCTTTGGTAGTAGCCTTGCTTGTAAAGAAAGCTGATGTCTGGTGAGTGCGTAGTCTGAAACAAAAAGGTAGTCCTGGGCTGTTTGTTGCCCTGGAGTGGGACCTGCACTGTGTCTGCTGTCCATACGTGAAGTTTTGGTGTGAGGTCAAAGCCAGAGGAAGCTCAGGGCCATGGGCGGCAATGCTGAATGTTGTGCTTCTTCTCTGTTCAGCTGAAAATAGCATGCCCATTTCCGTGTTGGGATGGCATCTCGGGCATGTGATATTTAGGTGACATTAAAAGTATTGCCTGGAAGCTTTTATTCTATTCTATTCTATGGAGTCCACCATGGCTGCCCAAGCCTTACACTTGGCAAAGCCTGTGGGAGCACTGCTGTTGGAGCTTGGGCTTCTCATTTTCTGCGGATTGTGGGAAGCTGCAGGATTAGTGGGATTAGTGAGAAATTCAGAGTTTGCTTCTGAAAGCAATTTGAATTAATTTATAGAAAACCAGAACACAACAGTGCTATCAAGTGCTCTTTGCGTGTCGTTAGAGCAAGTAACGCCTCCATTTGTGGGGAATACAGGAATTGAGTCCTGCCCATCTTTACTACTGAGTGCCAGCGTAGTTATCTCCATGTACGATGTTTCTAAAGGAAGTTGTTTCATTCACACCATAAAAAGCGTGTGGCCTTTTAATAACCTTCCTCGAGTTGCACATGTTCTGCCACCCTGGTGCTTTTTTTTGCTGTCCTGTATGATGTAAATCCTGCCTGGAGCTGGGCTGCTGCTCACCACGTAAGCAGTGCTCTCAGCAGAGCTCAGCTAGCCGTTTTGGCAGTGCTGTGAGCAACTCTTGGCATCGAGCAGGGGTGGAACCTGGAGGGCTGAGGGGGATGGGAGGGCTCTGTCCACAGACAGGTAGGCAGACAGGGATGCTATGGTGGAAAGATGTTGACTAAGTACAACTTTCCAGCCCGTGAAGTGGCTTAATGATGGGCCGAATGCCTTACTACCTGTTAGTAACAGTGGGACTTGGAAAAAAACAACAAACAAAAACAAACAACCACAAAAACCAGAACAAAAGGCCCTGGAAAACATATCCAAGAGAGCAGGTGTAAGGTGTACTTCCATTACAGCTCTGTTTGCTGCCTGAGTGCTGTAGGCCACCCAGATCTGAGTGGTGGGCAGAGTTCAGCTCCCAGCGGCATTGGGTCCCAAAGAAAGATGCTCTCAGCTGCCTGAGAAGATGTGCTGTGTCCGTGGGTAGGGCATGCTGGCTGGGCTGTGCAGGCAGCTGGCAGTGGAGAGGTGGGGAGCATACAACATCTGCTGTACTTGGTAATTTTGCTGCTGCTGCTTTTACTGTGGAGCCTGAAATGCATTTGTGTACAGGAAAGTCAAGCTTGTAATTTTCCTGAGCCTCTGGCATGTTTCCAGGAAGAAGTTGCTTTGTGTGTCAACCACTTCTGGAGTCCTAATTGCTGCTATTAGAAGGATGAGAGGGAAGGAGATTCCTTTTGCTCTCCTGTCCCATCTGCTGAGATCTTTTTTAGTCGTCATTAAATCTGGAAGTTTCTGTGGAGTTCTTGTGCATGATGTAATGTGAATGAAGCAACAGAGGTTGGGTGAAAGAGGTTTTCTTCTGCTGTTTCCTCAGGTAAACACGCCAGCGGGGTTGTGCTGATGAGCGGCAGGAAGTCACGCAGTTGGATTGCAACTGCTTGTCATGCTTTGTAGTGCCACAGAAGTGGAAAACAAAAATCTTCTACAATAACTTATCAACTCGGATCTCATATTTATAACATGAAGAATGTTGTTCTGAATTTTGGTCAGATAATTTTTTCATTTCAGCCAGAATTTTAGGTGGGAGAAAAGGCTCACAGCCTTCTTTTGACTGTATTCTCTTCCAGCAGAGAAAAGGAAACCAGATGTTCCTGGGATTATTATTGAAATTCCTCTGTCTCTGCAAGGCAGGAAGCTGGACACTATTGTTTCAATGGCATTTTCTAGCCTTAGATGGCCAAGCTTGTCTATTTTTCTGAATTCTCTTCAGTAATGTCAGGATGCTGTCTGTGTTTGGTTACAGCAGCCACTCCAGTAGCTCAGTTCTGGACTTACTTTACCTCCCTTGCCCTTGGCACTGCATTGGCAGAGCTCATACTGTGGTTTGGTTTTGCTGTATTTTGAATATGAATTGCGGCACTTACAGATGTGTGGCCATGGTGTCCGTCCCCATGCACGGGGCAGAGGGCCAGGTACAGGCTGCTCTGCTTGCATCCTGGTTTCCTTCTCACGTGGTGGCTTCCAACAGCCTTTAGAAACAAAAGCCTTGCTCAATTATTTATGTTCTGAGGAGAGGAAGTACGCAAACTGCTTTCCCATCAGTGAAATAATTGGGAAATAAACAGAGATCTTGTCTGAAGGATTGGTGTTTTGTTCAGATGGTGCAGATAAGGAGCAGTGGGAGCTCTCCTTCTTGGCTGCACCGTGCATCGCTGTGAGCATCGCCCGGATACCAGAGCCCTGTACGACTGAACAAAGGCCTGCATCACCGGTGAAGGAGGTGCAGACCTGCGAAATTGCTGCCATTGTTCATTCACCACTTTCAGGTTCTAGGGTATTTCCTGCTGGTTTTAAACCTGCACTGCTACCCCCGTTAGCCTGCCTTCTTCCAGTGGGTCCCCAGCATTTGCTCTCACCTGGTCACGGCAGTGCTCCTCTTCACTGACCCATGGTGCTTCTCTTCTCTTTGGAGCCCTGCTGTGTTCAGCGTTCCGTCTCTGCTATTCATGGCCCAGGACTGGGTGCTCCCTGGTCTGCCTTGTGCCCAGGCAGAACGCTGGGGCTGTGAGAAGGCTGCTGCATGGCTTGGAGACTCAAAACTAGCTGCAGTGCTCATTAGGAAGTCTGACTCATTATTCCAATATGAAGTTGTATGTTGGCAGAGCTTTTGACATAGTAAGACCTTCTTTGAAATGCTTATGGCTCTGACAGTAAGCCCGTATGATGTTTTTCTTTTTTCTTTTTTTTTTTCTTTTCCATTCTACAATTGAGAATTAAAGTGAAGATTTCAGATGTCACAAAGAAACATCTCTGCGGTTTGTCAAAGATACTTGTCTCATGTATGTATTTGAACAGTGATGTTCCTTATTATTTATAATGATCATATCTGTCCTCGTTCATAAAGTACCGGGATATGTTTATTCCATAACCACAACATTTTCCAAGACTCTGAGGTCTTCTGTTACAGATAAAATAAAAGCTTTCTATAAATATGTTGAACTCCTTCTCTCCTGTCCAGCATACAGACTGACTTGTTTTTCATAATGAAGGGCCATAGTGCTTGCTGTCAACCTGCAAGCTGCGTGTGAGACAGATGCACATAGGAGAGTTTGTGTTCTGCTGCTTGAGCCCTGCTTGAGATCAGATGGCAGAACCATTTACATTTCCTATGTTTTTACTCCGGCGTTTAGTTTGAAGACAGTAGCAATAAGTAGCAGAAATACTGGGGACGTTGATCCCTTAGGTTGTCTGGTTAACTCACGCAGCTTGGTGCAGTTTGTGTGCGTTTGTGCAGAACTTTGCCACTGTAACTTGTAATTTGGGCCACGTCCCTGAGTTCTGCGCCTGATGCTGGGTGAGCTGCAGTGATGGCCTGGGACCAGTTCTTTGGCTCTGTGTACTGGTGGAG
Organism: Alectoris magna; assembly: GCA_030625065.1. Taxonomy (NCBI): domain Eukaryota; kingdom Metazoa; phylum Chordata; class Aves; order Galliformes; family Phasianidae; genus Alectoris; species Alectoris magna. The sequence continues at coordinate 540,315 of CM060562.1, forward strand.
CAGGAGCAGATCTCAATTCAGTGCCTCGGCATTCTGCTTCCTTACCTTTTCCTTCTCCTCACTGACATTGCTTACAGAATTGATTTCTTCATTTGGTTGTGACCTCTCCCTCCTGTGCTTGCTGACTGTAAGCTTTGCTCTCCTTGTCCTGCGGGTTCCATTCTGAAAGCCTTTCTGCTGTCAGCAAGGGTATGTGTGCTGGTGTTCGCTGGCCTAAGGTGAAGGCTTCTGGTTTTAATCTCTCAAGGACATCATTTGAACTTGGAGTCACACAGATAGTGACCCATGAAGAGGGACGTTATGGGTTGGGTAAATCTACTTCCAAACTGAAGTAGGTGAGCAGAGAAATGATTTATGGGTTTGTTCTAATTCAGGATCGCTGGCAGTTTTGCTTTCAGTTGCAGCCTGCATTACAGAGCTCCCAGTGGAAGCCAGTGTAATTTATTAACTAGAGCTTGCTGTACCAGTGCTCTCAGGGCTTGGGCTGCCCCTGAGGAGCAAAGGGACTGCGGTGACATCAGGATGAGCCCAAGCAGCCCAGGAGCCAGTAAGGGCTTTACTAGTCACAAACCACACGAAACTGAGAGAACAAGCCAACAGGCAGCGGGAAGGGTTTTAGCAGTAGCGTAATGGATTTGATTTTTCTCAGTTTTCATCAGTAATGTGGCAGATGCAGTTAGCACAGGCTGAAGTGGAGCTAACAGGATTGCAAGCAGGCTGGGGAGAAAAAGCTTTGCCGTTGTCCAAAAATCCAAACAAATGAAGGGTAGTGTTACAGCAGCCCATTAGTGTGATGGTGTTATCCGGCTGATAGCAAGAGCACGATGGATAGCTTCTGAGAAGTGGGACACAGCCTTACCCCATCTAACATTTGATGTCATTTTTAGGGATCCCTGTAGGCAAATCCTTCTCTATGAGAGTATGGCTAAGGCTGCCTCAAGGCAATGAGAAGTATTTTCCTTGTACTAAATAGGTAATTCATGATTAAAAGCCACTGCAACTGGGGAAATGCTGTTCTCATGCAAAATGAGGGTAAAAATATCTGATGATGGAGGTGTCCTAATTGGCACATCGATGTGTAGTGTGCTCTGAAATGGGGAACCCTGACACGCATTGTCTGAGAAATAAAGCTAGGTCTGTCACCTAGTATTGCAGTCTGGACGTTTGAAAGAACATGTGTGCATTTTTCTCTTCAGTTTTGAAATACAGAGTGAACGAGCTAAGCTTAGTTAATGATAGTTTTAATCAAAGAAAGAATTTGAGAAGGGTAGGATCCGTAATGATGGGAAATCTCAGCTTGGGCTGGGAGAATTTTGGACAGCAGCAGTGCTCAGAGTCACAAGCCCCAACTTAGCCCTAATGCTGTGATGTTTGCTGTCACAAAACTTTCCCAGAATACGTGCTCCACCACTAAGCAGCACCTGAAATGTTCTGGTGAGCTTCATCAAAGTTTGCCTTAGGCGAGCTCCTGCATGATAACACTAATCCTAATGTTTCTGAGCTGCGGGGGAATTCTGCCGCACTGTAAGTAGTAGTTCTCCAGCATTTATTCAATAGGAGCATTATGTAAGATGTGCAGCCATAACAGAATATCATAGCAGACAGGGCTACAGATGCCCTTCAGAGGTCACCATGTGCCCACTCCTGGAGGCTGGACACTGCTGGGCTGAGCAGCTTTGCCCACGGAGAGATGCAGGTGGTGCAACATCATCCTTGGTGTAAAGCCAGCAGTGGGGCTTTTCTCGTATGCAAAGCAGCTGAAAGGGGATGGATTGCAGTAATAACATGTTTTAGTCATGAATATTCATTTTGAAGTAATTAAATCAGATGTCTAGGAATTATAGGACAGGGAGATGCTTTACGTGTCGTCGAATCTGCTCCTCAGTTAGCATGGAAACCCTTTCATAAATGTATGAAGCTGTCAGTTAATTACAGGAGCATTTAACATAGCCCTTGCTCAGGTTTGCTGTTCATCTTCCGTGTATTGAAAGGTGATTTTGTTTTCATTGCGGGATGCTGGGTGTGGATCAGAATGACCAAAAGCTGTTTTGATATGCATCTGCCAGCACAGTGCAGGGAGAACAACAGCGAGTGACTTTCCCTGTTAAAGTTGAATATGCCTCAGCTGAATTGCTACACATGAAAGTAGCACTCCGCATAACATGCTGAATTCTTTACTGTGGTAAATTGTTGGCAGTTTCACTCATCTGTACCGTACGTATTTAAAGAACGTGTGCTGGGATGTGACAGCTCTCCAGATTCTGGTGACCTCTTTTAGGCACATGACCATCGAATGAGCCGAGGCGGTGGAAGCACAAAACACTGACATTAACAGAAGCGAGGTGATGTTTGTCTTCCCATGAAATCACATTTTTCCTTTTTCTGGCCGTGAGGAGGTAAGGATGGCTCCAGAGCAGCAGGCTGTGCAGCCTTGCATCTCCTCTCCTCTCTGGCCATAAGTAATGGCTAGGGGTCAGGGCAAACAGTAGTACTCTCCTCTCCTGATATCTCCAGCCTCCAGGTATTTTCAGCTTGAAGGACTTTCTCTGCTTCCTGTGGGTTGTGTGCTTTGCTTGTCCTCTCTACTACCAGTTTTCTCCAAAGTAGAAGGTTCTACACAAGCTTTTAACATCCATCAACCAAGTAGCATGTTCTGCACTGATGGCTTTATCCTTTGGGGTTGGTCAAAAGGAGACGAGCAGATAGCCTGTGGTCACTTTCTGCAGATCTAAGAACAGAAGCTAGAGGCAGTTAGGATTTCTAGAAAAATCACTCCGAGACTGTGCTGGTGTGAGCATCTCCAAAGCTGGAGAAGTGAGATTGGGTGGACAGATGCCCAGTGTATGTTTTGGTGTTGTTAATGATTTGGTTTTGTCATGTAATATTTGATTTGAAACAGACAGAAGCAGAAGGTGGCATAATAACCATTATGCTTGTTGTTTTCTGTTGAACACAGTTCCACACAAACAGCAGAGAAGTGAGCAGATTGGTTATCCTTGCAGCATGCTGCCTCGCAGTCCCCAGCCCTGCGTTACTTTCTCCTGCTGGGCTGTCAGTGCTACACGAAGCTTTTGGTTTTGTGCTGAGGGCATCAATGCTTCCTTAATACTACCTTAATAAGGGAAAAAAACAAAACCCAGCAAAGTACCCAAATCCAGGAAGAAAAAAAAAGAAAGTGTCCTTAGAAACCTAGAATTTCATGTGACATCTTCAACCATTCTGAAATAGCAGAGGATAATCTAGCTTAAAGAACATTACAAATTACTTGATAGATTGAGAACAGGCACTGTCACATGAAAATGGATAAAGCCAAGGCACAAATACGCTCTTGGCGTCTGATAGAATTTGACATAAACCAAAAATATCTACTAGTTTCAAGAGTGTGGACGTCAAAAGGAAAAGAGCTCAGCTATGTAAATACCGATGTTCTCTATTAACGTGTTAGATTGATGGATATGGAAACAGGGCAGATTGTCATGGAATTTTTCTAAAAGCAAGATGTTACTGCCTCCATATTAACACAGAAAAGAGTTTTAGTCTCAGTCCTGTAGTGCAGCACCACACAGCAATCACGTTTTCAGTCGTGCTCAGAGCACAGGAAGCTGAAGTAGGGAAGTTGGCTTGGTAGGAGCCCATCCATGAGCATGGGAGTTGTTCAAAATTGCTGCTCTGGTAGAAGTGCCTGGCAAAGAGAGTTGGGAAAGGGCAGAACTGGCATAACCAGCAGTGTTAAGGTTTGCACTTTACTTATTGCTCTTTACTGATTTCCAGGCTGATTAAGAATAGATGGATCATATAATCCTTCTTGTACTTTTGTTTATTTATTTATTTTTTAATTTTGCTGTTGCCATCACTGTTGACAGTGTTTCATTATGTACTTCCAGTGCCTTCATCTCTTGTGTCCTTGGCTGTCTTTTCTGTTCAGTTTTTCCTCTCAGCTCATAACATCAGAGCATAAATATATTAAGAGATACTGAAATATATGTACATCTATGTGTCAAGAATACTTGCATGAATAAGGATTTGCTAGATTGAGCCTTTTGTAGCTGACCTAATTTTCAGTTTCAATCACATTACAAAAAGATTTAAATACATGTTTCACACTTTAGAGGGGCTGAGGAATGAGGAGGCTTTGGTGTAGCAGTGCTGGGGGAGCAGAAACCTCTACGCTGGGTGAAGAAACAGAAGTGAGGAGGTGGCTTTGCCAAGGGCTGTTCACTGTCTGAGGAGCTCATATACAGTAACATGGACAAAAAACCCAAAGAGAATGCAGATGGGAATTTGCGAGAAGAGGACTGGGAAGTTGGACTTCAGCACAGAGCCCATTCCCATGTGGCATAGGGCATGTAACCGGTGGGCTCAGGGAAGGCTGGTGCCAAGGAAGGCACCCACTGTTCCTTCCAGAAGGGTGGCTACACAGGGACCATCTTCTGCAGAAAGCCATGGGGAGTAGGGCTGAAATGTGCCGGGAGCTGTTGCCTCTGCCTCAGCCGTGATGGTGATGGAGCGCCTGCAGCTCCTCCCAGGAGTGCTGCTGCTGGGGTGGACGTGCGTCTGGTGGGAGGCGTCCTGTTGTACAGTGCTAATGGTTGGTGGGAGGTACCCTGTCATACAGAGTTAATGGTATGAGCTGTTCATCTCGGAAGGGCTCATTTGAACCACGCTCAGTGACTCTCCAGAGATGCACCCATCACCAGCTATGAAAATCCTTATGCAGCAGAGCATGAAGAACCTCAGATTACCTCTCTCCCTTTTATTGCACAATGCTATTTTTAATCCTTGCTGTGTGCCTTGCTGTGTATTAATCATTTTTGACAAATTACGGTGTGTTGTCTTCCTGTTGTGTAAATTGCCATGCACTATGTGTGTGTGTATTTTAGCTTGCTGCAGTCTTGTAGGAGTGGTAAGTGCCCCCTCATTTCCTGCTGCTTGTGTTTTATGGGCAGATTGGCACCATGACTGATAGAATTATAAAGTCGTTAAGGAAAAGAGCACTGAGATCATCTAGTCCAAGCATTGACCTATCACCATTTAGGTATCAGGGGAAGCTGGTGCCCAGATTTGGCTGCGCTTTTGCCAGTGCAGCTTTGCAGGTCTGTGGCAACAGGCCCTACTGCCCCAGTAGCCCTGGGTTCCATGCCATTAATAATCCAAGGGGCAATTTCTGTGTTGACGTGGCTGTGTGAGCACAGGTGTGGTGGTAGGATGGACATCTCAGGGAAGGCTGGGCCACTCATTGGATGGGGAATGCATGCCTGTTGATCTTGCAGCTCTGTGCAGGGAGGCATGAGGCTCAAACAGCCATTCTGGACCAAGAGGAAATCTTTTCTCTTACAGGTGACAGTTGCTACTTGCTGTGGTACATTTCTTTTGGGTAAAGCATTCTAATAGCAGAAACACTGTGCAACCCAAGAATTGCGCCGTAAGAAAACTGAGATGATTTTAGGGACTGATCATGGACCTTCTCCTCCTTGGAATCAGTGTGAGGGAAATAAGGCCATGGAAGGCAGCACGGAGATGCTCTTTCAGTACTTGTATCATGGGAAGTCACGTCCTCCATAACCAACCAAATGCTTTCTGGAAGGTCTGAGAGGTTGTCTGTGAGTAGGGAGGGAAGGAGTTTGCCCTGCCACAAGCCTGGGCAGCACAGCAGCCACGCAAGAGCATGTCTATGTGTGCATGGGACGAGGAGCACGGGCTGCCAGTAGCGCTGTGCCTGAGCTCTTGGGCACATGCTGTCTGACTTTGGCCTCTCTGAGTGTCCTGGGCACGTATGGCTGGGTTCTAGCAGCACTTGAGCTGTGCCAGCTGCTGGCAAAGGACTCCCTGAGGTCAGCATTCCCTGCCCTGCCCTTAGGAGGAGCAGCGCTTGGCAGCCATCTGCAAGAGGGAAGCTGCGGCCAGCACGAGGCGGGGCCAGGCTGTGACACCAGCGTACACAAGCAGAGCTGTGTGGATAATACGAGTTTTTCTCTTTTTGATTTTAGAATCAACCTTGTCCTATGTTAGGCAGCTGGAGGCAAGAGTAAGACAGCTGGAGGAGGAAAATCGCGTGCTGCCCCAGGTGGGTGACTTCTGCTGTGGGATCAGTAGCCAGCAGCTAGACAGCAGCACTCAAGGCCTGGTGCCGGAGATCGGCTCAGTGTTACGCGTCCTTCGGCGCTGCTGCATTTGAACGCTCATGTTGATCATCCGGGGAATCAAAGGCACTTGCATCTTTTGTTCGTCTTGCTTGGGACTGAGGGGGTATTTACTGAAGGCCGTGACAGCACTTCATGCATTTTTCTCCTTTGCAGGTGTTGATAACTTGCTAAGAAAAATTCACTGGAAGCCGTTGCTTATAGTTAAAAATTAATGTAAGGGATGAAAATTAGAGAAATGAACCTGTCCGCTCTGGTATCATTCCAAGTTATTCTTGTCATTAAAAAATCAACTATTTTTTTTTTTTTGAGGTTAACCAAAATATTTTGCTCTGGAAAGCAAATTTTTAAAGTAATAATAATTGGGTTATATTGTTTGTATATTTTATGCATAAAAACCTAAAATCAAATTGAACAAATAAGCGAATCCGAAGTTAAAGGTTCTCCCAGTACCTTTTTAAGAATGGGAAATATAGAATTTCATTAAGAAAGAATCAGACACTGATCATTTTCCTGTTACACCCGTGCATATTTCTGTTGTGTTTCATTAAATAATCCTTAGGAAAATCTATTGTGTCTCCAAATGAAGGTGCCCACTGGAAAATAAAAGAAGTCGCGCTTAGTTTAGAAGAAGGCATTAGTCTGAAGAGTAAAAGTGCTTGTTATTAAACATAAAGTACTATGATTTCAATGTAAAATTCAAGACAAAAATGATACGTATTAAGAAGTAAAATCCAGTGACTCAGATATATCCGTTTGTATCACCCAAGGATTTCTTTTCTTTTGGCTGATTTTAAGCCAAGCTTCTTTCTCACCTGTAATATGACAGTTGGAAGGGCCTCTGGAGCTCATGTTTTGCTCTTAACTTGCTGTACGACCGTGAGCCATTTACGTAACTTCTCTGTACCCAAATTTGTTGATCTGGATGAGAAGTCCTTCAAGCATGTCTGAATGTCTCCCCCTGAACATGCATACAGCCATCGGTAGGAAAGACAGCAGTTGACCTTTGGTGATAAAGAATATTTTCTTGACGAGAAAGGCGCTCAGAGCAAACTGCTGTGATTTGTTTCAGGTGTGGGACAGCTTTGGGGGATAAATTGTGCAGAAGATTCTTTATGGGCAAAATCTTTAGAAGTGACCGTGTGTTTTATCTGTGCAGGGCCAGGGGTGCTCAGGTGGAGTCCCAGTGATGTGCATTCCTTGATCTTGCCAGAGACTGCAACAGCCGAGCTGTGCATGTAGAGCTCATTGGAAATCTCAGATGGGTGCCAAAGCCAGAAAGCAGTGCTTGTGAAAGTAGAGCCTGAGCGTATAGGTGCCACACAATGCTGTTGTGGGGCTGTGGGTGTGCTGAGCTGCAGCTGCTTTGTGTTTTAAGTACACGGGTCCAAGTTTGTCTCATGATTGGTTCTGTTGGCACCGGGATCTGCAGAAGAGTTCTGAAGTTTCCTGACATCCCTGGGCACTTTGTTGTGAGGAATAACGAGTGGTGTTGGCTCACATTTCACGAGATACCTCACTCACCTTCCCTACTGAAGAGAGTCCCTGTTTTAGGAGGAATGCAGACAGCAGCTCCCTCTGCCCGTGCTCTCAGCTCCATCAGTGTTGCATTTCCCCAAGTTCGCTCTGTTGTTCCTGTGACTAACACCATGACTGGGCTGTCAGCTGCAGTCAGGTCCCGCCACACAGGCAAGAACATGGAATGGAAACCCCACAGCTCCTGGCACTTGTTCCCTTCCTCTGAATGGGAGGAGTGGGAGTTTGTTAGGCTTTAAGCCAGACTAAGAGCTTTTGACAAATCAGCCGAAAATACCCAACAAGTGACACAACTGATGAAGGTTTTTTGGCACAGCTCTCACTCAGTTCCAGTGTTGCACCTTAACATGTCACCAGTGCTGCAGCAAGGGCATGCCTTTCGCTTGTGCATCACCACCCTGATAGCGTCCTGGTGCAGGGGAGACTCATTCTCTCCTCATGCTTTGCTTTTCTTCTTTCTCCCCTCCTTTCAGCGTCCTTTCTTTTCCTCCTTTTCTGCTGTTTTGTCACTCATGAAAATGCACCAAAATGTTTATTAACGCCTTCTTCAGACAAATTACTCCCTTCATCTACACCTAGGTTTGGTTCTTTTCTATTTTATTTTGCTTCATTTCTCTCACCCCAATGCATGTGTGTTTTCTTTTCACAATCTCATAGACCTCTATTGTAAAGGTTTTACTAATATATAGCAGCAAGAACAATTCCGGAGAAAATGTTTTTAAGTGCTGCCATCAGTGATCAAATGGAAAATGAGTTTTAGTTTCCTCTGCTGTACTGAAGGAGTTCCTTGTCAGCAGAAATGCAGGCACACCACTGAGTCAATACTTCAGCTTGATCAGGTAATAGGAACAGTATAAAATGAACATATTCGCTTAAGCGTGTTAATGCCTCTTCCCATGTGGCAGAGTCGTGCTGGTGATGGCTTACAGCACAGAAGTGAGCTTAAGAGACTTGAGAAGCTGTAGATTGCTGTAGGTTTGCTCTGTTGGGGAGGGCCGTAATCAGAATCATAGAATCAACAAAATAGGCAAAGATCTCCAACGTCTTCTAGACCGGCTGTCATCCAGTGCTGTGTGGGGTCAGAGAGGAGGAAGGGAATGGGTTTCTCCTGCTGTCCTCAAGGTCCTGCTTGGGGTCCAGTTGTTATCTGGGTGAGGCAGCAGTGGAGAAGGGACACAGTGCAGTGAAACCCAGGTGAGCTTTGGGTGGAAGGATGAACGTTGCCGTACTCCCCGTGGCAAGCAGCAGCTGTGAGGACAGGTCTGCAGAGCAGGCTCTTCCAGTCTCCTGGGGCACCTTGTTTTCAGACACCACCAGTGTGGCAGTGTGCCTTCTCCCCTCCTTTAGCTGCAGTGCCTCGGAAGGTTGGACTGCAGCTGGTAGTGCTGAGGGGGCTATGAGCCACAGGACGTGGAGAGGAACAGCAGAGCGGTGTTCAGAGTGGCCCCAATGCATCCTTCCCCAAAGAAGGCACTGAGCTGTGCTGCCCTTTGGAGTGGCCTCACCCAGGACTGGACATCCCTGAGCTGCACGTTGGACTGCAAAACTTGCCTTATTTTTTTAGGAGAAGTTTATGCCTCCTCTGAAGGACAGAGGGAGCAGGGGGAAGGTTATCCTGACGATGTTGTTTTCCTTTTTTTTTCCGTTCTCAAATAGCAAGTAACAAGAGGTCGTCCAAGCCCTCTGACCATGAATAGGGTTTTTGTGCAGGAAAGTAGGCACTTTCTGGGATTGATGGTGTGCAGCTGGGTCTTCTAGTGAGGATACCAAGCTGTGCCAGCTGTGCCCAGGACAAGGGTACGCAGCTTGCACTGGTACTTCTCAAACACTGGTGTGGGCAAGGGTGTGTGACAGCAGTGTGTAGAGGAAGAAGGATTTAGGTGAGCATGTTTGCTTTGCCCAATGAATTCCAGGCCGTAGTTGCCCCATGGCACCAGGGCAGGTGCAGCTCCCTGCGGCCCAGGGCTCTGCCTGTGCTGCTGCCTCTGAATGTTCATGAAGCTACAGCATCCCTGGGGATCAAGTTCTGCTGCTGACATCCAGAACAATGCACAATAATACAGCTCTGCTGTAGCCAGACTTGAACTCTGTGCATATTCTAATGAAGATACCCAGCTATAATTAAGAAAATATGCAAAGAGCAAACAATGGATCCGGATCCCAGTTACAGCTCCCTGGGCTGTGCTAGTGCTTGGTTATGTGAGCGAGTAATTCCAGATAACTGCAAACAACTGAGTTCTCACCGGGTTGATCTTACACTGGGGGAAGTGAGATCAGGATCTGGCATCCACATGTCAATTAACTGGAGATATCCCTGGATATTGTGAGGGTAGAATTTCAGGGCCGATAAGCTCAGCTGAAATGTTACGGAAATGTGGACTTCTGTCATGTAATGACAGTGAATGCATTTGCAGAAGATACTCTTGGCAAGCCCCCAACTTAAATTGCTTCAATTTTATTTGTTGCATAGGAGGAGGGATCAAGAGGCAGAGATCGGAAGAGCTTTCCTTCTTCTAACTCCCCGTCCTTGTAAGGCAGCCGTGCCTTTTAGTAAAGGGGAGAGGAAGCATTGCAGTATATTGCCCTTGAGCAAACAAAGCTACTGGGGAGCCTGGCTGCTGTAGCATCAGAGCCATGGAGCAGCTGTGGTCAGGGCTGGGGCTGAGCTGTTCTGCTCCATGCCATGGGGCCATTTCTGCCTATTTCCTTCTTCCTCTGAGTCTCCCTTCATTTCCATCTCCTTCTGTTGCATCTCTTTCTTTTCCAGTGCTGTTTCAGGCACTTTCTTGGTGGTTGGTTGGGTTTTCATTTGTTTGCTTTCATCCTTGCTGGCCTTTTCCAGTCCTGGTGAGTTTAAGTGTGAAGCAGCAGGCCTGATCCTTAGGCACACACTCAGTTATTTTTAAATCCTTCCAGCACTTTTCAGTTCCCTCTTTCTTCCCCCTTCGATTGCATTCTATTTCAACCTACATTTCCAAACCTTTCAGAATCTTTTTGCTGAGATAGGTATTCTTGATTTCCCTCTCTGTGACCTGGTTTTAGTTAGGAATCTGATTAGAAAATGGGAAGTGTTTGGTTAGTACTTTTTTGTGTGTGCAATCTGTCACGCACAGTTCAGTGCTGTTCGTCTCCTCCCTTTCACAGTGTGCAGTAGAACAGAGAAGCCAACCAAGATGTAATTCAAACCCACTGAACTCATGTCACCGAATGTTTGCTGAAAGTAGATCAAGAGCGTTTCCTCAACCTGTTTTTTCATATGATCTCATCCCCAGTTTAAATTAATAGGCTCAATGGTCTGCAAAGAGGTTTGTGAAGGGCTGTTGAACACAGAGGTGCTGTGGGCTTGCCCTCTCGGCAACCTGAGTGGCTTTCAGTGTGCCACAGGCGTTGTGGGTTTGGCAGCACGATGCAAAGCAAAGGTCCTCTTTGAGAACAGGAATTGTGGTGAATAGCCACGGCGTTCAAAACCAGCGTGTTTTAATTGACAGGAAAGTTCCTCAGAAAAATTGTTGCTGATTACTGGCTCAAGAGGTAGTTTGTGGTTGGTTCCCTCCATCAAAGAGCTGCCTGTTCTACCCAGGGGTCTCCATTCTGACCGTGGCTGTGCCTCTGGCACTCCAGGAGCATGAGGGGGATGCTACATTTCCATTCATCTGATTTTGTTTTTTCTTTCTTTTTTTGTAATGTGATATTGTGGACTTGAGTGAGATTTCCTGTGCTTTCTATTCACTAAGGAGTTGCACGTTGGCTTCGGATGTTTAGTAGAATGTACTTGCAGCAGAAAATGGTTGTGCGTGTTTAGTGATTGCACTTCTGTTACCTTTGTGGTGAAATGCACAGGGGATCTGATGTGGTTTTTACCCGCTTTTACCCGGCAGTGCTTTCTGCAGCCCTGTAATCTGCACTTTCGACTCAGGAATGAAACCATGCTGCAGCCTGAGCAGAAGGGCTTGGCAGTTAGGAAGGCTGTAGGATAAAGCCAGCACAGTTGGTTCTGATATCGGCCTCATTTTGTCTATTCAAAACAGCTCAAGGTGTTTTCTTCCACAGCTTAGCTTCTGGAGAATGAATGAAAAGCTCTGTCCAGAGCATATGGGCATCTGGGATGCCTGCTTTGAGTGTCTGGATGCTGGTGCTGTGTGGGGTCAGAGAGGAGGAAGGGAATGGGTTTCTCCTGCTGTCCTCAAGGTCCTGCTTGGGGTCCAGTTGTTATCTGGGTGAGGCAGCAGTGGAGAAGGGACACAGTGCAGTGAAACCCAGGTGAGCTTTGGGTGGAAGGATGAACGTTGCCGTACTCCCCGTGGCAAGCAGCAGCTGTGAGGACAGGTCTGCAGAGCAGGCTCTTCCAGTCTCCTGGGGCACCTTGTTTTCAGACACCACCAGTGTGGCAGTGTGCCTTCTCCCCTCCTTTAGCTGCAGTGCCTCGGAAGGTTGGACTGCAGCTGGTAGTGCTGAGGGGGCTATGAGCCACAGGACGTGGAGAGGAACAGCAGAGCGGTGTTCAGAGTGGCCCCAATGCATCCTGGATGGAGCTTCCCCAAAGAAGGCACTGAGCTGTGCTGCCCTTTGGAGTGGCCTCACCCAGGACTGGACATCCCTGAGCTGCACGTTGGACTGCAAAACTTGCCTTATTTTTTTAGGAGAAGTTTATGCCTCCTCTGAAGGACAGAGGGAGCAGGGGGAAGGTTATCCAGAGGGCAAGCACGAAGTTTCCATCTCCTACCAACACGTGTTGAGATGGGATTGTGCCATGTATGGCAGAAGGGGCTGTGGAGGAGAGGTGCTTGGAGCAGTGTGATTCACAAGGCTGTGGGATTTTCTCATGGTCAGGAGGCTTTAGATGTGCAAGCTGTTCTAATTTGCCTAGCCTCTTGGTAGCAGCATTTCCATTTTACCACCCAAAACTGGCCAAAATCTTGCTGGCCCTGGAGTCAATAAAGAAACAGAATACTTTGACTCATAAAGGAAAACCAAACCAAAAGCCAATCCAAAACTGAGGGAATTTAATCCTAAACCTGAAGCACTCCGTTTTACTTTATTACCTCTTTTCCCTCCTCATTCATTTCCTTTCCCAAAGTAGAGCATTAAGTCTGCTCTGTCACTAGGAGACCTATAAATCCTTCCCAAAGAAAAGTAAGTCCTAAATCTTCCTCTGTAGATCACAGCAAATTGATAACAGTCGATGCGGAGTGTTGTAGGGTAATAGCATGCTGTCTTTGGACTGGGGTGCCTTTCATTCGGGTGTTTTGGGACACCAGTTCCATGGGATTGAGCCTCATGCCACCTCTCCGTGCCCTTCTCCTCCCAGCCTTGCTTTCACCTTTCCTGTTGGTCAGTTACTGGACGTGATGTGTTGCTCTGTGGGGCAAATCAGTGCCGAAGGGGCACTGGATCTGATCAGAGGCTCTTTCCACTGTCATTAGTTGTCTTTCAGATATGTATTTGCCCTGTGTTCCTGCACGAATTACTGCCACGTTATTTCTGAATGTGACGGTGTTTCGGATTCTGTAAGAAAGGAACCTTTCCTCTCTCTCTCTCTCTTTGAAATGTTTGTTTTCTTGTTCTTTACCTTCCTCGTTTTCAAACCAAATTCAGCACGAGTGGCAGTGAAGGACCTCCCCTGAAGAGTGGATCAGGCTGGCAGTAAGTTGACACTGCTGTCAGGGTGCAGAGGGAGTATTTTAGCCACCAGCTCCCTCAGGTTCCCTTGGCACTGCAGTGCTCCAGGGAGTGCTGTATGTCCTGCAAAGTTCAGCCTGCATTTATTTAGTAATGTCCTGCCAAACCCTTCCCAGCACCCCTTGGTAAGGGAGAGCTGTTGTCATTCTTTGGTGCAAATCTGGAGCAGCCACAGCTGGAGAAGGAGTGCTGGCTGCTCCAGCCCCTTCCCTGCTCAGCCACACTTTGCAGCGCAGCTTAAAAATGTTCTGTGAGTCAAAGTAACAACCTCCAGAATGCCTGGGATAAAATTAGATGTTCTGAAATCCTTCCCCTGGAGTCAGAATCGTCTCTCTCAACCTCACAGCACTTCTGTGAGGAAGCACACCAAGATTTTATTGCTCTGCCCTGATTTTCCAGGAAGATGTCTTTGGGGGCCGGAGTGTGTGGGTGATGCTCAACAGCGGTGCTTAAGATAGCCGTATGGGTGTTGGTTACAGTGGCTCAAAAGGAAGGTAAAACATGCCTTCAGTGCTTCTCAGCATTAAAAAAAAAAAAAAAAAGAAAGAAATAGTAATAATAAAAAAAAAATGTCATCTGTTTTAATTAGTTACCAACCCTTTATTAAATAGTCTTTAATTTTTTGCGAAGGATCCCATTAGGATACCAGGAGGGTCAGAGGGGAGTTACTGCTCAGCAAACGAGCCAGCTAGCATCAGTGGACATGGCTCAGCTTCTCAGCAGTCTGAATCAGTGGTAAATGCTCTGAAGGTAATGCTCTTCCGGTACAGTCCGTGCAAAACATCTTGTCTGTTCCTCAACATGTGTCATATCGTCCTGGCAACATTCCTGTGGGCACCACTGGGATGCTGCTGTCATTAGCGGGATTGTTTTTCTGTTTGTCGCTCATTGCATCTGTGGGCTGTGTGTTCCTTGGGGCAGGGGCAGGCCATCGCCGTGGGACAGTGCCAGCTGTAGGCTCTGCCCAGTTTACTTGCATTAGTACCATCTTTGAAGGTGGAAGTGGTGGTTTTCTGAATAAGCAAGTCTTTCTGCTTCGTCTAGGATGCACATTTGTTCTCTGGGGACGTGTGACGAAGTACTGTAGCTTATAGAAGAGAAAAGCTGTTTTGCAAAGGTGGAGCCAGCATGCATGGTATATTGGTAATGCAGTGAGCAGAATGTTGGGCTGAAGACCATGCATCTCTGCTGAAAGTTGTGAGAGCAGCTGTGATTTGCTCTGAAGTCAGGGCTGGATTGCCAGGACCTGTCACAGAATCACTAAGGTTGGAAAAGACCTCTAAGGTCATCTAGTCCAACCCACTCCCACCATGGCCAATAACTCGAAGTCGCTCAGTGCCACATCTCCATGGTTCTGGAGCACCTCCAGGGATGGTGGCTCCACCACTTCCCTGGGCAACCTTTTCCAATGCCTCACTGCTATGTTGCATTGCTAAGGAGCAATTAAGGCAAGCGCTGTGGCAAATCTGCTTTCCACAGCTGGGCAGTGCTTGGAGTCCTGCTGCAGCTCTCCAGCGTGTCTCCTGCTGCTGCCTGGAAAATAAGGCTACGTTAAGTGATTCTGCCAAGACAGCACATGTATTTGTTGGAAAAAAAAACCACAAAAAAACCAACCTTCTGCAGTCCTCTTAAAATACGCTTTGGCAAAGCCACTTCACTGAATGGAACTTCTAACAGCATGCTCTTGACAGTCGATAATAGCTGGTTAGTGTAAGTGAAATATTTGAACAATGACCGATACCTTGGTTGCTGAAATGGATTGATAAGAAGTGCACAGAATTTAGTTCAATATGATGTGAAATCTCAGCTTTTAGTTTGCTAGGAGGTCTTGCAGCAAGCAGAAATAGATATAAATGATGCTGTTATATTTGAAATGGAAAGTGAGCTGTCAGCCAAGCAGACTGCCCAAACTTCCTATCTCCAGGCAGAGAGCAGATCCTGCTGCTTCCTGGGGAAGCAGCTCAGGTTGGATCCTGCTTTCTTTGTAGACTAGAGTTTATAGTTGTGGGATGACAACAGTCATCTTAGCTGACTGCCTGAATTAATGTTTTAATAGGGATGAAATGTTGGTTTGTATTGATTAGAATTTACTTTGTGACAGTAAATGAGGGGTACAGTGGGAGTCAGCTGGCCTTGGATTATCCTTCAGAAGAGTAAAATTTGCAAGCAAGGTGAAGTCTGGCAGCTTCAGTTTCCCGAGCTGTGTGATGGCACATCTGTACTTTCCTGCCTACGCTGTTGC
Organism: Alectoris magna; assembly: GCA_030625065.1. Lineage (NCBI taxonomy): Eukaryota > Metazoa > Chordata > Aves > Galliformes > Phasianidae > Alectoris > Alectoris magna. Next base: position 555,912 of record CM060562.1, read on the forward strand.
TTTGCAATTAATGGATAAAAAGCATTTTCAGAAATATTTAGTAGCAATCCATAGGAGTACTCCGGGTCTAAGCAGTGCCACTTCAGAACTGCTAGCATGCTATTGTCGATATTGTCAGTTTGGTTTTGTAAATCCCAGGTACCTACTTGTCTTCTGCCTCGCCTCTCCATTCCGCAGCCATTCAGGGCTCCGTTGCTGGCACTGAAGTGCTGCCTTTGCTTCCAGATTTATGATCTACATCTGATTTGACCCTTGCTATGTTATCAGACTTTTAAACAGTCAGTTGTTTCCTTCCTGCTTTCACTTTTTCTTACATCCATCTGGTCAGTCTGTGTTAAAAGCGCAGTGGGTTTGTGACAAGCTTATTGTTATGTTTCTTTTCTTTTGCGTTCTCGTTACAGTCTCTTCCAGTTTACAGCTCACTGTTTCGTTCCAGATTCCCATTCTGCACGTTTTTGTTTATGTGGAACACTCACACAGCACTGTTCTGCCTGTGAACACAGTGGCATGATGACTGGCTTGATGTTGGGCTCCGTAGTTTTGGTGCCTAGTCTCGATTGGTACCAAAATGCAATTTGGATGCAGAACTCTTGTATGGTTCTACACCAACATTTTATCAAGATAACGGAGGTGGGAATATGGTATTTATGCCACTACATCCAAAATATGTTTGAGAATGTTTTTGCTTTGTATTTGTATGCTTGCATCGTCTTAGGAGAATGTAGCAGTACATAACAGCAGCTTTAGAGGCAGTTTATCACATTCTCAGTGAGCGTGGAGGTAAATTCAAAGCTCAGGAATGTTTGCATTAAGTCTGGAGAGGGCAGGTGGTTTTCTTGATGATTTTCTTGGTGGTTTTCATGATGAGTTTTCACTGATCACTGGTTAAGTTTCGCTCACAGGGCTGCAGTGAGCGTGTGCTCACTGGGAGCCACAGGGAAGGTGGGGATGCCGTGCGGGGTTGATGGGGCAGCAGTGCAGGGGATCTCAGAGCCCAGGGAGCTCCAACAGTATTTCACACTGCATGTGGAATGCCACCCACAGTTAGGTGGCAGGCTGCTGCCCAGCTTCCAGGGCGGGGGTTTCTCCCTCCTTTTGCTTCTGTGTGTTGGAAGGAAGCTAGAAATGAATCTCCACGATGTTACTGTGAACCTCCTAGCTACCCTTTATTTGGTGAAGGCTTCTGCTGAAATGTTGAACCATGTCTTTGGAGTTTTTATTCTGCTGTAAGTATTTAAATTGCATTCAAGAATGCTCAGGTATTATGTCGACTCTTGAGTGCTTGCAAGCAAAAACCACTTTCTTTAGCGCTGCATGACAAGTCAGTGTTGAATTCGTGAGCTGAGAGAGTGAACATAGGTGCAAATGCAGGGGGCCAAACGACTGTGTGTGCAGGAGACAGCAGGATGCACAGCTGCCATGGCTGAGCAAAGAGCTGTGCACGTGCCAGCGCCAGAGGAGAGTTTGACCACAGATCTTCGAAACTGTAGCCTGTATTGCCACGAGTTTCTGAAAAGGAGGCAAACAGAATGACTGTGATGCCTTTGAGACCCATGTCTCTGTTGCGCTGTATGCATATGCAGAAGTGATTTCTGATAACGATTTGTCTGTTTTCTACTCAGAAATATGGCATGGATATTTCTTTTGACCACACCTTGTCAGTTCTGCTTAGGATGTCAGCTTTGCAGGGCTGTCTTGTATGCATGTGTGCCTTCCTAGCAATCAGGGGTCATTTGTTCAACTGGAAATGAAGGACTTTGAGAGGTGTCATCTTTTCACTTACTATTGTGTCAGCAGGAGCTGCTTGGTAAATATTGTCTAATGTTTATTGACCAGAACAATTGTTGAAAGGCATATCGGTACAGTGTGCCTCCTAACAAAAGGCACTGGAGTGACCTTGCCTCTTGGTAAGAAGTTAGGAAAATCGACAACCAAATACCTGAAAGAAACACTTGTCTGATCACATCCAGCCATAAAAGGGTTTTTTTGCCATCTCCTGCACAGAGGCCTTGGGGCAGTTCTATCCTTGGTTGTCAGTTGTAGGAGCCAGGGCTTGTGTCTTTTCAGGCTGTTAACATCGCAGGATCCAGCTTCTCTGTGTTTACTCATTGCCAGCTCACTCCTGGGATTTGGGCACAAATAATAAATAATGACAACGGAAAAGCCTTTCTCAAGACATACCGCTGTTGCTCCAGAGATTAATGAGCAGCTTAATAGTAGCTATACATTAGCTGGTTGCTAGCTGATAATGATTCTAAACAGAAAGAATATTGAATTGCACCATGCAGTGCAGTAGTGATCACCACTGTTCTGGTGGCCCCTGCCTGTGCTAGGGGACATGATGCTCACTGTGGATTCCCCTGCTTCTCGTTGGTGCACCTCATTATAACTCATCATCAAACACGTTCCTGAATGAATGCTTTTTGCTACAATTTCTCTGTGTTTTTAGTTCCATAAGTGCAACATGGATGTTACACAATCATGGAAGGGAGTAGTTGTGAGCAGGAGGAAGGCAGTCTTTATAACATCTAGTCCATGCTAAGAAAAATACTTGATAACATTTACTAATGGGTAGATTTCACTCTGATTCAACAGAACACACAGACAGTGACTGCATGCATGATTCCTCTGAGGTCGAGGAAGAACGAATGAAAGCAAACACTTAATGCCCGGCTTGATTTTAAGAGAACAAGTAAAGTGTTTGAACAGAGAAACGAGATGAATTTTCTCTGTGCTTCTTTAACTGGACACGTTTAGACTCTGCTGGAGTGAGTTCTGTGCTTCTGAATTGTGTTCTTCAAGAGACGTGGCGTGGGAAATGCCTGAATGAGATTTCAGTAGAGGCCTGCAAATGCCCTCAGTCTGTGTCTGAAGCATAAAGAGCCCTGGCGATGCACGTGCTGGTCCATTCGTCTCCATTTTTAACCATTCTTAGAGGCATGTGCTCTCCGTGTTTGGAAGGAACGTTGTATCTCCTGGGAAGCACTCTTTTCCTATTCCATGTCCCTCCCTTCTGTCCTTTCCTGCGCTGCATGGTCTGTGTAAGGAATGTGCGGCGTGTCCCCATGCATGCCTACATGAACGCTGGTCCGTCCCAGCCGGTGCTAATGGTCTCTCTTTCCGTCCCCCCCTTTAGGTTGTGTGGAGGAAACTTGGAGATGCTGCAGGGTCGTGCCCTGGAATTAGGCAACATTTGTCAGGAAACCAATACAAAGGACCGATGTAAAGGGCCTGAAGCACATCCTCTGTCTGAAGAGAAAGAATTGGAACTGCTGACGAGAGACCAAGAACTGGCGGTGTCCTCAGTACCATCCCAGCTGACGATGGGTGCCCTTACGCACTGCGTGGGCTGCACTGTGGGCTCCTGGAGGTGGTGCTGGGAGGTCTGTGGGAGGAGCTGGCTCTGCAGTGACCCACAGAGCACTGTCTCAGTATGCTGGCTAGTGAAACGCTGCCACTGCGTCGTCCCTTCAGCACCGCATTTAGAAGCACTGAGATATTTCCTAACTAAGAGACGATAGGGGTTTCGCAGCAGTCACGTGAAGGGAGTCGTTATTTTGACCAGTTACAGCGAGTCTCTAGTAAGTCTGAACAAATTTTCCACTAGATTTACCAGTTTTTCACCAGACTGGAGAGACATTGATGAACTGTTGTGCCTTTGGTCCCCACAGTTTTGACAAAGTCATTTCTTAGCAACTCGCACTTCAGTCTATAAGGTATCAGCTAATGGTGCTTAAGCAATTTACGGCTGATTATTATTATTATTTGCTTTGGTAGAATAACTGCCTTTGGAGGTGCTAAAAGACCATAACGTCTCCTAACCAGCCAGTAGTGTAGCATAACTACAGTCCTTGTAGTGAAACACGATTTCTTTCTAAAGGAAAGTGAAGATAACTTTCTGTTCAATTTACTTTGATGCGAATCTTCTGAAGATGTGTCTGACGTTCACGGCCCCGTAACAAACAAAACACTGAGGCGCCGCCGTTGCAGGTCTCAAATCAGAATTTCCATCAGAGTTTTTTTTTCAGAAAGTATTTTCCAGTTGTCAGGACGCTAATTTCTACTGTTTAATTTAGAAACATGCTGGTTTATTTAACAAGAGTCTATAAGAATAGGAATTTAAAAGGTTGTACTGCATCGTAATAAAGCTTTTCTCACTACTGTAGCGTTCTTTGAAAGAAGAAGGTTTTATTATACTTGGAGCATGTCTTTCATTATTACGAGGCAGAAAGCTCATGTTCAGACCGCCTGAGGTTTGACCAGAAGATGACCTAGATGTGCTTAGTTTATTTTTTACCTCAGTGTATACTAGTTGTGTGTATCAAACTGCAATGATAGGTATTTTGTGTATATCTAAAGGCAACAATAGTTTCATGTATGAATGTGCAACAGGCTTGTGACTGCTGTTGCTTAACTTTTTACCGTAGCCAAGCATAAAAAAATAAAAATAAAAATTAAAGAAAAGAAAAAAAAAAAAATAGGAATGCAACAATTCCTGGGTTTCTGGTTTCTTCTTGGTTCCGAAGGTTTGAGTCTGTCAAAATCGGTTTTCTCTGAGCTTGCAACATGCTGTGTTTGTGAGCTGTTTGCGGTGGAATGTAGCTCCGTTGCTGTACAATCTTTTGTTGTGTAGGAGTATGATGTAAAAATCTGCTAACTGTCTTCAGAAAAAAAAATCTGTGTTAGTTTGCAGCGGCAATTAGACTGGTTTCTGTTGTTATTTTTGCGTGGTACCATTCAATATAAGGCCTCCGACCCAGCACTGATTTCCCAGCAGAACTCCTGTTTGCTCCGCCTGCTTCAGTTGGACGTGCCGTTGGCCTTGCATTTCAAAACATTGCCCTCTTGCGTGATTTCTCACATATATAACCCAGGTCCAGCAGCTGTGCGCTGTCTTTACACGTTGTTTTCTCCCATACATATCGTTTGCGTAGTAAAACTTAAATTGTTGTATTCCTATGTATCTATATATATGTATGAAAAATGTAAACCATGTACTCGTGCCCGCAGTACGTATGTGCAGGGGCAGAGCTGAGGGACGCTGGTCTTTTGACACTATACTTGTGTAAATTTTGATACTGTATTAAACTATTTTTTTACAGTTCGACATACGACTGGGTATCAAGTATCTGTGTTCATCTTAGCAATGGTAATAAATTATAGAATCTCACCACTGTTTGCTCTCCTTTAATGACCGAAGCCGGGAGGTGCTTAGCTCTTGGAGTGCCTTGAAGGAGCTTTCTGAAATGTTGCTGCTTGACTGAGAAATCAGCTGCATGCGGTGGGCTTTTGTTCACCTTCTCTCCAGCTGTCTCCGGTAATCCCAGCTCCATGGACTTGCTTGTACCTTATGAGCTAAATGCTGTAGCTATGCTACTAACCCTTTGAAGTCCTAGCTGTGCTACAAGGGCAGCCCTGGGGTATCTGCTCATGGTTGTTCTGGCCCCATTCTTGTGCAGGGCTGCTTCAGAGTGAGGATGGGCAACGTGGAGCTCCAGGAGCCTTTTTCCCAGTTAAGAGACACAAAGAGTGCTGGTAGTGCTGGAGGGGAGGCTCTCTGCACCTGCTGCTCTTATGCCCTAGGAGCTGCCTCCCTCTCACCCTGCGCGTGCCAGGGGAGGGCTGCCTGCTGCTGCTCGTGCCAGAAAGCAAAGAATGGCAGTCAGTATCTTGAAGCTATTGAATCCTGTGAGAGCTCCTAAGAATACAGCTTACTGAGGGGAAGATGTGGGCTGTGTGCAGAGAAGAGGCTTGGTGCTGTTGCGGGGTCCAGTAGCCTGCACTGATAAGTGACCATTGCTGTAGCAGTTAGAAACCTTTCTCTGTGTTGTCTTGCTCTCTGCTCATGCAGGTGCTTCTCAGTAAGATGTACTCACACCAAGCCTCATGGGTTCCTCGTTCTGTTGTTTTTTAGCTTAACTGCTTCAGTAAAAAACACGGACATGTTGTTACAGGGCTGTGCTCAGCTCCTGAGCTGAGCATGAATGAGCTATAAAATTCCCTATGCACGTGGATTTTAAGTAGCACTTGCATAGCAGATACATAGCAAGTGGATTTTATTTTCCGTGATAGAAAAATAAATGTTTTGCATGATAGTCAGAAAGTAAAGAATGGCAGTTTGTTTTTCTGCAAGTGAGTGGTTTCAGTAGAGCCTGTTCCCCAAAGGTTGCAGTTGATGGACATGTTTATGAACACGGTGCCAAGCCAACATGCCCTTATTAATACTTCAAGTGTAGGCTGGAAGCCAGCCTAAACAATCTCTGCACCTCGGGGATGGCACCCAGCTCTGTGCTGCCCCAACCTCCCAAGAGCACCATGGGCTTTCCACGTGTCCTGTAATCTCACTATTTTGATGTAGAACCAGAGATAATGGGGGGGAGGGAAGGAGAAGGGGATATCTCAGTGAGACTGTCCTTTAGTTTGAAATCTTGCAGAACACGGTAACGATAGCAGCTGCCAGGCATATAATGCCAAGATGTCTTTGTATCTCCAGATTCCTCTTTTTCATGCTTGGGTGAACCATGTGCCTGGGGACCCCAGCCATGGGCGTTCCCAGAAACCTGAAGGTAAGAACAGCTGACTCGATAGCAGCCCTGCCTGGATTAAATATGTAAAGACTCTGCATTGTTAAATCAACCAGCCAAGAGGGCTTGCTGGGCTGCATCACAATTACAGCACTTCCTTGCACCTAGAGCGTGGCCCAGAAGGAAGTGAACTGTGAGATACAGGTTGTTAGCTCTGGCAAATGCTATCTGATTCATACAGTAAAAGAAGGAAGGAGCAACTAATACTTCTATTTCCAGAAGGTGATGGGAGCCTTGTCCTCTCAGCTATTTCACCGCTACCACGATCACATTCACAGCATCACTTTGGATGTTTTTTCCCCAGGCACACGAGCTGTGGCTGTGGCTGCACTTCCCACTTCTCTTACAAGTGTATTGACCACAGAATTATAAGCCCTATTCAGCATGACCTTTGCTGTTCGCTTCCTCCCTGTGCACACATCCCACTAGACTTATATATTTATTTATTTTTTCTGGCTGTGTGTGGTTTTGTTTGTTTGTTCGTTTTCCTTTGAAAAAAAGAGGTGATGGGGGGAGGGTCTGAACACAGCCTGGTGTTTAGTGGGGCCTCCTGGGGCTCTGGGTGGCTCCAGCCTTGTCCGTGTGTTGGTAACTCCTGTAGTACCAGCCAATGGGAAGTGCCCCAGGGCCTTCACTGCTTGCTTCCATCTGAGCTGCTTCCTGAATACCTGGCTCATGAAGTGCCAAAATAATGAGTTATTTAATATGTCAGAACACAGTAATTACTCTCCACTTGAATAAAAATTTGTCATAATTCTCCCTTCAAGGCAGCAGCCTTGGCCCTGAGGTCTGGATGCTGAAGTTTGCTTGGTGTGCTGTTGTTTATTTCTTTTTCCTCACTGCCATGAATAGGTGGAAGTACATTTTAAAAATAACTTACTTCCAAGTTTTCATATGAAAAAAATGAAGGAAAAAAAAAAAGACTTTGGAAGCCGTGTCCCGACTCTGGAAAGGAGGGCGTAGAGAAGGGGGATGGAGGCCTGCCCTGCCAGCATCTGGTGCAGGGAAACCTGCTGCTGCCTTAGTGCCACTAGCAGCGTAATCCATTTGCTACGTAACTCACCCGTGTGCGTGGCCCAAGAGAGACTGCGTGAGAAAGAAAGTGTTTTAAAGTTTTCACTTGTGATATTTATTTATTTCTTTACTAAGCATTGCTCTTTCAAACCGCTAAGGGTAGGGTTTGCCCCTGAACAGTAGCATTGTCTGCGCCTGAGTACCTCAGCTGGAGAGGGATGATGGCACCTTTTTTTCAAGCAGCTTTGAAAATCCTCAGTGACACGAGGACATCTTGACGTGGGTGAGTGCACTGAGCACTATTAAACCATAGCATCACTCGTGGTTTCAAAGTAAAGGTCAGAGACTGAAAGGAAAGCACTTGCTTTTGGTTTTGAGGTGGCTTTTCAGAATAGGGTCAGGTTTGTTGGTAGGGCAGTGGGAACGTCGGTCTCTGGCATGGGGCTGTTGAGCTGCTCTGTTTGCACAGGCATTAGACTTCATAAGACAGGAAACAATCTAAAAATGTTGTTTTTCTCCCCCTACTGAAGGGGATGTGTTCACAGGCTGCTGCACGTTCCTACTTAAAAAGAACCAGAACTCACCCTACGCAACCTTGAAAATCCCAGGAAAAGCACACTGAGAAACATGGAAGTGTTTCCATGGGAACTCTTGCTAATGAGACAAACCTGTAATGGTTCTCAATTTCTGCACCAAACTACAAACAGTGAACACTACAAAGGGAACCAGTAAAGAGCAGAATAAACCAGCAAAACTGCTAAATTAGGTACGTGCATGCCTCCCCACAAAAATCAAGCATAGAGACAAAGTCTGCAGGAAAATGAGGGGGGAAAAAAAAAAGATCGCTTTAATTATAGCACATCCAGCCAACGTAAACCCCACGGACTGTGTGAAATCAGTTTTGTTCTCCTGGTACGCAGCAGGAAGCTCTGTAGCAGATCAAATGAGTTCAGGGAGGCTGCCTTGCTAATTGCCGCTCCTGGCTGAGCCAAAGCAAACTATTTAGACGAAGGAGAGAATTCACTTTTTATTTAGTATGAATTATGAAGTAGCATGTGTGGATGGGCTTCACAGTAACGCTGCATTTCCTGGGGAAAAATGTGTAGCTCTAATCCTGTGAAATAATTGGAGAATTAACCCCTGGTTTCAGGCTGGAATCCCAACACATGCCTGTGTTTAAGCAGGAGATGAATGCTGTCTTGAATAAGGCTTTTCTTTCAATATCAGCAGACTATAGAACTCCACTCAAAGCCAAAGTTTATTTTTGTGTGTTCTCACTTTACGCTGATGTTGAAGCGATGTGTTCTTTTCTTTCTGTTTTGACTTTTATACTTTCTCTTGTGTTTTGTTTTAATTTGTAAGCCTGTTATGGCCATTTCGGAACATCGCTTTGGCTTCTCACTAAAGATTCTGGAGTTTTGCATTGGGTATTTCAGGGCTGCAATATGTTGCTAGGACTGCTGGTAGCCCACTAAACCTTAACTGCAGGTTTTATTGTCCTCCTGTGCTTTTTACCTGCAGCATACAAGTGATGTGCTCTCACAGTAGCTTAGCTGAGTGTTAGCGTGCGTAGTCACGGACAGTGAAAAGCTGAACTGGCAGTAGTGACTAACAGAGGTGAGCTGTTCTCAGATGTGAGTAGCCAGTGCTGGAGCCACTGGTGCTCAGGCTGGGTGATTGCATGGCTCCATAGGAAGTGGGAATGGCAATGATGAACTTCCAGGTGTGTGTGGCCAGGTTTGTAGGAAGGGCATGAAGAGGTGGAATAGCAATTGGCTAGGGTTGAAGGCTGACTCTTACCATTGTGTGGCAATGCGGTAATTGCTCTGGGTTTGCTTTCTTTTATGTTGTCTTGTATATGCATAATACAGACACTGCTTCGTGGAGCCCTTCTGCTCTGGGTGGTGCCATCTTCCATACCAAGGGAAGAAGACTGCTCTCCAAGGGAACAAGAAGTCACAAATAGATAAAGGACCTCTAGATCTCAGCGTTTGTGGTTCGCTTTATGTCTCGCTGAACCAGAATCCCATCTGTCCTCACTTAGCTGCCTCTCAACACTGCTGTTCATCAGTTCCCTGCAGAAGCATCTGTCTGTTGATGCACGTGGAATCACCCCTGTGTGCCAGGGAACAGCCAACAGATCTGTAGGGCTGGAAGGAGAGCAGAAGTTCAATGGCTTTACAGCTGAATACATAAAAACAAACAAACAAACAAACAAACAAACAAAAATTCCTAACGCACGATGTAAAAAGTTCTACTGAACTTATGTACAGTATAGGAAGAGAACTGTATAAATTGTTAGCATCTTACCTGTCAGGATCAGCATGTGCAGACATGAAAACAGCTTCAAGTTGTGTCATGGCCTCAAGTTGCGCCAGCGTAAGTTTAGGTTGGACATTAGGAAACACTTCTTTCCAGAAAGGGTGGTTAAACACTGGAATAGGCTCCCCAGGGAGGTGGTTGAGTCACCGTCCCTGGATGTGTCTAAGAGCCGTTTGGATGTGGTGCTCAGAGATATGATTTAGCAGAGGGTTGTTAGAGTTAGGGCACTATGGTTAGGCTGCGGTTGGACTTGATGATCTTTGAGGTCTTTTCCAACCTGAGTGATTCTGTGATTGTATGATTCACTAGAGGAACAAGGCTGCAAGTTAGCACATTACTGTTAGTTTCCATGCAGGAAAACATCCACTCAGTATCCAACCAGAGAATGTCAAGGAAGACCAGTAATCCCCTTGCTGCACCCCATGGGGAGCCTGGCCAGCCTGTCCCCAGCCTGAGGGTTTGATCATAGAATAAAATCATTAAGGTTGCCACTTCCCACCTTTTCTCTACTTCTTCCACCTTTTCCAATGCTTTCCCAGATTTCTCCATGTTTTCCTTATTTTCCCACCTTTTCCCATGTTTTTCCATGCTAAGTTTTCCTATAATTTCCTTTCCTATGCTATCCCATTTTTTCCAGTGCTATCCCAACTTTCCTCTTGCTTTCCCAATTTCTCCCCATTTTTTTTCATGCTATGCTAACTTTTGTCCTGCTTTTTCTTCCTTTTCCCTTGCTTTCCCACCTTTTTCTTTCCCAGATTTCCCCAAGTTTTCCCAAATTTTCTCATCCTTTCCCGAATTTTTCTTTGCTTTCCCAACCTTTCCCATTTCTTCCCTTGCTTCCCCAACTTTTACCAATTTTTCCAATGCTTTTCCAACACCTCCCAACTTTTCTCATGCTGTCCCATCTTTTTCCATTCTTTCCCGCTTTCTCCCAGTTTTTTTAGAATCATAGAATCCTTAGAGTTGGATGGGAAGATGTGGAAAATTAGTCCACTAAGATATCTAGTCCGACCATCAGCCCATTGATGATGATTAATGGATAATATTGATTGGAGAGGGCTGTTTCCACTTGATGCGTTCCACATGGTTTGCAGTCATGCACACCACTGGGCAGACAGGGAGAAAGACAGGAAGACTCTGTTATATTTCTGTAATCATAAATTATGCCATATGTTACCAGGAGTTCAGTCTCTAAATTCTGCATTGACCCCAATAGTATCTGCCCATAATTAAGCTGCCTGCAGAGTGGGTCTGCCCGATGGTTGCACATCAGGGCCTGACTGAGTGTGGTGGCAGAGGAAAGGGGTCAGGCTCCTGAGGACCTCGATAGGTCACTTGTGTACAGATTATTTGCTGCCACGATTTAATTAGGCTGTGGAAAGCATGCTGAAGTGATTCATAACAAGTGTGCAGGATAGGAGTGGCTTGCAATAATCTGCTGGGGAAGCTGCTGCTGTTAGCATGTGCCAGCAGGGAGAGGTGGGGACTCTTGGGCTTGGCCCTATGGACGTGCAGAGGTAATCATCTCCACGCATTGCAGATGCTGTACTGCAGAGACAAAGGCTGTGTTGGTACCTCAACAGCGTATGTGGCCTTCATAAACCTCGATATGTGCTTATGTTAAGTAAGTCATAACTTTCCTGTGTCCAGCAAAATTGAGGTAGTTGTGAAAGTAGTGTGCAATAAGCGTTCTGCTCTAAGGTCGTTCTGGAGAAATTTTCAGGTTAAGGAAAGATACTGTGTTTCCCTCAACAAGATCCAAAAATGACTACTTCATATTATCTGACAAGCATTTCTCGGCCCTTTGAAGTTCTTTCTCTCCTCAGATGAAAGGCCCACATGACCATGCGCTCGAGCTTCTCCCTGCTAATATCCCCACATTAACAGGAAAAGGGAACAATAGAGAGCAGATGACTTTTGATAACGTTCCCAGTGATCTGCTCTGCTACTGAGTGATGCTGAGACAAGTGCAGATACGTTTTTATCTTTGATCTTGATGAGATAATTGACTCTCAGCATCCTGTAGCAGTGCTCAGCCGTCAATTGAAAAGCTCATTGTCTGTTTTTGTCCAGTGCTTTTGGTGAAGGGATGGAGGAGTTTGTTCCTGCACTCTGGCCTGGGGCTGGTGTGAAGAGACTGCAAAGATTCGTGTCCCGGGGTCAGCAATATGGGGTGAAAGTTTTGTGGTTTTGGGGCCAGATAATGAAGTCAGGAGACTTGTACCACTGGTAACCATGTCCTGTAGCCTGTTACCACAGCAGGTATTGTGACTTTTGTGCTTTCTTTGCATGCCAGAATTTGGCAGGAGAGCAAGGCTGGGTCCTCTCCAGCATCCCGCAGCTCTTCCCTGTAAGGGGAATTTCCAGATGTTTCTCATTTTATACGAGAAAACAATTCTGTCTGAGAGATAGAATGAAAATATCTTAAAATAGCCTCTGCTTGCCTGTGTGCTGCTATTACCCAGCCTAGAAGGCTTTCCAGAAATAACAGAAAAGATGTAAGCGAGGAAGTCAGGGCTCAGCAGTGAAGCAGGAGGTGTGCTGCTCAGGCTCTGCTGCTGCATCTCTGCTGCTGCTGCTGTGCTGCAGAGTGCTGAGGGGCTGCAGGGCCCACGGGTACCAAAGATCAGGGGAAACTTTTTGAATGCGGATTGTACAAAAACGAATTCCAAATCATGATTACCGCTTTCAAGCTTTCTGTCATCATAGGAACAATGTAAACAGCCAAGTCTGTAAGTCAGGGTGAGTGTGAGAGTTGGAAATGTGTTTTAATTATCTCGTGCTATCTGTTTGGACCAGGAGGAAGCGTTAAGCAGACAGATTGTTTTTCCTCTAGAAGTAATTAAATATGTTCCCTGACAGGTTTCCGAGTGAACTGTTGGTCAGGTTTGTAATTTCTTCTTCTCATGTAATTACGCCCTTAATTCTGGTGGACTGAACAAGAGGAGCTAAAATTATATAATTAAAGCATGGTATTAGAAGAGAGCTGTGCAACTGATCCAAAATAGCACAAAGTTTTTCTCTGCTCACATGCACCCTATAGGCTTTCATTCTTCACAGAGGAATGAAGATGACCGCAGGGCAGGAAAAATGCCGCTGCAGTTCTGGAGTCTTGGCTAAGATAGAACTGCACAGCAGAACATGTCTTCTATTCTATTTTAATCACCTAAACGTCTGCACAACATTTAAACCAGCAGAAAAGGTACTTCTGGTTTAGCTGCGTGGAGATTCACTTCAAGGGAAGGGCCCGATTCCCTTCACATTTCTATCGCCATTTTACAGACATAATCTCACAAATGGGGATTTCATGGGGAGAAACAACTGGAAAATTATCTCAAAATGATGCATTTCCTATTCTCAGTTTGGTGTGTCTGTAGCAATTGCTTGAGGAACAGGTAAATTACATGGAAATTGTCGTTTGTAGTAATTGTGTTTAAAATTTAATTTAACACGTCTTGTTGGTGAAAGAAATGGGTGGCACAGTTGGTGACAAAGACGAGCAGATGCTGAAGGTGGCCAATGACATCAGTGCTGGTGGGCATTAGTGGGCATTCTTATTTTACTGACTGCTGGGAAAGACCGAAGGCCTAGAAATTGAATCAGATTTTATAAAGCCTTTAACTAAGGTGAAAATGGTAGCATGTATTGAGAGGCAGAGCTGTCCCAGTAAGAGCTAAATGTTCTAGGTAAGCTCCTGAACTAATGCCATTTGATATACTTCTGTTTTAAGTGGATTTTCTCCCTCTTTACCTCGTAGCAAAGTTTGGTCAATAAACAGTAGAAATCTAATCATCTAGGACAGAAATAGTTGCACTTTGTAGGATCTCTCATAAATAACCATATAGAGTGGTGCACGGTAGGACAATTAAGTATTTATCAAAAGGATGCAGCTGTTGTGCTGGTTTGAATTACAAAAAGATGCAACTGTGTTGTACCAAAAGAAAAAGAAATGTTCTGGGTGAAGTGCAGTGATCTGTGCTTCGTAATTAAAAACCAGCTTAAAGGAGTTCAAAAGGAAGTTTCCCTCATTTTGAAGCTCAGATTCTCAAAGGCCTTCAGGCAGTCTGTGGGATCGATCTGCAATCTCCCGTTCCTGTTCCCTCCCATGTAACTAATTTATATGGCTCAGAACAACCCGATGAGGGAGTGGGGATGTAACCAATGTCTTTACACGAATAAGGCACAGCCTGGGCCAGGTTATCCCCTGCTGATGAGAGCATAAAGTCATTTCCTGTTGGTCTGTAGCTCACTGGATGCTTTGCTGCATTAGGTGGGGAATCTATCAGAAGGGAAGTGTGACTGCACTGACAGACAAGCCTGTGGACCTGCTTGGTGAAGGCAGTGGGTGAGTCCGGATGGGTTTCACTCCGGAGCTGCAGTTCCATTTGTTCTTGGTTTGTGTTTTAGTACACGACATGAATTCCTTTTCCATGGTACCATTTGCAGATGAGTGGGCGTCCCCGATGCCCTTCCCTTGGGAATGCTGCTCACAGAAGTACTGCTTTTTGAACTGCCTTCTTGGGAGGGGCTCTGATCCGCTCCTGCCTTCATCCCTATTCCTTCAAAATGATTTTGGAAAAGAGGCAGGTCCCTGGCAGCCTTATTAACACCATTAACAACTTTTTCCTCTATTTTAAAAACTCTAACAGGCACTTTTTAAATTTATTTGTTTTTTTTTTAAGTCAGTGCAAAATATTTCTTTCTTTACAAGAAGAAGTGCCTTCATCTGTTTGACAGATACCCTTGTTTGGCACACAGTACTGCTGTGTCCAGGAACATTTGCTGCTGATTAAAGGGGTACAGCTCAGTTTGCAAAGCAAAGTGTCAGTACAAACGTATTTCTCCCGTTTGCCTTCTGGTCTCTTTTCCCAGCTTAGTGTTTTCCAGGTGCTAAATGGTCTTCACTCAGAGAAAAGACCATCTGTGTTTTGTTGATGCTCAGACAAACAAAACTTTGCAGAGGAGGGCTTATTGCTCTCTTTCTCCTTTCCTGCCTCAGTGCCGAGAATGGCTGTGCTTTAGGAAGGCTTGGTGCCAAACCAACTGGCAGAGGCTGCTGGACCTTGGAAAACCAAGAGCCGCTCTCCATTCCCTCCATCCTGTAGGATGCCTGTTTATTTGCTGTATGATTTTCAGCCTGTCAACTGTTTATCCTGCTGATGGTCAAGGACAAACGTGTTGTGCTGCATGACGCTTTAGCTGTGAAGTCAAAGTGACTGCTTCCCAGCCAGTGCAGCCAGCGAGGTTTCACTGCTCAAAGTAGAACTAAGGGATGGAGGGAAATAAGATACCAATGAGGAGAATGTTCTGAATGCCTTTGCTAATGCTGCTTGAGGGGGCACTGTGAAACTCCAGGTGATGTGATTGCAGAGGCAGTTTTGATTATTTTGTGCAGTGCGGCCCTCCAAACCTGAACATGTGTCCTTTGCTGGCTGTGGTGTTTGTAGCAACTGGAGTATTTCCCTTAAAACTTAGCAGTACTCATTTGTTGACTTGAGAAGTGAATGATGACCTAGAGAGTTGGTACTGAGTAATTGTTAACTCCGTGAAATGGATTGCCAAGGTAAAAGTGGCAGTATTCTATGTCTTGACACTTATTACCTGCCTCACAAAGGGGAGTGCTGATATT
This sequence comes from Alectoris magna, assembly GCA_030625065.1. NCBI lineage: Eukaryota > Metazoa > Chordata > Aves > Galliformes > Phasianidae > Alectoris > Alectoris magna. Next base: position 571,461 of record CM060562.1, read on the forward strand.
TCTTGGCTACAGACCTGGTCTAATGCTCTGATGCCTCCTCTTGCACAGGAATGCTTCTGAAGGCTTCCAGGCTGCCCCCAAAAGGAGCGGTATGCCCCAGTGCTGTCACGGCTCCAGTTTGCTGGAATGTCATCGTGGCTCTCGCAACAAGCAAAAGTGATTTGCAATTTCCAAAACACTTGGGCAAATTTCCTTCATCGCGGTGGGGGTGCAGCAAGGAGGTCCCTGCCTATAGCTGGTGGCCATGGTGCATCTCAAGGGGTGGGTGGTGCAGCTGATCTGCAGCTGATCTCAGGAGTATGTGTTTTAATTTTAAATCATCCTGATTCTTTGTGCAGTGTGACAGTTATTTTCAGAAATATGTTTTATCTACTCCAAAAACTTGCTATTAATTTTATAGAGGCAGAGGATTTAATAAATTAAAGGAGACAAGAATGAAGAGGCAAGTCCAACCTTTAGCCAGAGCATGAAGGAATCATGAGAATGCTGAACATACTATTTTCCCCTTTGTAATGAATGTACAATATTTTTCATCATTACTAGCTTTTGTCTCTGTAAGTGAAAATATAGGCTTGTGACCCAAGGCCGAAGAAATGTGGGAATACTAGTACATAAAACCATTTGTACTGAAATATTACACTTGTCCCGAAGATAGATAATGCTGTTAGCAGCAGTAGGAGAGTGATGGTTTGCTATCAGTCCTTGTGGTTTAGCCTGTGCAGTACACTGACTGTGGGCTAAGGGCTTGCTGGGCGCTCCATGCCATCCCAGCGTGGCAGGAATAGATCAAAAGAGTTGCTGTTTCACATTTAAGTCCATGTCATGAAAGAGAGGCCGAGAAGCGGCATTGATTATGAATTTGTTAAGAGTGCACATTCATTCCGCTGCAAATCTGTGTAACTCAGCCAGCTTGAGGATGGTATGGGCATCAACGGAGCGCTGCTGTGTCCCAGCACTTCTGTCTCCCTGATCCGGGGGAGTTGATGCACTTCAAAATGTATATATTTACAGTTTCAAGAGTTCTACAGTGTCTTTTCTCATAACCCACCGGTGGGAAGCTTGGCAGTGGCCAAACTGATGTTCTAGGGCAAAAACTGAGTGACTTGGTGCTTTGCTTGCAGACAGTCTTGCATGGCTATTTGGAGCTGATGATGAAACAACCAGCTCGACAATTTTACACATCTAAGTGTTGTAAAACTAACATTTAATGAAGCGTAACATGGACAACGGTAAAATTCTGTGTGGCAGCTTGCTTGTATTGATTGCAAGGTTCAAAGACTTTTAGTGTGGACCTGTTAAACATCTGCAGTGCTGAGGCTGAAATGATGCTTGGCGAATGCTAACGACGTTGAGAAGACGGTGTTTTTTCTGCTTTCATGTCATCCACTTCTTTGGAGAGTTAGTCAGGAGGCCTGGGAATGGGTTAGTGGTGTGGGAGATGCTCCCAGCTCTGTTTTATCTGGGTGCAATCTGGTGTGGCTGCATCATGCTTTAGAGTCCTAGAATCATAGAACTGCTCAGGTTGGAAAAGACCTTGAAGATCATGAAGTCCAACCAACTGCCCATGGCAGTGTGCAGGGCCACGCGAGATGGGCCTAGCTGCAAGTAGAGCAGGCAAGGGTATAATTTGGCAGCATTTGGCTTTGGCATGCTGAAAGCTGGCTCCTGGCTTCAGCCTGGTCCCCTGGTGAGAGGTGAATAATTTGTGCCCGCTCAGGGATGCTGGCAGCTGTTTCTTTGCCATGTGATGTACGCTATGCATCCCCTCCTGCGCAGCAGCAGGGTGGAAATGGGAAGATGTATGCTCAGGCAGATGATGCTGTGGAAAGAAAATCAATACAGATCAAGTGAAGAGTTTTAATCTTGCCTCGTGATAACTCCGTGTCTGTCTTTCCCCCGTACATTACATGTTATGTCAGTGAACACTGCTCACTTGCAAGTCAAAATCCTGTGATACAACAGGATGGGTATAAATATGGGTACATGCATCCTGCTGTTTGACCCCCACAGCCGCTGCTCCTCTCATCAGCCTGATGGCAGCTGTGCCCCAAACTGTATGCAAAGGGCTCTCGTTTCATAAAACAGCAGCTACTTCTCCTGCATATGTTCTGACAACAGCAATTAAGAACATTGCAGCACACTAGGGAACTGCTAAATATAGTGTGGCCTGAAGTTATAAGCTTAGATTTCCCGATTTATTTTTTTTTTCCTTTTTCTTTTGTAGTTGGGATTTGCTCTTTTTCTCCCCGCGGATGGTGTGGGAGATCTTAAAGGTCAGGTGAGCACTGGAGCCCTCTGCACACGGCTGTGCCTTGGGAAACTCTTCTCCTTCAGGAAACACAGGAAGAGGCAGAGCTTTAATTCTTGGATGCCTCGATTCATAGAATCATAGAACGGCCTGGGTTGCAAAGGACCACAATACTCATCCAGTTCCGACCCCCTGCTGTGCGCAGGGTCACCAGCCAGCAGACCAGGATGCCCAGAGCCACATCCAGCCTGGCCTTGAATGCCTGCAGGGATGGGGCACCCACAGCCTCCTTGGGCAACCTGCTCCAGTGTGTCACCACCCTCTGATTCAAGGCGACTTGATGTCCCTGCTGCAATAATGCACGTTTTACTCCTGCATAACTTGTTATATATTTTACAGAGACTGAATGATGGATGGAGCTCTCTCCTTCTCTGTGGTACACGGGCACTTATGGATGGTTTGGCACTTTGTTTAGCAGCTGATGCTTTTAAAGATTTGACATCTTGTTTGTATTACCTAAATAGATACGTGCTATTTCCGGGAGCTGTTGCTACTGCCGGGCTTTTAGGACCATCTTTGTATACAGTTTCATTTTTAGTGTGGGACAGGTCACGGCGTTTTGCTAACTCAGAATACCTGACACTGACAACAAAACCCAAATTTCATTAAATAAAAAGACTGTCAGCACTGTTCAGGCTGATTATAAATAGTGCCTCCCGTCGATACCTGATGGTGTATGGAACCTAATGAAACTCCCAGTAGCCAAATGTGTATTTTAAGAAGGCTTTTGACCTTGGGCATCCCTCCTGCTGGGGATGCTCTGCTGTGTCAGTGGTTCAGAATCAATAACCTCCAGCATCGTCCTGTGCTGCTGCTGCTGCGTTGAAGGGTAGTATTGTAAAATGTGACGATACTTTGCTGACAAATGGCTCGATACTGATATCCCCATGGGGAAGGGTGGGCAGGATTATGTGGTGACTCTAAAAATTCACCGATAATGAATGAGGAAAAAAAAAACTGCTGGGGATGCCATTCTGCCCATTTAGCACTGGGACCTGCTGCCCTTGTACCAACCTTAATCACTGCTGTCCGCAGGTGCCTGAGCTAAGTGGGTAAAATGGCATTGTCTGCTGTGTTTTCCAAATTTCGGAAGACTCAGAGCTGTGAAATTAGCTGTGTGTTTTCCTCCTGCTTTTAATAATTTCAGCAACCGGAGGATCTGTGTTTGCAGAAGTGCTTTGTGTCTGGCTGGTACTCAAAGTAGTACTGTAGTTCAAAAGTCATGTTAGGGCTGGCTGGATGTTGTATGCTATTGTCTGTTGATAGACTGGGGCAGGGCACCGGGGAGAAGCATAGAACCATTGAATCCTTAGAGCTGGAAGGGATCTTTAAAGGCCATCTAGCCCAACTTCCTGCACAGGGACACCACAGCTAGATCAGGTTGCCCAGGGCCTGATCCAGCCTGACCTTGAAAGCCTCTGGGGATGGGGCATCAACCATATCAGTAGGTAACCTGTTCCAGTGCCTCACCACCCTCACTGTAAAAGATTTTTCCCTTATATCTAAGAAGAAGAGTTGTTTGTTTCAGGAGCAGGTGGGCGTAAGCTGGGGCTGGCTGCACAACTTGGAGAAGGCTTCCAGCTAGCAGGAGTGTCCTCCAATAGAGAATGAAAGGAAAACTTGAATTTCTTTTTAAAATTAATGCTCAGTTCATGGGAGGGGATTGGTAGACAGGACTGGTAGATGGGAGGATTGGTTCGCTGATTTGAAAAGGACCTTTTTTTGTTCTTGAAATACTTGTTACTCCAGACCAACCAAGATATTACTTGTGGAGCAGCTTCAGCACCCATCATTGTTCTGAGGTAGTTGTGATATTTGTGGTCTAGACTGAACACAGACTTTCTGGGTTCCTAGTATTGGAACTAGGTTGCGTACCAAATCTAACTGAGCTCTGAATCACAGAATCACAGAATCACAGAATCACAGGGGTTAGAAGACACCTCAAGAGATCATCAAGTCCAACCCCTCTGCTAAAGCATATATCCTACAATAGGGCACACAGGTAGGCGTCCAGATGGGTCTTGAATATCTCCATAGAAGGAGACTCCACCATCTCTCTGGGCAGCCTGTTCCAGTGCTCCATCACCCTCGCCATAAATAAGTTCTTCTGCATGTTTATATGGAACTTCTTCATATATGGAAATCCACGTATTTCTTTCTTACATTTGTAAAGGTGAGATACTAGCTTTCTGTGAATTAGTCTGACAAATCCAATCATGCCAAACAGCCGCTCTGTGACTCAGAGTTTAAAATTAGTTGCCATTCAGAATAATGCTGGGCCTTTTTTTTTGGTAGGCATGTGGCTCCAGACATCAACCGGTGTGAGCCAACCTTTGGTTGGATGCAAACTGTGCGGTAAGAGAAGGACTGAGTGCAAGTGTACGAATAGATGTGCAATAGCAAATGTCCAAAATAAATTTAAAAATAACACCATTTTAAACATTTTATGTACTAAAGGGCTCAGCTTGTTTCTTCGTAATGTAGAATGTGATTAATTTAAATGAGAGAGAACAGTCATGCAGGCAGACAGGCTTAACAGCTAATGAGCAGGGTGCATAAAATGTGCACTGCCTCACCAAGGTATTATTGTCATCTGACATTTTTGCAAACTCCCATGGAATTTATTTTGCATTAACTTCCGTTAGTGATGATGGAGCTGTTGAATTATTGCCTCGTTGTCTTGAAGCCTGAACTAATTCCCCGTGCAGGTTTTTTGGAAGCTTCCTTTGCACAGTTCTGAGTTATGCACGTTATCAAGAGCATTGCACATAGGAAGGGCTGTTCTAGCAGCACAGGCAGTAAAGTAGACAGTAAATGGCACTCCTACATCACTGGGGGGTATGTTCTCAATCATAAGCAAAGACAGCAGACTTTTTTTTTCTCCTAGTATATCTTAGGAGTTTATTTCCTGTTTCAGTCCCTTGTATGTTGCCTGGGCGATGTGTTTTATATATATAAACACCGGACCTTGCAAAAAGAGACTTGTTGCCTGAAAGGAACCTCCTTGAGCCGCTTTTAGATGGGGAGCAGATGCTGATGAGCTGTCCTCTTCTAGAGGCTGAGTCTCCAAAAAGGAGACACCCAAACTCTGCCTTTGTATAGGAGTCTGTATAGGAGTCTGGGTGCTTTGGTCTTTCAAAGTACAAGCATTGTGAATGAGGAAGAATCAAGTCTCTCTCGCTTCCATGTGTGCATCTCTTCCTGTAATTCTCTGCACCGGTGAGCATGTTTTTGCCATCTCTCTGTTAATCATTCTGGATCTGCCTGCATATTTTCCAGGACTTGGGTATGCAATCACTGTCCCTTCAGTTTGATATGAAGTGCATTGCTATGCCAACATAACAAGCCACAAGCACAGTCTGTGTAAAACAATTGCCTCTCCCCAACCTGAACACCAGATGTTGCTGGGGAAGTATCCCAAAGGGAAATCCCCTGAGTAAATCCTAGGAGGTGACTTTCTTCAATGAGCTGCCATGTTGTTTGTGCGTGTGCCCATCCCATACTGTGTGCAGAGCACCTCCCATTACTCCACCTGAAATTTCTGTGAACTCATCCAGCAGAGAATGCTTCCTTTTCCTTGCTCAATGAAAAAAAAAAAAAAACAACCTTTTTTGCTCTCTAGCTTCTAAAGTCATCCTTTCACAGGAGAGACTGTGACTTGTGACTTGACTGCTACCCTTAAAGAAAGCAGGCAGAAAAAAACAGAAGAGCTGCTAAAAAGATAAATGACAGAGTCAGCCTTATACCCCGCACTTGCAATTTATTTGAAGAAAATGTTCAGAGAGTGCGAAGATAGGACATCTGTTTCATGCTATTCCCAAAGCAACCTGCTTATTCAGCTGCAGACATCCCCACCTGCTCTTCTAATGAGCTCGGATCTCTCAGAATTCCCTGTTCACCCATTTGAACCTGGACAGAGCTAACTGAAGCAAAGGGACACAGCTCAAAATGTAGCACTGGGTGAGAACTCTGAACCCAGGCTGCTGGAGCCTCTTTAGCTGCTGGAGTTGTGATGGCAATATTGGGCATTGCTGTGAATGGACCTAATGTAGGATGTTGTCTGTGAAACTGGAAAGAGCTTGGAGCTGACAGCAGCCTGGGCTCTGGACATCAGGACAGGGTTTTTTTCAGCCTGATCCATTTCTAATGCACCACTGGTGTCTGACATTTACAATTGGCTGCTTATGCAAACTAAGGAGTAGCAGAAAGAAACTGACTTTTTTTTTTCTCTCTGTGCTTTTAATTTCATAAAGTAAATATCACAAATATATGCTTTGCAGGTGCTTTTTAGCACAGTAAGCACAATGCTTGGGGAATGCAGTTGAAATCTTTGGCCAAGGCTGCAGAGTCATTGTATTTCAAAATTCATATGACTTTGGTGAAAACTCTGGACCAAGTGCTTGCAACCCGCAGAGATGCCAGTAGCAGTGGAAAAAGTGCTCCACAATGGTGCAGTCATCTGCTCAGACAGCTTTCTTTGTACCATGCAGAGAGGGAGGGGAGATGTCCTTGAAACTGTGATATCTGTGGCCTAGACTGATCCTGGTCCAGCCCCTGCATTTGATGGTGTCTTTGACAATAAGGAGAGTGAGGCGAAGGAACAGGTTGCCCAGAGAGGTGGTGAATGCCCCATCCCTGGAGACATTCAAGGTCAGACTGGATGGGGCTCTGAGCACTGATGGAGCTGTAAGTGTTGCTGTTCAGTGCAGGGGGGTTGGACCAGATGGGGCCTTTAAGGGTCCCTTCCAACTGCAATGATCCTATGGTGTCTGTGGCAGTGTGGTGTCCATGCTCCTTTGAAAACTGGTGGTTGACAAATGTGTTCTATTGTACCTGAATACTTGGAGCTGATTACTTGTGATCCATAGAGCAGCAGAGTAAATGGGTGGCAGGTCAGACAAAAAAAAATGCCCTTGTAGGCTCCCAGGGAAAGATTGGGCAGAAACCTTCCTGAAGGCCTTTCTGTGTGCCCATCCTTGCACCATGATATCTTTTTTCCTTGTACAGCCAGATACATGTTTTCAAATCTGCATCCTCTCATTCAATCATAAGGACCGTTGGTGTTTCTCTTCTGCTAAAAACTGCTATTAATTTGCCGTTTACTTTGTGGCCTTTTACCAGCTGCTGTTTCCAGGGCTACTGTTGACAGGAGAGAATGTGTCTCCAGTGGTTTTCCAGGAGGTCTCAGCGCGAGATCCTTAGGATGTGAGCACTGATTCATGGAAATAAGCAATGAATTGAAATTCCTTTTGTTGTCACCTTGCAGTAAATATTCTGAATTTACAGAATGTAATGAACATAATGTCCTACACCTGCCAATTGTATTTTCTGCAGCTAATGGTGACTTCTGCCTTGAGAACCATAGGAGTGCAGATGTATAGGGAGGGATAGGCATCCCCAGTCCAAAGCCTGGGGCTGGATTCGGGATGGTGGAAGAGAATGCTGTTGTAGCATTTTGCTGTCATGCATACAGCTTTTGTAGTGTAAAGGTGAGCTGATGTAGGCACTGAGAGATGGGGCAGCTGTATTTGACAGCTCTGAAGTTGCTATCTGCAATCACAGGCCAAAAAGAGTATCTCTGGAATAGTGAAAATGGCTTCTCAGCGTCATCTGAAATATCACTGGATGCTATGGAGATAGACTGATCCTCCTAATCCAGTAACCTCCCTGTTTTTGCTATCCTGAGCAAACACTCTTTTTCCTTGCTGGTATTTAATTTCCTTTGATGGTAGTTTCTCAGAGGGTCAGGCAAATACCAACAGCACTTTTTGTGCCAGCACAGCCCTGGCTGTTGGGCTGGGAAGAGCTGTAGGGTGGTGCAGAATACCCTGGTTGATGGCTGGAGGCTCTGAAGCTTCTAAGCACCTCTTCTTGTTCCCCTGCTTCTCCTGCCAAGCACTCTGCGTCACACCAGTGGCACCTTGTCTTGTGCCAAAAGCATGTTGCAGTGCGGCTGTAAGGTGTGTGGTCAGCTGTGATGTGAAGTCTGATGGCTCCTGCGGAGAAGAGATGATTACCGGAAAGCTTTTCTATAAATGGATTTTATGCAACAGGGATCTTTTTTTCTGCATGTTGGATCAAGCTAGATGAAACGCAGCATTGGGAAATTTATTAAGGATGTATAAAAATGTAATGTGCGCAGTGCAGTCAGCATATAATGAAAGAATCTGCATGTAAATGTTTCATTAAAGACCACCACGAGAATCTGTGTTTTCATAACAGTACAGGGTTTTGCATTCTCCCAGGAGAAGATTCCTTCTTGGGTGAAACCTTCTGAGAGCCCTTCTGCATGCCCACCCTTTACACCATGATATCTTTTCTCCTTGCACAACCAGATACATATTTTCAGATGCAGGTCCTCTCATTCAAAATCTCTCTGCTGTGAGCTCCCAGAAGCAGCAGAACCACAGACGGAGCAGTGTTGTATGGACTGGGGGCAGATAGCTGCCTTCTCTACAGGAAAACTGTCGGCAGTCATTGTGGAGCAGCCAGGTTTTGTGTCTCACTGCAGCTTCTCCATTCGTAAAAGAGAGTTCCATGATAATTGGTTCTGCTGGCTTTGGCCAAACGCCAGGTAACAGGCTGGATGCTGGGGCAGATAGCAGGTGGCTGTTGGCATGGTACTCCCCAGGTCCTGGTATACTCAATTTTCAGTAAGTTTTGATGTCTTTACCAACATCACACATATCCAGTCAGTGCACAAAGCGTAGTACATAGCTAACTGCACTTTCCCAATGCCCAGTGTTACCATTTATGATTTTTCAAGTTGACCTACCTGCAGAATTGTGTATGTTGGTTGTCTCTCTGTAAATGAGGCGGATATTTCCTGATAAGAAGAAACTGCAATAATAGCTGGAAACTGTTCCATGGCAGAAAAAAACTGAATCCTCCCTGTAAGAATGCCTTTGCTCTTTGTAGCCAATTGCACCTATCAGTAACTTAGTTATGCACTGATTTCTGTAGGCGGTATTTAGCTCTTAAGGTGGCATTTAGCATGTTAAAACTGGTAAAGAAGAAGGCTGGGAGGTTAGTGGGAAAAGTCGGTGCAACATAGAAGCCAGTCACTTCATCAGGAAAGGACAAAGCACAAACACTTGTCTTAAACCCAGACCTGGTCACTGCTGGCTGGGACTGAGGCATGCCATGGGCCAGCTCAACACAGGAGGTATTTATCACTGCTCTGTGCATTGTACCTCTTCTTGGCTCGGTGGGCACCTTTCACAACCACTGCTGTACTTTTCCCTCCACTGAGAAAAAGCCATGCATACACAGCAGGTGCTGAGGACCAGCAGATCATGGGCTGAACTTCTAAATAACTGAACAGCGCATTCACTCCTGATTTAGAAATAATAGAGGCATCTTCAAAATGATTCAATTACTGCTGAGGTTAATGCTGGCCTAGGGATTTGTTCCCTGGTGCTGCTCGCAAACCTTGCCTGAAATTCTGACGATAATAATAATATGTAGCTGTGTGATCTCGTGCGCTGATAGCTGCAGGCTCACAGCGTGTGGGACAGGTTGGTGCCCCGTGCTGCACAGCTGATCCCCACTACAAGCAAGCCTTGTGCGGAAGATGCAGATCAGCTTACTCTATTAACCATGGAACGTACTGTAAAATACTGCATGAATTCTGACCCATTTAATTCCCTACCTCCACCACTCTCAATATAGCAATTGATAACTCTTGTTATCACTATCTCAACCTGTCCATGCATTTGCCCAGCTCTCGCCCTTTTTTTAGGTAGAAGACAGTTCTTGATACCTCAGCAGCTTCTTTGCAGGTACCGGTGTTGTGTATGCATTGTGATGACTGGCTTTAATGGGCTGATTTCAATCCTGTAATACTCATGTTAATAACGATAACTTTGGAGAAACCCATTAAAACTCTGTAATGGTAATTTAAAAGAAAGGTCAGATTTGCCATTCCCCATTCAATCATGATCAAGTTAGGAACTTGCTGGATACATTAAGCAATGCTGTCATCTCCGTGCATCTCACAGAATTGAAATGAGGCTTCTATATCCTTCAGAGCGGAAGTAATACTTGCATTGAAATGCCCTTCTAGTTAAAGCAGCTGCTTTCAGCAGAGGCAAGGTTTGCTGTTTTTAAACTGCACCCAGACAATTCTGTGGGAGTCTGCCAATAGACTGCAACCCGTAATCTATATAAAAATTACACAAAATCCTTTCATGACGGGAACGTTATTAAAGCTGCAAAGTCAGATGCTTGGAGGTGAAGGAACGCCATCATCAAAATTTCCTGGATGACCTCAGTTTGTTCTCTCCTTCCACTGTGCACATCCGTATTGATGCAGGTTATAACTGCAGACTCAGAAGTTGTTGGGTTTTTTTATGCTGTCTCCCTGTGTTCGGTACCTGAAACACTCCTGGGGCTCTGTGGTGCTCAGCTCTGGGACAGTTAGCTATGGTTGTGTTATTAATTAAGTGAATTGTAGAATCACCAAGGTTGGCAAAGACCTCCAAGATCATCCAGTCCAATCGTCTACCCACTAAACCATGTCTCATAGTACAACATCTGTGTATAGTAAGGTAATTAATAATGTGGTTTATGTAATACAACGAGAACTGGATGTTTTTCGCCCCAGAAGGAGATGCCCTAGGGTTTCTTGTCTCCCGTGTAACTAGAGGGTGTCTCTGCGGGTTGTGATCATACAAGGCTCAGCCACCGAAAGCAGAGAGATCAGGGCTTGCAGGTGCCCTGCTGGTCCTGTGGAAGAGCAGTGGAACAGAGACATTTAAACAGGAGAGAACTTGGCTCCAGCAAATGAGCAGAAAACCAGCTGTTCAGTATTAACCCTTCATTTGCTATTATTCTATTATAGCACATCCATGGTTGTCTTTGCTTTTGAATGTTTTCACTGTAACTGCAGCAAAAGGGGAATAGAACAGTTTTATTCGGTGTGATTGTTCGAGGAAGATGCTAGATGCTGGATGAAGTTTAAATTTATGGAACAGATGTCTTCATTTTGACATAAAAGGTTCAATTGTTTTCCTTTTAAAACTAAGTTTTTGTTTAATATGTGAGTGTACTCATGCTTCAGAAGTCAAAGGAAATCCTGGTATAGAGCCAGGGAGTCATAACAGACATTGAACCAAAATTAGACATGAAAGATTTCCTAGCCTTTTGTCTCTGGAGCCTGAGAGAGTGCTCCTTCTCAGCAAGTGCATGGTGGAAAGGGAAACACAACCTCCTTGAAAAAGGCTTTGTTCTTCTGAGACAGGGAATAAAGTTTGAGCAGAACATTTTTAAGAGTATCCATCTGTCTTTTTCTGGTCACTTGGTGCCAACCCCCCACTTCTGCTCTGATCGGGGGTCACTTGGCAGTTAGTTATAAGCATCTGGCTACAGATAGCCCAACCCTCAGCCCATCCAACTGGGGAAATTCACCCCAGGAAGATGCAAGGAAGAATAGAAATATTCCTGCAGAGAGGAGCAAGCTTCTTAGGGTTGTTCAGAGAACAAATGCCTCTAGTTTTATTCAGAGAGGCAAAACTTAACCTGCAGGTTTGTATCCTCAGCCTTGTTTTTGTATGTGTGGTAACAGTGTGGACCAGGGCTGTGCAGGTCAGGTGAAAATACACGTCTGATGTGTTGGAGAGAGCTGAGGTCACCATTCTCCTTTACTTCCTGCAGCTATGTGCTCATGTAGGGCTGCAATCTTTTGAGTGTCTATTTCAGATAGTAACCTAAAATAAAGAAGGACAGAACTATATTGCTCATGCAGAGGCTTGCTTCTCTAAATGGCAGTTTCATTAAAGCAGTAGAAAAGCACAAACACAGAGCAAGTCACATCAGCCTCATGATAGAGTGTGTTTAGAAGACGGATGTCTCAAATGCAACAAATTTGTGCAAGTCACCATTGCAGCTACAAAACATCTTAATACTCCTGTAGCAAAGATATCATTAATAATTATCATTATAAATGTTCATGAGCCTTTAAGGTTCATTTTCTCTGGGTTGGGCTGGTGACTGAAGTTCACTTGCTTGTGATAGGCTACCTTGCTGCCATTTGGTTGGCATACTGTCTTGCCGCTTGCACTGAAATCTAAATGTATATTTGTGCATTCCCCAAAATACAAGAATCTGCTTGTGTGGCCAGCAGGAATTCAACTTCCCAGCTCCTGCACTTTCCTTGACCTTTTGTTCATGGAGAGTCGCACATTGCACCAGTCTGCAGGGACTGTGTGCTGACTCTTAATTGTGCATTGTAATCAGCTGCTTGTTTGCAGCCCTCTGCAATGACTTAGCTTTGTCCTCCAGGCGAGGGCATGGTGAGAACCAACTCTGCAGGGCAAAGGCGCATAGGAAGCCAAAGTACTGCTGAAAGCTTCTGCTTTGATGCTGTGATGAGGCTGTAACTTCATAAACCGCCTCTCAGCATATACCTCGGCTTGTATTTTATAGCATATTGATTGGTAACGGAAGCACCAAGGTGATGGTTGGGCTAGATGATCTTAGAGATCTTCTCCAACCTTAATAATTTTATATCCTACATTCCCTTTGGAAGTTTCCCTTACCAGAGGCAAAACTGGGCCCAAAGTGCTGGGACACTGAAAGATCCAGTTAATTCCCCTCTAAGGGTATGCATGTTCCTGGATTAATCTGAAGTCAGGAGAAAGAGGTGCCACCTCATATCTGTCAGGAGCTTCGGGTTCACAGCAATGAGCTGTTGATATGCACCATGCAGGGTGAAGAAGCAGGAGAAGAAATCTGCTTTGCCTAATCTGAGGTGAAGGACTACCAGAGATGTTCTGCCCTCCCTGAAAAAGGAAGGATGAAGGATGAAGGCTGTTGCCTTTGTTTGGGTTTGCATTAGTAAAATCTGCTCTGTAAAGAAATATGGGTGCTTGGAGTTGAGAGAAAACACCTTTCACCCAGCCAACAGTGAATAAGCACTGTTGCAGGGATGAAAAGTACTGCAAATGTGAGAGACATAACTTTATTTTTTGAAGGTCTCCTCTGCCAGGAGCACCAAAAATGTAAGCTTGGGAATGGCAAAATAAGCCCAAGGTTGAATGACAATGGAACATGCTCAGAATTTAGTTGGATGAGATGCTCTGTGTTCACACTCTGTAGCTGAGAAATGATGCTCTGGGAAAGGCTGAAGCAGATAAACTTAGCCTTGAGGCAGTTCCAGCTGATGGAGGACAGGAGCCTACAGCTGAGAGGGCTCTCTGGGTCCTTCCAGAGCCCTTCCTGGAGCTTTAGCCTTTCACTTCAAAAGCAATCATTCCCTACCTTGAGGAAATCTCATGAAATGCAATCTGCATACGTAAAGTTGCTGCAACCCTGCCCAGGTTGAAACGTGCGCTAATATCTTTCAGGACACTACGTAAAAGTTGTGTGTTTTTCCTCAAGCCAAAATTTCTTACATTCTTGACAGCTTTTGGAAATAAGAGTACTGCACGTGGAGTGAAAATCTTGGGTGGAGAAGTGGAAAAGTGAAATAAATAAGAATTGTACCTCAGTTCTTTCGCTTTTTAAAAGGTGAGATCTTAAACTTCTGAAGTGGCCACCTGGATGCTAGAAGTTGTAACATCTGCAGTCTATTACAGCATGTTTCCTCCTTTATGTCCAATAAAACAATATAGATATTCTTGTCAATATGCTTCTGTCATAGCGTGTAATATACACCTCAGCTACATTTCCTCCAACCAGAATGCCGTGGGGCTGAGTTTGTTTAGTTTGTTTTACTGGTCCATGTCACGGGCAGGAATTGGAAGGAGCTTTAAAATCTGAGTTATAGTGATGGCAAAACAGCTAAATGGTAAAAAAAAAGATGGTGTAATCCATGCCTTCCTGCTTTGTTTTGTGGAGCTGGGGTCTAAACCAGAGCCTGCTTTGTCTGTGTTGTGCTTGACCAGGAGGAAAGGGCTATGCTGCAAATGAAGTCTTGTACCTTTTTTTGTTTATTGTGGAGAAAGCTGCATCTTGGTTTTTGATGGAAGAGGGAACGTGGACAAGCACAGTGGGGACAAATGAAAGGGAGATCATAGAATCATAGAATGGCCTGGGTTGAAAAGGACCATAATGATCACCTAGTTTCAACCCCCTGCTGTGTGCAGGGTCGCCAACCACCCGACCAGGCTGCCCAGAGCCACATCCAGCCTGCAGGGATGGGGCATCCGCAGCCTTCTTGGGCAACCTGTTCCAGTGCGTCACCACCCTCTGTGTGAAAAACTTCCTCCTAATATCTAACCTAAACTTCCTAGATTGACAACCACTTGCTCCTTCTGACACCACACTAGTTCCAAAACCAGACTTTAAAGCCAAGGGCAATGTTCCTTGTAAGAGAACTTCAAGCCACAGCTAACAGGTGTGGGGAAGGTGCTTGGCTAGTTACCCCAGCTCTGTTTATTGTGAGCTGCTGACTCCTTGCTGAAGAGCAGATGGGCATGGACTTCAAAACCAGATCTGTTTGTAACCCAGGTGGAGTTTTGCCAGCTGTAAATATTCTTCTTGTTCAGATGGTAAAATGGGCCAAGCTATGAGAAGTGAGTGAGCCTGTGAATAATAATTCACTGTGCTTTTAGTAGTAATTTATATTTTTAATAATTTCTGATACTTCTTTCTGGTGTATTATGCTTTGGGAGACTGAAATATCTGACTTAAGTGCCTGCAGAATGCTGTGGGAAACAGGTAGCCCAGAAGTACGTATTTATAAGCTCGGTACCTTGACACATTGATTTTAGCTGTGTGATAAATCAGTAATTTTGTTGCCTACCGTAGGGGAAAGCAATGTAACTTAGAGAGTATTGATGTTAATTCAATCTTCTTGAATTTAAACATACATCTATATCCATCTATTTGTCCATCTATCTATATACACTTGGATAGCTATACTTAACAGATACTTACATTCAATAAGCCAGTTCTTATAACTTAATACATTAAATGTAGAAATAGATAATAAATATTTAGTAGATAGTAGTAGTAAAATATTGGCTATATTTGGTTTGCTACACTTCACCTTATTAACATGACTTTTAATTAAGTCTAGTGAAAATGCTATTTGTCTCCTTTAACAGTTCAGTAGAGAAGTAGGACAAATTCCAGCAATAACTGCACTTTAATCTCTTTAGGGAAAAGAAAAAAAAAAAGATATGTTATACTTTCTAGTGGTGAACATTAAGGAAAATATCTTCTGTGAAGGTCTGATATTGGGTTAAAAAATGGGCTATTACTTTACTTCCAAATAAAGATGAAACAACAACAACAACAACAAAGCTACGGTCCTGCAGATATGTACTTAATTTCACATGTGGGACTGAACCATTCTGGGCTATTCCCATGCTTCAAATTAGATGCATAGACTTTTTCATCAGTATCTTGAAATGTAACAGAAAAGGAGGGTAAAGTTTCATAAAAATTGAATGTATTTGTTGCTCCATTTTCCCTCCCACTTCTCTTCAGCGTTCAAAGTGCTGATTTGGCCATAATCAAATAAGTAACCAAAATAAATTCCGTTTCATAGATTGGATCCTCTTCAACTCCCACCGTAGTATCGTTTATATTTCACCCTGCTTCACTCTGTCATTTAGAAGTATCTCAGTCTAACCAGATCTGAGAACACCTCTCCCCAAAGCTTGAGCCTTGCTTGTATTTACCATTGGAAGACCAACCTTTACTCCTGTCCCTGGGCTCAGCACCAGGTGTACAAGCTGGCCCTAGTGTGGTCTGGTGGCTCTGCTTCGGACATAACTGCCAGTGATAAGGGATTTCAGCTGCTTGGGAATAAATTCAGGTAAACAAAAAATATTCATACAGCTGAAGAGCCAGCCTTGTGGGGTTGGTGTTGCTTTCTTTGTGCTTCCTGTTGTGGACGTAGTGGGGTATATGTTTAGTTGATTGTAATGTCCTTGTTAATGAAGGCTAGGTACTTGCATTTTAAAAACTTGTAAAATAAGCAACCAATTTATGAGCTGTTCTGTAGGCCAATGAATTACATAAATAAATGTGCTGACATTCATTTCTATGCAAACGCACAGGACAATCTGTGGAAATGCAGGTAATAATCACAGAATCGTTTTCATATAGGTTGGAAAAGACCTTTAAGATGATCAAGTGCAACCATACTATGTTTGCTGAAGAATGAACCACTTCATCAAGTAGATAAGGAGTGATAAAACTCCTGGACTCTGGATGCCCTACTGTGGCGTAACTTGCCTAAATGCCTGCAATTCAGTGAGGCACTTCATGATCCGCATGGGGTACTTCTGGAGCACAGTTGGGATTCGGTAACCACATGGAAGGCATCAAAAGGCTATTTCCCAAGTTGTAGGTATTGTCATTGGTGTAAAAAGGAATAGCTCTGCCAAGAGAGTGGAGTAGATGGCTTGCATCTAAAGCCCTTTCAGTGTAGAAAGAGTTTTTCCATTGCTTTTTCTGTTAGTTGATTCAGAGGCCTCTTCCTTGGACTTTGTCTGAGAGTCTTCACTAAAGTTATATGAAATCTGGGCTTAGTCAATAGTTTTATTTCTGTTTCTGCTCAAGAAAATACATGACATGGAGTAGAATATGGTGGATTATTTTATTTAAATTTAATTAATTTATTTATTTTCCAGAGACC
The DNA here is from genome assembly GCA_030625065.1 of Alectoris magna. Lineage (NCBI taxonomy): Eukaryota > Metazoa > Chordata > Aves > Galliformes > Phasianidae > Alectoris > Alectoris magna. The sequence continues at coordinate 588,359 of CM060562.1, forward strand.
ATGTTGTCCTAGTCTGTGGATTTCTGCCACAACATGTATTCATTGCTTTGGTCCAGATATTAAGAGTTAGGTGGCTATTTCTGTCCCTCCATTGTTGACCATTCGGAATTTGGTTTGGGCTTATGGTTCCCCTAATTATCTGGGCAGGATTGCTGCACATGTACCAGATGAAGGGAAGAAATAAGTGCTTTGGGTGAGGGCCAGGGAGAGCCAATATGGCATTTACAAAATGGTGTGCTCCAGCACCATTCCTGAACTTCTTAGCACTGAAAACTATTAATTCAAAGAAGCTGCTCAGGAGTTAAGGGAATATTAAGCAAAGGAGCCTAAGTGCACGTAGATGGATCCTTAATACCCCGGTGAAAGGAGGCTGGACCATATAAGGGTTGCTCCTCTGCCTCTGTTAGCTTCATGTCAGTGCCTGGCTTCCTCCAGTGTCCATTGGAGCCAGCCGGCTGTGGGTTGCAGAGCTCCCACTGCTCTGGTGTCAAGATGATAGTGTCTTTTTTGGAGATCTGCATTGAGCTAAAAAAGGGCTGTATGGGACTGGAAGGAACACTGATTTAGATTTTTAGGATATGATGGCGAGAGAATTGTTTAAAAGGTGGTATGACTTTTATAAACAAAAAAAGTGGTGGTGAAGCTGATGAATTGGAAGGAACCTCTGCTGAATCATAGAGTCATAGAATCATAAAATTACTCAGGTTGAAAAAGATCTCAAAGATCATCAAGTCCAACTGCAGCCTAACCACAGTGCCTTAACTCTAACAACCCTCTGCTAAATCATATCTCTGAGCACCACATCCAAACGGCTCTTAAACACATCCAGGGACGGTGGCTCAACCACCTCCCTGGGGACCCTATTCCAGTGTTTAAGTACCCCTTCTGTAAAGAAGTGTTTCCTAACGTCCAACCTAAACTTACCTTGGCGCAACTTGAGGCCATTTCCCCTCGTCCTGTCACCTGTCACCAGTGAGAAGAGACCGCCCCGCTCTCACTGTAAGCTCGTTTCAGATACTGGAAGAGAGCAATAAGGTCTCCCCTCAGCCTCCTTTTCCCCAGACTAAACAGCCCCAGCTCCCTCAGCCTCTCCTCACAGGGCTGATTTTCCAAGCCCTTCACAAGCCTCGTTGCCCTTCTCTGGACCTGCTCCAGTACCTCCATGTACTTTCTGTACTGAGGTGCCCAAAACTGAACACAGTACTCAAGGTGAAGCCTCACCAATGCTGAGTACAGGGGCAGGATGACTTCCCTAGTCCTGCTCACCACCCCATTCCTGACCCAAGCCAGGATGCCATTGGCCTTCTTGGCCACCTGGGCACACTGCTGGCTCATATTCATCCAACTGTCCATCAGCACACCAAGGTCCCTTCCCATCAGGCAGCTTTCCAGCCACACCTCCCCAAGCCTGTAGGGTTGCCTGGGGTTGTTGTGACCAAAATGCAGGACCTGACACTTGGCCCTATTGAAACTCATGCCGTTATCCTTGGCCCATTGATCCAGTCTATCCAGGTCCCTCTGTAGTGCCCTTCTCCCCTCTGGCAGATCAGCACTCCCTCCCAACTTGGTGTCGTCTGCAAATTTACTGAGGGTGCACTCAATCCCCTCATCAAGATCATCAATGAAGATGTTAAAAGCAGTCCCAGCACTGAGCCCTGGGGGACACCGCTCGTGACCGGCCACCAAATGGATTCAACTCCATTGACCACAACTCTTTGGGCCCTGCCATCCAGCCAGTGCTTCACCCAGCGGAGCATACGCCCATCCAGACCATGGGCAGCCAGCTTCTCCATGAGAATGTTATGGGGGACAGTGTCAAAGGCCTCACTGAAGTCCAGGTAGACCACATCGACCTTCTTACCCTCATCCACTAAGTGGGTCACCTTGTCATAGAATGAAATCAGGTTTGTCAGACAGGATCTACCATTCATAAACCCATGCTGACTGGGCCTGATCCCCTCGTTGACCTTTAATTGGTCCATGATGGTTGCTGAGATTATTCCTTCCATAACCTTCCCGGGCACCGAGGTGAGACTGATAGGCCTGTAGCTTCCAGGATCATCTTTCCAGCCCTTTTTGAAGAATAGCCTTTGTTAAATAAAGTTGCTTTCTAAATGAAGGCATAACTCACAGCCAAAAACTAGCAATGAAATGTGCACAATAGGCCTAATGCTTCCATTGCACTTTGAAAAATAAAGACATGTCTTGCTAAAATACATGGGCTCCTGCAGTGGGCAGGAATGGTGGCCCTGTGCTGTTGGAATTCATTCTGGGGTGGGCTCCTAGCTACGCCCCAGCCTTGTATGTAGGGGTTTCACCTCAGTTGTTATGCAGGGGTTGGGATTTTATAAGGAAACCAAATGGCTGTTTGTTTTTCTCTGGGATAAGCCTCGCAGAAACAAGAAAATACATATACACACTGCTCTTGCCTTTTATGCTGGAGCTGCCGCACCATAGAGAAGCGGGTTCCAGCTGCCCAGCTGCCCAGGAAGGAAGCGGATGACTGGTGTATGAGGGAAGTGCACCGAGTCTGCTCCGTTAAAAGTGTCCCACCAGTATAACCAACTGCTGAACAAAGTGACCTCTTCTCATACCACTTTTCAAGGGTACTTGCTGCTCCTTAGAAGGGATCTGATTCTGATCCCACCTGTTTTGCAGTGCTGCAGCCACTGAGTGTTCAACACTTTGGCCAAAGGCTTTGGCTTGTGGATCTGCTGCCATGGGCAGCCAGGGGAGCTTTGACCACTTTGTAACTCTATTGATTGTAGTCTGGCAAGAGATTTGAAAAATGTTCCAGTTTGGCCCTTTTCAGTAAACAGATTTTGTGTTCTTCCTAAGGAGCCAACTTCCCTAGCAAAGCTTTTGGCTGGGAGGGGGAACTAATGCTCACCATTCCTAAGGAACTGATCTTGGTGTATTTATTTTCAGTATCCCTGGTTTTGCCCAAGCATTTTAGGGCAAGCAACTTTTATTGCTATCCTGAGAGCATTTTTAGTCTTTCTCTATCAGAATTATGAGCTTATTGAACCAGCCTGACATCTGGCCTCTGCATTCACTTTGAGGCAAGTTTCACTGTGTGCCTGTGCCTTGGGTGGAGTCAGTGCCCTGTCCTCCTGCATTGCTTTCCCTTGCAACATTCTTCAAGGTGCCCTTAGTGGAAGCCTGAGTAGAATGTTGGACGTAATTGGGCTGTTCTTGTGCTGTGGTACTTGAGTGGTTAAGAGTTGTGATACTTAAATAGTCAAGCGGTGAGGCAGTGGCACAGCTGCCCAGGGAGGTGGTGGAGTCACTGTCCATGGAGGGGTTCAAGAACCATGGGGATGCAGCACTGAGGGGCATCGTGGGGATGGATTGTGTGGTAGATCTTAGAGGTCTTTTCCAACCTTTATGATTGTATGATTTCAGGCAATTGATACCAGTTAGCAATCACTGGAAGCCAATATATTCCAAGGAGATGGTTAACAGGCTGGGCACAAACCGCTTGGAGGAGACAAAATCAATTGTGCCGCACTCAGAAGGTTCCCAAAAGTCTGCAAGACCTGAAAGTGCATTAAGATAACATCAGCACTGTAAACCCAGAAGAGGAAGGAATGTGGCACTTAGGGATGTAGCTCAGATTTTAAAATGCATCTGTGTGTCTGGGTAGTGCAGGCACAGCTCCGCTGGGAGCTACCAGGAAAGTTTGTTTGAAGTTGCACAGACGGGCAGGGCTGTCCGCTGGGGACGGGCTCAAAGTACTGTGCCTTTGATGTCTTTCTGACTCGTGTTGTTATTGTGACTGCTGTTACTGTCAAGGCAAAACGTAGGGTATTGCAGTGGGATGAAGACACTGATCTGATTATAGTGACAGACTGTGAAAATAAACCCTTCCTTAAGAGCAGAGTTTTGACAGTTGATATATTTTTTTAGTGCATTCTTGAAGCTTGGGATGTTATGATCTTTTTTTTCAGTGTTGAAAGCGAAAGGTTACAAGCGTTACGCACATACAGCTATGCAAAATTAAGTCTAGTAATAAAGCAGTCAATGGTTTTGGACCTAATACATTTTAAAACCTCTTAAAAACCTATTGAGTTTCCTTTTGTCTTTATGGTGATGGTCTCTGGTAGAAACTATGCTTCCTTGCACTACAGTGGGAGTGATAGCCTGTCTGGTGGGGAGGCAGAACAGGGAAACTAGGTATGTTCCAAAGACAGCATCAGCCGTACCAGCTGAGCTGTGCTTTGCCAGCAGCTAAATGAGGAAAGTCTGCTGGAGCCAGGAGGTATGGAAGCCTAATTTCTGATGGATTTATACTTCATAGCTAACTGTGGGCTTCAGCAAAGCCTCTCCTGCAGCAGAGCCACAGATAGGGCACAAGGCTTGTAAGAAACCCGGCTTGCAGCCACTGGAGGAGGAAGAAAAAATGCTCATTCTGTATGCAATCAGTTCTGCTGGCGAGACAGTGAGGAGCTTTCCACAGAACTGTCTGTGAAAATCTTTTTTTTTTTTTTTTGAAAGAAAAAGCTCCTGGTGAATTCTTCGGGAAAGAGTTCCTGACATTTTTGAGAAGCAAAATAAAAAAGAGAAAAAAAGGAAAAGCCTGTACAGTGATTTTTTTTTTTTCCCTACAAACACTGAATCTGCAGTGTTTAGGCTCCTTATTTCTGTCAGCCATTTCCATTCCCTTCCTGTTTTTATAGGTGAACTTTGCACATGTGTGTTGCCTCCTTAGCTATGAGCGCAGTGCGCTCAGCCCAACATCTCCATCCAGCAGCTGCTGTTCCACAGCTTGGCTCATGTCACAGCTTACTGGGGTGAAAAGAGCCATCAGTGTTTTCTTCTGACTGGTTTGTTCTCTGTGAGCTGGTGTTACAGGCTGGCAAACTGGGATGGAGCTTTGCTTTGCTCTGTGAACCAGCAGCAGGCACCGCGGCTGCTCAGTGGGCTGGCTCCTGCCCTCCCAACAACAGGCACTCAGCTGTCAGCTTGAGCACCATGAAATCTCATCCTTTGCTGTGGTGTGTGCTAAACTGCTCCTTTATTTATGGAGATTGGCTCTGGAGAGGCTGTTATTTAGCAGAAAATAAAGAACTTTGGTATTCATATTTAATAAGCTTGAGGTAAACAATAAACCGTGTCAAATCCAGCACAGGCTTCCCTTTTAGATAGCACTGAGTCAACAGTGATATACAGATCCCTCACCCCCTCACCTCCTTCCTTGTATATTATAGAGCAGTTCAAAAGGGAGAGCAAAGGAAATTTGTATGATATTCCACCAAATGACTAAATGACATTTACACAAAAGAACAGCAAATGGATGCTTTTAAAATGGCGCATGCTTGTTTGAATGGAGCAGACGTTGACCCTTCATGTTGTTGTGGGTTCTTTGCTAAAATATCAGACACTTTTGTGTGGTGCTTTAGAGAGTGAAGGTGCTGTGGAAGGCCTGGTTGGATCATGTCAAGGCGCTGCCCACATGCTCTCCTGGGAGCACCCAGCATGTGCGGAATCATAACATCATAGAATTGTTTGAGTTGGAAGGGATCCTTAAAGGTCGTCTAGTCCAATTCCCCTGCAACCTACAGCTAGATCATGTTGCTCAGAGCCCCATCCAGCCTGACCTTGAATGACTCCAATGACAGCATTTATCACCTCTCTGGTCAACCTGTTCCAGTACCTCACTGCCCTTATTGTAAAAAACTTCCCTTATAGTTTGAAACCATTTCCTCTGGTCCTGTTGCACAGACCCTGCTAAAAAGTCTGTCCCCCACTTACAGCTGCACTCAAGTCCTTTTTGGAAGGGCTGTGCTCCATCCTTACATCCCCAGCTTGTACTGATAGTGAGGGTTGCCACAACCCAGGTGCAAGACTTTGCACTTGGGTTTGTTGAACCTCAGGAGGTTCTCCTGGACCCACTGCTCAGCCTGTCTAGGTCTGCCTGGATGGCATCTCGTCCCTCTGGCATGTTAACTGTACCTCTCAGCTTGGTGTCACCTGCAAACTTGCTGAGGGTGCACTCAGTCTCACTGTTGCTGTCATTGATGGAGTTATTAAAGAGCACCAGTCCCAGTAGAGACCCCTGAGGGACACTACTCATCACTCATCTCCATCTGGACATTGACCACAACTCTGACAGAAGATTTCCCCCAGTAGTTTCAGTAGTTTTGGGCCATCCTCTGCTGTGACTCTCACTGTTTGCCCCACTGGGACACTTGTTGCCATCAGAACACCTGCAGGATTTGAGCCCTGCAGCCAGCAGATACCACAGTATGGTGGTGTACATTGGGGGTGATCTCTGGAGCCTCAAGCAGGTCTTTTTGCTGGGCTCTCACTTTCACTCGGAGTGGAGCTATCAGCATACTCAGTTTCCAGCTGTGAAAATTGCAAGTCTGCTCTGCCAAGCTTTCCACATCTCTGCCAATTTTTTCTCGTGGTTCAGATGGTCATTTTTTAGGGCTTGTTGTAGAAATTTTTAAAGACAAATCAATGCTATCAGCATTCTATTTAAATGAATATGTAGATATAATTGACACAATTGCAGAAAGAAGTTAGAGGTGATGATATATTAGAGGTGAGAGTGGTAGGCTGGACTTCAACACTTTGCTTGCTATGCTTTGAGGGGGAAATGATGGCAATTTTAGCATTTTTCCAACCTGGCAGCCAGCGTGGAGATTTTGGGAGGTGCTGTGGTGCTTGCCCAAGGTGCACGGCACTGGAACATGTGGAGGGGACTGAACACATGCTCCTGGGGCTGGGGAGCCAGAGAGCGTTGCCTGTATGGCTAGCATTGACAAGGGCCCCACTGATGTTTGTTCTTTGCTTCACTGATGGCTGTTCCACAGAAGAAATTACTTCAATTAGCTCCTTCCAATTTTCAGGAAGGAGCTGATGTGCAATACATACGTAAACAAGAAATGTGGCATCTCTATGTTATAAAAGCTTTTGTCTTAATATTCCTCCCTTCACAAAACTCAAAAGAAATCATAAGTAAGCGTTTTATGACAGCAGAAGTGTGGTGTGTTGTTTTTTTCCAGTGTCTTCAGATTTTGTTTCTTTCACTGCTCTTGAGGGGTATTTTTGATTGAGGCAGCAGTGCACCAGAGCAATATGTCCCACTACAACAAATACCTTTCGTTGACTTTTTCTTTTTACAAGCCTACTAATTTTTATTGATTTCAAGAACTGTTTCTGAAGTCAGAAACACTTGTATGATGGAAATACAAAACAAACAAACAAAAACAATAAAACCCCACCACAGATGCTTGTGGTGGGCTTGATAGGAGCTAGGACAATGTACTCCATGACAAAGTTGGTCTTCAGCATGAGAAGATGTGTATGTGGGGACTCACACTGCGTGTTGGATTTTGGCTGTTTTTGAGGAATGGGAGGTTTTTGGACACCTCTGGTACCCTGGATGACCGTGTGACTTAGCACTAGAGCAGCAGAAGACAGCGTGACTGGATGGCTCAAACATGGGCCACTTGCAAAAGTTCTGTAGGTGACTGGGGTTGCAGGGTGACACTTCTCATCTTCTGGTTCAGATTTGAGATTTTTGCTGCAAGACCTCTGAGCAAAAAGCAGATGAAGTATGGCCTCTTTTTGCTCAAAAAGCCCAAAGGTTGAAAGAAAACAATTTATGTGACAGACTTGGCAAGGAGAGCTCTCAGCTGGTGGCTGGCCTCTGTCCAAGCTCACTTCCTTACAGGGACAGACAGGATAATGTACCAGATATTGTTACAAAACAGTGAGATGACATATTTGTGAATGTCTAAGTGACTGAAGAGCTTAATGCGTAAGCACTTGGGAGCAAAAACCTGTTTGGTGCTTGCTTTTTCCTCCTGTTGTCAAAAGGAACGTATTTGACCCCGTTCAGTGATAGACACTGTTCAAAGTCACTTTAAAAAGTGGCAGTGGAAAGCATGGAAATGACTCACAAATGTCTGAGCGTTATGATTTCTCAGAGGGCCGAAGATTTTTCTTAGTCCAGGGGTATACAACTGATCAACAGCTGGTCAAATGGGTCATTTTTCACCCTCTCTTTTCCCACTGCTTCAACTTCTTTAACCTTCTTATCACCTCTAACTGACTGTGGTTGGGTGATTTAGAATTAAATTTCAGTAGCGCTATTTTTCAAGAAAAACATTACTGTTATTTTAACAGCTTGAAGGCAGACAGATATTGCTATTGTAATACAGCAGTGTAAGAGTATGACTTTACTTGAGCCCTTCCCTCTTTATCTCTGTTTGTTGTTATCATTTTAGATCTTTCTGGGATTTAGAATCATAGAATCATAGAATGTCTTGGCCTGGAGGGGACCTCAAAGATCACTGAGCTCCACCCCCTGCCATGGGCTGGCTGCCCCCCACCAGCTCAGGCTGCCCAAGGTTCATCCAACCTGGCCTTGGGCACCTCCAGGGATGGGGCACCCACAGCTCAATGGGCAGCAGTGCCAGGGCCTCACAGCCCTCTGAGTAAATTTCTTTCTAACATCTAACCTAAATATCCCCTGTTTTAGTTTAAAGCCATTCCCCCTTGTCCTATCAGATCTGTGTGTAAAAAAGTGGATCCCCTTCCAGCTTGTAAGCTCCCTTCAAGTACTGGAAGGAGGTCTCCCTGGAGCCTTCAGATTCAGCTCTCTCCAATTTAGAGATAAGGATGTAGTGTGGGACCATGTCAAAAGCCTTGCAGAAGTCCTGGTTGATGACATCAGTTGCCCTTCCTTTGTCCACCGATGCTGTCACTTCATCATAAAAAGCAATGAGATTGTTTGGTCACAGTCTGCCCTTGGTGAAGTTGTGCTGGCTGTCTTGGATCACCTCCTCATCTTCTTGCATGTGCCTTAACATCTTTTCCAGGAGGAGCGCTCCATGATCTTCCCAGGCACAGAGGCGAAGCTCACCAGCCTGTAGTTCCCTGGGTCTTCCTTTCTCCCTTTCTTGAATATGGCAGCGATGTTTCCCTTTTTCCAGTCACCAGAGACTTTGACTGACAGCCATGACTTTTCAAATATGACAGAGAGAGTGGCTCAGCAACCACAACAGCCAGTTCCTTCAGTGCCCTGGGATGTTTATCATTGGGTGCCAAGGACTTGTACACACTCAGCCTCATGAGGAGGTCTCCAACTTGCTCCACTCTTATGGTGGGATGGATTTGGCTTCCCCAGCCCCTGTGTAGAATTTCACAGACATGAGTGGCGTGTGAAGACCAAGGCAAAGAACTCTTTAAGAACCTCAGCCTTCTCTGTGTCTGAGAAAGCCAGCTCTCCCTTTTCATTTTTCAGAGGGAGTACAGTCTCCTTGGCCTGTCTCTTCTGCCCAACATATCTAAAGGCTCCCTTCTTGTTATCTTTCACATCCTTCACCAAGTTCAATTCCATCTGCACCTTGCCTTTCCCAATCCCATCCCTGCAGATCCGGACAGCATCCCTGTATTCTTCTCAGGCCACTCATGGCCTGCTTCCAGCGCTTATACTTTTCCTTCTTCTCCATCAGCCTGACCAGCAGGTCCTTGTTCAGCCATGCTGGTTTCTTGCCTTGTCTGTCTGATTTCTTATGCTGGGAGATGGAGAGCTCTTGTGCTCTCAGAAAGGCATCGTTAAAGTGCTGCCAGCTCTGTTCTGTTCCATTGTCCCTAAGGGCAGTTTCCCATGGCAATCCCATCCAGCAATTCCTTAAACAGCCTCAGGTTCATGCTCCTGAAGTTCAGGGTCCTGACTCCACTCTTTATCAAGCTCATGTTCCTGGAGATCATGAGCTCAACCAACTGAGCAACTCATGGTAGCTGCAGCCCAGGCTGCCTCCAATCTCAACCTCTTTTACTGTCTCCTTTACTTTGATGAGCACCAGGTCCAGCAATGCTTCCCCTCTGGTCAGTCTCCTGGAGTGTTTGCAGCTTGCTGTATTCCTTCCCCAGCAAATATCTGGGTGGTTGAAATCCCATTTAAGGATGTCAAAAAGCCTGCCATGAGTGCAGCCACCGGTAGGCTCCACTGCCCTCGTGTGGGGGAGAAATGAATTCTTGGGTTCTTTCTGTATGGAGCAAGTAGCTGTGATGGAAAATGGGGAGAGATTGGTATGTACTTCTAAATTCTCCTGCACATGGGTCCCTGCCTGCAGCTTTGTGATGTGAGCACATTTTGTTTTATCATGGCAGTGTCACACGAAGAAAAAGCATTTGTTGCTGTGAATATACATGGTGGTATTTTACATGAATCTATGGTTTATATTGCTGTTGTAGGATGGAGACTGGTTTAAATTCATTAGCCTTTCATTAGGAGTATTCCACGGGGTTTTCTTTTACTGTTGCCTTTAAGCTGTGAGGGACTGAAATAAATGAGAATCCCAGAATTCTCATTCTCTCTCAAAAAAAAAAAAAAAAGAACAACAAAAAAAAACTACAAACCAAACCAAACCAAAAGAAAGTGAACACAGGGATAACACAGGGATTAAGCACTTTCTTGTTTAGCAGAGAAATGATGAAATCTTTGTGAGAGCACAGCAAGGAAACTCCAGAGTGCAAACTGTAGATCCTACATCCAGCCCCATTTCCAGCCTGCTGCTGGGGAGATGTGTTGTTAGCCTGCTCTGAAGTCCAAAACACCTCAAAATTACTGCTGCAAGGGGTCCCTGCCACCCTGCTCAGCTGACGCTGAGCTGAACAGTGAGTGGCTGGGAGAGGTATGAAGGACAAGACTCTGGCCTTGCCCATGTAAGGTTTGCTGTTCAGTTTTTCAGAGCGTTTTAGACAAATAATGTCAAGATTGATTTAGCAGAGCTGTCCTGCCTTGGGGAAGGGAAGAGACTAACTGACCTTGAAAGATCTCTTCCTTCCCTCTTCAGTACTGTTGTATGGTTATTACTTGGTCCTCTGGAACCTGAAGCTGGGTGGCATTTTGCATCTCAAAGTCCACCTGAGAGAAGGTTGCTAAAGGCAAAACAGATCCAGCTGAGAGTAGTGGAGATGCATTTGCAGAAAGTATCAATATATCTGACTGACAGTTTTAACCCGAGCTGTTGACTATGCAGAATGTACCCGAAAAACTGCACGATCCGTCTGTTTGCTCTTCAACAATAGCTTTGGGGTGTATAAGGAAAGCAGCTAAACTGAGCCCTTTCTGCTCCATCTTGTAAGGGGTGTAGCAGGGTAAGGGGTTCACAAGGTGACCCGGAGTGTCCCTCTGCTCCCTTCTGCCTGCCATGCATTCCCCTGTCCTGCTGCAACATGGAGAGGACGCCCTGAGCTGCAACCTCTCTGCTGCTACCAGAGCTGTGCCAATTAAATATGCTTTTCTGTATTTATTACAGAGGAGCTGCTTATACCTGGTGACATTTCTGCTGACTGCTGTTAAGTTCCCCTCTGCTTTAAAGTCAGCATCTGCAAGTTAGAGCAGCAAACAAACTGCTACTGAAGAAAGCATCTCCTGAAGGTGTTGAAAACAAAATTGGTTGGAGGCAAATAATACAGACTGTGAAGGTACTCAGGGAAAGCGGACCAAAAGGAGAAATCAGGTTCAGTGTCCTCTGCCTTCACATTTAGAAGCACTGGTAATGCAACCTGGTGGGAGTTAGTGGGAAGGGAAAGAGAACTCAGGGGAGATGCAGAACCCCAACGTGTGCACCTCAGAAATGGGAGAGCCAGAGGGCTGCAGAGCAATGTTATGTTGT